>JAKSZT010053887.1:95981352-96114760 GCA_026826555.1 Tolypeutes matacus
TATATCTATATCTATATCTATATCTATATCTATATCTATATCTATATATGTAAATATAAAGAGATTTATTATAGGAATTGGCTCATGCGACTGTGGGGATGGGAAAGGCCAAGTTCTGTAGGGCAGGCCAGAAGCTGGGAACATCAATGAAAGTTTTTGATGAATTCCACAGGAGAAGCTGGCTGGTTAAAGTAGAGATGGAAATTCTTCTTTCTGATTGCTGAAATTATCACTTCTTCTTTCAAGGCCTTCAGCTGTTTTCAAGAGACTTATCAATGTTGAAGGCACTTTCCTCAATTGATTGTAGATGTAATCAACCACAGATGCAATCAACTTACTGATGATTTAAATCCATGAAATATCCTCACAGTGACAATCAGGCCAGTGTTTGCTTGACCAATCAACTGGACACCATAACCCAGCCAACTTGACACATGAACTTAACCATAACAAATAGTCTTTTCAACAAATGGTGCTGGGAAAACTGCCTGTCCACATGCAAAAAAAATAAAAAAAAAATAAAAAAAAAAAGAGAGAGAATGAACCCTTACCTCACATCATATAAAAAATGGACTAAAATATAAGAGCTAAAACCACAAATTTGATAGAAGAAAATACAAGGGAAAATCTTCATGACCTTGGATTTGGCAATGATTTTGCAGATATGACATCAAAAGCATGAGCAACAAAAGAAGCAATTAATTGGATCTCATCAAAATTTAAAACTCACATACATCAAAGGACATTATCAAGAAAATGAAAAGACAACCTACAGTATGGAATAAAATAGTTGCAAATCATATATCTGATAAGGATTTAATATCCAGAATATAAAAAACTCATAGAACTCAACAACAAAAAGATAAACAACTGAATGAAAAAAATGCACAAAAGACCTGACTAGATGTTTCACCAAAGAAGATATACAAATATCCAATATGTACATGAAAAGATGGTCAATATCTTTAGCCATTAGGGTAATACAAGTAAAAATGACAATGAGATACCACTTCACACCCATTAGAATGGCCATTATTAAAGAAAAGAAAAATAAGCTCTGGTGAGGATATGGAGAAATTGGAACTATTATACATTGTTGGTGGGAATATAGTAATGGTGCAGCTTCTGTGGCAAGCAGTTTAGCAGTTTTTCAAAAGCTAATCATGGAATTACAATATGACCTAGAAATATACTTCTAGGTATATACCCAAAAGATTTGAAAACAGGGACTCAAACAGATACTGTATACCAATGCTCATAGCAGCATTATTCACAACAGCCAAAAGGCAGAAACAACTCGAGTCCATAAACAGATGAATAGATGAATATAAAATAAGGCATATACACTCAGTGGAATATTATTTAGCCATAAAAAGGAATGAAGATTTGATACATATTACAACATGGATGAACCTTGAAGACATCATTTTGAGAGAAATAAGCCACATACAAAAGGGAAAATATTGTCATGCCACTTGTATGAACTATCCAGAAGAAGAAAAATCAGAGTGTCAGAGAGCAGATTATAGGTTACCAGGTGGGGGGCAGGAGTGGGGATATTGCTCAATGGGTACAGAATTTCTGTTGAGGTGATAAAAGAGTTGTTGTGATAGATGGTGGTGATGGTAGCACAACTTTGTGAATAAGATTAATACCACTGAATTGTACATTGAAGAATGGTTAAAATTGGAAATTTTGTGTTATATATATGTTAAAATAGTAAAAATAAAAAAAAAAATAAAAAAAGAGAATGACTCTGTGACAGTTTGAAGTTCTTTTATGAATCCTAAAAAGAAAAAGATTATGTTTTTGAACTAATTCATTCCTGTGGATGTGAGACCCTCTCAATTGGACTATGTCAGTGATGCATGACTCAGGTTGAGTCTCTTCGCTCTTGCTGGGTCTAATATAAATGGAGACATAGAGAGAGGGAGAAACAGGGAGAAAGGAAGCCATCATATTGATCCTGCCATGTGTGAGAGAGGACTGCAGGTAAACAGAGAAGACCTGAGGGCTGAGAGAGATCCCGGAGTCTGGAACTAGCTGAGTACAGAGGCACAGAAAGAGGCCCCTAAGGGGCTGGGCCCTCGGAGCTGCTCAAAGCTGAGCAGACAAGCCCTGCCATATGCCTGATAGCTCAGCTCACAGCTAAACTCAGGAAGAAAGTGGAGCAGCTG
The DNA here is from genome assembly GCA_026826555.1 of Tolypeutes matacus. NCBI lineage: Eukaryota > Metazoa > Chordata > Mammalia > Cingulata > Chlamyphoridae > Tolypeutes > Tolypeutes matacus. The sequence continues at coordinate 95,983,530 of JAKSZT010053887.1, forward strand.
AGACTGAGCGAGGAGGCCAGAAAGAGACAAGCCCTGTGCCTGGTTGCTCACAGCTGAGCTCTGGGAGCTGGGCTCTGAGAGACTGTGAGCCTAGAGAGGAAGGCAGAGACCCGGGCCGAGATCGCCTGCCATCTTGATTCACTACATGGCAGCTAACTTTGATGAGAAAGCATCTTTGATGCTGCCTTGATTTGGACATTTCCCCGCCTCAGAACTGTAAGTTTTTACCCTTAACAAATTTCCCAGTATAAAGGCCAACCCATTTCTGGTACTTTGCATCGACAGCCCTTTGGCAAACTTAGACTCCCGGGTTTCTAGCTTGTGTAAATGGGTGCATGATGATTGTCAGGCACTGAGATAAGGAGAAGGAAAGACAGATATCCTTTTTAAAGAGTAGAGGCATAAGAAAAGGACAGGTGGAAATGTGTGTGGAAGGACAAAAGGAAGGGAAGGCAGATAGGCCTCAGGTAAGGAGAACAGTTCTACCTGTTTCCATTGCAAATGAAGGTGTTCCATTTCCACTGGCACCTGGTCCCAATTCTCCAAATCTTAACAGCAGCTCCCACCACACCCATGGCTCACAAATAGATTCTCAAGAAAACACAGGGAAGAGGTCATAAGGTGTCTTTCAGAATGAGGAGGTACTCATTCACACAGCCACTTAATCAAGCTCCTGTGCCATGAGTACACTTAACATAGCTGGCCCCAAGATGACCTGAATTTTTTATAGGAAGAAGAAACTGAGCATTGGCTTATAGAATTTACCAGCAAAGTATTTTCAAACAGCTTTCCACTGTCAGGTCGGTGCCCCTATTTTCTGTATGTTTCTTGTAGACACTGTTTTTTGGCCTTAGAGAGTGATGTCTGGGGCACAACTGGTTCACTAAGGACAATTACTTTCCCTTATCTCCCTGTCTTTATACCCCATGCCCTCTTTTATCAGAAAATACATTTAAGAAAGAGGAAATTACATGTGTGAATATAGTAAGTTCAAGAACGAACCCAGAAACATCTTCTTGATAGCTCTGTAAGGTTTTGAAACAGGGGCATGTTTGACTAGAATGAATGGAGAACAAAAAGTGTTATTGTCAGAAACACAAGGCTAGAGCCATTTTCTTAGAAATGCTGAACGGTTTAAAATATTGCTTCAGGAAAAGGAGATTTTACTCTGGCACTAATTCACTGATTTTTAGTAAAAAAAATTTTTTTTCAGAATTAATTAAATAATTAAGGTCACCCCTCAATGTGCATTAATTATTTTATTACCCCAAGAGTTTTCAAGTATAGTGGTGATTGTTTCTTACTCTGTCCTGCTCTCTCTTCCTCATTCATGAAAGCCCAACATACCAGTCTTCGTTCCAGCTTCACAACGGTGGGGAAAGGAATTGGCAATGCTGATAAGATATCACCCTCTGTATTGGTTTTGCTCTGTTGATAGCTGAATGCTTTAACAAGTTTATCAGTACTACTTGTTTAACAAGTATGTTCAGAACCGGAACTATAGTTCCCAAGGCTCCAAAGTAAATAGGACAAGTATTGCTGGCTTGAACATTTCCTTCTTGCATTAAATCTGAGTTCAAAGAAGCTACAGAATGGAGGTGTGCTTTCTATGTGCAATTTAATTCAACAAACATTTACTTGTTAAATGTCTTTTAATTTTCTCTTCTTGATACAGTAGGTTCTTTATACAAGAGGGAGTTAAACCCCAAACACCGAACACTTTCCAGTTGAGGTTATCAGGGGTTACCCATAAGACCAAATTGTTGAGGAAATCTCTGGTCTGGATCCGCCATCTTACCTCCCTGTGCTGCTTTTTCTTTATGCTAGCTCCAAATGTCCAAAGAACAGCATTGTAAAGCAGAAAGAACATTGGATCCAGAGGTTTTTCCCATTCTGTTCATCCATTTGAGGCTATACCAATCTACATTTCCTAAGGTTACATCTGTTGGCAACAATTATCTAGGCCCCACAGACTACCTATTCATTGAGCTGACCAAGTCTGGCTTACGTTATAATGGAGGTGGTGAGAACTCTCTCACACGAAGCAGAAACTCCTAGGACAGTAAGTAATGCCTGGATGTCTATGTGACTCTCTCCAGTGCATTCATATCCACCCATTGCTCAAAGACAAGTAGCTACTTGTACATCTCTATACAGATATCTACATTGGGGTTCCTATGAGTTGCTTGGCTGGTTGGAGAAGGCCTAAGACTGTGCGGTGAAGACATCTGGAGGAATTTTGAACAGAGGAAGTGCCATGGAGGGTCAAAGATCAGAATCATTCCTTAGGGAAGGTAATTTGTAGGAGAAGCTGTAGCTAGGTGGTGTCCAGGGTTAAGGTACTGATAAAAGATATAGCCTCATGCTTCATGGTTTCCTGCAGCCTATGCTTGGGGCCTCTAGGGAATCTGTGAAGTTCTAGTTAAGAGCTGCTACTGTGGTACCTGCCCACATACATAGAAAGTCATTGTGATAGAGATCAGATAGGGTAGAAAGGAGAGCAGAGGAAGGGAAGGTAGGTCTGCTCTTCACACAGAAGGGAAGGCTGAAGGAATGGATCTGGAGGCCCTGGGAAGCACAGGTAGGATAGCTCAGAGGACAGGAGGTTATCACAGGAAGACTTGGGAAGGACATCAGGCTGCGATCCTAAAAAGGCCCCAGGTACCACTGACCTGACTGCGGGCTTCTGCATGCATCTGCATGCATCTCATCAACTTCTACACGGGGCTGTGGATTTCCTTCTTAAAAATGAATTTCCTTCTTTAAAAATCTGTTGGGAAATAGATTTCATTCATCTGAAAAAAAAAATGTCATCAGGATACTTAAATACCATCTATGTTAACAGTATTCTATTTTTTTCTTCTTTTCCTTGATTGAAAGTGAGAGTTGACTCTTTGGCTTACAGAGCTCTTTCACCCTCACCACGAGCCTGCAGCCAGTCATTATCCACATTTTAGAAGGAAGCTGGGGCTCTGGGCTCTTAGGGGCTTGCCCTGGTTCCCTCAGTCCATGGGGGTAAGGGCATAAATCCAAGCCCAGTACTATTTCCACCATATCCTCGGTTCTTGGTCACACAGGCCCTACCTTTCTGGGCTTAGGACTTCACTTGTTGAGGCTCACATTCATTCCAGCCTGACAAGGACCATTGCTTCACTGCTCTGTGCCTTGACCCCTTGTTTAAGGATTTTGGCCATTGGACAAAGAGTTGGAAGGCACTAGGGTACATGCAGTTAGGAGCCCTCCTGATAGGGAGCCACTTGGAGCTCAGGCACTAGAAATGTGTCACTCTTATCAGTGGAGCTCTCTTGTTACCCCAGGGTGGGGAACAGGAGCTCCACTCTCCTCCTCCCCTCTGTAATGAAGGATCAACCAATCTATCCAATGCCAGGGATCTCTGGAAAGAGATCAAGGCACTCTGAGCACAGACTTGATGAGGACCAGAGCAGAAATTCAGTTCCAAAAGAAAAGGTGTGTGTAGAGACCCGAAGAGCTGTTCCTGGGGAGTTTCAGGTACCTAGAAAACAAGAAGCCATAAGTGAGTGGGACAGCTTTAACTCCCTTGACATAGGACCTGTTACGTCAGGATCCAAAGTCTGCGCAGGAAGGGACCTTCCCTGTTCACAGGAGAGCAGAGCATCCAGGGAGAACTGTGCATACCTAATTCTTGGCCAGAAGAAGACTCTGGACTGAAGACAGATGAGTCCCTTAGCAGAGGATGGCTTCTAAGTGGATTTCAGGGGTGGTGGGGAGCAGACTGCAGGAGGGTGACATCACCTTGGGAGATGTAGGCCCTCACATCAGTGGAAGGTGATGAAGTTGACTTCGTGAGAATGGGAAGAGGCTCATACCCCACAAAGGGAACCTCAGGGCAAAAGGATCCTTACTGCAGCCACTGGAACTGACATTGGGGAATCAATGCTTATTCCAGATCACCAGGTCCTTGGATTACTGGAGTTTGTCCATTCCTTATTTGTGCTGAAGGGCTTTCTTTTCTTTTAATGAGAACCTGTGCTTGCAAAGAGAGAGTTGGGACCATCTTACAGGATTTTCTGGTGAAGAAACTTTCCCAAGTCTGCCCATGATTTCGGTTTAAGCTAAAATGTTCAGGCACAAGTTCTGTTGGCTCCAGGATTAAGCTATGATCCAGTTTTCTCCAGATAAAATGATCCCAAATCTTATATCCCTTCTGATAGATCCATGAACAGGCAGAAAAAGTGTGTGGGTTGCCTGATAAACCTTGTGAGCCTCCTTTTGTCCCCAAGTCTCTGTATTTGGGGGAATTTACTAAAGGGTGGAGCTTCCTGAGAACTTGTGTTTAACTTTAAACTTCTGCCAATGATTTACTTCCCCTAGTGTTGCTGAAATGGAAGATTAGGTGGCAATTTATCAGAAAGTACAACAGGAAAAACTTGTCTTCATTTCTAAGACATATAGTACTGGCCGACTGCATGTTTCTGTCATAGAAGGTAAGCTCTGATTCGTTGTTTTTATTATTATTTTATTATTATAAGAGTTATGTGGAATGTGAAAAATAGGCCACTCAAGAACTGAGATTTCTGCTCTCCTGGAGTGAGCTAGAGCTAGAGCTAGAGCTAGAGCTAGAGCTAGAGCTAGTGCTAGAGCTAGAGTAGTGTTACAGGTGATGGTTCAGAACCTGGGCTTTGGTCAAAGGCAGGTACATGCAGTTTGATTCATTGCTACTTGCTAACTGTGTGATCTTGGTAAGTTATCTTATTCTCTAACCTTCGGTTTGCTCATCTCAAAAAATAAAAGGAGATGAGAGTATCTATTTTATAGAGGATTTATGTGCTAAGCTCATCAAATCCTTCCCCAGGGACTGGAACATAATAAATGGGTAATAAAGGGTGGCTATTATTGTTTTAAAACCTTTGCTGCTGATAATGAGGGATTTAAAGCTGAAAACATTAGGTCATATTTTCATATAATTTGATTTAATGAGTGGTTTAATAAAAGAAGACATTGTTTTTAATTTGTCAGCTGTGTAAAATGGAAATGATTTCACTAATACTTCAGATTCTTTATAGATGTAATTCAGATAAAGTCAAATCCACATGACAATTCTATTTTGAGCTGAAAGTGTGATTTCCTTGAAGACCCTTCTCCTTTATAAAACTCTTTTGTTAGTAGCTCTTTTTCTTGGGGTTAATCTTTGGAATTGTTCAGTCCACTTTTCTCTGTTGGGACCTTTAGGATTTATTCTCTGGGAAGAAGTTAAGGTTGAGCCTCTGGGAACGGATGGGCACACTTGAAATGCCCGCGCTTCACTATTTCAACAGGGTCATCTCCATACCCTTTACAGTTGTCTAGAAAAAGAGGCACTAGGAGTGGAGTGGGGACAGAAATTGGAATGCCTTTTCAAGGTTGAAAAAGGTGTTTTTAGGTAACATTTGAAAGCCAATTAAGAGAAAATGAGTGTGGGAGAAGATGTGAGAGATCCCAGATTTCCAGAGCTTTAGGAGTAGAGGATCTCCCATCAGGAGCATCTTTTTGGTGTAATGTATTATTCTTGCTCTTATAGATGCATATGAAATGCTGCAGTTTATCACACCAAATCAAAGTGTGCTCATATCCCTACAGCTCATCTCCAGCTTGCCCAGAATAACCATTTTCTTGGGTTTTGAGAAGCAGGGCAATGTGCTGGAAGGACCAATGGCCTAGGAAGCAGGATTGCTGGGATTTCTCACTCAGAGCACCTCAACTTCCTCCCTTTACAAAGGGAAGGGGTTGCACCAGATGCTCCTCTGGGATTTTGTAGGGTTAGTCTGTGAATGTGAATTGAAAAGAACTGCCAGACGAGGGGAAGAAGTCACCGGCCCAGCCTGCTGTCTGTCTTCGTCCTTACTCTAGGTTAGCAGCTTCCAAACTAGCAGCTGATTACTCCACATTCCAAGGATCCTGGAAATGGCTTGCCTATGTGATAACTGAGCCTAACATATTTCAAAAATTCAAAATGAATGAGTATTTACTTATGATTTTATAAGTGGTTCACAAATACATTCTTGTAACCAATAAAAGAGTATGTAAAGGAAAAATTAAAGTCGGCTTCATCCATTTGCAGTCTCAAATCTTACTTCCCTAACCAGTGGTAATTACTAATAATATTTTGGAGTATGTCCTTCCAGATCTTTTTCAATGCCTTTACAAACAATTGTATGTCCATATACAATCACGTGGTTAAAAAACATAAATGGGTTCATGTTATTCTACAAGCTACATTTTTTACTAAACAATTTGGAGATCAGTCCATGCTGTTATGTATAGACTTCATTCATTCTAATTGCTACAGAGTATTCAATAGTATGGATAGACTATAATTTGTCAACAGTTGTCTTTATTTCCTCAAAATTATAAAAGCAAACTCGTAAGTTTTCTTCCAGTACTTTTATGTGTTTTTTGTTTAGCCTTTCCATCAACTTCATTTTGGTGTGTGTTGTGAGATAGGGATCTAATATATTTTTTTTTCCACATGGAGAGCCAATTATTCCGACACCATTTACTGAATAATCCATCCACTGCGCCCTCATCTGAAATGCCAGTTTCATCATACTTTTATCATACACTAAATTCTCATAAATAGGTATGTGGGTTTATTTTTGGACTCTTTTAAAAAATCCCTATGTCTATTGATTTTGATGTTGGTCCTGTACATCTCTTCCCACTGATTTTTTACCACCCCTTCAATATTTTCTTTTCTTCTTAGTTCCAGTAGTTTTTTAGTATATTATCTTGGATTTACTAAGTGGGCAAAATATTTTCTTATCTAGTGATACTTTTGCCTCTTCCTTTATAATATTCTTAGTAGAAATTCCTTTCTCTTGTTTCATTGCACTGGTTGAAATCATGAGAACGATGTTGAATAGTAGCAATGATAACGGACATCTATATCATATTCCTGGCTTTAACAGGGAAGGTTCAAATGTTTCATATTAGTTATGGTGATTGCTATATGTTCTGGAAGGCATAGTTTATCAGCTTAAGAAGCTTCCCTTCCATTTAAAAAAAAATCATGATTCAGTGTCAAATTTGATCACTTTTTGGCATCTTTTGAGCCAAAATGATCATATGGCTTTTCTTCTTTAGTCTGTTAAGATAATATATTCTGTTGATAGTTATCCTATTAATTATTTTCCAATGTCCACTCATTCTTAAATTCCTCAGATAAACCCTAATTGGTTATGATGTATTTCTTTTTAACAGTGCTGGACTTGATTTAATCATACTTATGATTTTTTTCATTTCTGTTTATAACTTATATTGGTGTGTCATTTTCATTTCTTGTATGCTATCTTTATCAGAATATTATTTTTCAGTTAATTGCATTGATTTAGAGGAGCAGACTGGGTGAGAGAAGTGGACATGCTGAAGGAGCTCCAGCTCTCCCTGTCGGTCTTCCTGCTGCTTGCCTGTGTCTTCCTCTACCAGCTGACCCTGAAGTCCAGCTGCCTCTTCTGCCTGCCTCCCTACAAGTCCCAGCAGGGCCCGGAAGGCCTCCTGAGCCACCGACGCAGCATTGTGTTCCTGGAGACCTCGGAGAGAACGGAACCACCCCTACTTGTGTCCTGTGCCGTGGAGTCTGCTGCCAGGATTTACCCTGATCAGCCCGTGGTGTTCCTAATGAAGGGGCTCAACAATTCCACACCGCTGGCCCCAAAAGCCACGCATTCCGCCTTTTCTCTCCTCTCAGCAATAGACAATGTTTTCCTCTTCCCTTTGGACATGAAAAGCCTGTTTGAAGACACACCACTGTCTGCGTGGTACACTCAAGTAAGTGTTGCGGGATTCTTAGAATGTCAATGTTGGGAGAAACCACAGAAAATGAGTCCAACCTACCCACTTTATAGATGGATAAACTGAGTATAAGGGACTCAGTGTCAGAGAAGGGACTAGACCCAGCTCCTTTTACTCTTGCCTGGTCCTCTTTCTGCCACGTTGATTCCTGATTAAAGTGAGTAGGTATTTTTGACCTCCTGTCTTTTGCTTCCAGCCTTATTTCTTTCAGGATCTAGGTTACTTTTGAGACTATTCTTAAACTGAATGGGTTTCTATGTCTTTTCTAGGTGAATAGACTACTATTTTTCACTAACAGTTTTAAATTCATCTATGTTAAACTTTTTTCCACCTGAGGGGGAAACTAGGATATATTTAACATGAAAATGATGCATATAGAAAATTCATGAGGGATCAGCTGTATATGAGATTGAGTTGTATTAACATATGACAAAGAAACTGCTGGAGCTCTTAGGAATTTTGTAATGTTCATCCTAGAAGTAAAACATAACAAGGAAATAATATTTTAGCTAAATATCTCACTCACAGAGGGCCCAACAGTCAGGTAATGCTTAAGGAAATTATAGTACAACTACTCAATTATTCCATCATGCAGGCTTTATGTATGATATGAAGACTACATCAAAATATGGAAACAAAAAAACCTTATGATATAATGTAATTATAATAGTTATAGTGATTTTAGCTGTGTACAAATTATAATTATAATAGTTATAATGATTTCAGCTGTGTACAATCATACTACATTCATATTTTGATGTAGTCTTCATGTCATATATAAGACTGAAGAAAATATGCAACACACAATAATAGTAGATGTTTTAGTATGATTGGATTAGGAATGAATTTACTGATGAGAATGTTAATTTTATAAATAAAAAAAATTTATTTTTTGAGGTACTGGGGCCGGGGATTGAACCTGAGTCCTCATATATGGGAAATCAGTGCTCAATCACTGACCTATACTGGCTCCCCAAATAAAATTATTTTTAAAAACATAAAGTAATTTAAAAACTGACATCAAAATAATACATTTGGATATCACATAAAGTTTTATCTAAATTCTAACCATAGGTTAGACAGATGGTTGGCAACCTTTTTCTCTGCAAAGGGCCAGGAAGTAAATATTTTAGGCTCTGCAGGCCAAGAGGCCATTTTGAGGATATTGTATAGGTACTTGTATGAGATTCCTAGAGCTGCTGTAACAAATTACCACAAACTTGGTGACTGCAAAAAACAAAAATTTATTTCCTTACAGTTTTGAAGTCTAAAAGTCCAAAGTCAGTTTCACTGGGCTGAAAAGAAGGCATCTTCCTCCTGACTTTCTGGGGAATCCGCCATCACCCCGATATCTGCCTCGGTCTCCACATTCTCTTCTCCTCTGTGTATGTGAAATCTTCCTCACCTAGCGCTTAGAAGGACCCTTGTGATGGCATTTAGGGCCCACCCATATAGTCCGAGATTACTGCCTCCCATCTCAAGACCCTTAATTTAATGACATCTGCAAAGACCCCTTTCTCATGGACGATAACATTTACAGGTTCCAGAGATTAGGACCTAATATCTTTGGATGGCCAATACTCGACCTATATGGTATTTACATAGAGAGAAAGCTCCTTCTCGGCCCCATCTCATTGGCCTGGGGATCTGGTGGGCTGTCCTGGGAGGTAGGCCCGCTTTGCTCCCAGTTGTGCTCAGTTCAGTTGCTGTTGGCTGGAGATGCTTCCTGTACCGAGCAACACCCCTGCTGGGGAGAGAAGAAGGCTGGGTGGGGGGTGTTCTCCGTGGTCAGTTTCACTCGCTGCCCCAGTGACTCCCCAGATCCCAGCGGGACCTTCTCTCCTTGGGGAGACCCGGAGAACCTGGAAGTCTAACTTGGGAGGAGGCGAGGCAACCCACAGGCTTGGGATTCCACTATGAGGTCCCCCATAATTGCCAACAGCAGGGTCCCCAAAATGTAGGTGGCAACCAGCGGGTCCCTGGGCAGCAGCAAAGCAGTTCTCCAGCCAGGGAGGCAGGTGCTGGAAGTGGAAGGGACACTGTTGCCCTGTCCCTGCGTTTCACAGTGCTCGCCAGCTGGAGTGGGGCTCGGCTGCTGCACACAAACGGGCAGCAGCTGCCCATGGGCCTTGGTTTGCCCACACCCAGGCTAGACTAATATTACCTAAATTGTGCTTACTCCTTGGAAAGAGAAATCACTAATCAAATTAGTTCGGGAGATGCTACATGCTACCTCCTTTTCTCATAGACATCACCATGCAGAGGAGAATATGGTAGGCTCTGTATAGACTTGAACTAAAGACACTTTGACTTGGTTTAACCCAGTATTTCCCAAACTTGTTTGAGAATGGAGTGCTTTTTCAGGGTAACATATATATATTCCCTTGGAGCTAATGTCCCATGGAGGACAGTGTGGGCTCCTCTGAACTAGAACTTGTTGCTGGGTTTTAGGGGCACATTAGCTCCTCTTCAGTGGGCCCTGGGCTGCAGAGCCTCAAGTGTCTCCCCATCTGTTCCTGCATGGTATTACACTGGTTCCTACATGGTATGACTACATGGTATTACCTGACACGGTGAGTGTGGCAGGCTCAGCTCTGGTTAGGCCACATGGGATAGCTGGGGGCCACGGTTAGGGAGGATTGAATGTGCCACCACCTACTGGTGACCATTGGCAACTGCAGTCCTCGAGATGCCCAAGGATGAGTAATGTGGTATAGGACATTACTAAACCACATTACGGTTGATAGGACAACTGTTCTCTGAGCAGTCAGGACTCCAAGCCTCTTTCTCTCCCCACACTCACCCCTTTTGTAGCTCTTGTGTTAGTCTAATGCCCACATCAAGACAGAGTTTCTCAGCCTCAGGTTCTATGCAACTTTTGATATCCAATTGCCTAATGGGTCCATTCACTAACAAGCACGACTTTACCAAATAATCAAATTTACTTATTTTACCAAAACCCTGTCTCTTTTCTCTGCAGCCAGATTCCCTCGGTTCAATCTGACCTATGCCTCTCTTACCTTGAACAAATTACTTAATTTTTTGGTACTGGGGTTTCACTTGAAAAATAAGAATAACAATAGTACTTACCTCCAAGGATTTGTGTACACTATAAAGAAGTTGGAACAGTTAAAAATGTTGGCTATTTTTATGAGGGCTTCAGCAATTGTATAGAATGTGATAATTTTTAACAACTATGACCATTTCTGCAAAGTCTTAGTTGATCTGCTTTCATTTGGCTCTATAGCAGAATTTTGAAGAATGTTTATTTTGCTAAAAGATTACTCTTTTAATCGATACAGTTAAATTAAGAAAACTATACTTTATTTTATATGTACTCAGAATTTTATTATTTCATATAGGAACATGGGCATTTACAATGATTTACTTTTATTATTTTAAAAGTCATTTTCTGTTTTGCTCACATTTTAGCATTTGCCATCATCTTTAACAGCTCTCTCTCCCATCATAATCCATCAGCAAATCCTGGCCAGCTCTGTCTCTGACGTATACCTGGAATCAGACCACTTCTCACACCTCCACTGGTATCACCCTGATCCAAACCACCATCACCTCTTGCCTAGATTATTTCAACTGCCTTCTAACCTGATTCTTTGCTTCTGCCCTTGCCAACCCCCTCAGTCCCTATCCTCTACAGCCTGTTTTCTATACAGCAGCCAGAGGCCCCCTTTGTGGTCTAATTCACATCACATCGCCCTTGTCTTCCAAATCTTCCAAATAATTTCAAAGTCCTTACCCCTGCCTATGCGATCCCTCGCCATGCCCTCATCTCTCTGCCCTTATCTCCTGCCCCTCTCCCTTCACTACTTTACTCGGCCACACTGCCTGCTTCTTGTTTCTGCATGTGCCAAGTGCGCTATTGCCCAAGAACCCCTGCATTTGCCACTCCCTTTACCTAGAACCCTCTTCTCCCAATACCTGCATGGTTCACCCATCCCACTTTACTGACGTCTCTACTTAAGTGACTTTTGTTGGAACCCTACATAAAGCAGCCCCCAACCTGCCCCTGGCACAGGCTCCTCGCCCAGCTTTTTCGCAGCTGTAACAGCTTGGTACAGCGTAAGTAGGACCTCAACAAATATTATTGAAGGAATTAATAAATGAACAAAGGAATGCATGCCAGCATTTTAAAATTCTTTTACCAATTTCTCAAATAGCCCATATATTGATCTTTGTTATATGAGCATTTCTATAGTTTCCTAATTTATTTTTTCTTAGCCTCTTTTAGCATTTTTGGGCTTTAATTTGTTTTTTAATTCTTCCTTCACAATTCTGTATATACACAATTTTTTTAACTTTATTTTGTACATTTAATAATTGAAAATATAAACAATTAAAAACTAAAAAATAAACACAGATGAATACATATATACATTTCTCAATTAAATGTAATGGATACATATAAAAATTTTTTTTGAATCAGTATGTTACACAATATATTTGGTTCATAGTAGTGCAATCATTCAGTATTTGTCCTTTTGTGTCTGGCTTGCTTCGCTCAACATAATGTCCTCCAGGTTCATCCATGTTGTCATATGTTTTACGGCTTCATTTCTTCTTACAGCTGCATAATATTCCATCGTGTGAATAGACCACAGTTTGTTTATCCATTCGTCTGTTGATGGACACCTGGGTTGTTTCCAACTTTTGGCAATGGTGAATAATATTGCTATGAACATCGGTGTGCAGATGTCTGTTTGTGTCACTGCACTCAGTTCTTCTGGTATATACCCAGGAGTGGTATTACAGGGTCATGTGGCAAGTCTATATCCAACTTCTTTAGGAACTACCAAACAATCCTCCATAGTGGTTGTACCAACCATTCTGCATTCCCACCAAAAGTGAAGAAACGTTCCTATCTCTCCACATCCTCTCCAATACTTGTAGTTCACTGTCTTTTTAATAGTGGCCATTCTGATAGGTGTGAAATAATATCTCATTGTAGTTTTGATTTGCATTTCCCTGATCATGAGTGATGTTGAGCATTTCTTCATGTGTTTTTTTGCCATTTGTATTTCTTCTTCGGAGAAATGTCTATTCAAGTCTTTCACCCATTTTTTAATTCGGTCGTTTGTCTTTTTATTGTTGAGTTGTAACATCTCTTGATATATCCTGGGTATTAAACCCTTACCAGATATGTGATTTCCAAATATTTTTGCCCATTGAGTTGGCTGCCTTTTCACCCTTCTGACAAAGTCCTGTGAGATGCAAAAGTGTTTAATTTTGAGGAAGTCCCATTTATCTATTTTTTCTTTTTTTGCATGTGCTTTGGCTGTACAGTCTAAGACACTACCACCTACTACAAGGTCTTGAAGATGTTTCCCTACATTTTCTTCTAGTAGTTTTATGGTCCTGGCTTTTATATTTAGATCTTTGATGCATTTTGAGTTGATTCTTGTATAGGGGGTGAGATAGGGGTCCTCTTTCATTCTTTTGGTTATAGATATCCAGTTCTCCCAACACCATTTGTTAAAGAGACTGTTTTTCCCATTAGCGTGGGCTTGGTAGGTTTCTCAAAAACCAGTTGACTGTATAGGTGAGGGTTTATTTCTGGGTTCTTGATTCTATTCCACTGATCGATGTGTCTATCTTTATGCCAGTACCATGCTGTTTTGACCACTGTAGCTTTGTAATATGTTTCAAGGTCAGGTCGTGAAATTCCTCCCACGTTGCTCTTCTTTTTTTAGAATGCTTTTGGTTATTCGGGTGCACTTACCCTTCCAGATGAATTTGGTAATTGCCTCCTCTAATTCTGTAAAGAAAGCTGGTGGGATTTTGATTGGGATTTTGGTTGGTATTGCATTGAATCTCTAAATCAGTTTGGGCAAAATTGACATCTTCACAATATTTATTCTTCCATTCCATGGACACGGAATGTCTTTCCATTTGTTTAGGTCTTTTTACATTTTTTTTTAGCATTGTTTTGTAGTTTTCTGTATATAGGTCCTGTACTTCTTTGGTTAAATTAACTCCTAGGTATTTGAATCTTTTTGTTGCTATTGAAAATGGAATTTTCCCCCTGATTTCCTCCTAGGTTGTTCAGTACTAGTGTACAAAAACATTACTGATTTTTGCGTGTTGATCTTGTATCCTGCCACTTTGCTGAACTCACTTATTAGTTCAAGTAGCTTTGTCGTGGATACTTCAGGAATTTCTAAGTACAGGATCATGTCATCTGCAAACAGTGAGAGTTTTACTTCCTCTTTTCCTATTTGGATGCCTTTAATTATTTTTTTTCTTGTCTAATTGCCCTAGCTAGAACTTCTAGTACAATGTTGAATAACAATGGTTACAGTGGGCATCCTTGTCTTGTTCCCCATCTTAGAGAGAAAGCTCTCAACCTTTTCCCATTGAGTAAGATGTTGGCTGTGGGTTTTTCATTTATGCCTTTTATCATATTGAGGAATTTTCCTTCTATTCCTATCTTTTGAAGTGTTTTTATCAAAAAAGGATGCTGGATTTTGTTGAATGCCTTTTCTGCATCTATTGAGATGACCATGTGGGTTTTTTCCTTTAATTTGTTAATGTGGTATATTACATTGATCGATTTTCTTATGTTGAACCAGCCTTGCATACCAGGAATAAATCCCACTTGGTCGTGATGTATAAGTCTTTTGATATACTGTTGGATTCGATTTGCAAGTATTTTGTTGAGAATTTTTGCATCTATGTTCATTAGAGAGATTGGTCTGTAATTTTCTTGTAGAATCTTTATCTGGCTTTAGTATTAGGGTGATGTTGGCTTCATAAAATGTGTTGGGTAATTTTCCCTCCTCTTCAATTTTTTGGAAGAGTTTAAACAGTATTGGTGTTAATTCTTTTCGAAATGCTTGGTAGAATTCACCTGTGAAGCCATCTGGTCTTGGGCTTTTCTTTGCTGGGAGATTTTTGATGATGGATTCAATCTCCTTAAATATGTTTGGTTTGTTAAGTTCTTGTATTTCTTGCAGCATCAGTGTAGGTTGGTTGTGCATTTCTAGAAATTTGTCCGTTTCATCTAGGTTGTATAGTTTGTTGGCATATAGTTTCTCATAATATCCTCTTATGATTCTTTTTATTTCTGTGAGGTCATTTGTAACTTCCCCCCTTTCATTTCTGATTGTATTTATTTGCATCTTCTCTTTTTTTTTTTTTTCTTTGTTAGTCTAGCTAGGGGTTTGTCAATTTTATTGATCTTCTCAGAGCACCAGCTTTTGGTTTTGTTGATTTTTCTCTATTGTTTTCTGTTCTCATTTTCATTTATTTCTGCTCTAATCTTTATTATTTCTTTCCTTCTGCTTGCTTTGGGATTGGTTTGCTGTTCTTTTTCTAGTTTCTCTAGTTGTTCAGTTAAATCTTTGAGTTTAGCTCTTTCTTCTCTTTTAATATAGGTTAAGGCTATAAATTTCCCTCTCACGATTGCCTTCGCTGTATCCCATAAGTTTTGATATGTTGTATTCTTGTTTTCATTTGTCTCAATAAATTTACTGATTTCATCTGCAATTTCTTCTTTGACCCACCGTTTATTTAGGAGTGTGTTGTTCAGTCTCCACACATTTGCGAATTTACTCTTTTCCTGTCTGTTATTGATTTTTAGTTTCATTCCATTATGATTATGCTATTCTTTCTTCTATACTCTCCTCCACGCCTCTCTCTCCTGTCTTTTTCTTTCAGGTTCTAAGGCTTCTTCTAATATTTCCTGCAAAGGTGGATTCTTTTTTGCAAACTCTCTTAGTTTCTGTTTGTTTGTGAATATTTTATACTCACCTTCATATTTGAAGGACAGTTTTGCTGGATAAAGAATTCTCGGCTGGTAGTTTTTCTCTTTCAGTTTCCTAATTGTATCATACCATGTACTTACACAGTTTTTAAAATGTACACCCGTGCTGAAGAATGACACAGTTCTTTATGAAATCACTTCTGGGTTTCTTCTTTACCTTTCCACTGCTTTAATTTCTTTCATTTAAAAAATAATTTCATGAAATCTTCAAAATTTCTTAAATCTTCCGTCAATACTGATTGCTGTAAACTTTGCATTTAAAGCATTTTTGGGACATTGTATTTGTCCTGCATGACATTGCAGTGACAGATACAGGCCATCGTATATTTGTTATAACTTACAAAATTGTGTGGGACAAAGTGTAAAGTATAATGTAAACTGTAGTCCATGGTTAGCGGCAATGCTTCAATATGGGTTCATCAATTGTAACAAATGTACCACTCTAACGAAGGATGTTGTTGATGTGGGAAAGTGTGGGAGGGGAAGGGAGTGGGGCATATGGGAATCCCATATATTTTTTATATAACATTTATGTAATCTAAGGCTTCTTTAAAAATAAAAAAAAATTAATTATAAAAAAAAATAAAGGCGGAAGCGGCTGTGGCTCAATCAGTAGGGCTCCCGTTTACCATATGGGAGGCCCTGGGTTCGGTTCCCAGGGCCTCCTGGTGAAGGCAAGCCTGCCCGCACGGCGTGGTTAGCTGACCCAGCGAGCACAAGCAGCAAGGGGGGGATAAATGAATAAATAAAATCTTAAAAAAAAAAAAAAAAAAAATAAATAAATAAAGGCAACTTTTGAGGGCAGAGGTAAGTTTGGTAAATTTGAAAAATAGGGCTTTTGGCAACTAGAGTTTGGGGGAGCTGGCCAATTTCCTGCTCCCCCCCCATACCTCATCCCCAAATCTTGGCCCCCTGCCCCTCCCATCCCACCATCCCCTTCCCCCCACCCCCCGGGGCTGACTTGTACCTGCTCCTGCAGATCAACATCACTGCACAGAGAAACTGGCTTCATGTCAGCTCGGACGCGTGTCGCCTGGCCATCATCTGGAAATACGGCGGCATCTACATGGACACCGACGTCATCTCCATCAAGCCCATCCCTGAGAAGAACTTTCTGGCCGCACAGGCCTCTCATTACTCTAGTAGTGGGGTGTTTGGCTTCCTCCCCCACCATCCTTTCCTGTGGGTGTGCATGGAAAACTTTGTGGAACACTACAATTCGGATATTTGGGGCAATCAGGGCCCCAATTTGATGACCAGAGTGTTGAGGGTGTGGTGCAAACTCAGGGACTTCCAGGAGGTGAGCGACCTCAGATGTTTGAACTTCTCCTTCCTACACCCCCAGAGATTTTACCCCATCTCCTACCCAGAGTGGAGGCGCTACTATCAGGTCTGGGACACAGACCCGAGCTTCAACCACTCCTATGCCCTGCATTTGTGGAATTACATGAACCAGGAGGGGAGAGCTCCGGTTAGAGGAAGCAACACGCTGGTGGAAAATCTCTACCGCAAGTACTGTCCCAGGACTTACAAGGACCTGATTCAAGGCCCTGAGGGGTTGATGACTGGGGAGCTGGGTCCAGGCAACAAATAGAGCTGCTGCTGGGTTGCTGCCGCCATTGCACAGTACTGGACACCTTTTTGAGTGCTACACTTGCACTTGATCTCAACTTTCCCCAAGGAGGTGGAGCTTCCCATATCACAGTTAGGTTTAAGTTTCTCTGCTTATTATGGAAAAATCCTAAGGAATACTGGCTTATAAAAGAAACTTATTTCTCTCACATGTAAAAGAATATGAATCACCCCTGCATTTCTCATATGTAAAGTTTTTTTAAAAAAACAAAAACAAAAATGGAATTATATGATACGTTTTATTTTGCAAATTGCTCTTCACTTTAACAATATATATATCTTAGGCACTTTTTTTCATTAGCACACAGATATTCTTCATTCTTTATAATGGTTGCGTAGTGTTTCATTGTAAGGCATATCATTATCAATACCCAATTAGTGGATCTTTACATTGATTCTCATTTTAATGGCACATATAATGCTATGACAAAAATCCTGGTTCCTACATTTTTGATGATTTAAAATTTTGGTATACAGCGGTAAATTGTTTTTCAAAGAGGCTTTATGAAATTGTCCATTTCCCCATCCCTCGCCATTATTAAAATATATATTTACTTTTTGCCAGTATGATAGTTTAAAAAACATATCTACTTTTCATTTGTATTTTTGTTGAGGTTGACTGTTTCATGTATTTAATCGGCAATATATATTTTCTTATTCTGTGAATAGTTTCATCTTTGGCTCCTTTTTCTATTGGGTTATTTTTCTATTATTACTTTATAGGCATTCTTTGTATATTAAAGATGCAAAGACTTTATTGCTATGTTGCTACTTTTTCAATCTGTCCTTTGTCTTTTAATCTTATTTATTATGTTTTCACCATATATAAACTTAAAAATTTTATGCAATCCATTCTCTCATGACTTTGGTCCTGTTTTTTGGGTTTCATGTTATGCTTCCCTGCCCTTCCAGAAGGTGGTGGGGATATTTGCACTGTCCCCTCTCCTAGGGATCAAGGTTCACGAAAATTGCCAAGTCCCTGAGGTCTCAGGTGTACTCTCTAAGCTAAGTAGCAAAGTTAATGTGTTATTCTTGGTGATATTGGGGCAGGGATTCTTAATTTGGGGGTCTGTGAGCTTACATCTTTGTTTTACTGTTAATTTAAATGTATCATTTTCTTCAATTTTGAATGTAGGCCACACACCACAGGAATATTAGCAGTACCTGTGACTGTGTCACTATCAAAAATCAAAAGTATTTTTGTAGCTCGTTAAGGTTGTTGCAGATAGCTTGAAATATTGTTTACACTCACTATTAGATCAGATGCTGCATCTTGCTATTTAATGCATTAATAAAGAAGTAAAAATATTGCTATATCACAGATTTGTTTTTTGTTTTGATAGTCATATTTGCAATGTATTGGTGTCCTCTGCCATCATTTTAAAACATTTAAAAACATTCTGAGAAGGGGCCATAGGCTTCACCAAACTGCCAGTGGGCACAGACTCAAACTGGGCACAAAAAAGGTAATAGCCCCTGGCAGGAAGTCGCTGGGGCAGTTTGTTCCAGGTTCTGCCCTGATCTCTACGAGCCAAGAGTGGCCAGGGTGACTCCCAGCAGCCAACTGCCACACATTAGATTTGTTTCTAGACTCAGAGTGGGTCCTGGTTAGACTTATTCAGGCCGTGCATTTTCATTTTGTAGAAGAGACCTTTTTCCTGAGAAGGGAGGTCTCCTCTGCAAGTGCACAGACTACCTTCAAATTGTCTCTGCTGGGAAATGGATGTGGCTCAAGTGATTGGGCTCCCGTCTACCATATAGGAGGTCCAGAGTTCGATTCCTGGGGCCTCCTGGTGAAAGGCAAGCTGGCCCACATGGCAAGCTGGCCCAAGCAGAGAGCTGGACTGTGTGGAGTGCTGGCCTGCATGGCGGTGCTGGCCTGTGCAGGAATGCTGGCCCGTGTGGGGAGCTGGAGCAGCAAGATGACACAACAAAAAGAGACACAGAGGAGAGACAATAAGAGACGCAGCAGACCAGGGAACTGAGGTGGCGCAAGAGATTGAGTGCCTCTCTCCCACTCTGGAAGGTCCCGGGATTGGTTCCTGGTGCCACCTAAAAAGAAGACAGGCAGACACAGAAGAACACACAGGCAGCAGACAGCAAACGCAAAACAATGGGGTGGGGGGAGGTGGGGGGAGGTGGGGAGTGGGAGAAACAAACAAATAAATAAATATTTAAAAAAACAACAACAAAAAAACCCCACAAAGTATCTTTGCTCAGCCAATTCTTGACATGTGATAGTACTGGTCTTTTGTTGTCAGAGCCTCAGACTTGAAAAGAATAAGCTGTTTTAATTTCTTTGGCTTGCTCAAGCAGATGCCAAGCAAAGGGCTGGCTTAAACACTGGGAATTTATTAGCTCATGGTTTTGAGGCTAAGAGAGAAAGTCCAAATCAAGGCATCGTCAAGGTGATGCTTTCTTCTGGAAGACTGGTGTTCTGGGGCTGGCTGCCAGTGGTCCTTGGTCCTTGGCTCCTCTGTCACATGCCGTGCACATGGCGGCCTCTCCTGGCCTCTCTCTTCTCTTCCGAGGTCTGCTGAATTTCGGCTTCTTACTTGCTGTGGCTTTCTTTCTTTGTCTGAATTTTATTCCACTTATAAAGGACTCCAGTAATAGGATGAAGACCCATCCTGACTGAGGTGGGCCACACCTTGACTGAAGTAACCTCAGCAAAAGGTCCTACTTACACACCCACAGGAAAGGATCAAGTTTAAGCCCATATTTTTCTGGGGTACATATAGGTCCAAACCACATTAGCAAACCAGATTTTTAAAAATAAACTCACCTGTATGGCTCTGTGCCAGTCCATCTCTACATCAACCCCATGAAAATATAGCAGTACACTTTTGGCTTGAAATCTCCTCAGGGATCACTAGTGGCCAGCAGTCCAGCATTGGGAGAGCCTGCTCCATATACCTCAGATACCCTGGCTTTTTCTCTTCAGGAAATGGATCTCAGGCTGGCTTATGAGGTGTGATACCAGCATTTGGCAGCAGAGGACACTCCTAATGTGCCCAATCTGCTGCCCTGGCCAATCATGGCTTCCCGACACATCCCCAGGTATAGGAAGGAACCAGCTGTGACATGTACAAGCTGGATAAAAAGCTGGATGTCTGGTGCTGGGCTGAAGGAGAGGTGAGGGGCTACAGGGCAAGGTGGGAACCGCAGAGGCTGAGAACCCATCCTCCTGGCCTCCCACCCAACAGTTATGACTCAGTTCAGGGTGACAGAAATGTTCACTAGGGCTAGTCTCCTTTGGCCTGTTTCTGGGTCATGGACTGTCCCTTGGCAGCTGCCAAATCTTAAGCATACTGGGGTGTGGTGGCAGAGAATGACAGCTTCTCTGTAATCCTTCCTTCCCAGTGCTGTGTAAATGATCTAGTCCTCTCTGAGCTCTTAGCATCCCTGGCACTTGGGACAGATCTTGGTACATAGTTGGCACCCAATAATGCTTCATTGTGTATGAATGACTTAGCTGAATGACTGAGGTGGCTAGTAAGGGAAGGGTGTTAGGGTTCCATGTTCTCCATGCTTGGGAGGTCTTGCTTAGCTGAAGATGGAGACTATGGCTTTTGGCATTACCGACAAGGTGGACCTGGGTGCATAGCAAGGCCACTTTCTTACAATAGCCCTGCAAAGCAAGTTTTTACAGATGAAGAAATTGAGGCCTGTGGAATTGACACACACACACACACACACACACACAGATAATCCCAGAACTACTTTGTGCAAATGTCTGAGATACCATAGGAAGAGAGCTGAGAAGAAAATGCCCCAAGCACCCACAGATTTCATTCTTGACTGAACTCAAGAAGAACATTCCACTATCTTCCAGGCCCTGGGCTGATACTTTGGCTAATTTGGTTCTCATAACATCCCTGCTGGGTAGAGTTTCTTTTTTCCCATTTTACAGATGAGAAAACTGAAGGTAAGAGAGGCTAAGTAACTTTCCCAAGGTCACACAGCTATTAGCTAGCAGAGGTGGGATATGAATGCAAGTCTTTGACCCCAAAGTCTGCTAAACTCTTCCTTGGAGACAGAGAAGGGTAGGGGGAAGAGGCAGGAACCAGGAACCCCTGGAGTGAAAAGGGTGTCCTGATCAGGAGGGGACAGGAGGAACAATATTTTCTATCAGAGCAGACAGCTCACAGACATCCCTACTTGGTCCTGATCCCTGCCCCATCCGCTTTTGGATTGGGGCTTGGGGTAGGGGGAAGGCTTTTTAAAAAGTGAAAAGTGAATTCCCACATGACCCTCTGTCACCTCCTTCTGCTCCTACTGAAGCTGGACACAGGCTTCAAGGCCCTGCTCAACATAATCACCACCATAAACCCCATAAAGCCCGCGGTCAGAATCCCCTGGCCTCCCCTTGGCTCCCAGAGCATAAAGTCCCTCTGTCACCCCCACCACACCCTGGCTGCACTGGGGCAGCTGTTTTGCAACATTCCTTCTTCCATCCCTGAGCCCCGACTACAAGCCAGGGACCCAGCTTGGAACTCAGGGTTGATAGTGACCAATGCAACAGTCTCTGACACACACATTTCTAAGGCTTTACATGTATTATTTCATGTAATTCTCACAACAACCCATTATACAGATGAAGAAAACAAAGAGTGGAAATAACTCTCCAATGATGACACAACTAGTAATCGATGGTATCTGGTTTCAGGGTTTGTTCTCTAGAAAGACAGAAAAATACACAGACTCAGCAAAGCGAGGTTTGAATACTTGGCTTTGGGAAAGGGATAGGATAGAAAAAGAGTTTGTTTGGTCCTGGTTTCCCAGCCCAGATCCCCAGGGCAGACCAGGCATGGGGGAGGGGAGTGCTGTGTCCCCAGAAGACTCTCCTAATGTGGGGCCTGGTTAGGAAGCAGGAAGGTCCCTTTACTCTAGGGCGGGTGGGGTGGACTGGGCTGTGCGGCCCCGAGGGCTGCAGCTGCCCCAGGTTACATCAGGCCAGCGGCTGATGGTGGGGTGGTCTGTGTGGGGAGCCCAGAGCACGTCCAGCCCCCTGGGCTCCACAGAGCGCAGCCTCTTAGCAAGGGCAGGCAGCCATTAACTTGAATCCTGGATTTTCCTAACGGATTAAACGTGGCATTCTCCCCTCCCCCCTCAGGCTTAAAAAGAGCTTGTCCCAGGAGGACTGGGGAGAGGCTCCACCCCCACCCGGTGCCAAGGAAGCGGAGGCACCAGAGACCCCAGCCCATGAGTTGCTGGCGCCGGGGTTGGCAGCAGTAGGTGGGGCCGCTCTGCTCCGCCCCCCGCCCCCGGAGAGCGTCCGGGCAGCCCAGGGCTGGGCAAGCATCCCCAAGACCGCGCAGCGGCGAGGATTCCGGGAACTGCTTCTGGGCTCACCCCGGCGGAGGAGCGGTGTTCCGTCGCCGCCACGCGGAGCCGGCAGTTGGGTTCCTCTCCCTGCTCCCGCTCGCTCTTGGTGACCCCAAGTTTATTCGGGTCGCGTGGGAAAACTATGCCAGGAATTCGGCCCAGGAGGAGAGCGGGTGGGGAGTGTGGCTGCATTGCCAGAAAACCGAGCCATCGGCCGCGGGAGGTTAAACATTAGCGGCTCCCGGGCGCCCTGCAGGAGTGTGCAGGCGCCGCGCAGAGAGGGGGCGCGCAGCGGGCGCCGGCGCTGCCTCGGGACTGACGGCTTCCAGCGCCCCAGCACGGCCCTCCGCCCCCGGCTTTCCCGCCTGCTCTAGACAGAGGTACCCG
Source organism: Tolypeutes matacus (assembly GCA_026826555.1). Taxonomy (NCBI): domain Eukaryota; kingdom Metazoa; phylum Chordata; class Mammalia; order Cingulata; family Chlamyphoridae; genus Tolypeutes; species Tolypeutes matacus. The sequence continues at coordinate 96,006,466 of JAKSZT010053887.1, forward strand.
GAGGGACAGGGCTCGCGGGGGCGGGAAGGGCGCGGTGGAAGGTGGGGGCAGGGATGACTGAATCCCCAGGATTGGACTTCGCCGGGAGGACGGGCCTTAGTTTTTACTTTTTGAAAAACGTAAAATGGTTTGGGGGGCTTGATTTGAGGCCTGTTGTGTTGGTAAAGGGGGCACTTTGGGTAATGATGCGATTGAGAAACAACACATTGGCATCTCCAGTTCCTCCCCTTCCTGCTTCTGGGCTAGAGGTGAGCAGGGGGGCAGCAATGGTATTTATCTTTTGGGGTGGCTGCAGATGAAGTCCAGGGGAGACTTGCTTAACCCAGGACAAGGGTCCAGGAGGCAGGGGCAGAGGAGGCGCTGGGAGAGCCCGGGCAGGGGCCACTTTTCCCTGAGAACTCCTTAGGGGCCCAGGACCTGCCTTGCCTGGGCATTCTCTCCTGGGATTTCTAACAGGACTTTGGAAAGAGACCTGGTGAGTAGGAGGTGCTCTGTCGGTGGCTTCTCAGGTCTCAATCTGCAGACACTAGGATCTGTCTGGCTGATTTAGCTGCCTGGGTGGTCCCTTTCCTCGCTCACAGCCCCCAACACCACCCCCTGCAGCTGGCGACTGGCCAGTGAGAACAACCCACCTAGAGAAGGCGGATCCTCCAGTCAAGTGGCTTCGTTTCTGTTAGCTCCTAGAGTCTGGAAACATCTGCCAGATGTGGAAGCTGGAGAAACTCTGCCAAGAAGCAATGACTCCTCCATGGAAAAGAAAACACCAGTATATTCTAATCTGGTTTTCGTGTAGATGTGAAAAGTTTTTGTTTTGGCAACTCCGCACCTGGGAAGAGAGGACAGGTCAGTACCTGCTCCTCTTCTCTAAAACACAAGGGCATCAGCCAGATCCCTTTCTTTTTTTATTTGGAAGACAATCTTTTTGTGGAAAAACTTAAAATAGGCTGTTGACAAAACCTTAACACTCTGAAAAAAACTACTGGGAATGAGAGGGCAGTGGTTAGGGAGAGAGCTCTGTGCCTTTCTGAGTGGATCTCTTTCTTACCAATGATGAATCAGGTAGAGGGTGCAGTCCCCAAGAGGGGCAGGAAGAAGCATAAAGGGGGATTCCTTTCTTTAGAAAACAACATAACAGTGCCGAGGTCTGTAACTGGAGTGACCCTGCTCCCTCTCCTGTCCTTTGGGGTCTCCAGTGCTCCCTTGCCTACAGTGTGTGCGCAGCCTGTTTGCAAACTGCGTGAAGGTTTCCTTGGCTGCCACAACGATTAGCACTAATGACACTCCTGAGCTCCCCGGGGCAGGCCCCACTGAAGTTAGCTTGGGAACCAGGACAGGTTTGTAAATGATTGCCTGCCAGTCGCTGTGGAAGCTTGGCTCCTTCCACATTCTTCTCTTGCCTGTATGTTTGAGGAAGCAGAAGGGACTCAGGTGGTAGCAGCAGCAGCAGTGGTGTTGTCTAGCTCTCAATTTATATAAAAAATGTCAGTAAGAATTCAGTAAAAAAAAAAAAGTTGTTTGGTTAATCTTGTGGACGTTATGTTTGACAGATTGGAGCTTGTAGGTAGGTAGGTTTTTGGAGAAAAACAAAATCTCCAGGAAATGTTTTACTGTGGAAGGCTGCCTTGTGAGCTGGGGAACACCCTGTCATGGGAGATCGGCTTCCTAAATTGGGTGTGAGATTGCCCCAGGTAGAAATCATCTCTTCAACAATGAAACAAGTTTGGAATGCTTTTGGGTCCCTTGAATTCATGATATTGGTCCAGGACTGGGAAGTTTTTTGGGACCCTATCAGACTGTCTAGAGGTGATTAACACAGCCTTAGATTTCCTAATGACACTGTGTCATTTCTGCCTTGTTTTTCTATTCCCAGATGTGAGAAAAGCAGTCTGCTGATAATTCAGTCTGGGGAAGGCATGGTGTCCCTGGCCCTGGGGTGTGTGTGGTTTCCAGGTAACCTGGAACATTCTCATTGGGCTTTGTCTTCTGCCCATCCTAACCAGGACACAAGCTGTGGAACTGAGCCATGTTCGGCCAAGCCCTGGCAACATGCAGGGAGAATTTAGGGTCTCCAGCATTGAGTCTGTTGTGATTTGCTGTAAACTCTGTCAGGCCTTGCAGTTTTGTAAAGGTATCTCAGGTACTGTGATTTCCATAATAGGAAATGATTTGTAAATTATAATAATAATTATTGGGAGTAGTTTGACATAATTCAGAAGATTTGGAGTCAGACAGAGCTTGCTTTGAATCTTGGCTTCATTACTTAGCACCTGAGTGACTTGGGGAAAGTTCCTTAGATTCTGAGCCTCAGTTTCTTCATCTGTCAGGGGAGGCAAATAATAGGCACTTACTCTATGTTGGAGGCTGTATGAAGGCTAGAAATAGTATATTTAAAGGCTGGCACAGTTCCTAGCACATGGATGTTTGATAAATGATAGCTGCTATCATCATCAAATTACCACAGTTCTGCTCATCTTTTTTTTTTTTTTTTTTTCCTTGCTCAATTTTTGATGCCAGAGACCTAGGACTTCTGAGAATTGGACCCTTGGGGTTCTAGAGCAAGACAGGAATGATACTTTTTGGGTGCAGTAAAACTGCATGAGCCCAGACCCTTAATTCAGAATTCTCTATGACTAGGACTGGAGCTGCCACCCTCTATGTTTATGGGGTCTTAGAGTGTAAACACAAGGATGCAGGGACTGCTAAAGGAGCAAGCACTGACACAGACACTACTACTTTTTCACAGTCAGTGTGGGGACTTGGACTTCTCCTCACTGAGGTACCTGAGCCCACCCACAGGGCTCCTACACTCTAAGAATTCATTAGTGGCCAAAGAGATGAAGCTATGGATGGCAGATGGTCAATGAGTCAAGCATTTTTTTAAAAGTCTGGATGGCATTTTGCTCCCATGACTCAAAGTTAGGGGCACCTAACTCTGTTTTTAAAACCCTTTCTCCCGATTTTTGGTGGTCCATAGCCTCATTTCTCCAAGACTCCAAACTGAATTATAGACTTTTGAGGCAGATATTCAAAGATTTTGACAACTCTGCTCAGTTCAGTAGCAATTGTACTCCAGAAAATGTGCTAGGGCCTGGGACACAGATATGAATAAGCCATGGTCTCGGCCCTTGCAGATCTTGTAGGTGGGGGAGCAGAGCACAGGAGGGTCCTGGTGCTCCTACAGCACCTGGCTCTTAGCTCTCTGCAGGGTAATAATGTCTGTGAATTTTTCTGTCTTTCTAGAGAACAAACCCTGGAACCAGATACCACTGATTACCAGTTGTATGATTGTCAGAGTTATTTCCCTTCTTTGTTTTTCTCTCAAATTCTTCATCTGTATAATGGGTTGTTGTGAGAATTACATGAAATAATGCATGTAAAGAAATGTGTGTGTCAGAGACTGTTGCATTGGTCACTATCAACCCTGAGTTCCAAGCTGGGTCCCTGGCTTATAGTCCGGGCTCAGGCATGGAAGAAGGAATGTTGCAAAAGAGCTGCCCCAGTGCAGCCAGGGTGTGGTGGGGGCGACCCAGGGACTTTATGCTCTGGGAGCCAAGGGGAGGCCAGGGGATTCTGACCGCAGGCCTGCAGGGGTTTATGGTGGTGATTATGTTGAGCAGGGCCTTGAAGCCTGTGTCCAGCTTCAGGAGGAGCAGAAGGAGGTGGCAGAGGGTCGTCTCTGCTGAGAGGCAGCATAGCATAGTGGCTGAGAGCACAGGCTCTGAGGCCAGGCTGCCTAGGTTTGGACTTTGGGCAAGTGTCTTCACTTCTCAGTGGCTTAGATAATAATAAGACCTATTTTGGGGTTGTTTTGAGTTATTCTTTGTTAAAGCCCTTAAAAGCAGTGCCTGTAAATAAAATAAACAGCCCAGAGGTATTGAAAGTGTAGGCAGCAAGTAATTTGGTTAAGTGGGAGATTGTAGCTAGAAAGGTGGTTTGGAAACAATTGACAGGGGTCTTTGAATGTGTTCTTTTTTTTTTTTTTTTAACTTTGTTTTGTACATTTAATAATTGAAAATAAAAACAATTAAAAACTCAAAAGTAAACACAGATGAATAAATACATACATTTCTCAATTAAATGTACTGGATACATATAAATTTTTTTTGAATCATACAATATGTTACACAATATATTTGGTTCATAGTAACACATTCATACAATATTTGTCCTTTTGTGTCTGGCTTGTTTCGCTCAACATAATGTCCTCCAGGTTCATCCATGTTGTCATATGCTTTACGACTTCATTTCTTCTTACAGCTGCATAATATTACATTGTGTGACTACACCACAGTTTATCCATTCGTCTGTTGATGGACACCTGGGTTGTTTCCAGCTTTTGGCAATCATGAATAATGTAGCTATGAACATCGGTTTGCAGAAATCTGTTTGTTTCACTGCTCCCAGTTCTTCTGGGTATATACCCAGTAGTGGTATTGCAGGGTCACGTGACAAGTCTATATTCAACTTCTTTAGGAACTGCCAAACAGTCCTCCACAGTGGTTGTACCATTCTGCATTCCCACCAACAGTGAAGAAGCGTTCCTGTCTCTCTACATCCTGTCCAACACTTGTAGTTCTCTGTCTTTTTAATAGTGGCCATTCTGATAGGTGTGAAATGATATCTCATTGTAGTTTTGATTTGTATTTCCCTAATCATGAGTGATGTCGAGCATTTCTTCATGTGTTTTTTGCCATTTGTATTTCTTCTTTGGAGAAATGTCTATTCAAGTCTTTCACCCATTTTTTAATTGGGCCATTTGTCTTTTTATTGTTGAGTTGTAACATCTCTTTATATCATATGTCATCTTATTTTTATTTTTTTAGACGATACAGTTTAATAAGTTTTAATGATATTTACCATGTCCTGTGTCCATTACTGTAAGGTAATGAAAAATCTTTCCCATGACCACTAAATACCCCACTAGATCTTAACTGTTCCTTCCTCCCCACCCCCCTGGGGCATATATGTCATCTTATTTTTGTCTGTCTTTTTACTCTTTTGTTTATCCTTTCTACTATTCTTTCTTCTATACTGTCCTGCAAGCCTGTCTCTCCTGTCTTTTTCTTTCAGGTTCTAAGGCTTCCTTTAATATTTCCTGCAAAGGTGGATTTTTTTTTGCAAACACTCTTAGTTTCTGTTTGTTTGTGAATATTTTATACTTACCTTCATATCTGAAGGACAGTTTTGCTGGATAAAGAATTCTTGGCTGGCAGTTTTTCTCTTTCAGTATCCTAATTGTATCATACCACTGTCTTCTTGCCTCCATGATTTCTGAAGAGAAATCTGCGCTAAGTCTTACTGGACACCCCTTGTACGTGATGGTTTGCTTTTCCCTTGCTGCTCTGAGAATTTTCTCTTTATCTTTGACATTTGACATTCTGAGTAGTATATGTCTTGGAGTAGGTTTATTTGGATTTATTCTGATTGGCATACAGTGTGCTTCTTGGACATGTAAGTTCATTTCTTTCGTGAGAGTTGGGAAAATTTCAGCTATTATTTCCTCAAATATTCTTTCCACCCCTTTTCCCTTCTTTTCCCCTTCTGGAACTCCCATGACATGTATGTTGTTGCGTTTTGTGTTGTCATTCAACTCTCTGAGCCCCTGCTCAATTTTTTCCATTCTTTTTTGTCTCTGTTCTTTTTTCTTTTCAATTTCAGCTGTTCTGTCTTTGGTATAACTTATTCTTTCTTCTATCATTTTGAATCTGCTGTTGTGTGCCTCAAATGTGTTTTCAATCTCATCTATTCTGTCTTTCATTCCTATAAGCTCTGTTACATTTCTGTTCAGGATTTCAAATTCTTCTTTGCATTCGCTCAATGTCTTCTTGATGTTATTTATCTCTTTAACTATGTTGTCTTTCAACGGATTAATTTGATTTTGGAAATTTGTGCTAATCTCGCTGATTAGTTCTCTCAAATTTTGCATCTCTTCTGGGGCTTTGATGTATTCCTTTTCTTGGGCCATGTCTTCTATTTTCTTAGTATGGTCATAATTTTTTGCTGATATCTAGGCATCTGATTAGGATGTAGTTTACTTAGGTGCTCAATTTCTTTCTTTTTCATAGGAATTTTGTGGCAGAAGGCTGTAGGTTACCACTGCTCTTTGATTTTTGGCTCAACCTGGATTGTTAGGATTGTCCAGCTGGTTGCTGAAAACTGGGCACTGGACCCAGTAATTGGTTGTAAATTCGCTTCCTAGGGCCTTGGGCAGGGAGGCAATGGAGGCCAGAAAAAGCCTCTCCTACTTATTTTTAATTTTCTTTCATGCACTTCCTTGGTCTGCCAGGAGATGGCGCTCTTTGGAAGCTCTCAGTTCAATGCCTGGTCGGAGTGTATTTGTTGCAACACAGACTGGATCAATGCGTTAGAGCTTCCTGTGTGTTGGCTAGGAGCCTTGTAATTCAAACTTTCTCTGAGACAGTTCTCCAGCCTTCTCTGGCAGCCCCCTCCCTTTTCCCAGCTAGGAAATATTTCCACTCCCCTCTGAGTCCTCAACAATCAGACCCTGTTAGTAAAGGAGGAGATTGGGAGGATTGTATATCTTTAGCCCCTTGCAGGCTCCAAGGCAAACAATGGCACAGCCCCACCTGGCCTGGAAAGGCTCCTGAGACACGGCAGAACAAATTTGTGGGTCCGAAGTTGAGTCCACCTTAGTCTGTGTCCCTCTCTCTCCCCTTTCCTGGGGCGGTAGATCCCTGGAGCCCCTTTTGCCTGTAGTCGCAGGCCCAGAGGCCTGAGAATTCTAAAGTGTCTTTAGTCGAGGATGGCAGCTGCTGGTTTCAATTCACAGTTCTGTCATCACGACTTCCCTTCTTTGTCCTTCTCTCCTCTGGGTGGTGTTCAGCCTTTGCCTGCTGTCCTAAACCCTAGAAGATCTTTTTCGGGGCTGTTTCAGCCTGTTCTCTAGCTATTTTTCTGGAGGAGAAGAGATTCCCATGTCTTACTAGTCCACCATCTTCCTGAATGTGCTCTTACTGAATGTGGACTCAGCCCACAAGGAGCACATAAAATCTATCCCCATAAGGTTGGGGCTCAGTGGTGGCTACCCCTTTTAAACACTCCCTACCACAGTGTTTCAGTGTCAGTATGTCTCTGGTGGGTCCCAGGAATCTGCATATCTAACAACTTCCCAGGTGATACTGATGATGCTGGCCTTGGAACCTTACTTTGAGAACCACTGCCTTGCTTTATCTTGGACACTAGCATGAGGAATCAGTTGCTGCTTCTCATCAAGCTTGAAACCTGGCCTGTCTCACGCATTTACTGTTCCTTTTCTAGTCCCTGTGGCATTTGAGTTTGCAATTTCTGGTATAATTAGTATTGGATCTGAAGACCCCAAGAGACAGATGGACAAGACATATGGGCCAGAGAGAGAGTGAGAGAGGGATTTGGGAACAGGCCTAGGGGTGCCTGAAGCTGTGGATATGTGTGTGCTCATCCCCAGGAGAGTTTGCAGGGAGAAGAAGGGCATGGGTGAACAGCACAATACCAGGGGGCACTGGCATACCCTGCCTTAAAGAAAAGGTGAAAGAATAGTAACTGATGGAAGGCTGGAAGGAGCATTCAAAGAAACAGGAGAGCTGAGCGAGAGCTGATGGAGAGTCCTTTACCTAATTATTAGGGAGAGGGCTGTTGGCAAAGGACTGAGGCCAAAGCTTAAGCAGTCAAACTGCAAAGTTCTCAGGTGAGCTGAGTGTGCGGGAGGACAGGAAGCTGGTGCCCTGTTACCTTGCCCACAGCATCCCTGGTAACTCAGGTTGCTCGGAGGCACGGCTTGTTGTGAGCAGTTGTCATTGAGGCTCGGGTGACACGGGTGCAGCTTGGAGCCGGGCATGGTGAGTATCGTGTCGCTCTCCTCCCTTCAAGTAGAAGTGTGCTGGTCTGTACCTTCATGGCTGTGGAGGGGGTGCTCGCGGCGGGATGGTTGCGTTTCTGGAATAAGTGTTGAGGAAGAGTATTAGAGACCGGAAGGACGGGAGCTGAAGCTGAAAAGGTGGGTGGGTGGTGTTCTGTGGGCGGTCTTTAAGACCAGGCTAAGGGGGCTGGACTTGGTACTGTGGGTGACAAGCCGCGCTGAGCACCTGGGTAGGGCCGGGGCTGTGGTTAATACACGTTGGTGCCCCCAGACCCTGGCCCCGGGCCCAACACACACAGACATGCGGCAGATGAGAGGGCAGTGAGCGAATGAGTGAGTTGGAGATTCGAGGGATGAGACATGGTAATATGACCAAAGCAAAATTTTAGGATAAATAGTCCTGAGAATGAGTGTTGGGTGATTCAAATCCAGTTGGGGAGCCACATGTACCTGCGATTGTACCTGCCTACCTGGGCGGGTCACTTAGCTTCTCCAGACCTCAGTATTCTTGTTTGAAAATGGGAATAATATCTGTTTGCAGGGTTGTATCTGGCATTAGCGTCCAGCACAGAGGCTGGCACTCCCTGTGTATTGGCCCATATTATCACTGAGTGCTTTCCCCTTAGCTCCTCTGATCCTCACAGCACCCTGTGAGGCAGGCAGGGTGGGCTTCACAGATGAAAGCAACTATGCTCGGTAAGACCTGCTGTCTTTCCTGGAGAACCTGCCTCTCTTTGCAAACCAGCCTTATTGTTCCTTCAAGTCATTTTTCTCTTTCATGAGGTCAACGATCTTTCCCTTCTCATAACTTTCTATAGTACATAAACGTCTGAATCACATGATCTGGAAGGAACTTGATTAAATAGGGTGACATGTACCTCTTGTTGCCCCAGTCACATTCTAAGTTCTTCAATGGCAGAAATTGTATATATATTTTTTTTCTTTTAAAAAATTATGAAAGTGATAGATGATAATGGGAAGAAACTTTAATAGTACTGAGAAGTGGAAAGTGGAAAGTGAAAGTCTTCTGACTTTTAGTCCCACTTTCTGGAGGTAATTATTGCAAACAGCTTGTCTGTCTTTACAGAAATAGTCTATTCTTCTGAAATAATATATATAATGAATCATATATATGGATCATAAACGATTGTATTTTATATAATTTTGATTATATTTATGTTATATTATACCAATATATAAATGGTAAGTATGAATCATTTATGTGTGTATTTCTTTGATGATGTGATGTACAGAGGGCTGAATTCGGCCTACTCTTCATGGTATTATCTTCATTGATCTGTGTGAGGCTTCTCTGTCTACTTTTCTATTTGTCCATCTCCCATACATGCATCAACTATCTATTAACTTATTTATCCCTATTTCGCATTCCCATTTCTTTTCTCCTTCATAGAAAACCATTCTAATGTGCATGTATATATACACATATATATCCTTTTATTTTTGTAAGTTATGAAAGTGTGATTATATGAATAGATCATTAAAAACAGAAATGGAAAAAATATATACACCCTGTGCTGTATCTTCCTTTTTTCACTTAACATATCTTAGAGATAATTCCATGTCACTATATGTAAAGCTGCCTTATTCTTTTCAATAGTGGCACAGTATTTCATAGTACAGAGACACCACATAAATTTATTTATGCAGCTCCACTCCTTTTTTTTCCACATTAGTTCACGCCAGCGTACTACAGCTGCTCTGCAGACACCTTGCCTCATCCCACTTAGGCTCTGGCTGGCCAGGTGTACAGTCCGTGCAGCCACCCATCCCTCGCCTCACCCGGACTCTTTTCTCGTCTTCCAGGCCCTTTCTCAGCTCGTTTGCCTGCTGCCGTGGTCTTGGCGCCAGCCTTCCTCAGCTGTCAGCCCCGGGCTTCCCCTGCCCATGCAGTCTCCGGCAGCCACTGCCGAGGGCCTCAGCGCCCCCCTCTTTGGAGCCTATTCGCTCCCCGCCTTCAAGTTCCAGCCACGCCGCGAGAGCGTGGACTGGAGGCGCCTTAGTGCCCTGGACGTGGAGCGCGTGGCGCGGGAGCTGGACGTGGGCACCTTGCAGGAGAACATCGCGGGCGTTACCTTCTGCAACCTGGACCGGGAGGCGTGCAGCCGCTGCGGGCAGCCTGTGGACCCCACGCTGCTCAAGGTGCTGCGCCTGGCGCAGCTCATCATCGAATACCTGCTGCACTGCCAGGACTGCCTGAGCGCCAGTGTGGCCCAGCTGGAGGCCCGGCTGCAGACCAGCCTGGGCCAGCAGGAGCGGGGCCAGCAGGAGCTGGGCCGCCAGGCCGATGAGCTCAAGGGCGTGCGGGAGGAGAGCCGCCGGCGCCGCAAGATGATCAGCACGCTGCAGCAGCTGCTCCTGCAGACAGGCGCGCACGGCTACCACACGGTGAGGAAGCTCTCGCGGGGCGGGAGAGTGGGAGCGCTGTGTGTCCCAGCCACGGGGCCACCTGGGCAGCCCCTGGGCCCCCGGCCGCTGCGGGGGCGAGGACATCCCATTGGTTGGAGCAGATGTTAGAGAGCTGCTAGTGGTCTACGTGTGGACTGCATTTGTGGGGAGTTGTGTGTATGGAGGGTGTGTGTGTGTTTATGGATGGTGTGAATATGTGTGTGTGTCTAATGTGTGTGTGTGAATGTTTGGAGGGTTACTGTGTATGTAGACTGTGATGTGTGACATGGGCTTATGGGTGTGTAGGAGTGTGTATAGAAGAGCATGTGTTTATGGAGGATGTGTGAATGAATGAAGGGTGTGTATGTGAGTCAGAGTGTGCAGTTTGCATTCCTGGAGGGTGTGAAGGGATGTGCGGGTGTGTTTGGAGGGTGTGTGTGAATGAATGAAGGGTCTATGTGTGCCTAAGGGGATGTGTGTTTATGGAGGGTGTGAGTGTGTGTGTATGGATGGAGAGTTTATGTGTGTGAGTTTGGTGTGTAAAGGTGTGCGAGGGGGTGTGTATGGGTGGAATTAGAGTGTGTGGTAAGGGACTGGTAGAGTCAAGCTTATTCTGGAAAGTGGCTCCATTATCCAACTAAATGACAGATCAAAGCACTTGAGCATGGGGCTCTATCTCCATGCAGAGCGTGGACTGGGAACATTTGCCCTGTAATAAATTGTCATGGTGGCCAGGCCCTGTGCCCAGCTCTGAGTATGTAGGCACAAGTCATTGTGGCTTAGGCCTTCAAGGAATTTATAGTTTATGGGTAGGTGGGACAGAAGGCATCATTATGATTCAATGCTAATTGACAGAATGGTATCTGATATAATTGCTGTAAGAGAGAATTACTTATGATACAAAGGGGTTCGAACCCTTTCAGTAGTGACAGCAGCAGCCTAACCTGGCTGAGGCTAATAGGAAATTTATTGGTTAATTTAATGGGAAAGGTGTGGCTTGCCCCAGGCATCAGATGATGTCTCCAGTATCTAGTCTCTCACTCTGCAGCTCTTGGCTCTTCTTCCTGTGAGGGTTCCAGTCCTAAAAGGTTCTGTCCTTGTGGGGGCAAGTTGCCTCCTGCAGTGCTGGCTTCTCATTTCCCCAGATTCAAGGCCCAGCAGCCAGCCAGCACCTCGCTTTGTCCCTGGTGTCTGGCTGTGTTTGGGCCTCCTACCCATCTCTGAACCAGTCATAGGGCCAGGGCATGCAGGGTTCCGATTAGCTTGGGTCTTGGCCACATGATCACCATGGTAGCAGGGAAGTCCATGGATTGAGGGTAAGAGAGAAGGGGATTCTTCAGTGCTGTCAAAAATGAACACATGCCCACTACAAGTGGGGAAAGTGTTGAGTGAGGTAACGACATGCCTGGAGCAGTGGGAGCACGGAGGAGGGAAAGGAGGAGTCTTCCCGGATGTTGTTTAAACCCAGCCTTGGAGGTTGAACAGTTTTGTGAAGGAGTGTTGTAGGCTTGGGTACCAAGATGCCAAGGTAAGAGAGTGCTCAGTGTGATGGAGGATGGCTTCGGGGTGGCCTGGGGGTGGGGTTTGTGTGGTGGGTGATGTGGCCAGAGAGGTTAGCAGCGCCAGATCGTGGTGGCCTTGAATGCCATGCTCAAGAGTATGGGATGTAGTCTGAAGGCAGTGGGTGGAGGCTTAACTTCTGGTGCCTGTTTTGTGTGCTGCTTGAAGTGGGAAGAGGGAAGATGGTAAGGCGGAATGAGGGGAAAAGCGTATAATATGGAATGAGACGCCTGATAAAATATCCCCCACCCTAATGAACTCACATTCCTTCGGACAGCTAGAGATTCATTCGTGTCACTTTAGAATTCCAGCGTGGGCAAAGTCTACCAATTCAGGCTATATATGTTTGGATTAGGTCTGACTTTGGGTGACAGAAAACCCCAACTAACAATTGTTTAAATCAGATAGAAATTTATTTCTCTCATTAACAAGTCTGGTGATAAGCAATCCAGGGCTGGTATGTAGTGTCATAACCATTGGGTACCCAGCTCTTTCTTTGCTCTGCCAGCCTCATTACTTGGCTTCCACGTCATGTTCCAAGATGGCTGCCTGAGTTCAGTTCTCAGGTCTACATTCTGTTCAGCAGGAGGAGGGCGGGTGAGGAATGGAATGACTCCTTCTTTAATGACATGTTCCAGTAGTTGCATCTACCATCTTGCTTATATTTCATTGGCTAGAATGGCCCTACCTGGTTGCAAGAGAGGCTGGGACATGTAGTCTTTATTCTTAGTGACATCACTACCAGCCAAAGACCAGGGTTTCTATTACAAAGGAAGAAGGGGGAAATAGATTTGGGGGGACAACTGGCAATTCTTGTCATGTTGCCTTTGTGCAAAGATAGCAAGTAGATTTCACTTTAATATGCTCTCTAACTCTAATTGGCTAGCATTGGCCCCTTGTAAAGTTGTGTTAAGAAGAATTCTGAAGTTTTACAGGAGAAAGATAATGTGATAGATTGGTAGTCTGACATGCATTAAGAAAGAGAAGTGGAATTACAGATATTATTTATTGCTATCTCTGCCTCTGGTAGTTCTTAACGCTGGGGTGGGGCTTGGGCATTTTAAAAAAACGTTTTACTATGGAAAATTTCAAACATATGAAAGTAGAGAGAGTAACATGATGACCCTTTATCTACATGCCACCCAACAGTTACCAGCTCATGGCCATTGTTGTTACATATGTTTCTCTACCCACTCTCTCCCACCCCTGGATTATTTTGAGGCATATTTGTCATATGAGTTCATCTGTAAATATTTGTGTATGTATATCTGAAAGGCAAGGACTTCACTTTTAAACATTAACACAATATCATCATCACACCAAAATTCAACAAAAATTCCTTAATCTCATCAACAAGACTTCCTTCATATCATCAAATATCCAGTCAGTGTTCTTGGTTCCCCCAGGGCATGGGTAGGTTTTTAAAGCTCTGCAGGTAGTCTAATGAGCAGCCAGGATCAAGGAATGGCCTTGCTCAGTCAGTCACCTTCATTTCTGAAGCAGCTCAGTGGGCCCGAGGGAATGGGAATTCTGGGATTGGGAGAATTCCTGGCTAACTCAGGTGATCCTAATCTTGCCTTCCCCCCTGCTCCCGCTCTGTGCAGTGCCACCTGTGTGACAAGACGTTCATGAACACCACCTTTCTCCGGGGCCACATCCAGCGCAGGCACGCAGGCGTGGTGGAAGGCGGTGAGTGCAGGCAGGATGGTGGAAGGGCCTGGGGCATCCAGTGGGGCTGGGGACACGTACACCTCCAGCCCTGCCCTCAGAACCTCGCCATCCAGTTGAGGATGTGAGGCCCCACATGGGACCGGGAGAGTGTCTCACCATGTCGGTATGGTCTCATTTTGTCCCTGTCTGTTGTGTGACCTTGGCCAATTGCTTCCTCTCTGGAGTCTCAGAGGCCTCCACTGAGAATAGGGGCCGTCAGCCCCAGTGACTTCAAAGGGCCCTTCCTCCCCGCCTTGTGTGACTCTGTCCTTCTCTGAGGCTAGCTACAAATGTGCTTCAGCGGGGTAAATGAGCAACTGACCAGTTCTTTGACTTTTCTACATGAACTTATAAGGACTTAATCATTTTAATTTTACCATTTCAAGTTCCAAAATGAGTAGCAAGGCTGTTTCTTTTCGCCAAAAGAGATATGCACACTTTACCCATTTTTTGAATGTTCAACAAGAAATATCTGTTAAAACATCTAAATAGAAAAATCCCATTAAATAAAACCTTTTTCTTATTCCCCACTTTTTAACTCCTTTTTCAAAGAACAGGCTTAGTGTTTTCAAACAGCATCATTTGCCTCATTATTATACGTTTATTATGTATCTAATTCTTCCTGGTGCTTTATTCGAGGCTGCTGAGGAAAAACAGATTTCTCATTTCTTAAATACTTTTTTTTTTCTGATAAAAATATGCCTTTAATATAGGAAATTTAAATACATGAAGATAGAAAAGAGAAAATTTAAAAAATCATGTATGATATTACCAGCAGTTAATATTTTGGTGTATTCTCTCAGTTTTTTTCTGTAGAAAACATAATCATATAGGATACAGTTTTGACTATTGCTTATTTTCATTTAAGGATATAGCCTGCTTTCCAGTGTCATTGAATCATCTTTGAAAACATGATTTTAAATGGCAGAATAGTATTTCATCACGTGGCCATCATAATTTATTTCACAGTTTCTTCCTGTTGAATATATGGGTTACTCAAAAATGTGCCTGTTTAAAATCACATGATGATGAACATTCTTGTGTGTAAATCTTTGTGTAGACCTCTGATTATTTCCTTAATATAAAGTGCTACAAAGTGAGGGAAATGTGCTCTCAAGACAACTTTTGTTACATTAACATTTGTGACCATTTATTCTCAGGCAGCCAGCTTTCCAGGTGCCCCAAATCTCCTGTCCCACACTCACTTCAGATCACTTTATTAGACCAAATTTGTTTCTACTGCATCTAAAAATTGCTTGTTTCCAAAAAAGTCCCTCCTGAGAAAAGCCATGTCTCTTCAAAGAAAAGTTTTAATAAAAAGTCATAGATATTTAGGTACAATTGGTGTTTTTCTCACTAACCATTAACTCTTGCTTTATCAGTATATGGTTCTTTTATAATTCATTCTCAATATTTTTTTAACTTAGAATTTTTAGAGTATACAATAAGCAAACTTGGTTAAAATATTCCTTCATAACACATGCTACAAATTTAAAACTATACATTTCAAGTTCTATTACTGAAAACAAAAACAAAAACAAAAAACTTAAAACCACAATTACTGTCATTACTTTAAATTCCTCTCTGGTAACTGTTAGGGTACCTAGGTACATTCTGTGTAATTAGAGTATGCATGTTCTTTGGCATTCTCCTTCTGTTACTCTGGTAATTTTGCACTCACATTTCCATGTGTCAGTACTGTCAAAATATGCATTTTAAATAAAAAAATAGTTCGTGTTTATTGAGCTGTCATGCCAGGTATGATGCTAAGCACTTTTGCATTATTATTGCATTTGATCCTCACAACTGTCTTCTGAGTTATAGCTGCTATAATTATTTTCATTTTGTAGTTTGGGGAAACTGAGGGTCAGGAAGGTTATGCAAACTACCTAAATTGCCCAAGGTCAATCTACCACGTGGCAGAGCTCCTCCCATACAGACGCGTGACTGATGGCAGAGGTGAGAAACAATACCTGAATGATTTTTACAAACTTAAACTGGTCATCTTCTCTTTGCATGGACCCCAAAGGAAAACAGAAGAAGCAGGAACAGCCAGTGGAGGAGGTGTTAGAAGAGCTGCGGGCCAAGCTAAAGTGGACCCAGGAGGAGCTGGAAGCCCAGCGGGAGGCTGAGAGGCAGCGGCAGCTCCAGGTGGGCTTGGAGAGGAAACATCAGGAGACTCACGATGTGCGGTCCTCAGTAAATACTTGCCATATGATGTGGAATTAATGATTCCATTGTTCTTGCTTTTCTTTGTAGGAAGCAGAGATCACTCGTCAGAGGGAATTCGAAGCTAAGAAAGAATTTGATGAATGGAAAGAAAAAGAGCAGACCAAGCTTTATGGGGAAATAGACAAGCTAAGAAAATTATTTTGGGATGAATTTAAAAGTGTTGCCAACCAGAACTCTACACTAGAAGAGGTACCCTACATTAAAAAGAGGCTTTTTGAAGTTCTTTCGTTGAAACTCTGGTGGTTTGTTCTCAAAATTCATTTCTTATTTCGTACAAGTTTTATTTCATCTCCCGTTGGGGGTGCTAATATACTGAAAGGCCAGATTGCAGAGGCCAGAGTCTGGGGTTGAATCCCTGTTGCATCACATTCTGGCTGTGTGACTTTGGGTGAGTTACCTCTCTGTACCTCAGTTTCTTTTCTGTAAGATAAGTTGCTGAAAGGGTTAAATTAGGACATACACAGAACTTGGAACAGTACATGGTGTATGGCAAGGATGTCCTAGATATTATCCTTAATTTTGCAAAGGGCTTTTCATTGCTGGACAAGAAATGAGATAAAATTTAAATGCATGCATTTTCTCCTCATCAGATAGTCACTGAGTGCTGGCTACATGCCAGACACTCTGTTGGGCTCTGAATGGTGTGGGGTGATACATAATAGCTAACATTTACTGACTATATTTACTATTTCCCAGCTCCTGGTGAAAGCATTTTATATACATTAACTTTTGATTTTCACAACAAATGAATTGGATTAAAAATTCTCAGTGTAGATGCATCATTAGTTTATTAATTCCCTTTTTTGAAGTTCTTTTTTAAAAAAATTTTTTAAAAGGCTGTATCATTCTTCCTTGGCAGATGAGGAAACTGAGGCCAAGTAACTTGTTCAATGTTGCACAACTAAAAAGAGGTGGAGCTGGGATTTGAACCTAGCTCTTAAAATGCCAAGGTCTCCATTCTTCTACTGAATGTATTATTTAGTTTATTCAGGAAAACTGTATTCAAGCTATCCTTGGATCATATCTTCCTATACAAGCCGATATGACTAAAACTGAATCAAGGAAAACGTTCTGAGGAAAAATATTTCCAAAATGTATTTAGCTCTCATTGATCCACCTGACATCAAGGAGAATCTATTCTTGTGTTTTGAAACTGAACTGTTTTACAGTGCTTCTTGCAGTTATTCTACATTTTACCCAAATAAATAAACCCCAGCCACTTTTCCAAAAGGGGGCTGTCATAGGATATGCCTGGAGTCTTGGGTAATCTGTCATCTTAGTCTGAGATGGAAAGTTGAGGATGGAGGGAGTGGGGTTGAAGTGGGACCCGGGTGTGTCTATAATGACCAAGCACACCCTTCCTAAGTGCTCCTTAGGGTCGCCAGGGGTGATATGTGGAAGTCAGGGTGCTTCCCCACGTTATGGACCTCCTGCTCGTGACACCCAGGTCCATGCCCTTGTTCCTGAGCTCATCTAACCTCCCCTGACCCCGACATGCCCCCGATATGGTGCTAGCTGAGGAGACAGTCATTAATTAGGTCCTAATTTGAATTTGAGGATACCACTCAGAAACCCCCTCGTTCAACAAAGGGTTACTTTTGGTTAGAAAAGTCTGAGTTTTGGTAAATAAGGACATAATTCTCACCATCCATGCTTTCCTTTTAATCTTGGATCACATGCTTTTAAACTGGAACATTCTATTTTTTTTTTTTTTTTGTCTTTTCTCTATAGGATTATTTATGTTGTATTTTTATGTTTGTATGTTTCACCTTTGTGTCCTCTCACCTAACAACAAACTGGATATATCATTCTAGGTGTAGTTGGATAATTATTTTGTTAATGTATTTTTAAAAGTTCTGGGGGAAAAACAAGCAAGATTTCATTTAGACTGATGAAAAACACTACAAGATAGTTTATTTTTAAAACACAAAAAAAGATCTCCTTGATGTTAGGAGGACTGATGAGAGCTAAATACATTTTGGAAATATTTTTCCTCAAAACTCTTCCTCTGATACAAAATCCTGAGAGCTTACTTTGGCCAAGTTACCTCACAAAAGAGAGAACTTTAGATAGGGGGTACATCCAGCTGCCAAAGGATTCTTTAATTGAAAAGAAAATATTATCAGGTTATCATGCCATGAAAGCCAGTTCTGTAGTGTGCTCCTAAGCAGCCGTGTGAAGGCAGATGTGACACAGAAGCCAGGAGCTGTGCGTACATCTGGAAAAGCACTTGGCTCTGTGAAAATATTTAGGGAGTTTAGAAATGGTTAAGAGTTGGATCCAATAACACACAAGCACTAAATGAGAACAGTTAAAGATTAGCAATTAGCAAGAATGATACCAGGTTAAATCCAGGGGCTTGCATTTCCTTAGAGCTTTAATAGGACTTTATGAGTTTAAAACAGTAGTAGAGATGTTGCTTCTGTTACTGCAATAGTGATATATTTTAAAATATAAATGTAAGTGGGTGGAAGGGCATTCTCTCTTTAATCCAGTTTTCTATGCCTTTTCCGTCAGATCACACACTCCTAGCTCAGGAATCACCAGGCATAGGCGACACAGCTCCAAGCCTTGCAAAGGTGGCCTTTGCTGGTGACAGCCAGGATTACTTTTTTTGTGTGTTGGGGGAAGGGCAAGCACCCTCATGGAATGGCCTGGGTGCCCGAGACCCTCCCTGTGGTTCTAAGAGACTGGTTCTTTTCAGAAAAGAAATGGGACAGCCATCAGGCAAACTTGAATTTTGAGTACTACAGAATTTAAGTGAAATTGAAATTACACTTTATTTTTTTTTAATTTTATTTATTTATTTACCGCCCCGCCCCCCTTGCTGCTTGTGCTCGCTGTGTCCATTTGCGGTGCGTTTTCCTATGTCTGATTGTCTTCCTTTGTTGCGTCATCTTGCTGCGCTGGGTCACTGTGCTGTGTGGGCCGTTGGCTCACCATGAGCTTGCCTTCACCAGGAGGCCCCGGGAATCAAACCCGGATCCTCCCATATGGTAAAAGGGAGCCCAACAAGTTGAGCCACAGCCACTTCTCCAAAATGAAACTTTAGAATTCGGTTCTTCCATGGGAACCTGCTTTTCGTTTATGAGGGTCAAGCCGTCAGGAAAACCCTTGTGAAGGGGAATGCTGATCCCTGGGAACTCTTCCCAGCATTTAGGTGGCTGGTGTGGACACGTTGGGGGTTCTTGGTCGGGGTAAGGGGTGTCCTTTAGACACAGCTCCAGATGTAAAAGGCAACATCATGATCGGATGTTCATCTGGGTAAAATTGTGCCCTGGCCTTTTCAGAAACTGCAGGCATTGCAGTCCCACAGTGTGACAGAGTCCAACCTGGGGTCACTGCGGGATGAAGAGTCTGAGGAGCGACTCAGGCTGGCACAGGAGCTCCAGACTCTGAAAGAGAAGATGGACATGCAGGTAAGCTGCTGTCCTATGCTTTTTTCCCCAGAGCCAGCAAAGAACCATGGTATCTTCCAACAAGGTCTCTAATTTTTGCTCTATGGATTTACAGAAGTTGAAAGCTATCAGAGTTCTCTATATTTCAGACCTGCCAACACAGGAAAGCTCAGAATAGGATTTTCAGGTGAGACTGGTGCTATGCATGTATGTAATATCAGATTCACCTGGGGATCTTTTTCAAAATACATACACCTGGGTCTCCTTATGGGCCACCTCTGCCCCATTTTGATCTCAACCCAGTTGAAACACAACCCTTTGAAAGTACGACAGTCTCCTGGATTCAGATATCTGAGACGGGACCAGTGGGATGCTGGTAAATGTTTAACAACCGGCTCCCCAGAACAAAAAAGCCCCAAATTTGTAGCAGCTGCCCGTTTCCGTGGTGTAAATACTCTACCATGGTCAGTTTCAAGTTACCAAAACGAGGCCATTGAATATGGTGTTGGGAAGAGACGTGCACAGTCCTTTCTCCTGAGCAAGTTAAGAGGTGGCTCCAGCCAGCACTGGGTGAATCTTCCTGCATTCCAGTTATTTGATGTCTGTATCACTAATAAATAAGCATGGTCATTAAATCATGTTGTGCTTCTGCTTCTGTTCTCCAAGTTTGTCGAGAAAGAGCTTAATTAATGACTAACCACTGACAGCAGTAAAGTGTTTCTCCTGCCTTATGTTTCACAAGCTGCACATTTTATTTTTTAATTCTTAATTTTTTTGAGGTATCGGGGCCAGGGATTGAACCCGGGACCTCACATGTGGGAAGGAAGCTGGCTCTCAACCACTGAGCTATGCCAGCTCCCCTGCACATTTTAAAAAGCTTTTCTTTTACTAGGAACTCTGTTCATGTCCTTTGCCTACTTATTTTTAAAAATTCATTTTATTGAAACATTCATAAACCATACAATCCATCTAAAGTATATATTCAGTGGCATCTGGTATAATCACAGTTGTGCATTCAACACTGCAATCAATATTAGAGCATTTTCATTATTCCAAAAAGAAAAACTCCCTATCCCTTAGTAGTCACCTCTCAGTCCCTCTCTCCTTCCCCTGCCAGACATCACTGCTAATCCATTTCTGTCTCTATAAATTTTTTTGTATTTACATTTAATGTAAATGGAGCCAAACAATATATAGTACTTTAGTTTCTTTCACTTAGCATACTTCCTTTTTTTTTTTTTAGCCATTGATGGAAGAATATTAATATATTACTTTATCTACAGTCCATAGTTTGCCTTCATTTTATTTTTTGCCCAAATATCACCCTATTATTAACATCTTGTATCATTAATGTACATTTATTCTGTTTCAGAGAAAAACATATATGGACTATTAACCGTACTCATTTTCCACAAGAGGCTTTGCTATGCTATATAGTCCCATGTTTCATTTTTTAGCTTTCCTTCTAGTGATATACACGTCCTTAGACTTTCCCTTTCAGCTATATCATATCCATATATTAGTACTGTTAATTACAAACACTATGACGTGCGTTCACCATTTCTATTCATTTGCAAACATTTACAAACATCGTTTTTACCAATTCTGCACAGATTAAGCCTCAGCTGTCCATTCTCTGTCCTCATCCTATTTTCTGGAGACATATAGTCTAGCTACTAACTCCATGAGTTTGCTAATTATATCTAGTTCATAATAGTGAAATCATATGCTATTTGTCCTTTTGTGTCTGGCTTGCTTCACTCAACATAATGTCCTCAAGTTTCATCCATGTTGTCATATGCCTCACGACTTCATTTCTTCTTATAGCTGAATAATATTCATTTGCCTACTTACTGATGTTTTCCTTACCAATTGGCGAGTTTGTATACAGTATGGAAATTAACCCTTTGTTGTTCTTGTTGCAACTATTTTCTCTGAGTTTTTCATTGGTCTTTCAACTTTGTTTATCGTGATTTTGGCCATATGAAAATGTATAATGTTTATGTGATCAAAACTATCAAACCATCAATCTTTTCTTTATGGCCTTCTGCTTTCTGAGATTTATTAGGTTGGTGCAAAAGGAATTGAGGTTTCGGACCGTGACTTTCAAATCATAACTAGGCTCAAACACATCTTTTTAAATCAAAATAGGAATCATTACAATCTTCATATTTTTGCCAAAGAGAAAAAAGTTTGTTTATTCCTGTAGCATAAAAATCTGTGCTTCTGGATTTGACGAACTCTTGGAAAGCATTTTCTGCATCCTGCTGGTTGTGGAAGTGTTTTCCCTGCAAAAAGTTGTTGAGATGCTTGAAGAAGTGGTAATTGGTTGGTGAGAGGTCAGGTGAATATGGTGGATGAGGCAAAACTTCGTGGCCCAATTTGTTCAACTTTTGAAGCGTTGGTTGTGCAAAGTGCAGTCGGGCGTTGTCGTGGAGAAGAATTGGGCCCTTTCTGTTGACCAATGCCGGCTGCAGGTGTTGGAGTTTTTGGTGCATCTCATCGATTTGCTGAGCATACTTCTCAGATGTATTGTTTTCTCCAGGATTCAGAAAGCTGTAGTGGATCAGACCAGCAGCGGACCACCAAACAGTGACCATGACCTTTTTTTTGGTGCATGTTTGACTTTGGGAAGTGCTTTGGAGCTTCATCTCAGTCCAACCACTGAGCTGGTCATCATATAAAATTCACTTTTTGTCGCACGTCACAATCTGATCGAGAAGCAACTTGTTGTTGCGTAGAGTAAGAGAAGACGCTCCAAAATGACGATTTTTTTTTTGATTTTCAGTCAGTTCATGAGGCACCCACTTATTGAGCTTTTTCACCTTCTAATTTGCTTCAAATGCCAAATGACCGTAGAATGGTCAACATTGAGGTCTTTGGCAACTTCTCGTGTAGTTGTAAGAGGATCAGCTTCAATGATTGCTCTCAATTAGTCGTTGTCAACTTACAATGGCCAGCCACTATGCTCATCCTTCAAGGCTCTCATCTCCTTTGCAAAACTTCTTGAACCACCACTGCACTGAACGTTAGTTAGCAGTTTCTGGCCAAATGCGTTGTTGATGTTGCAGTTGTCTCTGCTGCTTTACGACCCATTTTGAACTCAAATAAGAAAATTGCTCAAATTTACTTTTTGTCTAACATCATTTCCATAGTCTAAAAAAATATAAAGTAAACAGCAAGTAATAAGTCATTAGCAAAAAAATATAAAGTGAGAAATGCATATTAAAATGATATATAACATAACCACATTTATTTAAGAATGTATTCTAATATCAAATGGCAAATTTCAACAATACAAAACTGCAATTACTTTTGCACTAACCTAATAAAAAGAAAATCCTCTTGTGTTTTCTTTTAGTACTTCTATAATCTTATTTTTTATGTTTAAATCTTTGGCCCACCTGGAATTTATTTTGGTTTAAGATGTAAAAATAAGTATCTAAGTTCATATTTTTTCATGCAGCTTGTCACTTGTTCCAACACCATTGATTCATTTTCCCCCAGACTGTGTCTACTTTTTCCCATCTTTGTCTGAACTTTCTATTCTGTCTCTGACCTACCTGCCTCATCATGAGCTAGTACCTTTTAATTCCTGTAGTTTTATAATACTTTGTTTTGATATCTAGAGTGGCCCATTTGATAAACTTTTATTCTTTTTCAGAAAAAGGAGTGGAAGAGAAAAATGAAGGAACTGCAGGAAGAGCACGTGGCTCAGAAAAGGGAGGTAATTCTTGGTGGGTGGTCTGGGGGAGCCTGGTTTCAACCTGTGAGCTCCTCTGGGAATTCAGCACTTCCCACCTGCTCCCCGCCCCCATACTGGTTAGCAGCTGTTTTGCTGCTGATATTGTTCCTGGATGCTGACCCACATTAATCCCCATAAGGGGTCAGCTACCCAGCCAGTGGCTTCCCTGGCTGGGAGCAGGTCCTCCAGGCTTTCTCTTTTGAACACATCCTTCACTCCTTGGGGTCCCCTTGGCAGTGACCCCTTTAGGTGCTTCAAGGAGATTGCTGTGAGCCTGAGATGAATAGTCTGGTCATTCCCTGTTTGGACCCTGCTTTGAAATCCCACCAAGGAAAGAACCAGGTAGCTGTGGACCTCAGCAATAGTTCAGGAGGAACCCAAATAGGACTTGCTCACTGACAGCAGTGGACAGAGACCAGTGGGCCTCAAGTCAGAAACAGCTTCTGTGTAAATACCCCAGAGGAGGAGGCCAGTTAAGGAGGAAGGTGGTGAATAAGAGCCCCAGAAAGCTAAGGAGATGAAAGTGCTTAGCCCAGAGTCTGGCATGTGGTAGATGCTTCCCTCTCCAGTATGGGGACACCTCATAATTCCCACCTGATGATTCTATTTTATTTTTAGAAACATTAAAAAAAAAAAAAAAAACATTTAAAAATAGGAAGTACATTCATGTGGTTCCAAAAGGAGAAGTATGAAAAGGTACACTGAGTAAAGTCTAGCTCCCACCCCACAGATGACCACTTTTATTGCTTTCTTTGTGTATTCTTCTAGAGCAGGTGTTCTTTTTTTAAATTTATTATTATTTTTTTAAATATATATTTTTATTTTTTTAAAGATACTTAGATTGCAGAAATGTTACACAAAAAATATAGGGATTCCCATATGCCCTGCTCCCCACACCTCCCACACCCTCCCACATAAACATCCTTCATTAGTGTGGCACATTCATTGCAATTGATAAATGCATCCTGGGGCATTGCCACTGATCATGGACCATAGTTCACATTGTAGTTTACACTCTCTCCCACACAATTGTGCAGGTTATGGGAAGATAAATAATGGCCTATATCTGTCATTGCAATGTCATTCAGGATGATTCCAAATCCTGAAAATGCCCCTGTATTACACCTGTTTTTCCCTCTCCCTGCCCTCAGAGCCTCCAATGGCCACTGCCTCCACATGAATGCTGTAATTTCTTCCTTTGCTAGAATCACAGTAAGTCTATAGTAGAATACCAGTAGTCCACTCTAGTCCATAGTTCATTCCCCAATACTGAGGATTCTGGGATGGTGATGTCCACTCCACCTCTAATTAAGAGGGGGCTTTGATTCCATACAGCCAATGGATGGGACTCTCTTGCTTGCAGCTGTATGCTCTCTTGTTTCCTTGGTGTGGTGGTTGTCCATCCTCACCACCTTGTTAATTGTCCTGGGTGAGTCCAATGAACTGGAGAGTAGGTGTTGCAACACTGCTGAGGCTCAGGACCCAGCTGGCACATGGACAGCCCAAAGATTCAAGTCTCTTGGATGTACACCTACCGACTCCAGTACCAAGTATAGGTTTAAATAGAAGGGACAGATGAGCCATGTGTAGGGAAGCCATAACTGAGTCCAACTCTGTCACTCTCAGGAGCACAAACTCCAAAGTAGGGCCCACTGGCAAGGCACCAAACTCTGGAGCTATCTGCCCTGACCATAGGACCTGGTTGTCTCCAGAGCCCTCAGGAGCCCCACTATTTGGGGTAGTATCTACTTTGGCAGGCTATGAGATCCTTAGAGCAGGGGTCCTTAACCTTTTTTGTTCCATGGACCCCTTTGCCAGTCAGGTGAAAACCACGGACCCCTTACTAAGTCCACACTATACTGGGTATTATTTAATAAATATATCACACCCACACCAACACGTCCCCACAAGAATAATGTTTTTTTTTGAATTTTCAATTCAAGCTCACAGACCCCCTGAAATCTTTCCACGTGTCCGTGGACCCCTGGTTAAGAACCCCTGTTCTAGAGTTTCTTTATGCAAATACAGATAGTCTTATTCCCCCTCAGTTTTTACACCAGAGGTAGCACGTTAATGCATTTTCTTCACCTCTTTTTTTCACCTAATAACATCTGACTGATGATTTTGGATGGCCTCAACTTACCTGACTGACCCTCAGTGGGTGACCTCACCTGACAAAGATTCCTCTTAGGGGTCTGCATTCAAGTCTCACTTCTCCTTAGGCACAACTTGAAACGGTTCCCAAACTGAATGGTAGTTAAATTTTGTTAGAAAGCCTCTGCCCTGCTTAAGGTGAAACCCCGACCAGCATTTGCCTACAGGTGCGGGGCCTGCAGGTGTTTCACTGACCATCCTGTGCCCCCAGCTGCAGGAGGAGAACGAGCAGCTCCAAGCCTCCCTGTCTCAGGATCAGAGGAAAGCGGCTGCCCAGTCCCAGCGCCAGATCAGCGCCCTCCGTGCCCGGCTCCAGGAACAAGCCAGGCTCATCGCCTCCCAGGAGGAGAGGGTAGGTCTGATCTTCCTTCCAGACAGGCCCTACTGCCCTGAGGCCTCTTCCCTGCAAGGATCTCCTTGGATTCTTCCGAGATCATCGGCACTAGTCTCATTAGCCAGGCTTTTTGGGAGAGAAAAGAGTGCTCAGGCACGAAAGGATCCAAGCGGTATGGATGGAACCAGCTGAAGAGGTACCTGTCTTCCTTGGAGGCTGCTGGTAAATGGGTTCAGTCTAACACCAGAGACCATATTAAATATTCAGCAGCTGGCTGGGACTTGACTTATTACCTCCTTTAAGCCTCGCTAGAGCCCTTGAAGGCAGATATCTTCTCCCTGTAACAGAAATGGACTTGAGAAGTCAAGCACATGATTGAGATACTCAATAAATGAAAGGGGTGAGATTCAACCCTGGCCAGGCAGGCTGAATGCAAAGTTTGTGCTTCTAATACTGTGTTCTTAACCAATGTTTTTTTCATTAACTAATAGCCTCTGATGAGGTAGTCAGATAAACCAGTGTGATGAAAAGGCACTTACCAAGTGGCCCACTTCTAAAACTGGTCCCCTCCTCATCTCTTGCTGATAATTCTCTTCCCAATCCAGGCCCCACTCCCCCTCCTGAGCCCTGGGTCTGTGGAGAAGCTGCCTTTTCCCCTGTCTGGGCCCCTCCCATGGTCTCAGGTCCCTGCCATGGTTCTGACACCTCTCACCTCAAGGACCAGCCTCCACGTAGCTTCTCTAGGCTGAGCATCCACTGTCAGTGTCTAGTCCTGCACTCCTTGCCATTTGTGCTTTTCTGTTTTTCCAGCCAACATATCTAACCCAGGACCCTGATGCTTTGCTTTTCATTATTTCTACCAAAACCACTTTTAGCTCTTTACTGCTGTGGTCACCTCAGGTCCAGCCTGAAGGTTTCCTTCTTATGTTAGGACTCTTGTTTGCAAATGTTTCATTTAGGAACCATTGGCTAAAGATTACAGAATAGATTAGTGGTTTATTTTTATTGTAATACCAAGGCTAGAGGTGGAAAGTTGCTGAACTCAGTTTAGCAGTAAAATTATGTCACTGGAAATTCAGACTTTCTTCTTCACCATCTTTAGTGTGTACTCTTGTTTTCATGGCTGATTCCTCATAGTTACAAGGTGGCTGCCATCACACCAAGCATCACAACCATATTCAAAGGAGGAAGTTGATGAAAAGGCCCCTTCCTTAATCTCCTTATATATTCTTATTGGTCAAAACTGTGTCGCATGGGAAACTTTACCTGCAAGGAAGGCTGGGGAAGTGAATGATTAGTTTTACAATCTCTAGAGTAGAGTTAGGCAAGGAGGGAAACAGTTGGGAATGGATGTTGGATGAGTCATACTTGAGAATGTGTCCGAGAAAGTAACAAAAAGCAGCTCAAGCTTAATCAGAAGAGGAATACTCTGGAACCAGAGACATGAATGTGGTCAGGTCAGGAGTTTTCGTCTGCTGTGTGTCTCTGTTCTTTCCTCCTTCTCTCCCTGCCTCCCATCTGATCCATGTGGCAAAACAAAACAAAAACCAACCAACCAACCAACCAACCAATCAACCAACCAAAAAAAAAAAAAAAAAACACAAAACAAAACAAAAAACAAAAAAACCACAAAACCCCACACAAAACCTTGCATGCTGACATCTCTTGACTTTACAACATTACCAGTCCTGCTACCCAGAGGAAGAATTTACTCTTGAGCCCCACTCCCAATTCTCAGCTTGAACCTGGGCAGTCACCTATGGCCATGGCATGAGGTTACAATGGTCAAATGTGGTTCCCCTATTGGAACCAAGGAGAAGGAGGGTGGACGAGATGATTCCTGGAGCTGGAAGGCTGGACAGACAGTTCAGTGAATGTACACATCCTGCCCCTTGGGGACATCACGCTCTGCCCTCCTTCCTCTCAGGGAGGCAGTCGTCTCTGATACCCATCATCTCCATTGCCCTGGCTGTTTTACATTAATTGCGTCAACAGCACTGACCAGGTGCTGAGAAGCCTTCCCACTTGCTTCCCTGTGGCTCCCACCCTTAAGCCATGGTCCCTCTCTGAAGAGGGGCCGTTCTTGCCGCCTCTTCTGGAAGGTGGAGCATGATGCCTAAGTGCGGCTGTACAGTGGCGCCATCCCTTTTCACATAAGGACAGCAGGAGAGTGTTGGGGGTCCTGGGCAGTGCACTAGGAGCTCCCTCTGGCTCCCCGTGGGTGGCATGGGAACTGGTGGCCATCCGTTTTTCGCTGTGCCAGGCAGACCCGCTGCCCAGAGCAGAGGTCCGGCGATGGCCCCTGCTGACTGTAACCTGCTCTGTCCCGCCTCTTTGCAGATCCAGACCATGTCCCTCAGGAAGGTGGAGGGTAAGTCTGCATGGGGCGGTCAGCAACAACCGTGGCTGTTGGCTTGGGGCCTCCCCTTCCCTCTTGTCTCCACAGGCCCATTTATAGGTTGAGGATTGGTGATAATGGCCCGTGGGGCATGTGGTGCCAGGTGGGGTGAGGACAGAAGAGAAGTCATTTGGTTCTGGGGCAGATGGGGCTTCCAGAGGGAGTTTGCCCTGAAGGGATTCCATGCAGGCTGGCAGGGTTTCTTGCCAGACCTACTCATCTCTGTGGGACAGTGGAATGGTGGGGAGGGGTAAGGATATTGGGGCCAGGGATTGATGGAGCAGGGTCCAGAAACAAGCTCTTTCTATGTCTCTGTGCCTGTGGTCCCATGTGTAACAAGGTGACCTCTAATCCATGTGAATGTGGCCTGCTTGGCATACACACCCTCCTCTTGGATGCTCTGGTGTGCTAGGGTAGGCTGGTGGTGGTGGAATGGGGTGCAGGTGCTGGTATCTAATGGTAGACAATAACCCAGAGGGGACTATTTCTGCTTACAGGACCCCACCTTCCATACCCGTCTCCGCCAGCTCCCCTGTCCTATCCCTTTAGCTACCCTTTCTTGCAAACCTATCCCCTGCCTAGGGGCTAGGTATTCCTTTCCCAGCCTTGCAATCACTGCAGAGACGCACTGTTCCTGTGGTCTTGAAATTCCTGAGCACTGGAGCCATCAGTAACAGCTGTGTGCATGTGCTTTGCCAAGCACTTCAGGTTCATTGTCTCATGACGCCGCCCCCCTGGTTTAATGCGGGGTGGGTATGAGTTTTCTCTTTTCTGGACGAGGAGATTGAAGCTCAGAGAGGTCCTAGGACCTGCACAGCTAGTGAGGGGCAGAGCTGGAGTGTGACCTGGGCTCTCTGCCTCCAGAATCTGTGGTTATTGCTGCTCCTTCTTGCCTCTCTCTGGTGAAGATGAACCGACCTGAGGGGTTGCTCCACATCTTTCTTTAAGTCGAGAGGATGTCCAGGGCATCGGGGCCACTAAACTGTTCCTCCTCTCTTCAGGGATCCTTCAGGAGCCAAATACTGAGGACACGGAGGAGGATTCTCCAGAGGAAGGTGGGTCTCATTTTCTTACCTGGTGCCTGTCTTAGGGCTCTCTAGGGGCACAGAATCGACAGGAGATACCTGTAAATAGCATGAGATTTTGTAAAATTCTCTCACACGACCATGGGGACGCACAAGTCCAGATTCCATAGGGCAGGCTGCAAGCCAGGGACTTGGATGAAAGTCCTTCATGAATTCCCCAGGAGACGCTAGCTGTCTGAAGTAGAGACGGGGATTCTCTCTCCAAATGCTGAAATCACTTCTTTTAAGGTCTTCAGCTGATGGGATGAACTGTCACTCATTGCTGACATCAGTCTCCTTAGTTGATTGTGGACATAACTAGCCATCTATGCAATCAACTCACTGATGATTAAAATCCATGAAATGCCCTTGTAGTACCATTAGCCTAGTGCTTGCACCATTACCTGGCCAAGTTGACACATTATCCTAACCATTGCAGTGTCTAATGCAGAGAACAGATTTGCTGTCTTCTTCATTGTTTAGTTTGTGTCTACTTAACTGTATCTGGATACTTGAGGTCAGAGTGGAGGAAACTGAGGACATGAAATAAATATTTAAGCCCCTTGTATGTGCCAGTTATTTTACATGCAGATCCTTACATGCAATTTGCTGGTTTGCGGATGGGGAAACTAGGCTCAGAGAGGGTTAATAACTTGCCCAGAATCACAGAGCTAGAAAGTAGCAGAGCCGGAATTTGGGGTAGCCTCTGATTCAGAGCCTGTGCCCTTGTACCCATCCCACTGCCTCTCACCCGGTACTGTCCAAAGCAGTAGGAGAGAAATTGCTGTATTGCCCTAAAAGTGGCCTTAACTGTTTTGTTCTTTGTGGTGTGTGAGTTTCTGGCAGCTCACACAGGACCTAAATGTACAGGAATCCTCCCCAGCTTCCTCCTCAGTGTACCGGGTACCTGCTAATTATTTATCCCATTCAGTGACTGATTCTGATTCACAGAGCTCTCAACTAGAGGTTAAGAAGGATTGCAAAAGAAGTGAGGAAAAAAAAAAATAGACATGCTCTCTGGCTAGAAGGAGCTCCCAGGATAGATAGTGAGACTATCTCTTGTGGAAACGTCCCGTGGACACGTCCCGTGGACAGATCAGAGAGCACCCCCAGGCCAATCTACTGACGGGGCTTGCTCCTTTGAGCATGGCTTTTATAGGACAGTTCCAAAGTTTACCCTACAGATACGTCTGGGGAGGGGTTTGTATGACCACAGAATCATAGGGTAATTAATTGTTTTAACAGAATTATTTATATCTTGAGATGGGAATCTATGCAGCTGGCAAAAAATTGAAATAGTAGAAAAGGCTATACAGTGAGAAGTAGGTCTCCCTCCTTCCCGGCTGTCCAGTTTCTTCCCCAGAGAGTGTACTGTTAATGGTTTCTCAGGTATCTTTTTAGAGGTACTCTGTGCAAATATAAGCACATGTGTATTTTCCTTTTTCCTAAATGAGGGCAAACCATAATACTGCTTTGTAGTTATTTTTCATAACAACTTATCTGGGGAATCATTTCATATTCCTTTATAAACTACCTCATTTTTGTGTTTTTTGGGCTTTGAACATTCTACTGGATAAAATAACCACAAATTTATTAGATTTATTTAACCAGTCTTCTCCTATCTACCCATCTCATTCACGCCAATATTTTAAATGATGAACTCTCCCAGTGCATTTAATCTCGGGATATTGAAGCAAAAAAAAATAGTTACTTATAACTTTTGTTGAAGTTATCATGTGAGTAATAAGGTCCTCAGGTGGGATAAACCGGCTCTTGGCAAACTAGAGATGCAAAGTCCTAGAGAAGAGGGGGCAGGGGTGGGTGTGTCAGGGGAGACTCCCTTGCCCCTCTCCTGTTACAGTGAAGGATTCCCTTACTCCTCACACTATGCCCTCTTCTGCTCCACCACCTCTTCCCCTAGGGCTATCCCAGGCTTACAGGTAGGGGCATCATTTGGGAACTTGTTAAAAGTGCAATCTGTGCTTTCCCATGCTCTCCAGGACATTCCGAGGCTCAAGTTTGAGAATCGCTGCTAGAGCAGTGCCTCTCTACACCTGGCTACCCATTAAGAATCCCCAGGGGAGCTTGTAACTATCTAGAGGACCATGCCATACCCCAGACCAATTAAATCAGAATGTCTAGGGCGGGACTCCGGCATCAGTGTTATTTAAAGCTCCCCAGATGATTCCAATGTGCAGCCAAGGTTAGTGCGCGTCAGTCTCACCTGGAGGGCTTTAGAACAGATTTCTGGGCCCCACCCCAGAATTTTGGATGCGATAGGGCTGAGTGGGGTCTGAGAATCTGCCTTTCTAACAAGTTACCAGGTGATACTTACGTACCTGGGTCTGGGGCCACCGTTTGAGAACTGCTTAGAACAGTGGTCCTTGGACTTGGCTGTTTGTTAGAGTCATCTAGGGAGTTTTTTTGTTTTTTTGTTTGTTTTTAATATTCAGACCTGGGGCCTGCCCTCAGAGACTCAGATGTAATTAGTTTGAGAAGGGGCCCAGGTAATTCTGATTCATGTGCAGCCAGAGTTGAGATTGCTGTCCTCCACTGTGAGCAATTTGAGGATAGAGAGGTAGGTTTCTTCTGTGGCCCCAGCCCCCAGAACTGGCCTGGTTCCCACTCATACTAATTGTTAAGTACATGTTTGTTGAGTGAATGGGAGGGCTTGGTCCCCCTTTATCTACAGACATCCCTAATGGGTCCTGAATTATCAGCTTCTGGCAGGTCTTCCCTGACTTGCCCTGGATTGCCTGCCACTCGCCTCCCATAGTTACCACATTTTATTGTAATTGCTTATTTCATTACCGTCTGGACCAGTGTTTTTTAAGGTATGGTCTCTGACTCACCAGTATCAGAATCATCTGGGCTTGTTAAAATGCAGATTCCAAGGCCCTTCCTCAGACCTACAGAATCAGATTCCCTGAGGGTGAGGCAGGGAATGTGGCTTTTTACCCCCTGCCCGGGTGATTCTGATTTATGCTGATGTTGAAGGGAGAGCTACAGCAATGTTGAAGGGAGCAGGGATCTGTCCATCTCATCCATCGTTTTATCCCCAAGATCAGAACAGAGCCTGGCACGTGGTAGGTGCTTAACCAATGGGGTGAGGGCCTCAGGTGGGAGCCTGATTCTGCTGCAGCTGGCAGCAGCTGGAGCTGGGGATAGCTGCTGCCCAGTGCTCAAGTGCAGGTCAGAAGCCTGAAAGCCCCAAGTTGCAGCAGGGTTGAGCCTAGATCTTTGCAGTCCAGGCTGGCAGGGATTAGATTCCCGAAGGTGGGTGGGTCTGAGGAGTGGTGCCCAGGAGCAGAAACGCCCCAGCTTCTGGCCCAGGGATGGATATGCAGGCACCGCCAGTGGTGCAGAGCTCACAGGCACGAGACCAGGATCACTGGCAGAGGAGGGGCCAGGAGGGTGCAGCGGCATTTTGGGAATGGAGCTTTCGGACAGAGGCTGACCTTGGTGACTGTCTTGTGCTGCAGAGCTGGAGGACTCCCGGGATGGACAGCAGAAGGCGCTGGCACCTCTGAGGCGAAACCCCACCTTGCTAAAGCAGTTCAGGCCAATTCTGGAGGACACCCTGGAAGAGAAACTGGAAAGCATGGGGATAAAGAGGGTATGTCCCAGGGCCACTATTTGAGAGATCTACAGATTTAGACACAGGCTCTTCTTAAACTGACATCACCTGATTGCTCTTTACATTGCAGACGCACTCATATCATTTGTTGCAATCGGGGTTCCTCTGGAGTCAAGGAATGGGAATCCACAAACTTTAAGCATCAGTGTGGTCTCTGCTCTCTGTTTCGTCCTTTTGCTCACAAAGGCCTTTCCTGGCTGCTGATGCCCCCACTGCATCCTAGCTGCTCAGTGCTCTCCACTCATTGGTTACTTCCTTTTGTCACCCTAATTATATTTTTCCGACAGAAGGAATTTAATTGGCTCAGTCTGGCTCATGGGTGGGTCCCCCTTGAATTAAGTCTGTCTCCTTGTCAATCATATGTGGCCTACATGGTCACACGCACTCAATAGGTGGCTTTGGGTGGGGCAGGCACTGAAAGATATGCCTGGTTCAGATTAATAGTTGAATGCCATTGTTCCCTCGTGCTTGTTTTTTTTTTTTTAGTTTTTTTTTAATAGATATTTTTTATTTTTAAAAGATACTTAGACTACACAAATGTTACACAAAAAATATAGGGATTCCCATATGCTCCACTCCCCACACCTCCCACATAAACAACATCCTTCATTAGTGTGGCATATTCATTGCAATTGATAAATGCATCCTGGGGCTTTGCCACTGAGCATGGACCATAGTTCACGTTGTGGTTTGCACTCTCTCCCACACAGTTCTGCAGGCTACAGTAAGATATATAATGGCCTATATCTGTCATTACAGTGCCATTCAGGACAATTCCCAAGTCCCGAAAAAGCCCCCATATTACACCTGTTTTTCCTTCCCCCTGACCCCAGAGCCTCCAGTGGCCACTGGCTCTACATCAATGCTGTAATTTCTTACATTGCTAGAATCACAATAAGTCTATAGTAGAATACCAGTAAGTCCTCTCTAGTCCATAGTTCATTCCTCAATCCCGAGGATTCTGGGATGGTGCTGCCCACTCCACCTCCAATTGAGAGGGGCCATGCTTGTTTTTAACCAGAGCATACATGTTTTCATTTACGACATCAAAGAAATCTATTATTAAATAAAAATAGACCTGTTATTAAAGTAGCGAAACATCATATCGTTGAAAATATTTGTATAGAATAAGATTAGAGAAAAAACAAACACGTAGGCTTAACTGAGTAAGGGGTGGTCTTGAGTCTTTAAGCAACAGCTTAGCCTGACTTTGGCCCTATGCTCAGACTTAAGACATTTCTTTCTATCCTTGAATGAATCCTCATCTAGGATTCAGATGCCTCCCAAGACCCTTCCATGAACTCTGGGTGGATGTCAAAAGCCCAAGCAGCTTCCAATAGGTCTTGGAAGGGTACCTGGCTTTTGTTTTATGCAGTTAATTTTTTTTTTCAAATGCTGTAAGCCATGGACAATGTGCCTGGCATAATGATCATGCCTGGGGAAACAAAAAAGGAACAAACCGTGGTGTCTCATCCAGGGTTCCATCAGGTGGGGGAAAAGCATATCCCATTTGTGACGCAGATGGAATTGGGATGCAGCCATTGGCATTATCCTGCCACACGCTTTTATGTGGGGCTGCCAAACCTTAAACTGTCACGCTTTGAGCAGCACATGAGGTGGCTGCTCACCCCCAACTGACCCCCAGAAAGCACAGTGATTTCCAGCTCAACGGAGGCAGGCTTGTGCGGCTTAGGGGAGAAAAAGGGGAGCCTCTGCCTCCAAAGGTAAACTTCTGTCTCTTTTAGGATGCAAAGGGAATCTCGGTTCAGACTCTTAGACACCTGGAGTCCCTCCTGAGAGCCCAGCGGGAGCAGAAGGTGGGGAAGTTTTCTGAATTTCTGAGTCTGAGAGAAAAGCTTATCAAGGAAGCCACCAGGAAAGTGAAGGAGAGACAGAAGAACTGGGCCATGGCGTCCCAGCCAGACGGTGAGCCTCCAGGTAAGCTGGTGAGTGGGGTTGCTCAGGGACTGTGCCCCATGAAGGCCCAGTTCTCACCCAGGCTGGCTTGCACGCGAGGAGTGTGTAACTTTGCCTCCCATCCGGGGCATTGCTCTGAAAGGTCCAAGCTGGTGAGGTCCTCAGAGGTTACTGATAACCAGAGTCCTCTCTTGGGGAAACAGAGTCTGGAGGAGGGGAGCCATTTGTTCAGCATCACTCGGAATTGCAAGGAAAGCCAGAGCTAGAGCTTGGGGTCAGTCCTTAAGTTCTCTCTTAGACATACCGCTTCTGTTTGTTTAAATTCTGCTCTGCTTTACTTTACTTGCTTTGACCACAAGTTGAGTTTCTCTCCAGAGTCTGAATCTAGAAACTATGCTGGGAGACAGGCCCTATGCCTGGGAACATTGAGGCTGCCAGCAGAGGCAACTCTAAACCAAACACAAAGCTCCTCAGAGCATGGACATTCCCTGCTCTCAGAGCAGTGGAAGGTCAGGAGAGGCCGGGCCACTTCTGTATGTGGACAGATCCTCAGAGCTCAGGCCCAGTCCCAGCTGCTGCTTTGCCACTTGTTCCTGCCCCTGGGCATCATGAGAAGGGAAGGTCCTCGTGGCTCTCCTGATGTGGATGAGGGCCTCGGGGTCTCTGTCCTCAGGTTGCTTATGGAGCAAGGGAACGTGTGTTCAAAAGCTTGAGAGTCTCCCTCCCCGCCCCCCCCCGCCCCCATTTCTGAGGATTCCCAGATCCTCTGTGCTACTGTAACTGGGGGCGCTGGGCAGGGTTTCAGTGGGCCCAGGCTCTCTCCTGCAGGGTGATGCCCAGCTCCTCTCACAATGTCCGCTTACTTATGGACTCAGGCAGCCAGCAGGCTGTCAATTCATTTATCTCCTTGTCTCTGGGCAGACCCGACCTGAGCGCTTCATGCAAAGGAATTTTCCAGAGTATAGTTCACATAGCTCTGGGGATGAGAGATGGTTTTACTTGGTACATGGACCAATACTTTTAAAATTTGACTTTCATTTTTCTTTATGTGAATTAGAAAAAAAAATAGTGCTAATATCAATCCTGTGATCTTGTGGAAATTATTACTTGGACAAGTATAAATAAGGTATATTATGTTTAATGGCATCATTTTATATAAAAATGTTAAGTAGATAAAAGGACAGTTGGTATGAGAATATGGTAAAAGATGTGTTGATGATCTGGGAAACTTTGTCCTATTTGTTTAAACTTCTAGTCTTAAAATCTCTAAGGAAAGAACAGTTCTTGCACAGCAATCTCAGGCAGAATACTCTCATTTCTGTCCTGGTTGCTAACCATCTTACATGCTTCCATTTAAGCCCATGTCCCTCTGCACATTGGTGCAAATCCTCATTTCATTCAGTTCAGTACTTAGTGAGCGCCGACTTGGGGCAGCACCTGCCTCCTCCCTTGGGAAACCAGGCAGGGATGAGGTGATGTGGTGGAGCTGAGCACAGGGGTAGAGGGAACTCAAAGGAGGGAGGGGGCAAGGAATCAGGCAAGATGGGCGGAAGAACCCTCCAAGTCCTGGCTTCCAAGAGAAAGGAACGGTGTCGTGCTCTTTCTAGGTGCCATTCTCCCACTCCTGCCCTGGCTCCTGAAGTCAGAAAGCAGGAAGTGAGAGCCTCGCCCTTGCCTTCTCTCCTCTTGTCTGGTCTCATGGGTCTGCCTTCTCTGGGGTGTCTCTGAGGTGTGAGTGGAGCAGTGTTTCTGTGGCAGACTTTGTAGAGCTCTCCTTCCAGCTCTGCACCTACAGGTTGGCTTTCTGGGACCTGTAAATGCTGTCCTAATGCTCCCCTCTCATCTCTGCTCACGCGGTACCTCTTCTCTTGTTTTGGAGCCAGGCAGTGGCAGGAGCCTTGGATTTGGGGCAGACTGGCCTGGGCTTCCATCTGTCACTCACTTCTGTAGACTCTGGGGCAAGTCCCTGAATCTCTCGAAACCTCTGAAGTTGCTTGAGGGATACCTGGAGGCTATATGTGAAATGCTTGGCTGCCTGATATACAGAGTAGTTATATACTATTGTTGTTTTTATTTTCTCTCTGAAAGATTTTCTTTGCCTTTCCTTTCTTTTCAGTTCAACTCTTTCCTAGAAGAATGTCCACTTCTGGGTAAATGCATTCTCTGAGAGCAGTGCATTTTAAGCATGTTTGACTTTGAACTACAGTAAGAAATGCATTTTTTTTTTTTTTTTACCGGGAGGTCCCGGGGATCGAACCCGGGTCCGTCCATATGGGAGACGGACGCCCAACCAGTTGAGCCACATCCGACCCCAAGAAATGCATTTTAAATTGTGACTCAGTTCACACAGATAAGAGTTTCATGGAACTGTACCTGCTATGATGCCCTGTGATGTGCTTTCTCTCTTCTTCTGTTCCTATAAAATTGTTGCTGATCCTGGCTCCCCTCCTCCCGTGGGTCTTGATGCAATCTGGAAAGCAGTGGTGCTGTGTCTCATTGCAGGCCTTTGGCATCATCTGGCCATGGGCAGTGTTCAGGAACCTGCTTGTGGCTCTTGATCTTGGACGGTGTGGTCCTGTGGCGACCTCTGGTGGCAGCAGGGCCTTCCTGCAAGGCTGCCTGCAGTCCAGCGGCTGCAGCTCGGGTAGGTAGAGAGGGCAGGTGGCCTTGGTGAGGTCAGCCTCCAGGACAGCTCTAGGGATGAGCTGTAGACATGCTGGGCTCCTCTTTAGGCCTGCTGACGCCTACCTGACTCCCATAATGACGACTCAACCCTGAAACACCCGTCTTCCCCTCCAGTCTCTAGTGAAACTGTGGTCCTGGCCCTGTGTCTTACAATCTTAGGGGTTGGAGTTGGGCCAGCAGTGGCAGGACATCTTGGGATGGGAAGGTACCAAATCTGCTTCAGTCATTATGGTGTAAGAGTGGCCCGTCCGTTTCTGGTGTGTTGGAGCTGCCGTCTACATCCACTCAGGGCCTGGCATGAATGTGCTCTAAATGTCATTCCGATCTGTCCTTCAGTCAAAAGCCAGCGGAGTGCACTGGTCACCCAAGATGCCCAGCCAGAGTCCAGGACCCTGCACGTGGCATCGCCACTCAAGCTGGCACAGCCATCCGTGCCGACTCTGCAGAGCCGTGACAGCTGTGGCCCTGGCCCAAAGCAGGCGCCCACCCCAACTCCACGCAGAGTGCATGGACCTACCGGCCCCCCAGCTTCCCCGGGGCCAGGGCTGAGGTGAGCCCCACATTCTGTACTCTCATCTGGGCCTGTGGTGGTGGCTCCCAGCCTCAGCATCCCTGTCTGGGCTCCCCACAGGCTTGTGTGGACAGGTGAGGGGCAGAGACAGGTGTGAACAGGAGGTGCCTCAGGTGTGGGCCGACCTGAGCTCCAAGAAGAAACTAGGAATCCTGGCTGAGGTCAACCTGCTCACCCCTTCCCTGCTTCTTCCCCAAGCCCCAGCCACCATGCTGGAAGGGTCAGGCAGGCAGAGCTGCCTTTCTTGGCGTCTCACCTGGAGGGAAAAGCTGCTGTGGCCACTGCATTCCAGGATGGCTCCCAGCTGTTGTCTGGAGGGAGCAGGGCTGGCTCTGGGTAAACCAAACAAGCTTGCAATGTGGTGAAATTTGGCTTGTAAAGTTTCTTTCTGACCAGGGCATCCCTCATGTCTTCTCCTCCATGTGTGTGTCTCAGCACGCCCCCATTCAGTTCTGAAGAGGACTCAGGGGGAGACCGTGTACAGCGTGTGTCTCTTCAGCCTCCACACGCTCGGCCCAGGATGGTGCCCCAGGCAGAGGATGACTGGGACTGGTCGGACTCAGAGACCTCGGAGGGTAACTCCCAGCCCCCTGGCAAGGGCTCAGGTGGGCTGGCTTCCTCGGGTGAGTGGGCTGTGGCCTCTGGGGAAGCCCTTCTCCAACCCACGTTGCTCTAGGTCCTGGAAACACCATTCAGTTCTCTTTGGACTTTCTGGTTTGGCATCTCTTTCTCTATTGTGATTTGGAGAGAATGAACCTCCTTTCCATCAGATATTTCTTTTTTGGGGGATACCCCAGAGCTATCAGGAGAAAGATGGAATTGGAATGAGAGGCTGGGTTGGCAGAGCAGACCCTGAGTGGGCTTAAACAGGTGGCCTCCAAACACATGTGCAGGGAGTTCAGAGAGAAAGGGAAAGTCAACATTGTCTTTTTTATTTAAATATATTTTTAAATTTTTAAAAAGATACTTAGATTACATAAATGTTACATAAAAAATATAGGTATTCCCATATGCCCCACTCCCCATGCCTCCTACATTTTCCCACATAAACAACATCCTTCGTTAGTGTGGTACATTCATTGCAATTGATAAATGCATTTTGGGGCATTGCTACTGAGCATGGATTATAGTTTACATTGTAGTTTGCACTCTCTCCCACACAATTCTGTAAGTTATGGCAAGATATATAATAGCATGTGTCTGTCATTGCAATGTCATTCAAGATGATTCCCAAGTCCCAAAAATGCCCCTGTATTACACCTGTTTTATCCCTCTCCCTGCCCTCAGAGTGTCCAGTGGCCACTGCCTCCACGTCAATGTTGTAATTTCTTCCATTGCTAGAATCACAATAAGTCTATAGTAGAATACCAGTAAGTCCACTCTAGTCCATAGTTCATTCCCCAATCCTGAGGATTCTGGGATGGTGATATCCACTCCATCTTTAATTGAGAGGGGGCTTCAATCCCATACAGCCAATGGATGGGACTCTCTTGCTTGCAGTTGTAGGCTCTCGTTTCCTTGGTATGGTAGTTGTCCATCCTTACCTCCTTGTTCGATGTCCTGGGTGAGTCCAATGAACTGGAGAGTAGGTGTTGCAACTCCGCTGAGGCTCAGGTCCCAGCTGGCACATGGACAGCCCAAAGATTCCAATCTTTTGGGCGTACACCTACCAACTCCAGCACCAACTATAGGTTCAAATAGAAGGGACAGATGAGCCATGTGTAGGGAAGCCATAACTGAGTCCAACTCTGTCACACTCAGGAGCACAAACTCCAAAGTAGGGCCCGCTGGCAAGGTACCAAACTCCAGAGCTATTGCCCTGACCACAGGACCTGGATGTCTCCAGAGCCCTCAGGAACCCCATTATTTGGGGTAGTATCTACTTTGGCAGTCTATGGGATCCTGCTGAGATGTGCATAAGTGTTACCTCTGGGATGACCTCCTGACTCACTTTGAAGTCTCTTAGCCATATAAACTCATTTGTCTTTACAGCATTGCCTTTTTAATGCAGCTGGCATTACATGGCCCAGTAGCCCCTCCCCTTTGGTTGGCTACTTCTCTGGTGGGTAGGAGAGAGTAAGAAGGTGGAGAGAGAAACTGAGAGGGTGTCCCTCCTATGCATGCCCACTGTGGAGCTTCGAAGTGCCCTGCTCTGTGGAACCCCGGGCAGGGGAGAGAAGGGCTTCCCTCTTGGTGTATTACTGGGTGCTCACCACATGCTGGGCTCTGTGCTCTCTCATTTACTCCTCACACCACCACTGAGGTAAGGCAGTGCTGCTCATGTCCTCACAGATGTAGAAACCAAGCCTCTGTGCCTTTAAGCAACTTGCCCCAGATCACAGAACTAGTGCCATGGCGAGTTGAGATTCCACATTATGGTTCTGCAGTTAAAGTGTGGCAATCATTTTTATTTTTACTTATGAGATAGGGTTTTCCCCAAGAAGGACTGCCGTGGTCCCAACTTTAAGAATGTCCACACAGGTGTTTATGCTCCCTGAGTTCATTAGTACCAGATAGAGAGGCCGAGGTCAGCAGGGTCAGCCATCATCGGTGTGGACACAGCCTCCAGGGCAAACCTGGGTTACAGCTTGAAGGGAACACGGTTTACTACCACAAACTTTTTTTTTTTTAAAGATTTATTTATTTTATTCACCTCCCCACCCCCATTGTTTTGCGCTTGCTGTCCGCTCTCTGTGTGTTCTTCTGTGTCTGCTTGTCTTCTCTTTACATGGCACCAGGAACCGATCCTGCGACCTTCTGGAGTGGAGAGAGGTGCTCAATCTCTTGTGCCACCTCAGCTCCCTGGTCTTCTGCGTCTCTTATTGTCTCTCCTCTATGTCTCCTTTTGTTGCATCATCCTGCTGCGCCAGCTCTCTGCATTCACCAGGAGGCCCTGGGAATTGTACCCTGGACCTCCTGTATGGTAGACGGAGCCCAATTGCTTGAACCACATCTGCTTCCCAACCACAAACGTTTTGACAAATACAATTTCCTGTTACACATATAGTCTAACAGACATAACTTTTTGCAACAAAAGAATGGTGAAGAGTGTGATCTCCCAGCTAACGTTGAGAGGGAGGGTGACAGCCACAGAAAGTGACATAGTACTTGGTACATAGTAGGATCTTAACAGACATTTCTTGAATCAGTCAATGAACCAAGGCTCGTTGCAGCTTCAAAAGTCTGCTCAGATCCTCAGACCTTTGAATCCTAGAAGGTGTGGCTAGCTCCCCACTTCTTGGTCATCACTGAGGTCTGGACATCCATCTTGGTTTACCATGTCACCAGGGGCCCGTTGATAATCTCTGTCGCAGAGCATGGAGCTCTGCAGAAAGCCTGCCTCACCTGCAGCCTGCCTGCACTGATTTACATCTGTGATATTTCTTCGTGTCCCTGTGTGAAGCCATTGAAGGAGGCCATGGATGCACTTTAGCCCTGCAATTCATGTACCAAACTGAGCAGAGGTCCTGCCTCAGCCTCCTGTTTAGAAGGAAGAACAGCTTCCCAAGCCTCCATCACCAGCCACGTTAAGTCTACACAGTTACATTTTCAGAGAGTCAAAGTGTCTTTTCACCAGGCACAAGTTGGCCTGGTCCTTTTTCCTCCTCTTCCCTCTTCCTTGTGGCTGCCCCATTCTCTTCCTCCTGACCCTTCTCCATGCTCTCTCTATCCACACCAGAGCTTGGACACAACCCACGTGAATGAAGCCTTCATTCTCCACTCACTGTTTTCCAGGAACGCTGGTGCAGTCAATGGTCAGGAACCTTGAGAAGCAGCTGGATGCTCCAGCGAAGAAGCCTGCTGGAGGGGTCAGTCTGTTCTTAATGCCAAATTCCGGGCCACAGAGAACTGCCACGCCAGGAAGGAAGCCTCAGGTAGGGTGTAGGATGCTTGGAGGTAGCCCTGCAAATCCTTACAGAGGCAGCTCTGACTTTTGGGGTCCTGGGGTGAGGGCTGGGTGAGGGTCCAGCAGGTGGCAGCCTAGGCCCTAGTGGGACCTTGCAGGTGACCTCATGGCCTCCCTCTTCCCTTGTCCTGGTGGAGGGACATGTTGCCTTTGATTCATTACACAAGCACCAGCTCAGTAGGTTGGTATCTCCTGGCTAACTCATGCTCCTGTTTCCCGCCTCTGATAGAGTCTTGGATTGGCTCTGTATCTGACTTCCAACAATGCTGCTCTCTTCCAGCTCTGACTCACCCACAGTGGACTCCTCCTTGTTCCTTCATTCTGTCAAGGACCCCAAGGGTGGTGTACTGGTGTGGAATCATATGGCACATCAGAGTAGACGAAAACATAAAGTGGAATATTTATGTACCTTTGATCTATATACCAAAGGCCATGCCTCATCACTAAGAGCATCTTGCTGACCTTGCCTCCCTCGGGCTTTAGCCACCATCAGATTTAGACCTGTGTCCAGCCTTCCATTACCAGATCCTCCCTGCTGCCTGCTTCCCCTTCCCCCTGCTGGGGAACGCCTCCCACATTTGTTATTTCCTCAGGCAGAAACATTTAGAGTGCTCTTTGCTTTGCATTCTACTTTCTCACCTTTCCCAACCAAAAGGTGCAACTTGGGATGAGCAATGCTATGGCCCTAAAATTCAGAAGTAGTGGGCAGTTAGTTTTGGGTTTCCATAGTCTTCCCTTCTTCCCCGCATTTTTATTACATGATATATTTGGTTTCTCACAAAGCTCATGGGTGTTTGTGAGTAATGAGTTGGAATGATTAAAAAGATTTTTTTCCCCCTTTCCCCATATTGTGAAAAAGAGCCAATAAGTGTGAGACCCTATTCAGGGCACACTTGCTGCCCCTGGGTGGGGGCTGACAGTTGGTCTTACAATCCAGGAGACTATGCATAGGATGACATCAAGCCACACCAAAGTGGCCACGGAGCCTCTGTGCCAGGAGGGCCACTGACAACTCTGGTGGAGGAGCCCGGGCTCCAGTACAGGTTACTGTGGTCTGGGGGTAGCCTGGCCCCCTTGGTCACCTCTGGGCTCTCCTGTTGGCTGCAGCCCAGATCCTTTCCAAGCTGAAGGATTCCTGGTGCTCTGGAGTTCCCCTCAGACTGCTTCAGGGAGAGTGTTTACAGGCCTGAGAGAACCAGTTTGAGGGGAGGTGGATACTTTAGCCCATGGTGCATTCAGCTCAAGAATTTGCAAGAGCCGAGGCTCTGGGCTTCCAGCTCTGCCAATGTGGGAGTTAAGAAACCTGCACAAAGGCCTTTGCAAGGGGCTTGCCTTGGTTTGGCTAGGAAAATATTGGGGGATGCTTTGCAAGTGTTTGAAGTCACTCTGATCCCAGGTCCCTGAAGCAGGTTCTTAAAGGCAGGGAGCAGCATCCCCCTACTGCTTCCTACCACATCTGCATTTTGTCCCCATGTCCGTCCTGCATTTCCATCTTTCCTCATGCTGGGCTTTACCTCCCTCCTCCCTGGTCAGAATGTATTTTCTTCTTTCCTTTCCCCACACTGCAGATTTCTGAAGATGAGAGTGATTTGGAGATTTCTTCCTTGGAAGATCTCCCCCAGGACCTGCACCAAAGAGAGAAGCCAAAGCCCTTCAACCGCTCGCAGCTCCCGGAGAAGTTTGGTACTAGCCCTTGGAGCTCTGGTCAACCTAGGGTCCCTGGATGGTGATCCCACCCCAGAGCATGGCTAGAGGTGCCTGTTGGGTGCCCCTGGCTCCCAAAGCTCAAGAAAGAGTTATAATAGGACCTCCAAGCAATTTCCTTCCTCCAACTCCATTTCCAGTCCACACCAGGCAGAGAGGAACCATTGTTTCTACTCCTGAGCATTTTGTAAACTTGCAGGAACACAAGAGATGGGTCTTACATGGGGTCCTTTTAGGGACAAATGCCTCAGTCAATCATTCAGTGACTGAACCAGAGTCATTATTGAGTGCCTACTCTGTGCCAGGTCCTCTATCTCCACTGAGTTGGGGGTGCAGACAGAGGTGTGTGGGGGGAACAGAAAGACTACAGCCCATGACAATACAGGGTGGTGAATCTCGTGAAAAAGATTAGGGTGTCATGGGAACACAGGGTGTCATAGGCCACCCATCCTAGCCTGGGGTGATCTTGGAGAACATCCCAGAGTTGCGATGTTTGTCAGGGCCTGTTCATGGGTGGAGGGAACGAGGGGCACTTGGCTGGAGCCTCATATCCCAAAGGGACACAAATTTAATTTTTGCTCTTATCTCCAAAATCAGGTTACATACATAGCCACAGTAAGTTTTTTTTTTAGTGTGAAAAGTATTTATTGTATGTAAATTAAAAAATATAGCATGGTGTTTGTAACTT
Source organism: Tolypeutes matacus (assembly GCA_026826555.1). NCBI lineage: Eukaryota > Metazoa > Chordata > Mammalia > Cingulata > Chlamyphoridae > Tolypeutes > Tolypeutes matacus. The sequence continues at coordinate 96,050,431 of JAKSZT010053887.1, forward strand.
TTTGGTATCTTGTCATCATTTTTGAATCTTTGGGGCGTAAGGGTGGGGAGGAAGTGCCTTGAATCTCAATTGTTTCAGTTTGAGTCTTTGGGGATGCAGTTGTCCAGATGGAGTTAGGAGTGCAAGAGATTTAATGGGAGAATAACACCTGTGAAAAGTAAAGGTAGAAGAAGCAGAAATGGGCAGGGAAAGCCTTCATACTGCAATGCAGATTTTTTTTTTTTTTTTTAAGATTTATTTATTTATTTGTCCCTCCCCGCCCCGCATTGTTTTGCGCTCGCTGTCTGCTCTTTGTGTTCTGTGTGTCTTCTCTTTAGGTGGCACTGGGAACTGATCCTGGGACCTTCCAGAGTGGAGAGAGGCGCTCAATCTCTTGCACCACCTCAGCTCCTTGATCTGCTGCATCTCTTATTGTCTCTCTTCTCTGTCTCTTTTTGTTGTGTTATCTTGCTGTGCCAGCTTTCCGCGTGGGCCAGCACTCCTGCGTGGGCCAGTTGTCCGCTCAGGCCAGCTCACTGCACAGGCCAGCTTGCTTTTCACCAGGAGGCCCCAGGAATCAAACCCAGGGCTGCCCATATGGTAAACGGGGGCCCAATCACTTGAGCCACATCTGCTTCCCTGCAATGCAGATTTGACCCTTGTGAAAAGAGAGAGAGTAGGAAGTAAAAACCAGCAGGGAGAACCCTAGATGGCAACACAGGGCTGACAAAGTCTCTGCTCACCCAGCGGTGACTCCAGAGCAAGAGCTTCCCATCAAGGAGGTCCCCCCTTGGGCAGAAACAGTGAGGCCAGAGTTTCCTGTGTCCCTTCCCCCCCTCCCCATTGGCTAGGGAGGCCCAGAAAGATTGAGACTTGGACTTGAAAGCTGAGGTGAATCCTGCACCCCTCACAGCTAAAGAACATGTTCTTTCTTGAAGAACTTCCACGTCTGCCATAGCAATATATATTTTTAACTTTTTATTACAGGAAATTTTAAACATGTAAAGGTAGAGGGAACAGTATGATGAGCTCATGTCCCACCAGCCAGCTCCAATCATGATCAACTCATGGTCAGGCTTGTTTCCTCTATACACAACTCTCTTTCTATCCCTTTCTCCCCATATCCAGGCTTCTTTTGATCTCTGGGTGGTCCTGACACCTGGACTAGGACCGAAGTTCCAGTGGGAGAAGCCAGGGGAAGGGCAAGGGAGGAAAGAGAGAGAGAACAAAACGGATCTGGTGGTGGGGTGGGGTTATTGGGGATGGGGGAGGTTGGAGGTGTCATGGAACTGAACTGTTCATAGGTTATGGAAGGGCCTTATGTGGGAACTGGGGCCAGACAAGCTCTGGCTGGCTGGGAATAATTTCCTTTGTGTATCTCACTTTTGAACACCCGAGAGTATGGGATGGATGATTTCAGTAGCTGTGTGAGGAAGGGGAGGGGACAGCAAATGCGGGATCTTCCCTCCTCTTGTCCCCTTTTCGATTCTGCCAACAAAGTCAAGTTTTCCTATATGCTGGGATTGGGCAAGGGAGCTGTAGAAGACGCTTGCGGTGCCTTGTGCCACATCCTGATTTTGTGCAGCTCTGAGCACATGGCTACCCCCCACACCACACATATATCCTGGGGTCTCTGAGGGTTATCTCTGACCCCATGGAAGACCGCACAACCCATTTGCAGGTACAACCTGGGAGTGCAAGAGAGCTAATGCCACCTGGGGCAGCCCACAACCAAGGTGGGATGGGAGACTTCCGGGCTGCGGTGGGGCAATCCTGAGGTTTACTTCTCACCATTTCTCAGACAGTCCCTGCGGGATTGAGCCCCAATTGCCCATAACGGATTCCACTTAATGTACCCTCTCTCCCTCCTGTCTCATTTTTCTCATTTTCTCTACTTCTTGGGAGCTCCTCTGGAATAAATTAACCTGCACCCAAGTCCTTGCCTCAGGCTCTGCTTTCAGGGGGAGCCCAAACGGAGACAGGAATCTGTGTGTGAGTGGGTGTACAAGCACACGTGCTCCAGTGATAATTGCCAATGAGAATGACTTTGTTCTTGAATGTTCATTGTAAAGTTTTTATGTTTTTCTCTCTACTTTGCAGACATCAACTAACATTACTTTTATATTGCTATGCTGTCCACCCCTCCACATTTCCAAATGTTACCTTTTAAAACTCTTTGGCAAGATTTATAAGCATTGTGGGACATATGTAACATTAAACATTAAAAATTATACAAACAAGATTCACACAAAAAAATTAGAAAATAAAAATAACCAAGAAGAAAATTAAAATAGAATAAACCTCAAAGCCAAACACCCACTGTTAACATCTAAGTATAAATGCACTGATGCAAATGTTTATATCTATAATCTCCTTCCTAGAGTTCAACTACATTTATTCTTCTCTAGCTTGATTTTCTGTCTTGAAAGTAGATTATAAATGTCTTTATATCAATACATATATATCAACATAATTATGTTTAATGGCCACAGAGTCCAAGGTAAAGATTACAAAAATTTATTTAACCAGGCATTTTTGACTTTTTATAAATCATGAGATTTTAAAAATGTGTACATACATCTTTGTGCACTTGATTAAGATTTCCTTAGGATAAGTACTTAGAAGTGAGATTGCTGTGTCAATATATTAATGAAATGCACTACATAGCAGGCTAGTCCAAGTTCCTTAATATTGACTGATTTGATCCTCAAAGCATCAGGTGGGTGCCAGTATTAAATCTGCTTTACAAACTAAGAACTGAGGCACAGAGCAGTTAAGAAACTTGCTTTGAGTCCTGCCCCCAGTAAGTGGTATGACTGGGATCACAGCTGGGCAGCCTGACTCTGGAGCTTGGGCTCCTGATGCTCCTGCCACGCTGTGTCATGTAAGCCATGTACTCGGGGAGACTTTTGTTACGTTCTGCCAAATGCTCTCCAGAAAGCTTGAGCCAATTTACTCTAGCATTTGCAGCGTGTGAGTGTGCTCATTTCTTCATTCCCTTACCACCAGGTGGTATCGTTCATCTTTAAGTGTTTTGACAATGTGAGGAGCAGAAAATGAAACTTTACCTTTTAAAAAAACTGCATTCTGAAGATTTCTTCTAAAGAAAGATTTTTTTCTTTCTCAGATTGGTCATTTCTATTTCTTCTTTTATGGATTTTTAGTCTTGTTTTGGTTGATGTTAACTTTTCCTTATTGCTGTTGCATTTATCTTTATAAACAATTTCAAGTATGCATAAAAAAAAATTGTATAGTGTACCTTGATGTCCCTACAACATGTAGCCACTCTTGTTTCCTGTATACCTCTCACCACCCGCCCCTTGGATATTTTGTGATATATCCCAGATATCATATCATCATATCCACAAATATTTCTGTATGTACCTCTAAAAGATATGCACTTTTAATAGAAAGCCATTATACCACCATCACACTAAAACAAAAATCAGTAATATTGTCTCAATATCATCAGTAGTCTAACTTCACATTTCCTCTATTTTCCTATACAGGTTTAAGTTTCTTTTATCTGTAATTTCCTCTTCCATTTTTCCCTCCGTCCCACCCACCTTTCCTCCCTCTCTATTTTCCCCACAAACTTCATTCTTGTTGTTGTTGCTGAAAAGATCAGGTTGTTCATCTCCTAGAGTTCCCCCTAGCCTGGATCTTGCTGGCATTGTGTTACTGGGGCGGTGTTCAATGTGCTCCTCTTTCCCCTGAACTCTCTGTAAATTTGTAGTTGGATCTGAACACTTGATCAGATTCAACCTCGAGTCACAGAACATCTGGTTCTCCCTTTGCACCATATTTAGCAGCACTGGTGCCCATGGCCTAAATCCATCTGTAGATTAGATGTTGTATTAGTCAGCCAAAGCAGTGCTGATGCAAAGTACCAGAAATCAGTCGGCATTTATAAAAGGGTATTTATTTGGGGTAGCCCACAGTTACCAGGCCATAAAGTGTAAGTTACTTCCCTCACCAATGTTTGTTGCCACATGTTGGAGCAAGATGTCTGCCGATGTCTGCCAAGAGTTCAGGCTTCCTGGATTCCTCTCTTCCTGGGGCTTGCTTTTCTCCAGGCTCAGGCTTGCTGCTCTCCACAAGGCCAGCTGTAGACTATCAGGCGAACGGCTCATCTCTTTTCCCGGGGCTTTCTCTCCTTCCTCACAACCAAGCTCCTCTGTGTGCCTACTTCCCCAGGCTCCAGCATTAAAACTCAACTTCAGAACTCCAACATCAAAACTCCACTTAACTCCTCTGCTCTGACGTGTAGTTTTATCTGTAAGTCCCTGCCCACCAAGGTGTTATAATTAAGAAGGCCTTCTCCATTCCAGAATTCATACCTGTTCATACATTAGCCTACCTAAAGACAAGACAAGAGATAAGAACTAACCCAAGCAAGGAGCCAGAAGGAAAAAAAAAAAAAAAAAAAATCAAAGAGATAGTGAGGACTCGAAATAAAGATCGGCAGTTGGTGAGTGAAAGGACCTGAAGCAGCAAAGAGTTAATGAACTGAATTGTTCTGCCCCTGGCAGTATCTGATCATTGCTAAGTTCTTTTGGAAAATCAAGTTGCATTTCCTGCTCTACAGAGTCCATCGAATGGGTGGTGTGGAGGAATAGAGATCTGCCCACTATTCGATTCCGTGATTCTGACCGCAATCTCCATAAGAGACCTTATGGAGAAGATCAATGAGAACGTGGGTCTCACTGATGACTGAGCACACCATGGAACCCTAAGATTCAACAGCCTTTTCTTTGCATTGGTTCAGTACAATAGCCAGACAAGGAAGGGTTTGGGGTTCCCCAGCCAGCAAAAATATATTGGCTTAAAAGCTGCTACTGCTTCAGTTTTGTTTAGTTCAGAGCCCGCCCACTGGTGCCTGCCACACAGTGGTGGTGTAGTCCACAAAGTGGATCTTGTACAAGTGTGTTGTAGTGCTGTGTAGACCTCAGATAACCTGGGGTCTTCCAGCCTTCACCACCTACTCCGTCATGCACAGACTTAGCAGGTTGTCTTAGGCAACTCTCCTAGGATTAAAGATCTTTAAAGATAGGGACTGGGGCAGAGACAGGGCCTGCTAAGTCTTGCTTTCCTTCTTACCCCTGTGTTCCCAAGCCCTAGCCGAGAGCCTGGCCCTGAAAAGATAATCAACAAGAGATGATGGGTTTCCACAGCCTGCATCTGCACTCTGGGAGCCTCACTACTAGGAAATTGTACCCAGTCTGGAAATACCAACATGCATGGCAATTCCACACTGAGAAATCCTCATGACCCTGCTGCTTCCTCAGTTGCTGTATTATTTCTCTCATTTTCTTGATAGATGTATCTAATTGATTTATCTATACCTGCTGTATCTCTGCCCTTATTCCACCAGTTTCTTAGATATATCCTGTCAAAGCTGAATCTCAGTCTTCGCTGACATGCTTTTGAGCTGTCTGCTACTCTTCAATCTCATACTACACATACACACACTTCCACCTCCACCACCGTTTCCACTGTCTCCTCTAGACAACCACTGTATTAGTCAGCCAAAGGGGTGCTGATGCAAAATACCAGAAATCAGTTGGCTTTTATAAAGGGTACTTATTTAGGGTTCAAGCTCACAGTTACCAGGCCATAAAGTATAAGTTACTTCCCTCACCAAAGTCTATTGCCACGTGTTGGAGCAAGATGGCTGCCAATGTCTGCCAGGGTTCAGGCTTCCTGGGTTCCTCTCTTTCTGGGGCTTGCTTCTCTGCAGGCTCAGCTACTCTGCTAGCTCCACAAGGCCAGCTGTAGACTATTAGGTGAATGGCTTGTTTCTCTTCCCTGGGCCTCTTCTCTTTCCTCACAACCAAGCTCCTCTGTGTACTTACTTTCCAGGGCTCCAGCTCAAAAACCCCCACCCTCTTCTCTGCTGTGTACTTTTCTCTGCAAGTCCCCACCCATCAAGGGGGTGGGGACTCAACGTCCTACTGATGTGGCCCAATCAAAGCCTTAATCATTATTTAATCAATTAAAAGTAAAACTTCTGAATCCAATACACTCTAATATGCTCGGAGGAAAAGACCAGTTTACAAACATAATCCAATATTTCTTTTTGGAATTCATCAAACTGCTACAACCACCTCTATTATTACCATCTTCTCTACCACCACCACCATATATTATCCAAGTAATTGTGAGGATTGTTGCACATTTGTGAAAGCAGCTTCTGTTGTAGGGTGAGTGGAAAGGACATGAAGTTGGGAGTCAAGAGCCCCTATTCTCAGCCTAACAGCCACAAGCCTGTTTTGTGACCTTGGGAAAGTCATGCAACCTTTCATTTCCTTATCTGTGAAATGAAGAGATTGGCAGAGGTGATTTCCTGGACTTAAAGTATTCTACAAATCCATAAATGCCTCAGGCTTTAGAAATTCACTTTTACCTTTAAAAATGTATGTCAATTTACTAATTATAAACTGAAAACCCTGTTAATATTTTTAAAATCCTCCTTCTTTTTCTTTGTTCTTTGAAAACTTAGAACAACCTCATTTCAGAATGCCTGAAGCCTCTATTTATAATCAGCATCTATTTCATGGTTCTGAGCTGCTTTCCACATAATTGTCTTCTTTTTTTTTTTTGCTTTAGAATTAGTTCTTTTGTGGCTAATGTATATCAGAAAAAAAAAAAAAAAAAAAAAGACATTTGAAAAAGCCTTTTAGGAATTAAAAGGTTCAGAGCTGTATCATTAGGGGCTCACATAGATCTGTGACAGAACTGGGCCTCAGAAGGGGAAGGCAGCCCCATTCTGGGAGAGAGAAAAAGGAGAAACTGAGGTCAAAGGCAGGAGTTATGCAGCAGATATGCAGGGTGCAGTCAGTGACTTGAGGGTGGCCTAGATGAGGCTGGGATGGTTGTCTGGACTCCAGAGAGGAGGGCTGTGAGGTGTCCCCAGTGAGACCAGCAGAAAGCATCAGGCACAGAGCGTAGGGAGGGTGGGTGCTGAGGATGCAGGCTACAGCTCTGTTCATAGATGAGGCACTCAAGCACCAACAGAATGGTGGATCTAGGTAAGTTTTGGTTTCACAAATAATTTCTTAGAGTTCTGAAAATGTTCAGGAAGGGTACCACAGCAAAGAATGGGACTTCCTCCTAGTCAAGCATATAGGGGCTAGGAATAAGTCTGTATAGAAATGATCACATTATTTTTACTCATCAGCTTCTGAACCTAGGTGGTAAATAAACTTGGGTTGAAAGCCCATAAACTTGCACATTTTTCTCATTCCAGAGTGTGGATCCAGCCATTCTCAATACATCCTTTAGTCACAAAGGTGTTTATCAACTTCTACACATAAGGGGTTGGGGGTGATAGTCTGATTAGGGGATGAAGGCCAGAGGACCTGTCTTGAGTTGCATGAGTTTAGCAACACTCAATGCATTTACTTGGGTTGAATGACATTAGAGTAAGTAAAAGAAGGAAATAAAAGGATTTAGCTCTCAATCTTGAATGATAGAATATTTAGGTATAGAATTCTAGGATGATAATTGCTTTCCATCACTACTTTAAAGATATGATTCCACTGTATTCTGGAAAAGTCTGTTATCACTCTAAATGCTGTTGCATTGTAGTCAATCTGCCTTTTTCTCAATTTAATTTTAAGATGTTTTCTTTATCTCTGAAGCTCTACAGTTTCACCACAGAGTTTCTAAATATGGATTGATTTGTTTTTCTCTATCCTGACTTGGGCACATTGTGATTTTAAATTGGAGCATTCATATTAAAAAAAAAATTTTTTTTTGTTGTATTTTACTAAGCATAAAGTCAACTTGACTTCAAAAGTATACACAAACTATATTCCTATATTCCTCCATCCCCCACCTTTACATAGTTCTTGTCACAAATTACATGTTTATATTTTATGAGTCCAAAACCACTGATTTAGCATAACATTTTATGCATAAGTTATAAACCAAAAATACAATAGTACTGACATTTATATTTACCCATGTCATTACCCTCACTGTTGGTTTTGATTTCATCATGCATCTTTGATCTATTGCCTATTGTCTTTTCCTTTCAACCTACATAACTCTCTTTAGCATCTCTTATGGGTCGGTCTACTGGTGATGAACTCCCTCAGCCTTTGTTTATCTGGGAATGTCTTAATCTTGCCCTCATTTTTGAAAGACAATTTTGCTGCATATGGAATTCTTGGGTGGCAGGTTTTTGCTTTTAGCACTTTAAATAAGACATTCCACTTCCTTCTTGCCTCCATGGTTTTGGATGAGAATTTGGTGCTTAATCTTATTGAGTCTCCTTTGTATGTGACACATTGCTTCTCTCTTGCGGCTTTCAGAATTCTCTTTTATCTTTGGCATTCAACTCAACAGTCTGATTATATTATACTGTGGAATGGATCTATTTGGGCTTATCCTGTTTGGAGTTTATTGAGTATCTTGGATGTGTATATTCTTGTCTTTTGTTACTTTTGGGAAGTTTTCAGCCATTGTTTCTTTGGCTATTCTCTCTGTACCTTTCTCTCTTTCTTCTCCTTCTGGGACTTCCATAATGTATATTATGGTATGCTGGATTGTGTCCTACAGGTTCCTTAGGCCCTGTTCACTTTTCTTCATTCTTTCTTCTGTCTGTTCCTCAGACTGAATGATTTCAATTGCCTTATCTTCAAGTTCACTGATTCTTTCTTCTGCCAGCTCCAATCTGCTGTTGAATCCCCCTAGGGAATTTTTAATTTTTGTTACTGTGGTCTTCAGCTCCGTTTGGTTATTTTCCATAGTTTTCATCTCTCTATTGATATTCTGTTTGTATTCATTTATACTTTTCTTAATTTCCTTTAGTTCTTTGCCCATGTTTTCCTTTAGATCCTTGAATATATTTAGGACTAATTTTTTTTAAAATTCTTTGCCTGGTATGTCCCAGTTCTGGTCCTCTTCATTGATGGTTTCTAATGCTTTAAATTTCTCCATTGCCTGGACCATTGTTCCTGTTTCTTTGTATGGTTTGTGATCTTTTGTTGAAACCTGGACATTTTGATATTTTAATATGCTATAGCTGGAATTTAGATTCTTAGACATTTGTTTCTTAAGCTTGTATTGTATCCAGCTAGAGTTATAAGGAAGCTTTCCTTGAATGCCAGGAGCTAACCACCCCCCCCCCCCCCCCCCCCCCCCAAAAAACATTAAAAAAAAAAAAAAAAAAAAAAAAAAAAGGAAAAAGAAAAAAAGGAAAAAAAGAAAACCTTTTTTCTAGTATTTGCAGATTGACTGTGCCAGTGTTTTCCTTCAGGACTTATCCATACAAAGCATTTAGAGAATAGCTCCAGGCCAAAGTGTAGGGGCCTCTCTGATCCTTTTTGTGCAGGTGACTTGTCTTGGGCATTCATTTATGACCTTAAGAATTTCCTGTTTGCAGGGTTTTGAATGTCCCCTCTTTCCTAGGAAATGATGTCTTCCAGGTCCCAGGCACTGAACAGTATGTTCTACAACCAGCAGTTCCTTGCCCCAGGCAGCATGACTTGTCTGCTCTCCCACAGTGTTCTGTGAGCTGCCTTCTACATCCACAGCAAGTTCTAGGACAGCCAGTCCTACAGGTCACCGCCAGCAGATTGGGCCAAATATACATGCTCCCAGTATGTGCACGAAGGTTACTCTGCTCCATCTGGAACCAGGACCAGGGATATGCATTGGGAATGTGGGCCAGCTCTGTACCAAAAAGGGGTGAGGGTGGGGATGGGACCAGCCCAGGTGCCATAAGATCCTACTGCTTTCAAGTAGCCTTTGTCTTGTTTCAACACTTACCCTGTTACTGCAGTCCTTTCAGTGTTTTCTGGAGCTTTGAGAAAGATGTTTTTTGGCCAATTCTTGCTGGCTGTTCAATACTTCTGTGGAGGGATGGATTTCTGAAGATTCTGACTCCATCATCTTGATTGGGCCCTATATAAACAGTTTGATTTTAAAAAAAGAATTATAAAAGTCATGGGCTCCTGTGAGGTATAGGATTTATTGATGGCAATTTAGAATAATGGGTGAAGGGGAGGAACTTACACATTTGCTTATTATGGCAGTGTGATATTATTTATGAATTCCAAAAAGAGATATAGGTTATGTTTGTAAACTTGTCTGTTCCTCTGGGCATGATACTCTTTGATTGATTTAAATTCAAAGGCTTTACATTTAATTGATTAAATCAAGATTAGGGCTTTGATTCAACCATATCATTAGGGCATGCAGGGTTGAGTCCCCTCCACCTTGGTGGCCTATATAAACGGATGCTCAATCAAGAACATAGAACAGAGGAAGAGAGCTCCATAGACTAGGCAGAGGCCCCGGGAAGAGAGATGAGCCATTTGCCTGATAGTTTACAGCTGACATTTTGAAGAGACCAGATCAGCTGAGCCTGGAAAGAAATGAGCCCTGGGAAGAGAGATGAGCCCTATGCCAGCCTACAGCTGAGATCAGAAGAAACTGGGACCATGGAGACTTAAGAGGGAAGAAGAAGGCTGAACCTTCACAGACATCATCTGCCATCTTGCTTCAACACATGGCAACAGAGTTTGGTAAGAAAGTAACCTCAAGTTGGACTCTTTAGGGCCATGTAACTGTAAGCTTTTACCCCAAATAAATACCCTTTATAAAAGTCAACAGATTTCTGGTTCTTTGCATCAGCATCCCTTTGGCAGACTAATATATTTATCATCCAATCAATGTGTATGTTGATTCTGTAGTGTCTTGCCATCATCTCATCCTGTCCCAGGCCCAGGAGCCATCTCTTCATGTTCCTGGCTAATTTGGTATGTCTCATCATGAAGAAAAAGTAACAACGTGTTTATCACTCATAATGTGTTGGCTCTTCAGAGCTGTTTGGATTGAAATAATATACATATTCTTACCTCTGCAGTTCCCTGATACCCAGCATTTAATACTGGTTATATCATTACCTTTGATGCTATATCATGTATTGTGCCACCTGTGAATACGTTTTCCAATGACTCTCTTAAATGTTGTAGCAGTGTTTCATTGTTGATGACAAATACAAATCTTACCCAGAGTATACAGGAAAATGTGAATAAGTTTCTGGTCATGTTAAGTTACCATTTGGAATTTTATAATATAAACATAGAACAACACATCTTCTGACTATGTCTTCTCTTGAACTTTTTAGGCTAGGTTGTAATCCCTGCATTCCTAGACTGTGATATTTCTCAGTGTTGACTATATCCTTCCCTTCCAGACACAGCAGCAAGCATGGAAGATTGGCAAGGGGCTCCTTGGTGGAGTGGGAAAAGAAAGGTATGCCCATTTGTGCAAGGTATTTACATCTGTTCTCCATTATGGCTTAAGACTGACCCAGAAGAGCACATGCTGCTACCAAAATCATCCTAGACAAGCAAGGACATCGATTAGAAGGGTCCATTGGCACTGGGGGAACTTCAGTCTTGAAGCCCTTAGAGGAGATGGGTGAGACCATCTCCAGAAGACTGCCTGATGTGTGGCATGGAGCTGTGAAGGGTTGGGAGGTCACCCTGGATGCCAGCAGTGGGAGATGCCCAGGTTAGAGGTCACCTGCTGCCATTCCCACCAATCCCTGCTGTTGAAGACCTGAGGCAGTACTGCAGACAGAACACAGAAGGGCTAGAGTCCCTGCAGAGGCTCATACGTGTGGATATGAACCTCTGCTAGCCCAGAGCTCTGAACTCATTCTGTGAAAAACATACATGAGAGTAGCTCGAAATCAGCATGTTAGTGCCATTCTAGGGGCCCAGTCTTGCATGATCCCACAGAGAAAGACTGCACTGACTAGTGAGGTAACCTACTTGCCATGCTGCTGTCCTGGAACCAAAGCCTCATACAGATGAGCATGCATCCCAAAGCTCTTTGGGGCATTTGATCTACCCCACATGTAGGGTAGAGGTGAGGAGCACCAAGGAGGGGAGAAACAGGGACTGGGATTCTCCTGCCTACCAGGCCCTGGAGCGGGACTTAGAAAATTTTTCAAGGAAGACATTGAAAAGAGCAGAGTTCCTTGAGGTCTGGGGCTCTGGCAGTGGTCTTGCTTGCCCAGATCTAAGGTAGATGGCCACATCTACACGTGCAGTTATAGAGTCGAGTCCTAGGCCTTGGTGCAAGAAGGGCAGCAAGGTGTGTTGAGTTCCAGTTTGATGGACGAGGATGGACGTGGATCCTCAAATTGAAATCTGCTATTTGATATAATCACCTCTTTTCCCAGCTGATAAAATAAGTACTTTCCTGGGGACAAATATACTTTTGTTGTTCTTGACTCTGCAGTCTCAACCCATACTGGAGAAAGACATTTATTCTGTCTGCAGAAGTCTGTCCTAACATTTGCCTTAACAGATCTCCATTACTGGGTGGAGGAACTTTTGGTTTCTCTCTTGCTTCTCTTGGAAACCTTCCATTAAATGTGTGCTCTTTCATTACCAGGGGGAGGTCTCCTGCCTTCAGTAAGTCCTTTCAACTCTGGATCATCCTCTAGTGAGTGTGAATGTCTATATGTGTGGGGTTTGGGGGGCTTTTGAGGCTGTTATTGTCTTTTTGTTGTGTTTTGCTAATTATCCCTGTGAATAGGGGACTTTTTTCTTGGGGAGGAGGGGTGTGTGCTTCATGTTGCAGTAGGTGCTGGATACCTGCTTTCACAGAGGAAGAATGGGAAGCTCTGACTAACCTGACCAGATCAGGGTCCTACAGAGAGGAGTCACACCCTGGGTTTCACACCCTGGTGAACCTGGCTCTCCTTTCTTGTTCTCCTCATGCCCACAGTGAGTGGTGCTATCACAAGGCTCTCCAAACCCCCAAAAAACTAAGATACATCTTCTCAGAGTATAAATTTTATTTGAATATCTGAGAGAATATAAGTTAAATATATTAACTGGTAAATAACTTTAACCTTTAAAACATTGCTTGCCAGTGCTGAGGATATACTATACACCAGGAGGTATAGTATAGAGCAGGATGCAAAGTTCACAGGAATTCGTACTTGAGTGTGAGCTGCCCAAGGACATCAGTTGTGCTTCCCACTCTTTCTTTTAGCCTTTAAAAATTATTATTGAGATATAATTTATATACCATAAATGTCACCACTTTAAAGTGTACACTTCAGTAATTTTTAGCATACTCACAATGTTGTATACCCATCCTCAATATTCTCCTGTTTTTAGGGGGTCCTATCATGAAAAAGTTCAGGAAATGCAGCCTGCCTATGACCGTCTGCCTCTGGACTAGAATTTGCAGCATCGGGGACAGGAGACCAGAACAAGTTTTTATTTAGGGGGAGGGTCTTGGGGATCTTGGGGATATGTTCTCAGCTCCTGTCAGTCCTCCACATAGACAGCTACTGTCTCTCTTTGGGAGGTGGGCCATTGCTCCGTGTGAGAGTTTGAATATTCATGCTATACTATGGATGGATTATCACTGGAAGAAACAAGCATGGAGTCCTCCTGCCATAGAAATTACTGAATCACAAAGGACTAAACAGTTTAGAAACTGTGATGACTCCACTGAGAATAGAAGGGGCTGTACTTGCTTTTAATCAGGTTTCAATGCAGAGACAGATGTCCTGTCAATTCCCTCATTCAGGGACACATTTGTTGTGGCATTAACAAGCAAAGTCAGCATCCCCGGAGACCGACAAATGCCTGATCCAATGTGAGTTTGTGCCTTTCTGTAAAGATTTTCACTGGGATATTAGGCAGTTGAGATAATGGCCCTCTACTCCCAGCTATATCAGGGGGCCAGCCCCGCTGGTTATGTTGTTTATCACTTTTCATGCAAATTCATGTGCTGGCTCAAACAATGGTGTGTCATCTTGTCATTCCTGGCCAGCAGCTCCGCTGAATGACTTGAGAGTAAGAAAAAAATATCTCCAAATTTGCCTCTGCTTTGGGATTTTCTCTTCTTGAGATTCTTGAGACAACCTCATACCTTCTCAAAGCCAAATAGTAAAACCTTGTTAGCTTAGATGCTATATTTCATGATTCATACCAGTTGCAAGTTCTGAGAATTTGGTATTGTAGGAAAATGGCTTCTGCCTCTTTGAGAAATGGTAATATACACCGCTGCAAATAATGATAGCCATTCTTTATGTACCACGTGCTAGGTGCTTTACAAATAGCCCATGCTGAATGGGCTCTGAGACTAAGGGAGCTTAGTAACTGGTCCACCTTCATACAGCTTGCTAGGAAGTGCTCTGACTTCAAATTTCCCAAGACTTCTCCCTGAAGTGAGCCATATTTCTCATTTGGCCCCATGTTGTGGTTGAGTGAAACATCATGAGCTCTGAGCCAGACAGATGCGGGTTCAAATCCTAACTCCACTAGTCACTAGGTGAATGATTGGGCAAGTCATGTAACCTCCCTGAGCTTCAGTTCCCTCAGCTGTAATCGTGATAATGCTGCCTTGGGAGGCTACTATGAGAATGGAATGAGATGGAGCACTTCAAAGACCCCAGCATGGCATTGGTGCATTGCATAGAATAGCAGAATTTCAACAAATGGTACTTTCCCTTTCTTCCCTATTCATCTTTGTATCTGCTCTGGCACCTGGCACAAAGCAGGTAATCAAGAAATATCTATGGGATTAAATTCAAAGGATTCTGCATGACCTGGTTTCATTGGGACATTGTGAAGTTGGACACTCTCCAAACCTCCCTGGAAGAACAAAAGAAGTTTTCAAGCACGTCAAAGCAACATATGGTTACAATCTTTAGGAAGAAGTAGGAAGACAAGAATAATCCTAAAAATACAATAGTGCTAAAATTCTGAGGTAAAAGTCACTAGGTGGAGTGCTCTTGTGCTCTTCAAGAAACAGCAGTAGTTGAGGGTTGTCAAGTACCCTGAGGCACAAAGGACACTAAGTGTGACAGGCATGGCTCCTGGGCTCAGTGGGTTGTTCAGCAATGACTGGATGGGTTGGAGACAATGTGCTTTTGTAAATGTATCCTCACTGAAGGGTAGAGAAAAAATAAATAATAAAGTTTTTTAAAAATATGTAACATGGGGTAGCGAAGGGAGCACATCTTCACTGTGATTCAAGGAGTGGTTGGCTGAGGTCCATCAGGGAAGGGATATAGGAAGGTGAATATGTGGTGTGTACTGTCAGTCCCCAGCCAGTTCCATGACAGACATTGTGAATTGATCATGACATTCTTTCCTGCTTCAAAGTCCTTTTCAGCACAGTCAGTTAGAATCAATCTAAGTTGGCATTTGTGGTGATTTGAAGTTCTATGTACCCCAGAAAAACATGTTCTTAAATATAATCCAGTCTTGTGAGCGTAAATTCATTTTAAAGTAGGACCTTTTGCTGAGGTTACTTCAGTTAAGGTGTGGCCTCAATTAGGATGGGTCTTAATTCTATTACTGGAGTTCTTTATAAGTGGTTCGGACATAGGGAGAGAAAGCCAGAAAGAGCAGCCCAGGAAACTAAAACAGCATTTAAGCTCCAAACATTTGCTGTCCCTGGCTCCAGACAGGAAGACTTTTTTACCCATTTAGTATCCATGATTCAAAGACACCCACCCCTCCAGAAACTTCATTCTTATCTTCTTACATGGCCAGGTCATGACACCAAAGTTACCTTTATTTTATGGTGTGCCGTGGAGATTTTAACGAAGCAGGTGACAATATTTTTCAATTATTTTGGCAATGTCCTTGCCCTAGAACTCAGACATGAGTTTATGCACACTGGATTAGAGGACAATTAAAATGACAACCATCATATCACTTTTAGAATCATTCCTACTCATCCTTGAAGTAAACTTGTTCTTTTTAATTTTTCTTCCCTTGAAATGACATTTCCCAGGACATCCTTAAGTCCTCATGCTCCCCAAGTCTACCAAACCCACTTAGCACAATGGATGTATCTGTGGGAGCTGGATCTATCCATGGTTTCTGATAGAGGCTTGACCTGGGTGTCTGTGCTTGTTTTGATTAGGATTCTTTAACTTTCATTAGTGTAAATCCCAACTGAAATTCTCAATAAATAAGGAAATTAATTATCATACATTTTGACAACTAATGGAGTCAACAGAATCTCCAGTTCCTTGGACCTAACCCTTTTCCACTGGAAGAATCCTGGGTGGCTCCAACGGTCTCCTGCTTACCATGACAGATAAAACTTTCTGGATCTTCTATGCTGATCCCTTAAAGGCCTTCATCACAATTGCTGTTGCTACTCTTTATCTTGTCCTTACTTTGGGATGATAGTTTAACTGGGTGTAAAATTCTAGGATGACAGTTGTTTGCCCTTTGGACTTTGAAGATATGTTTGCAAAGTGTTCTGACATTAGTTGATGTTGATGTCAGTCTCACTGCCATTACCTTGTAATAAATGATGTTTTTTCTTTGCTTATGTTAAGATGCTCTTTTCATTTTTTATTGTTGATATTCTGCCTTTTCACTACAATGTACCTAGGTATGGCTTTTATTTTATTTTTTTAGGAGATACTGGGGATTGAACCTGGGACCTCTTACATGTGAAGCAAGTGCTCCTATTCCTGCTCTGTATGACTTTGGTTTTGTATATCCTGCTCAAGAGACAGTGTTTTTTTAATACAAGAACGCATGTTTTTTTTTTCAGTTCTAGAGATATTTCCTCTCTCCCTTTCTGACTATTCTCTTCTTGGAATCCCAATTATATATATGTTGAAACTCCTCATTCTATGTGTCATGTCTCTGAACTCTTGTATCTCTTTCTTTCTTTGTACTGGGTCATTTCCTTTACTCTCTCTTCTAAGTCATTGTTGCTGAAGTGTAGTCCACCATCTAACTTAACTATGTTTCTTATATCAATGACTATATTTTAATTTTCCAACATTTTTCTTTAGTTAATTTAAAAATCCTATCTGTTCTTTTTTTCCAATTTTTTCCTTTTGAAGCATTTAAAACATACTTATTTTATACTTTCTTTTAGATTTCTTTTTTACCTGTAGGTCCTGGGATTTGAGTTCTCTTGGTTGTTGCATATGGTGACTTTTTCCTACTGATTTGTTTCCTTGCCTACTTTCTAATTTTTGATGGCAAGCTTATCAGTGAAAGATATTTTCTATGGGAAGCTTGGTTCTGTGCTGGGGTGTGGTTACATCTATATGGAAGGCCTGCTAAGGGCCCTACAGTTTCACCTATTTCAGACCTGTTTTTCTTTTCTTTCCTTGAAGATTTATTTTTAAAAAATATTGTGTTACATAGTAAGAAATTTTAATTGCCCGTTTTCTTTATATTGGTATCTAATACACATTCATTACATGTTTGCTGAATAAGTGAATACAACTGAATCTTGAAACTATATTATGCATATGAAATCCAGTTTGGAGAGCAAGAAATTAAGTGCCAATTCTCCTGTTCACAGAAAGAAGAGCTAACTTCTATGTAGCAAAGAGACTGTTAAGGGATCTCACATAAATAGAGGAGCCCCATATTCAGCCTCTTTTTGGAGTTTCTGTTCCATTGAAGCATGAGTCAGGGCAGAGCAGGGGAAATAGGGGCCAGTCAGATACGGTGGTCCACAAGAGTATCTGTCCCATCCTGCTCTGCAAACCACGTCCCTCAGTAGCTGTCTACTGCAGATGCGGAGTAATTCTCTTGAAGAGTCTGGCCTAAGGACGACTGCTTCAGAAAGCCTTTTCCTTCCACATTCAGGAGGGTAATATGCCTAAAGGGAGGGGAGAATTGAACTATTTGCCATTAATGATGATGACTAATTGATACTCCATAATCCTTTTGTAAAATAGTTTCTAGGTGATTAAAAACAAACAGTAAAGTTAGTTTCACTTCTTTTTAAATCTTATATTCCTACAACTTTCATACATACATACACACAGTTCTCACACTACCATCTTAGTGGTGGAGAGGTTATTTTAGCAGAATTTTCAATCAATCAACTCAATGCTGACTGATTACAACAATTACATATTTTCTGTTATTCATCCAGGAGTCCATAAGTCTCCCATTCCTTAGCACAAGGACTGTGGAACTGATTTTGTTCTGATACTTGCTTCATACATAAAAAACAAAACAAAGATACCCACATACCACACAAAATAGTCAATGTTAACACAAAATGGGAGATTAAAAACATGAAAATAGATGTCTAACAAACCAATAGCTTGGTGAGCAATATGAAATGAAAATAGTTTTTAAAACTTTTTTTTTTTAACTAACCCTACCTCCTAATATGAGACAAGACATGTCAGAGAATGACCACTGATTAATCATTGCATCAGGTACTTGACTAGGTATGATTTCAAAAGGAAAAATCCCACACAGAAATATACATGTATATGGCTACTATGTGCTGTGGGATTTTACAATTTTCACACTCATGCGTGCGCATACTTGAGCCAACCTTTAGAAACAGTACAATTACATCCAATGTCTTTGTTTTAGTTTGCTAAAGCTTGCCAATGCAATACACTATAAATGGGTTGCCTTTTATAATGTGAATTTATTCGGTTAAAAACTTACAGTTCTGAAGCTGTGAAATGTCCAAATCAAGGCATCATTAGAGATGCTGTCTCACCAAAAGTTGGCTGCTGGTGATCCTGGACTCCTGCCATGTAGCAAGACACAATGGTGGCTCTTCCAGTCTGTGTTTCTGCCTCTTCCTCCAGGCTTACTTTCTTCCTGAGCTCAGCAGAGGGCAATCAGGCATATGGCTTATCTCTCCCTTCTCCTCTGGGCCTTGTCTCTTTCAGTAACTTGGGGACCTCTTTCTGTGCTGTGCTTCACTGATTTCAGCCTCCAGCCTCTGGGACCTCTCTCTCAGCCTCTCAGGGTTTCTCTGTCTATGCCTCTTTTTTTCTGTGTGCCTGCAGCTTTTTAGTCCTCCATTAAAAAGGACTCTAGTAAAAGGATTAAGACCCACCCTGGGTCCCACAATCTAATCAAAGACCTTGATTAAAGTGATCTAATAAAAAGATCCCATCTACAATGGGTTTATAGAAACAGGAATGGGTTCACTTTAAGAACATGATTTTCTGGGGTCCATAAAAGACTCAAACCAGCACAGCCTTGTAACAGAAAATCCAGTGACAATGGGGTTTATTTATACCAGGAGTCTGACCATTTGAGCAGTGGGGTACTAGTTATACTCTGACCTCCTTTTCTATGTGCCTTCAGAACAGTGGTTCTCAACCCTGCTTACCTCACCTGGGGAGCTTTGCAATAAAATCTCAATGCCCAGGCCAATTATACCAGAATGTCTGAAGGCAGGCCTTGGGCATTAATATTTACAAAATCTCCCCAGATGTCCTCAGTGGCTGAGAACCTCAGTCTTGGTTCCATACAGCTTTCACCACCATTTTCCAGCATGGTCTTAATAGCCATCAGTTGCTGGTTTGGGTTTAGTGACTTGACAATGCTCAGGTTAGCATTCCTGTGATTTTCTTGGCTTTCCAGCTTGGTCACCAGATGCTTACTGCTGCCCCAGTCATCTTGTTGGCATTCTAGGTAGGAACATGTAAGAAGGGGAAAAGGACAATACTCAGACTTCCATTTACATCGCATTGACTGGAATTTGTTATATGGCTTCTGTTAGCTGCAAATCATGGAAAAATGACTATTTGCACTTTTACAGCCTTGACAGTAGAAGCAGGCAAGAACAAAGAAGGTTGGGAATGGATATGGAGTGAGTTAACACATATTGGGTCTTTCAAAAAGTTTATTGTTATTTCAAACATGAAAACTACATGTCCACTATAGAAAATTTGGGAAAAAACAGGACAGAAGATAAGAGACTCACCCAAATCTCCACACTTAAAGTCAACAACTGTTAATGCTTTGATATGTTTTTTGGGTCTTTTTTGTGTATTTTTCTACAGTTTGTATCATATTATATTTATAATGATGAATTTTATCTTCATGTAACATGAAAGGATGAGCACTTCTTTATCTGTTCCAAAGATTTCTTAAACACTATTTTTATTGTCTGTCAAATTTCATTGTTATTGTACGATAGTTTAAACACCTATAGTGGTGATTTGGAGGTATGTACCCCAGAAAAATGTGTTCTTAATCTTAATCCATTCTTGTGGGTGTGAACCAATTGTACCAATTATTTTTTTAAAAAAGATATTTAGATTACATAAATGTTACATAAAAATTTTAAGGAATTCCCATATGCCCTGCTCCCTATACCTCCCACATTAATAACATCCTTCATTAGTGTGGTATATTTGTTATAATTCATGAAAACACTTAGGAGCATTGTCATCAAGCATGGATTATAGTTCACATCGTAGTCCACACTCTCTCCAGCACAATTTTGCAGGTCATGGCAAGATATGTAATGCCTTATATCTGTGGTTGTAATGTCATTCAGAACAGTTCCCAATTCCTGAAAATGCCCCCATATTTCACCTGTTTTTCCCTCTCCCTGCCCTCAGAAACTTCAGTGGCCACTGTCTCCACATCGATTATATAATTACTTCCATTGCTAGAATCACATTAAGTCTATAGTAGAACACCAGTTAGTCAACACTAGTCCACAGTTCATTCCCCAATCCTGATGACCCTGGGATGGCGATGCCCACTCCACCTCCAACTGAGAGAGGACTTTGATCCCATGGGGCAGATGGATGGGACTCGCTTGCAGTTGTAGACTTTCTCAATTCCTTGGGATGGTCATTGTCCATCATTATCTCTTTGTTAGCTGCCCATAGGACCTTTTGATGAAGTTACTTCAGGTAAGGTGAATCGGATCGGTCTTCTCCTATTCTTGGAGTCCTTACAGAAAAGACCACAGAGAGAGGAGCCATGGGCAGCAGCCAGAAGCTGGAAGTCAACAGAACCCATAAGAAAAAAGAGAAGACACTACCATGTGCATTGCCATGTGATGGAAAAGCCAAGGAACCTCAAAGATTTCCGGCTAACCAGAAGATACCGACCCCAGGAGGAAGCAAGCCTTTTAGCCTCTGAAACAACAAAACAATAAACTCCTGTTGTTAAGCCAACCCATGAATGCTTTTTGTTTTAGCAGCTAGGAACCTAAAATATCTCTCCTGCTGTTAGAACTCAGTTTTTTTTTTTTCCTTTTCCAATTTTACAGAATTAAAATAACCTTTCACTGAACATTGTTGTGCCCTTAGCCTTTTCTGGAATCAGGATGATTTCCTTAGGGTCCCAGGAATGGTACTACTGGGTCACAGAGAAGAAACCAGCTGGAGTCTTTGTGTATGTTGGTAAAGAGCCTGCAAGGGTTATTTTGACTTCAACTCTCCAGTGAACCAACGTGTCACTGGGTTCTCTCCACCACATTGGCTGTGTGCCTCTCTACAGATGGACAGGGACTGTTCTGTCTGCTCAAAAGCTACAATGGGAGGGTTCTGCCAGGCCTCATGAGAAGACACAGTCATACACATTCACTGTTGACTTTCAAAATATTTCCACCCCCACCCCTAACGTGTTTGTTTGCAGTTGAGCCTTTTTGCTTCTCTCACTCTCTCTCCATTATGACTTAACTCCTAAGACTTGGGCAAACACTCCCAGCATCAGAAGGGGCTGGCTGGCTGACTGGGCAGCCTGTGCCCCATTGTGGTATTTTATTCATCCTTCACCTAGACTCCCTCCTCCTTACCACAGGTGTTGTCATGGCAAAAGCCCTTCTTTGGGCTTTAAGTATGAGTGGCAAAGTCCTACATGCTTAATGTGTTTGATATTTCACCTTTTCAAAAATTCTTAGGGGAAATTCAAGTTAGCTTGTTGAACAAAACAAACTTTTTATCATCACCAAGGCCTAAGGGCGGCAGCTTTGATAACAGGGAAGTAGTCAAAAACCTGAAGCCAGAGCGAGCAGGTCACATCTAGCTCCACTTGAGTCAAGAATGGAATGGGAGGCCTCTTGGTGGCTAATGGAAACGGACTCACATCCCAGACGCGTTGGGGAAGTGCTTACCAAGGTTATTGCTAGGATGGAATGAGCCCCAGAGCAAACCCAATCTTAAAGATGTTTGGGTAGCTTTTGGCTGCCACCACTGGAGGGATCAAGGATTTCATCCACAGACACTTTGGAGGTTCTTGGCTATGTCTGCTCACAGTTTCCTTTAGCCTGGAAGGCCTTAGAAGGGCACCGACATCACAGAACACCCTGACAACTTTGCAGAGCCTGAGCATGTCAGCTCAGGAGGGCCCAGCCAGCCTGCTGTCCTCCCTCCATCCTCTCACCACCTGTCTGTCCACTACTTAAGATGGGCTTGCTTTTCTCAGCATTTTTTTTTAAATTTGGGAATTAAAAATGGAAATTTCACAGTAAATTCTTTTAAATATTATGCTTCTTGGCTTCATTGGAAAATCTTTTTTTTTTTTCTTTAAAATAGATTTTCATGAGTTTTCTTCTTCCTTCCCTTTTTTTGTTTTCTTTTTTCTTCTCCCTCCCTCCTTCCCTCCCTTTCCCCCCTCCCTCCCCCTCCCTCTCATTCTTTCTTCCTTTCTCCTTCTTTCCTTCTCTCTCCTATGTATGTATGTGTTTATTTTGCCTGTTTAATGGGGTTCATTTTGGCATAGTAGAAAGAGAGTGAGGCAGGCAGCCAGACAAACCCTTATTAGAAAATAACCCAGGTGTCCATCAACAGAAGAATGGATAAACAAACTGTGGTCTAGTCACATGATGGAATATTATGCAGCTGTAAGAAGAAATGAAGTCATAAAACATATGGCAACATGGATGAACCTGGAGGACATTATGTTGAGTGAAGCAAGCCAGACACAAAAGGACAAATACTGTATGAATGCATTACTATGAACCAAATATATTGTGTAATATATTGTTTGATTTACACACACACACACAAAAAACAAAAAAACAAACAAAAAACAAAACAACAAAAAAATTTACATGTATCCATTACATTTAATTGAGAAATGTATTTATTTATTCATCTGTGTTTACTTTTTAGTTTTTAATTGCTTATGTTTTCAATTATTAAATGTACAAAATAAAGTTAAAAAAAATAGTAATGGAAAAAAAAATGAAAAAAAAAAAAAAAAAAAAAAGAAAGCATGCTTTTCAATTTATTAGCTATGTTGCCTTGGCGTAGGATGGTTTGTTTGGAGCTGAGGGGCTTCTTGGGACCTGGGACATTTAGCGCTAAAACTGGCACAGTCCTAGGCAAACTGGGATGGTTGATTATCTTACTTGGGCAACACACTAACCTCTCTGAGCCTTATTTTTCCTTCATGAAATGGGGATAATAATGTTGTCTTGTGGGTTATTTTGAGGATTGAGATTATGTACAAAAGGGCCTGATACATGGTACACATTCAAGAAACTTGAATCTTTGGGCTGTCCATGTGCCAGCTGGGCCCTGAGCCTCAGCAGAGTTGCAACACCTACTCCCCAGTTCATTGGACTCACCCAGGACAACTAACAAGGAGTTGAGGATGGACAACCACCATATGAAGGAACCAAGAGAGCCTACAACTGCAAGCAAGAGAGTCCCATCCATCATGTGTATGGGATTGAAGTCCCCTCTCAATTAGAGTGGAGTGGACATCACCATCCCAGAATCCTCAGGATTGGGGAATGAACTATGGACTAGAGTAGACTTACTGGTATTCTACAATAGACTTGTGATTCTAGCAATGGAAGAAATTACAGCATTGATGTGGAGGCAGTGGCCACTGGAGGCTTTGGGGGCAGGAAGAGGGAAACATAGGTTTAATGTGGTTTTTTTCGGGACTGGGGTATCAGACTGAATGGCATTGCAATGCCATTATATATCTTTCCATAGCTTGCAGAATTGTGTGAGAGAGAGTGTAGACTGCAATGTGAACTATAGTCCATGCTCAATGGCAATGCCCCAGGATGCGTTTATCAATTGCAATGAATATGCCACACTAATGAAGGATGTTGTTTATGTGGGAGGGTGTGGGAGGTGTGGGGAGTGGGGCATATGGGAATCCCTATATTTTTGTATAACATTGGTGTAATCTAAGTATCTGTAAAAAAATAAAAACAATATGTTTTAAAAAAAACAAACAAGCAAAAAAACCAAAAAGGGCTTGAAACTACATCTGTGACCTGATGGGTTCTCAAAAGATGATAATGATATTAATGTTAATAATCTGTAATTTTTAAGGTTCAAAGTGATTCTCACCATCACACATTTCTGCCATCATCGCTCTTTCCTTCATCTCTAATGTCTGATTAGGGAGCGGGAGTTTTATTTTGTTTCTTCTTTTTTATTAAGGCCCGGGTTTCTGAGGTTTTTCTCTGTTGTTGAATTAAAAAGCAACAACAAGCTCCTGAATTTTGCCTGATTCCTAACATCTCTGAGTAGAGCCTGAAGGTAAAGTACTGTTAAATACATTGAGATTAGCTTTTGGAAACACTGAGAGACTCACTGAGACCTGAAAAATGTTCTTCACTTCTTACTAAGCTCCTTCTTTATGAGCTACAGATCTGATGCGTTCCAGGAGATGAATGTTTAGGGACTGAGAATCTTCTCTGGATCTTTCCCTACAAAGGTTGAGGAAGAGACCCAAACCATTTGCCAACATTAGGCCTCCTGCCCTCAAACAAGCCTGCTCTGGCTCTTTCTGATGGGTACCTCTGGCCTGGAAAAGGTGTGGAGAACTGGGGAGGCCACTGGGGTAGAAATGAGGAGATGAGGTCCGTGTGGCCTTGTGGAGGAACCAAGAGCTTAAACCCGTAAAGTCTCCAGACCTTGTTCTGGCTTCCTCTGACATATCTGAGCAAGGGCCTTGCCCCCTGCTGTTCCTTGTTTGCAACAGGGGTGTGAGCTTCCAGTTATCTCATCTTTAGAGGTGAGTAGAAGTGATCAAATGGAGAAATGGGTGCTAAAGTATCTCCAGGGGGGAAGGAAAATGAAAGCATCAGTGTGAGGTCAGTTTCTGGGCTCGTGACCATCTAATTGTATTGGTCCAGCATAAACAGAGAGCTCTACTCAGCAATGACTTATTGGCTTCCACTTTCCAAGCTACCTGCAATAGTTAGGTCTCCACATGATGGGCTGTACCTGCCCTTGTGGACTTCATTACTGGTTGTTTTGTATTTTTCTTATTCTCCCCTCAGTTTTTAGTTTTCTTCTTTAGATATAAAATCAAAACATTTTCAGTGAAGGAAATTTGGAAAGTACTAAAAAGTACAGATAAGGAGGGAAAAATATTGTCTCTCTAACCAGAGGTAAGCATTTAAAATGTTTTGAAATATATTTCTTTCCAGGGCAGTTTTCAATGCACTATTTGATAAAGTTGAGATTAGGAAAAAAAATCTTAATAATTGTAATGGTTGTATATTACTTTATTTAGGTATGGACTTAATGAGTCCTCTATTTGGATTTTTTTTTGAGGTACCAGGTCTAGGGATTGAACCTGGGACCACCTATGTGGGAAGCTGGCACTCAACCACTGAGCCACATTGGCTCCCCTGAGTTGTTTTTTTCATTTGTATGCTTGTTGTTTGTTTTTGTTTTTAGGAGGCACTGGGGACCGAACCTGGGAAGCAGGCGCTCAACCGCTTGAGGCACATCCGCTCCTTAATTGGATTTTTAGGTGGCTTCAATTTCATTATTCTAAACAATTAATACACATCTTTGGGCATAAATATTTATGATTATTTTCTCAGGACAAATTTGAAGAAAGGATTGCTGGATCAAAGGACAAATAATTTTAGTCTTCTTTCATATTAAATACAACATTACTTTTACATTCTCCCTAAAACTAAGGTAAATATAGGACAAAATAGAATGTTTTCTATGCAAGGGACTTGAATGGTTCTTGGTCTCCAAGAAAGACCCAACTCTCCCTAAAAGGATCTCCAAGGAAGAAGTCTATGATTTCTTTTACTAATATAGCAGAGATGGCTAAAAGATTTCATCTCATTTGATCATTAGGTAGTAGCTGCCTTTAATACTGAGTGTTATGTCACTGTATATAATAAAAACCATTACTATTAGATACTTTTAAAAATATCTTAATTATATTCCCTTGCTCCAGGCTGGAATTTGAGGCATTTTAGAAACATCTTGTCTCTACAACATAGCATCTTGCATTTCATATTAAACTAAATTGTTTTTCACTCATCCTTAACTCCTAACACCTTACATGCTCATTTCATATTAATTTGGGCTATTATGAAGAGAAACACCCTTTTCTTTATCCAACCATGGATTGGAAGGCACGAGAAATCAGCCTGGCTTCAGCTGGAAGAATGGAATAATTCAAAAGCAGTTGGGAGGCATATGCAGATGTTTAAGCATTGCAAAATCAAAGAAATGGTCCCTGATGAGGATTCATAAACTCAACTGGGTGTGTGAGTGTGTGTGCATTTGTGTGGGTGTGATCCCTGAAGATAGTTTGGGAGCTTTGGGTCACTCAGTTAGACTGGTCATGGGTTGGGGGATAGTGGGGGTGAGATCAGGGTTGTAGGGGGATAAAGTGTAAAGCACTCAGTGCAGTACTGATAGTCACAAGGACTGAATGAAGAAATGAAAGAAATAAATCATGTTTGGTTGCCTATTGTAATTGATCCTCCAAAGTCACGTAACTGGTTGGCAGTAGAATCAGAACCATAATTCAGGTTTCTAATTCCAATTCTAGTGTGTTCTCCAGTGTAACACATCAACTCTGAGATGCCAGGCACTTTGGCAAAAATTGTGGCCATTGCAGTGGTTGATCCTGTGAATGTCCTATGGAGGCAGGAAGGAACTGGATACTACCCAAGAAGAAAAAGGTAAAAGAACTGAGCATCCCAAGAAGATAGCAATTAAACCCCTTTCTTTTGTATGACAGCGAAATGCTCAGTAGTCAGTTCCTTCGGACTCCCCAGGGATTTTTATGGGTAGCAGTGGTGGGCATGTTTTGAACATGTACATCACAGCTTGATTCCTCCGTTTCTGTCTTTCTATAGAGCATCTTCAAAATGTCCCTAATTTTAGGACCTCTGAGTTTCAATAGTTCAAAATTATATTACTGAGGACAATTTTTACTAATAAGTTTTGTAAATGCATTTATTTAAAATTGAGTGCAATATTTTGCCATTTTTAGGTTTTAATTATCAGTTCTCTTTGAGAACCAGAGTAATCTCTCAGATACTTCCTTTCCTTACTTTACATCCTATGCTCTTTGCTAACAGGTCAGAGAGGCTCAGAGGTTGTGTCTCTGAAATTCTTCTTGGAGTTCAGGTTCAATTATAAAGGAACAAAATACAAGGCAAAGCAATGGAGTTTACCCAATTTCTAAGGACTCTGAGTCTTTAGAATACAGTCTTGTGGCACATGACAAATCTCCATATTTTAATTGGGGGACCCAGGCCCAGTCAAGCTAGATCCCACAGCTCTGGCTATAGGGGAAGATTTGGGGAAGGGCACATGACTCAAAGACTCCATGAGCTCTATTAGGATTTTTTCCCCCTACAGATATCAGAAAAGAGATGGTTCCTTCAGGCTGGGTTCCCTTGCTGAAAGGATGGCATAGGTCTGGAAATATGAGCAACCATCACACCTCCTTGTGGGAACAACAAGCCTGAGAAGCAAACCAAGAGAGAGGAAAGCAGAACTGAGATAAGGCAAATTCCTGATCACATCCCTGAATCCAGCTGTGCCTGAAGCTAGACCTCCCCTCAGGTATGCCAGCTACATAAACCAGTCAATGCTCTGTTTGTCTTAAACTTGTGCAGGTTGAGTATCTGTCACGTAAGTAAGTCCTTTACTTGCATTATTCCATTATCCTTACTGTCATCATTTGATAGATAAGGAGACTGAAATTTGAGGCTCAGAAAGGTCAGATGCCTGGATTTGAGCTAGGGCTGCACTAATTTGGCGGCTCCTGCAGTTTCCACAGCCTGGAGCAATCTCGGTAGACACCGCTAATTGAACTGGTGAACCCAAACCTTGGTAACATCAAGGGACTGGGCATTTGCTTTCTTCTTTATGATTATGAGTAGCCAGTTATATTAGACACTTCAGGCTAAATTTGGTCCTTGGACCCCATGTCCATGCCTGGCTTCACTGGGAACCCTCTTTTGTTCAGGTTTCCCAACTTGTAGAAACCACTAACTGGGCTGGATCTAGAACTAGCCGGCCGCTAGGCAGCCTGGCCGCTGTTGGACAGACTTAGCTTTTGAGGTGCTGGACCTCCCACCTCCACTTCTCAAAGCTTAGGCAAAAAAAAAAGCAGAAGCTATTCAAATGTAAAGATAACAGTGTTTTTAATATTTAAGTAACAAAACATGTAGGCGCAACAATAAGAGCAACAACAACAACAAAATCACATATGGAGGCTTTCAAAATAATTAAGTGTTGGTCAGAAAACATGCATATTAAAAACTCAACTAAGCCAAACCTCACTGCCTCAGACCCGACCAGGGGTTTTCTGGTGGTAGGAAGGAGAGCTTGTTGTGCCCTGTGACCTTCTACTCTAAGGGATGAACTTTGGCTCAAGTCTTGAGACCCTTAGGTGCCTCCCCATTTTTGTTTTTGTTTTCTCTTGAATTTATTTATCTGATTAGCCTGTACCCTATGCTCAGGTAATGAGTTCTTGGAATGCCTTATCTGATTTGGTCTAAAACCACTGCTGATTCAGTGAGAAGAGTCTCTGCGTTTACTGTTCTGGCCCTTGGCATACACAATTCCTTACTGTTTAATGGGCTGGGATCTGGTCTTTCCCCAGCCACAGTCTCTCTACCTGAAGGTCTCCTTGGAGACCACTTTCTTATGCACTATTGGCATGAGGACTTTTTTCCCAAGTAATAACCCAATGGTCAGATTCCCCCAGTGTCATAGGGTCTCTCTGATTTGGTAGATTTTAGAGACTGCCCGCATCTCAGTTTCCTAGGGGGACTATTCTGGCTTTGATGCTGGCATGGCCTGGAAGGAGTTTAGATTTTCTCCTCCAAAAGGGCAGTGATGTAAGCTCAGGGTAGGCCCGTGGTGCAAAGAGCTGTCAGTTCCATTTGAACATGATTGAGCCAACCACTGTAGGTGAATTTAGTGAAGGGAGCAGCTCTGAGAGTAACAAAGCCCATCACAGTGCCCAGTAAATGCTGCTGTCAACCAGCAGTTCCCGTTACCATCAAGCGTAGACGGGCATGAATTGGAAACATTAAATTCAGCCTCACTATTTTTGTTTTAAAAGAACTGGCTTCAACCCGCTACCTAGGATCTGTTGTATTCCATTATTTGTTTTTTACACTGACTCTTTTGTGTAGAGCCCTGGAGACCTCAAAGGGGAAGGATAAGGATCAGTGAGTATTTCATGGAATTCAGAGTTAAGTGTGACTTTACAAAGTACAATATAGACAACATTGAAGCAATCAGTTTTTCATTTCCTTCTATAGATGTGTGGGGGTGAGGTTAATTCACAGAGATAGTGCATCATTTCACTAATACATATTTATTCCAACCATGTTTAGGACTTAGATTACCGCCTCCATCCCAATTCTTTTCTCACCTGTCTAGGGACAAATTCTGACCTTGACAGAAAGGACCTCCACTGGAGATTTCTGGAAACACCAGGGATAGCCTGGATATCTGGAATTGGTGGATGCCAACAGAAGCCAAAAGGCTTGGTTTCCTCAAACTGAAAATCATTTTGGTCCCGGTAACTTCAAAGATCAGAGTGCAAGAAAACTCAGGTCATGGACTGGAGATATATCCAATATCTGTCCCCATCATCTCCCCTTCAATTTAGTGTTTATTAATACCCAAATCAGTGGGATGGAGTGGGGGCAGAAGGAAAAGGCAAAAAATCAAATAGTAGAAAAAGGTCTTTTGAGTGACTCACTTTTTTCCTTGAAAAGTTTTGCTGGAGGACAAGCTAGAAAATAGATCATCAACGGACTTATTGACTGGAAGGAGGAGGGGAGTCTGCCTAATAGGGATTCAAAACACATTCATCAGGTTAGAAAAATTGTATTAAAAAAAGAACTAGAGGATTGGAAAATGTGAGCAATAGCCTCTAATTCATAATACAGCTGGCTTGTAATGGGCTATTTAGAGACAGATGCATGTGGTGAAGTCTATCTAGCCTCCCGCCACAAATGAATCAAGGCTTATCTAACTTTCAACTATTGAGTGAGTCAAAAGTAATAAGGAATAATGGTCAAATCTCTGTTTGTTTTGGGTGAGCCCTAATTGGAGAGTTTCTTCTGCCCATGCCAAGGTGTCTTGGAGCACTACACATAGTCATACTTGGAAGGGTGGGATTGCATCTCCTCCTCTGTGCGAGCACCCCCATTGTATATCTTGGTTTTGGTGTTGGCCCCAAAGCCAGTGCTGGCCTTGAAGCCTCCTGGCTTGTAGGTGACATTGTGGCCTGAGGCATGGTAAGACACGGCTTTGTAGCTGAAAGAAAAAGAAACATTTTATGACCACAGATAGCTTTGGTAGGGTAAACCAGCTGCCCTCACTTACCCTGGATTGTCTCAGATTTATCACTGAAAGTCCCACACCCCAGGAAACCCTTCAGTCCTGGGCAAACCAGGACGGTTGGTCACTCTTGCCTTTGGGATACTGGTTTTCTGCCTCTACAATGGAGTAGAATTTCTTGTTATGGATTAGAGCTTTGCTGAGCTGGTGGTTGACTAGTAAGTTCCCTCTGTTAATCAATTAAAAGGAAGCTGAGGGTGGACATTGTTATGCCAAAGAATCACAGAATTTGTGAGCTGGAAGGTAACTTTGTGCAGCCCATCTCCTCTAATCTGCTCATTTTAGGGATGAGCTAACCGAGGTCTTGAGAGGTAACTCCAGGCCCATTTGTGGAGTTACAGCAGGGTTTCTCAACAACAACACTAGTGACATTTTGGAACAGATATTTCTTTGTTGTGAGAGGCTATCCGGTGCACTGTGCATGGCAGGATATTTAGCGGCATCCCTGGCTCTACCCACTGGATGCCAGTGTTAATCACATCCCTCTCCAGTTGCAGCAATCCGAAATGCCTCCAGATGCTGCCAAATGTCCTGGGGGGCAAAATCGCTCTCCCCTAAGAGCCACTGAGTTAGACTTCTGGAACTAGAAGGAATCTACAGGGATGGCTTTCCCCCTTCAAATATGATTGCACCTAAATCCGATCAGGCGGAAATATCCCTGTTCTGTTCTTTAGGATTCCTCAAAAAGAGAAGGATCAATAATCCTTTTGTCAATAAAGTTCTTCCATATACTCAAACTAATCATTTTGGCTACAAATTCTAGGGTAAAATGGACTCAGATCAAATGATTATCTGATTGCATTAGGATGGGAGACTCACTTGCTGTCTTCTGGCACCAGGCCTCGGCAGGCAATGCACATCATCACACCGCCTATCAGTGTGAGGCCTCCAGCGACCCAGCCCACAAACAGAGCAGAACCAAAGGTGTACCTGAGTGGGAGAGGGCAGCTGTGAGTTCGGCTGACTCAGGGCTCCAGGCTCCAACCAGCTTCACCTGCCCGTGGTCCTCCTCCCTGTCTCACCCCTCCCCCCACCTTTGGATCCCATACCTACCCCCGCCCATGTCCCCTGAACAAACACACTGTCCCTGGCATCACAGCCAGCTGAGTCATGGGCCTGGGAGAATAGACTCGAGACTGATTCTAATCAGCAAAACAGTAGGGGGATTCTTGGGCCTTTGGCATCAGTTAGGCACAGAATTATAAGTCTCTGACGTCAGAGAAACAGCTCAGAAAGTCGTTCACCACTCTCAACTGTCAAAGGGGAGTCCTTGAAGGTTTGGCAAGAGAAGTTTGAGAGATATAGAATCAGTCTCAAGTTATTATTTTTGAACGGATTTTAATTCCTTGAGTTTTTATAGTAGAGTTTCCTGTTTATCTGCTGGACCATAACTTCCATGAGGAGAGGACCTTGTCTGTAACCCCAACACTCTGAACAGTTCCTGGTACACAGCAGATGCTTAATACATTGTGGAATGAATGAATGAATGAATGAGAGAAAGAAGCAGCTGTAGAAGGCAGAAACATCACTTTTCTCATCTCTACCACATCTTGCTCATTTCTAAGACAAGCTTTACCTGTCCTTAGCTAGATTCCTGTCCTGGGCTGGAGACAGTCGATGCTCATTTACATGTGTGGGCTCATAGTGACGGTTTCATGGCCCACACAATGGCGCCTGTGTGAGTGTGTTAAATAAACACTGTGGACTGCCACTGTATTTCAATGCAAATGTCAGATCAGCCCTAAGTCCTATCACCAAGGATATTTCACTGAAATGAAGTTCATGCATTTACAGATCATTGTTGATTTATGATAGGGCATGGTTGCCTCTGATAAAGTTTTGCTATTTCAGGTACTGACAGTCACATTAGGCATATGTGTTTAATCAGATACTTATAACAACATTCACCGTGGAATACTGAGCCCTACTAGACTGGGAGGTTACCTGGTCTGAACAGTCTGCACCATCCCACCCATGCCGGTGTACATGCCAGCTGTGGTCATCCAGAAGTCAGTAACCAGCATGTTGGCAAATACAGACACTCCAGCGATTGCACAAAGACCTGTGGGCAAAGAACGAGAAAACTCCCAAGTCAGCTTTGAAGGGATCACAGTGTTTCCGCAGACGCTTATGCTTAGATGAGCTTAGATGAGCGGGCTGCAGAATATTCCTTCCTGTAACAGAATGGTCAATCCAAGCATTGATTATTGAATTCCCACTATGTGCTAGACGTTGGTGCTCAGAATCCCTCATCTCACTAACTGCAGAAGGATTTGTGAGTACGTGTAATGAGGATTTCCACCCATTTTGTGACTAGAGGTCATAGTTGAAATGACTAGTTTTTGGCCTAGTCCTTTGATGGTATCTTTTAAAATCATTTTATTTCCTTTAAGGATCAAGTTAGTGTCTATTTTAAGGTTGAGAACCTTTTATAATAGGCAGCTAAGAAGTACCTTAGCACTCAATTCTGTCAAGTGTAAATGGGCCTCCAAACTCAGATCTTGCATCTCAGTGAGAAAAGCTCTGAACCAAGTTCAGTAGTGAGGGAGGAACCAGGGTTCCTCTTCCAGGTTGACTTTTGATTTTGACATTCCTGGAAGCACCTATGAGAGTGGGGAGCTCAGGCTTCTTGTGTACCTGAGATGATGAACATGATCCCAGAGGTCAGCGTCATTTTGGCTTTGGCCGAGTCCTCCATGCTGCCAATGCGGATGCACTTGAGGGCGAAGATGGACACCAGGAGGCTGATGGCACCCACGACGATGCCCACGATCATTAGGGCCCGCACCGCCTGCAGCATGGCTGCGGGACAAGGAGTAAGACGCAAACAAACAAATGAGACCACTGTCACAGGGCTGATTAGGCTCTGGTTCAATAAAACAAAGAGGCCACAACTGACCAGCCCCAAACCGCTGGGGAAAGGCAAGTCCATAAACTGTGAGCCTTGTCATTGTACACGAACGTGTAATCAAAGGGGGATGCAAAACACACCTCTCAAAATCCTCCGATGGATGAAGGACCAAAGGACATGCATGCAAATGTCCATAGAAGGAGAAAATTGTGGCTGGTTGGAGCTGGGAGGACCCTTGGAATTGATCTATTTCACTTTCCTCATTTTTCAGCTTGATAATCTAGGGTCCAGGAGGAGGAAATGCCTTGTCTAAGGTGACAACACAAATTATATAGAGAGTTTATAGTAAAACTCTGTAGTCTTGACTTCTAACCCAAACATCTTCCTTCTCTAGTTTTTTCCATATGTGCTCAATGCTTCATACAGTCTGTCTACTTTAGGAAAACCCAGTATTCATTTATAGCCCATAATGAAGCCAAGGTCACTAAGTGATATAGGGGGTACTGTATTTTCCCCCCTTTCCAAAGGGACTACTAGGGTAATGGTGAGTTATAGGTTTCAGGTGTGCACAAAAAGATCACTGTTTCAATCTCAGGCCTTTTTAACACAACCACAATTTACTATTCCCAGGAATCAATGGCAGTTGCAGATCCTGCTGGGACTTTTTGTCCATCAGCCAAGGACAAGAAGGCATGCCAAGATGGAGTGTAGTTACCTTTCCCCCAGATATAGCCACAGTTATTTCTAGTACATTTTTAAAGTGCAGCAACTCATCTAAACAGATTTATACTAAGCTCCCATTACTGGACAGTGGTTAACAGGTCAAATGTGGTCTCTACCCTTGTGGCGCTTATGCCGAAGTGGGGAAATAGGGAAAGTCAGTCATTGAACATGTCAACTACGAGTATAATGAATTTTACAAAAGGAAGAGAAATCAGTTTTCCATGTCTTCCAGTGGGAAAGAGGTGGTTCTGATAGGACTAAAGAACCATTGGGAGATATAACTTGCTGGATGCCAATCTTTCCAGTATATTCCCATTTCCTCACTTAACCACATGATTCCTGATGGAGCTGCCATGTTTTATATCCATGCTTTTCAAACTATTTGCCTTGAAGAACCATTAAAAATTTCCAATCTGACACAAGTTGTTACTTTTGGGAAAAAAAACACACAAAATCACATGCTCAAATGGCACAGAAATTTCAAATTGTTATAAAAGTTTAGAAATGTTTACTCTCAATTTTGGTACCAGAACTGCTCAGATGAGTGTACTTTGACTAGCACACTCTAGTCAAAGCGCACATTTTTTCAGGCCATGATCCAATTCTCCATCTCTTGGTCACAGTTGATGAATCCGGGAGGGGCATCTGACTCAAAGTGGGCAGATGAGATCTTTATGCAAAATGTTTGTACTTTGTACTACAGAGAACATCAAATCAGTTTCTCTTTAGTAGCTGAAGGTATAAGATGTAGTGCTGGACATCCATGGGTTCTGCCAGGTTCTTCTTGCCAAGGTTCAGGGAGCTGTAAGTTCCTAACAGAATGTATCCTCCAAACTTGGAGACTTGACCATAAAATGTCATCCTTTGAAAATGGATGCTAAGAATATATAAAGGAACATTCTTCCCAAATCTTCTCTGGGTATAACCTGTTTTGACAGTTTGAAGCTGGATGACCCTCAGAAAATCATGTTATTAAAGCTAACCCATTCCTTTGGGTGTAAACCTTTTGTGGGTGGAGGGTTTTGTGCAGAGAACATTTGTGGGGTGACTTTAGCCTTCAGGAAACATCCTTAGGGCTTTCTGGTTTTGGGTGTTATTGCCAGAACTCTGGACATATGAGATTTCCCCCTACTTGCCTCCATCTTGTCTTACCAACTACAAATCTGCTCAGGTACCTGTTGAAATGTTAAAAAAACTACTGTACTTCTGCTTTCATAAGCCTTAAGCTAGTCAGAGAACAAAACCATTTATCTCTTTTGAGAAGCACACGGCAAGGCATGTGGTTAAAAAAAAATAAAAAAGCCAGCTCAAAACCAACCAACTTAAAAAATAATTAGCCAAGTAGGATAAAGGATGTCTCTTCCTCACTCCATGGAAAACTACACTTGTCCTGGACCCTTGTCAAGAATGGGGTCACTGACTCTCCTTTGACTGAGTGGCTCTAATATTTGTTTCTGAAAGCATTTCATGTGTGTGCTGGGCTGGGGCTGAGGTGCACAGCCTTCCTGGACAGAGTTGGTTGAGAAGGAATGGCGATGCTGGTGGGTGGGAAGCAGAAGCACTGAGGGCTTGTCTCATGTGGGTTTAAAGCTGGTGTGCCACAGGAGCCCTTGGGTAGGGGAGCCCTGGCCAGCCTGTCCCGGTCAAGCCTTTGCCTTAGGCGGTCAGATGCCCTCCTGCCTTTGCTGGGTCTGGTTTGCATGGCAAGGTCTTACTTCTTTGCTGCTCTTTCTTTCTTTACTGGCTCTTGCTTTCAGACAGAGGTCCACCCTGACCCTGAGCTTCCTTTTATTTCTGAAAACCTCCTTTCAGCTTGCTCCTACCCCTTTTCCCTAGCCTGGGGTTGGAAAAGATACAACATTGTTTGTTTCTTGTGGGGCCACTATCAGAGCCAGAACTCTGGGCCTGGAAGGATGGCCCTACTTTGGGCAGAGAGGTCTTCTGAGGGTGGAAGCTGTGATGGAGACAACAGGAAGTGGGAGGAAATGTGCTTCACCTCTCATTGCTAGAAAACCTCTATGACGTATAATGAGCATGGAGATGCAGAGGGGAAAACTGAGCTTCCCTTCTGGCCAGGAGAGTCTACCATCTAGAATCCTAATAGTTCTCCACAGGTAGGTAACCAGAGAAACGCCCCCAACGCAGGTGGGTTTCTCTTTTAGCCACTTTGCCTCTTATTGATGTTCTGATCAAGAGGCATAGGCTTATCAACTGATAACAGGTGAGTCAAGGGGCTCTGTGGACTAATTCCCAGCAGGAAAGGTGTGACTATATTCTCAGGAACAATGAGGTATTATCAGAGCTGATGGGTGGGTAGGACTGGGAATAAAAGAAGCAAACAGAAAAATGGGAACTGAGAGTTCTCTCCCTGTTGCAAAATGTCTTGTTCTTCCAAAGTAGTTATGGACTGATGGACCTCAAGAGATCAAGAGAGATAAGAGATGTTGGTGGCCACACTGCCCTTGATCTCAACTCACCTGTCTCTCTCTGGAGGGTCCTGCCACTGCACCAATTCAGTCCAAATGCTTGCAAACACATTAAAAAAACATTGCTTGTCTATGATATCATGGACATGAGTTTGCATGTCATTTCCTCCTTTCTGTCTCGTTTGTAGATTGCCCTTTATGCTTCTCTTCCACCACCTCCAGGGAGGGGACATGGAAATAACATGCAAGTTATCCACTCTTTAAATTTAGTACTCCTAATTACTCATAGTTAAAGATATTGCTATAAAGGAGTGGAGATGCTGACTTGTCTTCTGCTTTTATTGTGCTCCAGCCCAGACCAATGTCACCAATTCTAAAGGAAGCCCTTACAGCTGGAATGTAGAGATGGGGCCTGAATATATGGCAGGGAAAAGGACACAGAGTTTGAAGTCAATCAGCTTTGTGTTCAACTACCTGCTTCCCCCATTTTTTATCCATGGGACCTTGGGCCTGTTACCTTGTCCCCATCTCTGAACCTTAGTTCCCACCTTAGCCAAGATGCATTTCCCTGTATTAAACTGGAGGGTCTATGTGAAGTGTCCTATAACTGGTAGCTACTTTTATATCTGGGTTCTGTCCTCAGAGCACCCTCAGTGTGGTATACAGTGAGAGGGACTCATGGACTATAAATTATACAGAACTAGTAATATACAAGTGAAGAGTCCTGCTACCATCACTGTTTACCTCTTTAATCTATCTGTAGATTATATAATATAGTTTGTTGATGGAATTAAGTTATTCTCTGGCTCTAAGTTCCAAATAGACATGATATATATTTGTCAAATGAATGAAAAATTAAATGAGATTTTTCAAGAAAAGTGCTTTTACTTACAAAGAGTTTAATAACCAGTAGTAATTATTATGATTATTAAATAAAATATTATAAATGATATCTGCCTCATGCCTTTGTAGCACTTTAAGACTTATTTCTCTGCTGGGTGGTTGTAGTCTCTTGAGTTCTATGTCAAATTCAACTCAGCACCATCTCGCTGCAAACTTGCGTTACTGGTATTTCACCCAGCTCCTCTGCTTCAGGTCTCTTCTCTCTGGCCTCCTTATCATGCTCAAGAAAGTGCTTTAAGCAGCTGCTTCTAATGGCAGAGCCCCTCTAGGCCCTGGCTGGTTAGTGTTACTCCTTCCAGCTTCTTCTGGAGCCCCACAAGCATCAGTAAGCCACCCTCCAGTCCCTCCTCTGGCTGCTCCGTCACCTTACATTCCTGCCTTCAACTTTTGAGTTTCTTTTTAGTCATTTCCTCCTGGTAATCTTCCTGCCTCTGTCAGCTAAGTGTAAGTTATCAAACAAATATTTGCATTTCTGGATGCCAAATTCCATTGTAGTCACTCCTACTGTATGAGGACCAGTTGCTCTTAAACTCACACATTTAGAAACTGTTTTCCATGGCCACAAATTATGGATGACGAATGCATCTCCCTTTCTGCAAGCTTATCCCAGGCAATGTCTTTCCTGGCTTTTGGTGGAATCCAGTTCCCTTGCCTAGATGGGCAGGGCTGACTTGCATCCTGGGGAGACTGCTGGAGCTGTGCTCCAGTTCCAATGTTGTGAGGCAGGTTGGCCAGGTTAGCCAGGGAAACAAAGAGAAGACAAGCCACAACATGGCTGACAGACAACATGGCCGCAGACACCATGGCTGACAGACAACATGGCCGGCAGACACCATGGCTGACAGACAACATGGCTGCAAGACCTTGCTGAGGCCTTGAGTTTAATCTTGGGGTCCCAGTTTCTCTTTCTGGGACCTCCCCTTGGCTCCAGATATTCCAAACAGGCCTCACCATTGGTCCCCACCATAGATGAGGTAACCAATAACAGCTGGGGCCCATCCCCTTATCATTAGCAAGGGGGAAGAATAATTAACAGTTTAAAAGGTAACCACACGAGGCAGAGCTCACTCTCTCTGCCTAGAGAAGCCTGCACCAAATATTGGTGTGTATTTCCATCTTTCTCTCCCATTTCTCAGCAAGCTCTGTTCTTTCTCCTATTTCCCAATACGTTCTTTTTACTGGCCTAACTAAACTGGCATGCTCTTAAATTCATTTAAGCAACATAGCCAAGAACCTAGAGGAATTCAGCGCTTCCCCGTCTTTAGTTGGCTCAGCCCAGCTTGCCTTTTCACAACACAGCTGGGCACCAACACAGAAGCTGCCCCCACCTCCCATTTCCCCAACCCCTTAGTGCCTGTTGTGGGCCACGTGGGCTGTTGTGAGAGGTACAGAGCAGGTACATTAGGGTCCTCTGGCTACAAGGTGGCTGACAAAGAGATAAGACCAATAGTTTCCAAGTGCCCTGAACTAGACATTCATGTTTACAGGCCTCAGATATTTGGAAAAATCCTTCCTCCCAACTCACTGTGCCCTGAAACCTTTCTCAGAGACCCGAGGACCTCTGCCTTTGCTTTTATGAAACATCTCCGGGCGTCTTGGGAGGCAGCTGGTTTCTTCTCTAACACCTCTCTGTCTGGCCTGATGTGGAAAAAAAGTACCCAGCAAAACCAGATCTGCTCCCTTCCCATCCTCCCCACTTTCCCCACTCTTTTCTCTCTCCTTACTTTTTTGAAAAATTCGATATTTTAAAAATAGAAATTGTGCTTCTTCTCCATGACCATATTTACATTCTTCTGACTTTAAGTGCCAAGGAATTTTTACAACACAGAAACACTACCTCCTTCTTGATTCCCACCCCCCCCACCAACATGCCTGGCTTCTGAAACAGCACGTTACAAATTATCTTATACCAGACAACATTTTATACATAAAGGAAATCAATAATATTTGTCTGAAAAATGAACCTGACTCAGTGGTATATTTTCTTTTGCACTCTCATTGGTTTTCATTATTTGGTGTTCAAAGATTTATCTATTCACCACCATTAAAACCAGCAGGGTGAATACCTTGCAGCCCAGACAATGCTTGTTCAAATGGGCCCTGGGGCCCCATGACTTATGACCAATAGACTGTGAGTAGAAATGACATGTGTCACTTCCAGGCTGAGGCTGTTAAGAGCTGCTGTGCCTCCTTTAATCCTTTCTTCCCCAGCTCCGACAGCTTTGAACAGTGTAGTTATAAGAAGAAAGAGGCTTCTCGTCTCACAATGGTCTCTATGTGGCAAGAAGTCAACTTTCACTGTGTTAAGCCACTGAGATGTTTGGGTTTGTTCCTTGCAGCAGCTGACATTTATGACTAAGAGGCTCTTAGTGAAGACTTTGCTGACTCTGTCCCCTCCCGACTCCTCCCACTGGACAATCACTGCCCTCCTGGTTCTCCCCAGTGCCTGTGTCAAAGCGTCCTGACGTGGTATTGCCTTTGCCTTGGTATTTAGGCACAGGGCTGTCCCTCCACTGGGTTTGCAGGTGCCGACGGGCCAGTTTTGTGTTGTGACTTCTGTGTAGGTATATAATAAATGTTTCTTGTTGGGCTTCTGAGCAGTGTCATGAGGGGCAATATGCCCCACACTGTCAGAGTGTTCTGGAATTGGTACAGAGACTTGTGGGATCCCATTCAATTTGGGGGTGTGAGGAGGCTTCAGGGATGAAGTGGTGTTTTGAGCTGGACCTTGCAAAGAAGATATGTGGAGATGGCAGTTAGGGTGGGAGAGGGGGCCATTCGAGGCAGTGAGGACAGTAAATATCCCAGGCCAAGCGCAGGGTGTAGTAAAGAAGCAGGAAGAAGTTTGTTATGAATAAAGCACAGGAAGAATAATAGTGGAAGAAAAGTCAGGAAAGGTGGGAGAGTGAAATAGGAGGATACGGGTGTCAGCTGCCATCTGTGCACCTAATTAAGCTGAGGAGCCATGGAAGGTGTGTGGGTTTTGAAATGTGACAAGTGATGGGGTGGGGGCAATTTAGGAGGGTGGGAAGAGTTTGGGAGCCCCACATGTGGAAACCGTGAGATGACATGAGCAAGAGATTGATAATGTATGGAGGTGCCCTGGGAAGAGGTTATTGAGCATAAAGTCATGGAATTGGTCTTTTTCTTCATTTTATAGTTAAAATGAGGTTTAGCTAGCAATTCAACAAGCCATGGTTCTTGCGTCTCCTCATTTCTGACCTCTGCTCACACTGTAGCAATGCCCCCTCCTCTCTGTAGCATTATCCCTTCCTCTCCCATCAGCCTTCCTTCCCTTTCACCAGATTCTTCCTCCCCTGCTCCTCTGGGCAGGTCTTTCCGTGGATTTGGTGGCCCTGTTGGTCCTGCAATACTAGTGGCTTCCCAAGTGGATTTGAATAAATAACCAATTTTTTCTACTTTCTCACCCATCTTCTATTTCTTTCTGAAAATAAAGACAGATTAATTGAATTGCTTTTCACAATTCAGTTTCAAGGGCTCCAGAGACTCTTGAACAGTTTCATGCAGATATATTTCCATGTACCTGGTTACAAGGTGTTTGTTTCAAAGAGAGACAAAACCCAACACTCTTTCCTTCTCCCCATGATACTCACATCTTGGCCACCTCCTGGAGCCATTGATTACCTTTATCTTTTATTTTCTTTTTGCTTTAAAAAACAAAAAACAAAAACAAATAAAGCACCCAGAATATCCAGAATGCAAAGTTGCTACAATGCATATTTGGAGTAATTGTCCATATTAGAAGCAGAGGTTTAACTTATTTCATCTTCATGGGTGAAAGGAAGTCACATCTATAATTATACATATTTGGATATACACTGACATTTGGAGAATGTATGCCAGAACTTCTCAACAGAAATGCAGAAAATGGGTATTTATAATTTAATGGCAATAAGTTATTTTTGTTTTTGGCACGCACAGAGACTTCAACTTGTCAAAGAAAGATCAGATGGAATTGAAAATGAAATTAAATCAGCTCTAAATAAATTTTTTGGGGGAACCGGATGTGGCTCAGGTGACTGAGCTCCCACCTACCACACGGGAAGTACAGGCTTGGTACCAGTGCCTCTTAAAGAAGACAGCAAGCTGGCGAGACAGGCTGGTGTGGCAAGCTGACTCAACAAGATTATACAACTAAGGGACAGTGAGGAAACACAATGAGAGACGCCACAAAACAGGGAGAGGGAGGTGGCTCAGGTGATTGGGCGCCTCCTTCCCACGTGGGAGGTCCCGGGTTCTGGTGCCTCCTAAAAAGAGAAGACCAGCACACAACAGACACAACAAATGCAAAAAAACCACGAGGGCGTGGGGAGAAATAAATAAAATAAACACACACAAAAATGAATTTTTTTGGCTGTCACAAGATAGTGATTATCCTTCTTTCCTACTCCCTTGAGGGTGCAGGCAGGAGCAAGTACACACACACACACACACACGCACACACACGTACACACTTTATTTTCTAGTTGAGAAATACTAACTTATTCTACTTATCATGAGCATGCCCTTCAAGTAGACCTCCTCTTCTCAGTTCCTCTTCTTTACTAGCAATTCCTTTTATTTGAGAGACCTTATGGTCTCTTTGTGACTAGCACCCTCTTTAACACAGAGCCAACTTGTTCCTCTTACTGCACCTTTTATTCTAAGCCAAAGCTGCAAGGGTCACACCCAGAGGTGAGAGTGTGGCTTGGTCCCTGCTGCGGTTTCCGGGGTCCTTCCTGGCTGCGGTGAGAACCAGCAGCCCCTTTCCTGACTCGCCTGGTGCTGCCCCAGGCTGCAGGACAGTGCCTACCTGGGAGGCCCAGGATGGTGAAGTAGGGCCGACACTCGGTGAACCCCGAGCTCTGCCTCACGCAGCTCCTCCAGAGGCCCTCATACTGGAACACGGAGGTGACGGGGTTGTCGTACAGGTCTTGGGTGCTCCACATGTCCATCCCCGTGGCGGCAATGCAGCCCGCTAGCCCCAGGAGGGCCAGGAGGAAACCCACCACTTGTAACGTGGTGGTGGACATGGCCTTAGCCCCTTGCCCTCTGGCCGCCACCTTGGGAGAAGCTGCCGCCTTCCTCCTGGGCGAGGCGTGGTCCTAGTGTGCTCCTGAGGGGAGCTCCTCTAATCAGATGTTTCCCTCTGCTCTTGGTGTTTGCTCACAGTGTTTTCCTTAGATAGTCCAGTTTCACTCTTGGTTCAAGGGCATTATTTTTTCATCTGTTAGGGAAGCAGTCCCAAGAGGCACTTGTCCTGCCACTACGCAGGCCCAGCTGGCTTGAGAGCAGGGCGACTGCAGGGACAGAAGGATGCCCTCCTCCAAGATTGTCCCAGCCTCTCCCATCCCCAACTCCTGCCCCGCCCTGAACATACCACCATCTGGGAAAAAACCGGCCTGTCCACCACCTTGGAGGACCCCCACAAGCCCTTCCCTTGGTGCTTTTTGTCAAGGGAGACCGCTTGGGCCGACTTCACTTATAATAAAATGGCCCCAGGAAGCACCCACTGTGCTCCATCTTATACCAGACTTTCACATTTCCTCCTGCCAACTCATAAACCACTTTTCATTTGCATCTTCGCATTTTGATTTAACAGAAATGGGTGGAGAACGTATTGTTATCCCATTTCTTTTTTTTTTTTTTTTTTTAAGGTGAGTCGAGTGAAGTACTAATAGGTTAAGGACCTCGTTCAAACACCTTGAAGAACAGCAGAGTTGAGACAAGTCCCATTCTGGTGCTCCTTATCTAT
The DNA here is from genome assembly GCA_026826555.1 of Tolypeutes matacus. Taxonomy (NCBI): domain Eukaryota; kingdom Metazoa; phylum Chordata; class Mammalia; order Cingulata; family Chlamyphoridae; genus Tolypeutes; species Tolypeutes matacus. The sequence continues at coordinate 96,093,438 of JAKSZT010053887.1, forward strand.
TTCCACATGAAGTGGTGGGGGACGGGAAAAATTGTCCCTACTTTTGAGAAGAGGAGGACAAGTTCCTAGTGATGTGCTCTTAGTCTGCAGAAATCAGACCAGGCCGAGAAGAAGCAAGGCACCCTGCCGACTGCCATCTCACCCTCTCACTCATGTCGCAAGAACCAGTGATGACCACGTAGCAGACACAGAAGGTTCCTCAAAGGCCAGAGGAGGGGCCTGGGCTGGCAGGTCAAAGAGCCTCTACCTGGCCACCGAGAGACCTAGGATCTGCCCCTGACACTATCATCACTGTGAGGTGGGTGCTTTTTGGGCAAAATCCTCTGACACTACGGGTCATAGTTTCTACAGCTGTAACATATGGGAACTAAGCCAGAGCACTTCAGATCTCACACACTATCTTCTACATCTTGCAGAAAAATTTTCACTGTAATTGGTCAAAATATAAAGAACTGCATAATCACAAAAAAGAGACAGCCGAAGAGACCAGCCGTGGTGTTCTTTCTACACGACTGGACCCTGTTGGAGAATGGATTGACCTGCTGCTTAGTTTGGGTCAGGTATGTCTAGCCTCTGCATTGAGAGACATTTTAATTAGACTCTCCCCAAATCTGGATTTCGAGGCCCTGAAACACACAATCACACACCAATCTCTGACCTCCACAGTAATTCTCCAGGAAACGCGTTCTGTGCATCTGGACATTTCAGCGTTATCTTGGTTGCGTTCAGGCACCGCTCCCACGGCTTTATACCCAGCAAACACAGAAAGCAAACATGGAGGTTCTCCCTTCAATTTGAACGGAGGCAACACACCTTACTTTAGGTTCTGTGATCAGTTTTGTAGAGAATGAGGCATGAGCCAGAAAATCCTTATATAAGAGAGAAAGCTTGATATCCCCCATACTGAGCCACCAGGTCCAAGTCTAAAATGTATATGTGGGGCAAGCAGAGGGAGAGACATTGGCATTTGCTGGTGCATAGGGATCAAGAAATTAGATCAGAAAATTTTGGAATCATTCTGGGATGATTCTGCCACTTGACAGAGTGGCATTTTACTCTTATTTCATCTGAGAGGCAAGCTTTTTATTTACAAAAGAGATCTATCAGTTTGGTTTCCGTTGTTCACTTTGCGACTTTTGTCTAAACCTCCCACCCCTACTCCCAATACTACAGACTATAATGCCACCAAAATAATAGATTGAAAATGGAAAAATAAAAAGTAGGTTATTTCAAATGATCTATTCTCACTCAATGGCAGTTCTCCTGTCCCTCTCCTTCTCTGTTTTTATTCACAGTTTCAAGACAGGGGAAAGAAGTCACTCAGGTAGTAATGAATTAGGTGCTCTTATTTTGGTTGAAATGGTGACAATGACTTCTTTATTTTGGGGAAGAAAGAAAAGTTAATTTTAGAGGATAAACTAAAACTATCTCTACCTAGGCAGAATACTAAAGGAGAAGAAGTTGTGAGCCTACTCACTTTCTCTACATGAAATAAATACTGACTCATTTCAAAACACCTGGAAGATGAACGTTTTGCTTCTTGGAGGGTTTTCTGTGCTCTGATTGAGCAGACCACTAGCTTTAGCTGCCTCTGCCAAAAGTGTGAAGGGGGGCTCCACAGAGGAAAATCTGATTTCTGATTTGTTCCTGGCAACAATTCTTTCAAATATATCAAAGCCATAAAAGCACAGCTCTGTGGGATAAGGTCTGGTCTGATTCTGTTTAACAATAATGGGGGTTGGTGCAATTTTGCTTAATCACCTTTAAAATGGAGCAAAATTTCTGCCAGTCTCCTAGGAGAATTTCTGCCCATCTCCTTCAGGTTCAAATATGGCTCTGGGAGAGCCATTTCAGGTTGAAAATTTCCAGGAGCTTATATTATTTTTTCTGATATTGGAGAAAACATTTCCATTGCCTTTTCTTTTCAGCTTTTCAGAAATACTATTATAACATCATCTCTGGTAATTAGGCAACAATGGTAGGACAAATAGCAATATAAAATATTGTAGCTAGGAATTAGGGAAGGCTCAAATTAGTATCCTGGCAAGAAAAAGAATTGATATGTCAATTTGTTTCTTTTAAAATATTTCCACATTGTATAGCCTTTGTTTCTGATTTTACCTGTTGGTGCTCATAACAGAGCATTTTGAAGTAGAGAAAATGTTAACAAATCACCATAATTTTAAATAATAGGGACAATATTTGGCATACTTCCTTCTTATCAGTACTCTGTATGTATATTTTTACATGCTTAAGAGATTATACAATTTCATGTTTTGTTCTTTTCGCTTAACTGTATACATGTTACTAAATCATTTTGTGAATATCATTTAAAATGAGTGGATTAGTATTCCATTATATGAAAGTGCTATTATTTACCCAAATAGTTTACCTAAACCTCCGCATTCTTTTTGCTATGAAAAACAACGCTATAATGAAAAATTCTGCACATAACTCTTTGCCAACATTTCTGATTAGTTTTTTAAAACAAATGTTTATTAAGGATTTATTTTCCTCTTTTCTTGAATTGAGAATTTATACTTCTTCATGTCTTCACTGACATTTTATCATTTTTCCTATGAATGTAGATGAACTATTTATTTGTTAAGGAGCTTAATACACTGCTATAGTTACTAAAAACATCTTTTCCCATTGGTTATTTGCTTTTTTTTTTTTTTTTTTTTTAAAGATTTTATTTATTTATTCATTTATCCCCCCCTTGCTGCTTGTGCTCGCTGGGTCAGCTAACCACGCCGTGCGGGCGGGCTTGCCTTCACCAGGAGGCCCCGGGAACCGAACCTGGGGCCTCCCATATGGTAACCGGGAGCCTTACTGATTGAGCCACAGCCGCTTCCCTGGTTATTTGCTTTTTAATATTGGTCATGGTTTTAGGAAAAAAGCATACAATATGTTTTGATTTATATGCTCCTCAGTGCCTGGTACATAATAAGTGCTCAATAAATATTTGTTGAATGGCGTAGTCAAATGAGTTCATTTTTCCTTTGTGATTTCCTCCACTGTTTCTATGCTTAGAAAATTATTATCTGGGGAGCAGATGTGGCTCAAGGAGTTGAGCGCCTGCTTCCCACATGGAAGGTCCCGGATTTGGTTCCCGGTGCCTCCTAAAAACAACCAAAAAAAAAAAAAAAAAAAAGAGAAAACCAACTCAGGTGAGTCAATGTGGCTCAGTGGTTGAGTGCTGGCTTCCTACAAATGAGGTCCCAGATTCCATCCCTGGCCCCAGTACCTCAAAAACAAAACAAAACAAACAAACAACAAAAAAAGAGAATTATTTTCCACTTAAGAGACAGAAAATATTTTAGAAACCCTTTTTTTAACAAGATTTAAACACTTAAAAAAATATATTTTTGCATTTAATTAATCTGGAAGCTAGGTGTTCAAGTCACAGACACTTCATTACCACAGACATGAGAGGATTATTCTCTCACAGGGATGTAAAGTGTAAAGTAGGAGTACCTTGAAGCTATTAACACCATTTTGTAAAACAAACCTCTGTGAACACAGAATCTGTGTTAATAATATAAAAGTTAAAACACTGAAACAGGTGAAATTCAAAACCTGACTTGAGGCTGTACCTTGGTCCTGTTAAATCCCAAATGCAAATCACAGTAAATTAATTTTTAAATTTGAATTTATTAGTTTTTTAGTATTATTTATATTACATTTGCAAATGTAGTTTTTGTGTAAGTTATATACCTAAGAAATTTAAATCTATTTTGTCATATATATTAAAGTCACATTATATTAAGTATAATTTACATTGACATCGAGGGTTAAGAATTTTTTTTTTTTAGAAAGTTTTCCTGTAAAATTTTCTTTGAAAAATTCTGCTCAAAACGATTTATTTTTAGAGTTTTCACACAAAAGTCCCAAATTCCAAGAGAAAGTCTAACAGGCAGTTTCTGTCTGGCCTGTTTTTAGTTCTGGGAACTTGGGCAACTAAGTTACTTTGCTTCTCTGAGTTTCCATCTCTTCACCTATAAAAAGAGTGTGTGTGGGGTGTTGGCAGCTGTTATTAGCCCAGGAGATCCTCAAAGAAGAGCTCGTGTGGGGCTCTGGCACCAGACTTAGGCAAGAGGTGAGGGCGGAGAGGCGGCTCTGCACTGAGGTAAATCCTTGCTTTGTGTTGGGAGACCAACGCCTGAGAGCCGTGGGGCTCCCCGAGGGTTCAGCACCTGGGCTTACGTGCACACTGGACAGGACTGAGCACTGGTTCCCTCTGTACGTACGTGACCTTGGGCAAGCAGCTCAAACTCTGTTTCCTTGTCTCTAAAGCGGTGATAATAGTCCCAAGTTCACGGGGTGGTTGTAGAGATTACACAAGGTAATGCAAGGCAGTGCATGAGTTACCATGGCTATTTCCCCTTCGTGAAGCAGTGGGAACACCCCCAGACATCATCATGGGCCTGTGTGCGGCATGAGGTCCCCCCAGGTTGAATCTCCCTGCATGGCCTCTGGCCACCTGTGTGTGGACAGGTTTTGGGCATTTTGCATCTGAGGTGGGAAAGAATCCTAAGGGCAGGTGGCCAGAAAGAATTTGGAGGCCCAACCCCAGAACTAAGGAGGGTCAACTAAGGAGGACAAAGGGACATGGGAGTGGTTTCAACTTCCCTCCAGGTCCTAGTGGAGGGTGACCCATTTCTAAAGGAAAGGCACAATGGGGCCCAGAGATGGAACTCTACTCAGTAGGCACGTTGTCCTCAACACAGGGAAGGGGGGTCTTGGGGCTAAAGGAAGGAGGTGTATAGCCTCGACTACCTTATTCCTGTTCCTGTGAGTGATTGAGACACAATGCCATTGCTCACAGGAGTTTTTTTTTTTTTTTTTAATGTGCCCTTTAGGGAGAATTGGACACCATCTAGTTGAGTGAATGGGAGTCCTGACAGGTCCAGAAAGCTCCTCTCTCCAAGGTTCCTGCCCTCCTATTCCCACCCTGATGGAGACAGCACTTGCCTCTGTCAAAAGTGAATCACAGCTCCTGCCATCCCAGCGCTCCCTTTTGTCCCCCCAACGAGGTCCCAGCGTCCTCTCCACCTCCAGTGCCCCCCCGGCCAGCCTGCTAGGCACCTGGCCCTTACCTGGCAGCCCCAGCAGGGTGAAGTAGCCCCGACACTCAGTGAAGCCAGAGCTCTCTCGGACGCAGGAGCGCCACAGCCCTTGGTAGTTGAACACAGCTGTCACGGGGTTGTTGTACAAGTCCTGCGTACTCCACTGGTCCATGCAGGTGGCAGCAATGATGCCCGCAATCCCGATCAGCGAAACCACAAACCCCAAGCCCTGGCAGGCGGTCACGGCCATGGTGGGGTGCAGCGTTGGCACGGAGCTCCACACGACAGATGGACGGCCCGATTCTGAGAGCGCCAAGTTGTAGGTATGGAGTTTTCTCAGAGAGGCTGGTACACACGCCACCAAAGGGCCATGTAATGGAGGAGGGGTTCACCAGTGCCACCTGGGCTCACCCTGCTCCGTTATCTACCCAGTGAGATAATTTCCACAACATGGTACCAAGAGCCATTTGTTTTCCACCATATGTACACTCTACTCACTGTTTACCTTTCAAGGGAGTTTCTTTCCTGATTAACCAGGTTCTCCTCTGTAGAGGGTAAAAGCAAGTGCAGAGATGGTAGCCTGGAAGGCACTGTAGGTTGGTCAGGCAGGGCTTCCAGTGGCTAAGCCACAAAGTACTTGCAGATTAAAGGCTTCATCTGTGCGTCCCTCACAAGGGAGGGGACTGAGACACTTGTTGCCACCTTAAGTTAAAAAACGTATGCAAGACTGTGGCAGAATGAAGTGGTTATTTGATGGAACTGCCTAATATGGTTAAACTCTTTGAAGCTTCTGGACTCAGAGAGACCATGGAGGAGGGAAGAGAGCAGAGGTAAGGGCTCTGGAGCTAGACAGCCTGGGTTCAGTCCCTAGTCCGTTGCTTATATAATGGTGTGCGGCAACAGTTAAATCACTTCACCTCTGAGCCATATTGTTTTCATTCGTAGAATGAGATAGCAATAGTACTTATCTCCCTGGACATTTTTGTAGATGAAAGATGGCAATGTACGTGAAATGCTAAGCATTGCATATGGAGTGCTATACTCAGCAAATACTAGCAAATATTACTAGGGCAGAACTAAGAATAATAGAATTAATCACTCTCAGCTTGTGTTTGACTAATCACTCTTACCTTATATTTCCTCACACTGATCAGAAACTAGATGCCAGCCTTTTCACACAAATTGTCCCTAGTTATAGAAAGACTTCTTTTTTCAATGTGTCCAGATATCATTCCTGCTAACCTGGAACCTGGATTCAAGTCTCAACTCTTTACACCAACTCACAAAGCTATATTGTACATTGTAGGCTAATCTTTCTGTGCCTCAGTTTCCCCATTTCTAAACGAAAAAGTTTGGAATATCTCAGTTATTTCATAATTTTTAAAAAGAGGAAACCTTTCCTTTGATATTACCATAAAACCATGTCATGTAAATAAAAAGTGTGTGTGTGTCCGTGTGCTTGTGCATGCCTGAGTAGCCATAGGAGGTGGTGAGGGAGGCTGTGCTACTGTGGTTTATAGGATGGAGAGATGATTCCTGCCCATTTTTCTCCTGCTCCCTGAAGTAGTCTCTGGGTTCATTTATTAGAATCCAACAGGGCTCTAAGGAACATAATTTGAAAACCACTAGACAATATTCATCTAATAAATCTATTCAACAATTGATGGAATGAAGGGGTGGACTAGAAAAATCAGCTCACTGGCCCAGGGGAAAACAAGGAAACTTGTCAGGTTTAGTCTGGGCTGGAGTATGTATGGAAAAAGAAAAAAAGTCTTCTGAGACTATACGACCATGAGCCACTGTCTCACATGTGACTGGGGTTTAAATTTACACATTCCTACATCATGGTCCTGGAAATCCTACGATGAGAAATTATCTTTAAAAAGTGATTCCAGGCTGATAACACATCTAGAATGATATGCAGCTAAAACTATAAAATCATCAATGCAGATTGCACAGGATTTCCATATTCAAATTTTGTCAGACTCTAAACCCCAAATTCAAAATTCAAAATGCATTATGGACAGTGGTATACTGGTAAACCAACTCTGGAAAAAGAAGCCCTTATTTATAGTATTTGTCAATTTCCATGAAGTAAATACTCTAAGCACAGCTGATTTGAAACTATTAATGTGATGTCAATGAATGCAGAGTTTGGAAGAGATGCATAGAATTAGCTCTTGCAAGCTGGCTCCAGCATACCATTTACTTATGAACAAGAATTATAAGATATAGCAAACAGTTACAATTGATCTCCAAGAAAATCAGATAATATTGATTGGAGACATAGTGAAGGCACTAAAACTTTACTCAAGATGTAATAGATAATCAGAATCATTTCAAAACTATGAAAGAATTGAATTTTTAGTTAAAAATCCTCTGGGAAAAACTCTTCAGGCCCAGATGGGTATCAAATGTTACCACTCCTATACAAACATTGTTCTTAAAGTCCTAGCCAGTGCTATGAGGCAAGAAAAGATATAAAAGGCATATAGATTGGAAAGGAAGAAATAACCCTGTCCTTATTCAAGGACAACATGATTGTCTATGTAAACAATCCTAAGGAATCAACAAAAAATTCAAAGAAGTAATACATAAACTTAGCAAGTTCCCAACATATGAGGTCAACACAAAAATCAATCATATTTCTATATACCAGCAATTAACAATTGAAAACTGAAATAAAAAAACAATGCTATTTACAATAGCTCCAAAAAATGAAATACATAGATATAAACCTAACAAAGCATGTACAGGATCTTTGCTCTCAGAATTACAAAAAGCTGATGAAAGAAATCAAAGAAGATTTAAACAAATGGATAGACATTTCATGCAAGAGCTTGGATGAATTTTAAAGGGATTATACTAAGTGAAATGAGCTAGTCCCAAAAAGTGTTCATGGATTGGAAGACTCAACATAGTATAAAGATGTCAATTTTCTCCAAATTGATATATGAACATAATTCTAATGAAAATGCCAGTAGAACAAACTGGTTCTAAAATTAATATGGAAAGGCAAAAGATCTAAAGTAACCAAAGTAATTTGACAAAGAGAAATGAAATTGGAATAATTGCATTCCACACTTTAAGATTTATTATAAAACTACATTAAGGAGGACTGTGTGATTTTGGCAAAGGGATAGACACATAGATGAATGGAATAGAAAAGAATCCAGAAATAAACCTAGACAAATATGGTCCACTGATTTTGAATAAAGTTAAATGAAGAAAGAATATTCTCAACAAATGGTGGTGGGAGAATTGGCCATCTATATGCAAAAAAATAAACTTTAACCAAAATCTCATACCTTATACCAAAATTAACTCAAAATGGATCACATTGGAGAAAAATCTTCATGAGCTGCAGTTAGGTAAAAGAGAATATCATCAAAGTGTCACTAAATGAATAAAAAGACGAAGCACAGTTCAGAAGAAAATATTTTTAAACCACGTATCTGTCAAAGGACTTGTATTCAGGACATATAAAGATCTCTCAAAATTCAGCAGACAGGAAACAAGCAACCCAATAAAAAATGGACAAAGAAGAGAAGATTCCTGTGAAATAACTGAGTGAGGACTGCTCTCTACAGATGTCTGACAGACCCACCGGCCACCTAACCCTGGATCAAGGAGAGCCACTCATGGGCCAAGGATCCCAGCAGAGATCAACAGACATGGTTGGAGGCTCTGTTTTTCTGAGCATTGAGATGGATGGCTGCAGCATTGAACTGGACCATGCATCCCTGACACCTGTGAGCCACTCTGCCTGACATCTGGGGAAGAGTCAAATTGTGCTTTGTGTCCTTGTTCAGCCTATAGATGTTTTTTTTTTTTCCCTCCTGGTGGTATTCAGGGGCATCTGCATACCATTGGGAAAGTGTTTCAGGTTGAGAATGGGCATCCTGTTGTTGTGAGGAGGTTTGTCTTCTGATGTCTGCTTCCTTTTTACTGTTAGAATAACTTTCATTTTATTTCAAATTCTTTCAAACTAGTAGAATGTGACAGAACAGTAACTACCTCAGAATCCCTATATTCATGAGAAAAACTCAAAGAATTTTGAGACTAATCAGAAAGGCTTTCTGTGACAGAAAAACTAGAGCTGGTTATCAATAGAGGCCAAATTCATGAAATAATTCACAAAGATCTACTCTAATTTACTGAATCAAAAGTGGACTTATTCCAAGATGGAAAATCAGAGAAAAACATTTGTAACTAGCTTATCATTATTCTCCCAATTACTGTAGTTACCATTATTTAATTATTATAAAAAATTATACAAAAATTTTTGAACCGATTGTATTCACCAGGAAAGGAAATCCTTGAATTCTCTAATGTTTTAAGACTGTTAATTTCAAAAGAGCTAATTAAATGCCTTAACATTAAAAAAAAAAAAAATGGACAAAGAACTTGAAAAGACACCTCACCAAAGATAATGTACAGAAGGTATTAAACAAATGAAAAGATGTTCAACATCATTTTGCCATTAGGGAGATGCAAATTCAAACCATGAGGAGAGACTACCATCTCTCTATTAGAATGAATAAAATAAAAAAGATGCTGACAATACCAAGTGCTGACAAAGATGAAAAGCAGCTAGAACTCTCATAAATTACCGGTAGGAATGCAAAATAGTACACCTTCTGTGGAAAACAGTTTGGCAGTTTCTTATAAATTAAAACATATGCTTACCATATGACCCAACACCACCACCTTTTGGTATTTACCCTAAAGAAATGAAGCCTTATGTTTATCCAAAAACCTGTACACAAATGTTAATAGCAGCTGATTTTTTAAATATTTTATTCAAATGATATTTTATTTATTGAAAATATTTTCAATGTGTGAATGGATAAACAATCATACATCTGAACAATAGAATTCCACTCAGCAATAAAAAAGAAAAGAACTATCTATTGATACACACAGCAGCTGGGATGAATTTCAAAGGCATTATGCTCATTGAAAGAAGGCCGTCTTCAAAATTTGTAGTCTATAGTTTCCATTTATATGACATTCAGCAAAAGAGGAAACAATAGTGATGAGAACAGATGAATGATTGCCAGTTGTTAGGGCAAGGGGAAGGAAGAAGATGTGACTAAAAAGGGATTTCTTTGGGAGACAGAACTATTCTGTATTTAGACTGTGGTGGTGGTTACATGAATCTAAATGTATTGAAATTCATAGAACTGTGCATCAAAAAATTCAATTTTATTACATGTTAATTTAAAAATATTTTTTTAAAGAGTGAAGGCAACTTTTTAGACAAAGATTCAGAGTTCTATATTCTCAGACAATCATTCAATGAATAGCTGAAGGATGAAGGAAGTTGAATCCAATAAGAAGTAGTGGAATGCAAGCAAGTGAAGTAAACAAGGAAATTGATAAAAATGTGGGACAATAATTAACCATGTAATAATATTATAATGACTATCTCGGAGTATATAATGACTATATGTTACAACAATGTAACATATAGAAAGGAGAAATGAGAGAAGTGTTATAATGTCCTTGTGTTGTTTAGAGAACAAACTATAGATTAAATTAGAATTTGTTAAAATAGGTATTCATGTTAAAAATTAAAGGATAGCTACTAAAAGAATAGAAAAAGAAGAGGAAAAGGGGAAAAATGAAAACTCATTCAATCCAATGGAAGGGAAGAAAGGAAAAAGTGGAAGTATATAAAAAACAATATAAATAAAAAGTACAAAATAAGAAAGTATAAATATATTAAAATAGATTAATCAATACAACAAATATAAATGGACCAAATTTACTGGTCAAAATACAGACAATGTCAGGCTCGATTTAAAAAATCCAGCAATATGCTATTTATGGTACACCAATTTAAGATATCAAAGGTTACTTTTCCTCTAGAGAAGAAGAAAACAGAAGTGAGGGAAGAAGACAAGGGAATGAAGAGAAAGGATGACTACTGAACAACACGGTAGAATGGCTAAAGAAATCAAGACTAAGGAGATCTAATATTCTGTTTTATGTTCTTTGCAATTTTACAGTGCATTTTCCATATTCCCAAATCTTCAGTTGAGTCTCCATCATACTTGAAAGACCACATGGGAGGGAAAGTTTATGGAAATAGAAAAAAAGGCTGGATTCCATAATTGGTGTTGATACTTGAGAGGAGAGAAAAGCAGCTCTGGGAAGGCAGAGAAGAGAACTTTGAAAATGTAAGATTCCCGGGAATCCAGAGAAATCTTGGGGTGGGGGCAGTGGACTTTCCCAGGATGTGGAACGAAGGCTCAAACCAATCTTACTCAGATTTTCAGCAGGAAAATCATAGTTACATGAGAAAGCAGAAGGAGCAGGGGTCATCTCCTGGTGATGTGCTCAGTCATGTTGAGGACTGTAGTCCATGCACAAGTTCAGACTCCCAGTGGTGAAGCAATTGTGAAGACTGAATTGGGAAGTGAGAATTCTGACTTAAAATGCCTTTCACTGACTACTAGGCTGGCTCTTGGTACCTCTGTCCCTCTGGCCTCCAGCATCTCAGGTGCCCCTCCAGATGTACACCTCAGCTTGTGGCCAAGAGAATGCTCCTTATATCTAACCTGCAGTTCAGACTGTCAGTGGTCAAAAATGCTTTGGAAACTTGCAAGAATTTTTACAGAAGCCAGGAATCAGGGCAAAACAACCCCTGATTCCTAACATGGGATAATATGTGAAGAAGTTTATGTCTAACATTAACATAGTTGTGGAATTTTGCATTTCACCCACCTGGTCCTCTGTTTCCCAGAGAAATAGGTAATATCTCTTATCTGCAGCATGATAAAAAAAAAAAAAAAAAAAAAAAAGGATGAATACTGTTATGTCCAGAGGTCTTCTATGCTAAGTGTTAGGGCTCTGAAAACACAAATACACAAATTAAAATTTCCAGAGACAAGGGAGCCTATTAGCCTACCTGCTCTTTCCAGGTGAACTGTTCATTCCGGGTCCTGTAGGAGAAACTCATCATCCTCTTGTCATGAGCTCATGCTGCCAGGCCAGATATGACTCAGAAAAATGACCATTGAATCCTGGGTTTCAGCCTAATATGAACTTTACAAGGACAGGATTCAGACAAGTACTGACTCATTTCCACTTGGTTTGGCTTGTGGGTGTAACAAGATAAAACCCCTTCTGATTGTGGATGGAGTGTATCAATGGCTCAGGTATTCCACCCTATTTGCAGTCTCAAAATTTAATTCTAAAGCCAGGAAGCTTGGCTAACCAAAATACTGACCAGTGTTCATGGGCTTTTTTGTTCTGGCTATGTTTTTCAATTCCAGTTTGCATGTGGATTTTCAATCAAAACACCCCTGAAAACACTTCATAAATTCAAGCATATTTAGAAAAGAATTTGAAAAATATACGTCCTCTCAGGTTAGACTAGGAATTGGGTTTATATTTGTTTGCCAGGCAAGCTTTCACCTGGGAACTCAAACCTTGCTCCCTTTGGTGATAAGCAAGATGCAGCAGGAATATGGACACTATCCATGATATAAAGGTTTTTTCCTGTTGCCAGCACATACCAATGTGAAAGTGTACTCTGAAATATAGGAGCCCTCCTAGGGCAAAAATTCTAACACAGAAACAGCCCTTGGCCAGGGTGTAATGACATTACAGATAATCCTCAGAATCCCCTACCCTCCCTATCCATCTTTCTCTGAGACCTTTCCTTCCTCATTGATACTCATTGCCCCAGGCTCCTCATGCTTCCTTCCATCTCCAAAACCTGCTCTTAAGAATGAGATGTGCTAAGGCATAATGATTTATGAACAAGGCTTAGTCCATAACCTCTTTTTTTTTTTTTTTTTTTTTTACCAGGAGGTCCCGGGGATCGAACCCAGGTCCCTCCATATGGGAGACGGACGCCCAACCAGTTGAGCCACATCCGACCCAGTCCATAACCTCTTTTGGGCTATTTTTGTTTTCCACTAGGAATCATCTTCTCTTTCCACCTTAAAAACAAATAAAAACAAAATAATTTCTGTGTGCTGCTGGTTTGGTAATCCCCAGACATTTGAATTCTATGAAAGATTAACTTTTCATATAAAAGATCTCAGGACTCAAATAAGTCTGCCAAATTTTAGTTTTGACAAGTAAGGACAGTATCTATTACAAACACTATTATTTATAGGAGAAAGACTATTTAAATATTAAAAGATAGAAAACCATAATCTCAGAATAAAGGACAGCCATTGACAGCTAGGACATATAAATTTGTTTTTATGTTCCATATTGTTCTCATTTTTTTCTCATTTCTTTTCAGATGGGAAACTATAATCATAGACCAGCATAGTTCATAAACCAGCATGGGTGCAGAAGCCTGGAGATGGAACACAGGTGCTGTCCTATAGCCAATGAGATGTTCATGGCTCTCCTAAGGTCTATTGGGAAGGGGTAATTCCAGGATATGGGAGCCAGAAATGTAACTCCCAGACTGATGGTAGGGGTGGGAGGTTTGGTGATCCTGAAGGAGGTGCTGACTTTGGGAAGACATGTGGGTGGGCAAAGATAGGAGATCATGAAGATTCAGGATGATCTGGTTGAGGAGGCAGATGTTGAGATGGGGTGGAAGTGGGAGCAGTTTGTGAAAAATCATTCATAGAAGTGACAGAGAAGAAGGGAAGCAATGAAAACTTCCTAAGGACAGTGACTATGAACTTACAAGGGATTCATTTAGAATGTTCTGTGTACGGAACTAAGGAACATCATTGATTGATTGATTGATTGATTGATTGATTGATTTTCATGTGATTGATTTCATTCATTTATGGATGTATTTATCTAAAAAGCAACTGTTGAACCACACAATGCACTAAGCACTCGGGATGTGGAAATGAATAAAGTACAGTCCTTGTCCCAAGACATTTGTAATTCTTTATAAACAATATACATATTACTACATTCATATATTAAATACATTATAAAACATGCCATAAAATGGAAAATAAAGGAGTACAATACAAAAAGGACTACAAATGGAAACTCTGAAATTATCTTCCTGCACCCTAGTGGATAATTTTGTCTATCTCTGTATTGTGAGCACTCCCTGTTTGGAGATTGTTGGCCAAAAAGATTGTAAACAAGTTGAGAGAGATAGTGGCAAGTAGGAGTGCTGATGGCTTTGGGGAGGGGAATATTATGATAATGTTGGAGAATAGAGGGGCCCAAGTTTTTCAGGACCAAAGAGAAAAGAGAGAAATGAAGCAAAAAGAAGGAAAGAGAAGAATGGGTAACTTGGGCTTGGGGGGAAGTCGAGTGATTGACAAACTTGATGAGTAACTCTTGAGGCAGAACTCATCGACAGAAAGGGAGCTGGAAGAGTGATATAAGTGGATTGGCTCATTTGGGTTCAGCTAAGTGAGTAGCATGAGGTTGGGTTTATGATTTACTTACTCTCCATAAGATTTGTAATACAGTGATGACCAACAGCTTGTGCTCAACTATAGAGGATAGGGTGGAGAGGGCTTACATGAGACCTGAAAGAGGAAGGAGAGATCTTACTCTGATTCTGATATATAGATAGCAGGGGCACTACTGAAGCATGTTAGTATAGTGAAAGGGGGAAGGCGGCTGAGGCCCGGCAGACAACATGGCCAACAGACAACATGGCTGGCGGACCACATGGCTGTGAGACCCTGACCGGAAACCTCCTGAGGGATCCTGAGGGACACTGGCCATGAGAATCCCATTTGAAATGAGAATCCCATTCAGGGTCAAGGGAAATCCCTGGATACCCTCAAAAGGCCTCACCATTGGCCCCCTGGAAACTGACAGGTGGGACAACCAATCAGAACAGCAAACAACTGGGGCCCTACCCCCAACATTCTCAATGGAGAGGAGGAAAGAATTTAGAAAGGCCTGACCTGGGGCCCCACTCATGCATCTCACTGTGTGGCATGCCCGTGGTCATGCCTCAGACTATGTAATTTTTTCATTTTCATATCTCTTAATAAACTCTTTATTCCCTTGTGTGTCCTTAAATTCTTTTATGCATCATAAGCCAAGAAGCTGGAAGCCCAGAACCCAGAGCTTCCTGTACAGTGTTAGCATTTTGAATCTTTTTGAAAACAGCACTAGGGTGACCAACCACCCTGGTTTGCCTGGAACTGTCCTAGTTTTATCCCTGAAAGTCCTGGGTCCTGGAAAACCCTTCAGTTCCTGGAAAACTGGGGGAGTTGTTCACCTTAAGTTAGAGCATGCTGCTTGCTCTTTTGGGGAACAATCTCTTATCCTCTCAATCCATTAGGTTCCAGTGGAGTGGTTTCCTTTCCCTACCTCCTGAAGTGGACATGGGACTGAGACCTGGCCAATCAGCATCTTTCACCTATCTGGTCACAGTGATTGCATCAGGATGGGCACATGATTTGAACCAGGCCAATGAGACTTAATTCTGGATATTTTGTTGGAATTGTTGGGAAATAAAAAAGGACTTTTTTCCCCCGACTGGGATTGCTAGCAGCAAGTCTGCTGAAAGCTTGGGGATGGCAGGAATAATATATTGGTTTGCCAGGGCTGCTGTAAGAAAGCACCACAGACTAGTTGACTTAAAACAACCTAAATTTATTATCTCATGGTCTACAAGTCTAAAATCAAGGTATCAGAAGGTCCATTCTGTGACTGTATGTTTCTGTCAGTCTCTTCTCTCTCTGATTGTGTCCATATTTCCTCTACTTATATGGACACCAGTTATACTGGGTTAGGGTCCACCCTAATCTAGTTTGGCTTCTTCTTAAATGATAACATTTTCAAAGATCTTGGTTACAAATAAGTTCACATTCATTGGACTGAGAGTTAGGACTTGAAGGTATCTTTTTGGAGGACATAGTTTAATCCATAACAGACCACAAATCAGAATCTTGTATGAAGCCAACATAAAAAAAAAGTACAAAGGAGAGATGGAGGAAGAGATATTAGCTCTTGATGACATCTGAGCCTCTGTACCAGACCATGCTTGAAGAGGGATTTATCCTTAAATCTTTTCAGTTATGTGAACCAACAAATCTCCCCCTTACTCCATCCCACCCTCTGTTCAAGCCAGTTTCAAATGTGTTTTTCTAACTTTTAACTGAGAAGGTCTTGACAAATATAGCCTGTGGTGATCATATAGAGACAAGAATAAATATGGTCCTACCCAGCAGATGTCTTTTGTTCTGCATCTTGATGCTTAGGTAAGGTGGTACCGATAGCTGCTGACCCTCCCTTAAGGCAGAGAAGACCATCAGTAGTTGTATGGACTTGAAAGGTCAGGAATAAAAGTGAAGAGCTGATGCCTAATGGGACTTGGTTATTATCTCAGAAAGTACTCAAGAAGAGTAATACAAGATCTATGGTATAAGGGATTTAGAAAACTCCAGACTTCTGTTATTTTATTACTTAATTTTTCTCTCTGACCAGAATGATTAAAAGTAAAATCTTGTAAACTGTATTAAAAATTGGCTTGTGATCATCTTTTGAGGAGCTGCTAAGCTCAGGGAAGAAGAAACCAAGGAACAGTCAGATGCAAGCTATGACACGTGGGCACTCCATGCAGACGAAGCAGCCAAAAATCTTTAAATATTTGTTCAAAATTTATTTAAAAGTAGCATAAAAAACTTATTTTAATGAATAATTCACTTCCATTGATCAAAGCTGTCCTGAAAATTTCTACAAAATGTTCTTCATATTTTGGGGGCTTCTTATTTTCCCTATAGTTTTATGATTTTCTGAAGCAGACATCTCTCTAGGTTGGCTTATTGAAAAGTTTAAAATTTAAAAATAAGATAAATCTCAGTAAACATTGCTATGCCATGCATAATTCAGTTTTATAATTTCAATTCTCTGTGACAGAGAATTTAGGCAGCTGTTAGTGGGCTGACTTTGGGTTGATGTAGTTTAAGAGAAAAATATAGGTGCTATAGGAATGTGTCATTTGTTTTAAACATTTCCACTGGAGGGCATATTCTATTGGAGGGAGTGGGACTATTTAACTTCACTAACAAGGTAAGGTGCTGTTCAAGGAAACCTGAGTTAACTGGCCCATTTCCAATTTATTCAGGGATCGTATAATATCCCACATAGACTGTGTATTAGTCATCTAAAGGGATGTTGATGCAAAATACCAGAAATCTGTTGGCTTTTATAAAAGGTATTTATTTGGGGTAGAAGCTTACAGTTACCAGGCCATAAAGCATAAGTTACTCCCCTCACCAAAGTCTGTTGCCACATGTTGGAGCAAGATGGATGCTGATGTCTGCCAAGAGTTCAGGCTTCCTGGGTTCCTCTCTTCCTGGGGCTTGTTTTTCTCTGGGTTCAGCTGCTCTGCTCTCTCCACAAGGCCATCTGTAGGCTATCAGGAGACTGGCTCTGTCTCTCTTTCTCCAGGGCTCGATTCTCTCCAGGCTTAGCTGCTCTTCTCCTCTGTGTGCTTACTTCCCAGGCTCCAGCTCAAAACTCCAAACTCCGTTCTCTGCAGTGTGGTTTTTCTGTGAGTCCCTGCCTACCAAGGGGGTGGGGATGCAATGCCCTATTTACCTGGCCCAATCAAAACCTTAATCATTATTTAATCAAGTAAGTGAAACCTCTGAATCCAATATAATCTAATATGCCCAGAGGGACAGACCAGTTCACAAACATAATTCAATATCTATTTTTGGAATTCATAAACAATATCAAACTGCCACAGACTGTCATGACCATCAACTGCCTGGTTAATCTGGCCACTAATTTGGTTCCAGAGAGAACAAGTGGTAGTGGATACGAAGGGGAAAAGAAGACAAGTCTTTGGACTGCAGCAAAAGGACTCTGCAGAGACAGCTGGTCTGCTGCCCTCTGAATGGGCATGAGAAATGCCATGTGGGCAGGTTTATTGTTTCTAGTAATGGTGGGCCAGGTAATTTGATCAACTCTTCCATTGGCAACCATTTAAAAAGCTGAATAAAATATTAAGGAAAAATGTTTCTTAAGAACATGATAAAATAATAAAAAAATAAGGAATTACCAGGCCAAAAGTGAAGGAAAAACAGGAATTCTGAGATATAAATGAGCATGGAAGTCGCTTTTGATTAAGGGCATTTGCCGATCCCCCTGATATTAAGAACTTTGATTTGACAATATTGTGTATGTGTGGAGGACAAAAATCAAATTTCCATGAGAGCTAAAGGTGGAGAGAATAAAAAGGGATAATCCTACAATAACCCCCAAAAGACTATACTCTCAGGATAAGGGTGGTTTAGAAGTTCAGAATTCCAATTTTTTGTTTTATTCCCTGCTAGTCAAGAAATTTCAGTTAAGGTGGTTTCATAGTGGCAATGACTCCAGGCACCTGGCATAAAGCAAACAAATTTTCTCCAGAGAACTGTCTCTTCATTGTGGGCCTCAAATTATTCCTTCAGATAATTAAAAAATATAACATGTGACATATAACAAAGATAACCAGGCATATAAGGAAATAAGACTCCATGATAAAGAATCAGCCCAAACAAAACAAAACACAACAGCAGACTAGACACAGCCAAAAAGGGCATTAGTGAACTGATAGATCCATCAGAAGAAATTACCCAGAATGTAGGGCAGGGATAAAAAAAAAAAAAAAAAAAAAAAAAAAGAGAGATAGAGAGAGAGGGGAGGGGGGAGATACAAAGAAAAAAAGTACAAATGTTGGAAGATACAGTGATAAGTTCTAAACATATGTTTAAATATAATCTGAAAAGGAGAGGAGAGATAGAATGAAGCAGATGCAACATTTGAAGAACTAATAATTGAGATTTTTCCAGAACTGATGAAAGATACTAATGCACAGATTTATGAAGTCCCCAAATCTCAAAGAAATCAATTCATTGTCTAGACATATAGTCCTAGACAAATCATGACACTGCAGAAAATCAAAGACAAGAAGAGTTTTTAAATAGCAGTCAGTGAAAAGGAACAGCAGATAGACTGTCAACAACACTGGAAGACAGAAGACAGTGGAGTAACATCGTCAAAGTGCAGAAAGAAGATAGCTGCCAAGCCAGAATTTGATTTTGGCAAACAGCTCAATCATCGATTGGGAGAACAGAAATAAACCTTCATATTTATGGTCAATTGACTTTTGACAAGAGTATCAAAGCAATTCAATAGCAAAGAATAGTCTCTCAAGCAAGGGTGCTGGGACAACTGAATATCCACATGCAGAAGAATCAAGCTGAACCCCTGCTTCACAACATATACAAAAATTAACTCAAAATAGTTCAAAGACTTAAACATAAGGGCTGAAATGATAAAATTCTTAGAAGAAAGCAAGCATAAGATCTTCGAGATCTTGGAGTATAGGCAATGGTTTTGTAACAGTGACACCAAAAGTACAAGCAACAAAAGAAAATATAGAGAAACTGGACGTCATAAAAATTAAAGCTTTTGTGCTTCAAAGTACACCATCAAGAAAGTGAAAAGACAATCCACAGAATTTAATGCTGTGAGAAATCATTTGTCTTGAGAATTTGAAATCAAAATTTCAAACTAAAGATTTTGTCTCCCTGAATTGACGAAGGTTTATTTTTCCTCCCTGACTTTTGATTAGTTTAAATGAAAAAAAAATAAATAAATAAAAGTAAATCACCTTTAGTTAATATAGATAATAAATTAACAATGATAGCAATGAGAGGAGAGGAAATCCCCTGCATGGCAGGTGGCTGAGGTGATGGCTGGAGAGGTTTTCCTTCACCCACCAGCACATGCCTTATCTGAGCAGACACTCCATATCAGGAAGCAGTGGTACTCTGTGTTTCCCACTCTCAGGAATCAGGAGAAAGAGTGATACAAAAGAGCAAACAAGGTGGGGAAGGCTAGTTTCGGTTTGACTAACTGTAGGCCCATGAGGCTTCCTGCCACCTCCTGATACTCAGCACAGAAATTGCATGTTTGCCTTTGGGTGCTTTTATTCACAGTGCTGAAAATTTACTCAAAGAGTTTTTGAGTCATGGGGAAAATTAAGGCCCCAACCTGCATTTTCCTTTACAAAGTGTTTCTTTAAATAACAGCGTGTATTTTTTTCTTATCATGAAATTAATATAAAATGGTAGACAATGTGAAACAAAAATTAAAAAAATAAAAGAATAAGAAAAAGCACAAAGATTAAAATAATAAACTGCCTTTCTACCTCCAAGAGTTCCCATTGTTAACATCTTGGCTTTATTTCCTTCTAATCATCTTGCCTTGAATATACATTTTTTAAAAATACGGTTTTTATTTATTAAAGAAGTTGTGGGTTTACAGAACAATCATGCATAAACACAGGATTCCTATACACCACTCACCACTAACACCTTGAATTGGTGTGGAATGTTTGTTACAATTGATAACACATTTTTATAATTGTACTATTAATTAAAGCTCATGGTTTAACTTAGGGTTCACTGTTTGTGTAATTAGTTCCATGGACTTTTAAAAACATTTTTATTCTGTTACCATATATACAATCAAACAGGGCAAATACTGTATGAGTGCACTGTTATGAACTAAATATTTTGTGTAAACTCATGGAGTTAATAACTAGAATATAGGTCACCAGAAAATAGAATGAGATTACAGAATGGAAACCTGAGGGTTAATCTGTGCAGAATGGTAAAAAGTTGTCCATAAATCTTTGGAAATAGAATAGAAATGGTGAAAGCACATCATAGTGTTTGTAACCAGCAGTGCTAATATATGGGTATGACAGTGGTTGAAAGGGAAAGTCTAAGGTCATGTATATTACTAGAAGGAAAGCTAACAACTCTAACATGGGACTGTATATGACAGTAAAACCTCATATAAAACACAAATATGGGTGATATTGCATATATAAGACTGTTTTTCTTTGAAACTGAAAAACGTATGTTAATGTTACAAGATATTAATATCAGGCAAAAATACAACCAAAGCAAACTACAGACAGTAGGGTATAGTAATAATTAGTAATCTTCCATTAAGGGTAAAAAAGGAAATATATTAAGTGAAAGAAACTAGGCAAAAGGTACTACAGACTGTTTGACTCCATCTATACAAAATACATGTACAAATAAATTAGAGAGATGGAAACAGGATAGCAGCATGTATGACAGGGGAAAGAGAGAGAGGTTGAGAAGTCATTATTAAGAGTTAGAGGTTTTTTTTGTTTATTATTATTATTAGTGGAGTAATATAATATAATATAATATAATATAATATAATATATATAAATATATAGTAATATAATATAATATAATATAATATAATATAATATAATATAATATAATATAATATAATATAATATAA
>JAKSZT010053887.1:96114770-96183041 GCA_026826555.1 Tolypeutes matacus
AATATAATATAATATAATATAATATAATATAATATAATATAATATAAATGCTCTAATAATGATTGAAGTGATGAAAACACAACTATGTGATTATACCAAATACCATTGATTGTACACATTGGACAGATTATATACTTTATGAATATGTATCAATAAAATTTATTAAAAAATAAATAAAAGAATAATATTAGCAAATAAATTTTATTTCTTAATAACAAAAAAATGTCTCACACCCACAGGAATAGATTAGTTCAAAAGCCTAATCTTTCTTTTTGGGATTCATAAAAGAATTCAAGCTGTCACAGTCATCATGATATAGATGACACCTAATGAGACAGGTGAGATGGCCAAGAGAGAACTGGGATGACACAGGAAGAGAGTATAGAATTTGTAGCACGAGGGACAAGGGCAGGATTGGGGGTACTACCAATACTTAGAGGGAGAGGAAGAGGCATCTGCAAAGAGCCTGGGAGGGGTGGGCCAGAGAGGTGGAAGGAGCTCTTGAGTGTAGAGTTTTGGAAGGCAAAAGAAGAGAGTGTTTGGAGGAGCAGAGAGTGTGACAAGTATCAAGCAGGTGGAGGACTGGGGGGTGTCCGCTAAGACTGAATGACAAGGAGATCACAGATGACTCTTCTGAGGGCAATTTCTGTGGACTGGTGGGAAAGAAAGCCAGAATGTGGAGAGTGGAGGAGTGAACAGGATGTGGGGAAGGGAAGAGAATGATAGATGGCTCGTTCCATAAGTTTAGCTGTGAAAGAAGAGATGAAAAATAGGAGAACAGGTGGAAAGTGTCATGAGATTGAAGGAAACCTGGGGGTGGGGGTGGGGAAGTCATGGCTAGAGAGTGTAAATGCTGAGGGGAAGCCAGGAGAGAGGAAGAAGTAATAAAGATTCAGAGGAGAAAGGGAATAATGGAGAGAGTGAAGTCCCTGAGGAGATGGAAAAGCCAAAGCCAGACTTTAGGCAATAGAGAGACATTCATGCATTCGATTAATTTTTATTCATTCATTCATTCATTCATTCATTCATTTGATCCTTCTTTCTTTCCTCTTCCCTCCCCTCTTCCCTCCCCTCCCTCCCTCCCTCACTCCTTCATGTATTTATTAAGAACATGCCTTGAGGTGGACACTGTTGGATGCAGGGGATTCAATGGTGAATAAAACACTCAGAACCTGCCTTCATGGAGCTAGTAGAATAATTGGGAGAAAGGCATTAATCACATTACAAATATAAACCTAAAACTATAACTTTGGTAAGCTGCCCAAAGGAAAGATTCATGGTGCTGTTATTTCATATAATGGGGGTTGGGGGGTGTCCCTGTCCAGGGGATTCAGGAAAAGTTTCCCTGAGGAAGTAGAAATTGACTTGAAATGTGAAAGATGAGTAGAAATTCACTAGGCAAGGAGGGGTGGGTGGTAGTGGGGTAAACATAGCATTGTCTATAATAGGAAAAAACTTTAGAAACAACCTAAATGGACAACAATAAGAGGTTAGTTAAATAAATTATGGTATATCCATATATTAGAATAATGTGAAGGCATTTATAAGAATTAGATAAATGTGTATATTTGGGTTGATATGAAGAAGGAGGTCATAAAATATGTTTGGCATGATTTCATCTAAATAAAAATGTATGCATAAATAAATGAATGAAATATGTGGAAGGATACGCTTAAAAATTTTAACAGCGCCCATCTATGGAAGAAGGGACTGTAGTGGGTCTTTAAGTTTCTGCTCTCTATGTGGGCATGTATTATGTTTATAATCTGAAAGAATAATGAAGAAAGAAAGGACTATTTTGAGAAAAGAAATCATTGATTGAAACCTGATCCATTTTACAGAATTAAAGGATATGCAAGGCATTTCCTGCAATTTTAGTTGTGATCTGAGGGGCATCCAGTTGGTGATAGGTCACCCCAGGGGACAGGAGGGTCTGGGCTGGGAGCTCAATGGGACAGGAATTCAGGTCCCACTGAAGTGCCAAATCAGCTGTTTCGGGGGTGGGGGAGGTTCTTTCCTCATCACCCACCCCAGGCTGTGGACGGTGGCTCTTGGGCCAGGGAGAGTGCACCTTGTACCTCCTTTCACGGGCTTGTCCTGGGCCAGGGAAGGGGCAGCTTTTTGGGTCACTTTTCTTTCTGAGCCAACTGCCTCCTTCAGCTGGGCCTTGTATAGTTCAGAGTTCCCTCTGAATTTCTTCATTCAGTCACACTATTTGCTCTCAAATTTATCCACTCTCTATTTTAGACATTCACTCACTCACCAATCCAGCTGCTCACTCATTCACACACATTCACACAAAATTCCTTTACTCAGCCAATCTTCACGTATTGGGCATTGTGGGGGTAGAGGTGAGAGGTCTAGAATCTAGTACTGCCTGCCTTGCCCAACGGCACTGGGCAGCCCCATTTGTCTTCTCATGCAACCTCCACTTTCCTTGTAGCTCGCAAGCTATCTTGTTAAGCTACAGTTTCTGGTTCAGAAGCCCTGAGTGAGGCCTGAGACTCTGCATTGCTGACAAGCTCCCAGGTGAGACCTATGCTACTGGTCCTCGGCCCACATTCTTGAGTAGCAGGAGTGTAGGTGGGTGCTGTCCAATAGACATATTAGGGTGGCCAGATAAAAGACAGGACACAGTTGATTTGAATTTTAGATAAACAATGAATTGTTTTAGTTTAAGAATGTCCTGAATGTCGCTTGATACATATTTATACTAATTATTTACTAAATATACTAAAATAATTATTTGTGTTTTTCTGAAAGTCAGATTTAACTGGGCATCCTGTATTTTTATTTGCTGAATCTGGCAATCCTACATGTGATATAAGCCACAAATGTAATTTAAAATTTTCTAGTAGCCATATTTTAAAAAGTAAAAAGAAACATATAATTTACTTAATATACTTCATTTAGCCCAATACATCCAAAACACTATTGCAATATAGAATTAATATTAAATTATTAAAGTGATCTTTTCTTTTCCTTTTGGAATGAAGTCTTGGAAATTCTATATGTATTCTATACTGGCGGCTCCTGTACTGGACAGCCCAGTTCTAGATGGTCCCCAGATACTCTGATTTCATTGACCTGGGGCATGAGTACTTTTTAAAAGCCCCAGCCGAGTCCCATGTGTCCTCGGTTGCCCCCCGCTGCTCTAGAATGGTTACCTGGTCACGGATCACTCCTCAATGGGCCGCAGCCGCCACACGAGGGAGCCAGCCCCTCGGAATAAGGGCTCCTCAAAGCTACCTGAAGTCTGCTCGTTAGGCAGGCTCGGGACAGGCTGGGCGAAGGCTCGTGCAAAGCGCGGGGACCTATCCCCTCACTCTTGCTCTCACTCGCTTGCCCTGCCACGGTTTCTCCCCACTCTGGGTCACTCCTGCAGATTTCGCTGTCACGTTGCTCCATAATTTTGCCTTTTATCAGCAGCACTTTGAATCCCCTCCCCAGCCAACTCCACCCCCAATCATCATGAGCTTTAGGAGTGTGATAAGGCAGCAAGACTGGGAGTCCTACGGATTGGGGTCTGAATCTCAGCTCCGGTACTTACTAGCTAAGGGGCCTTCCGGGCATCCCATAGCTGCTGTCAGCTTCCTCGCTGCGGTGGGGAAAATACCCATCTCACAACCGCGTTGAGGGAGGACAGCACGTGATAATATGCACAGAGCGTTGCCCTAACAAAGTAAAGTGGGTACTCAGGAAATAACAGTTCATTTCCCCCCTGCCTTACAGATATGCTGGAGGCAATGTGATATGCCGAATATACCAGCTGCCAAGTTTGGGTGCACCACGGGGTCATCTAGGGAGCTTATGAATAAATCCCTTTTTCTCATCCTCTATCCCAGAGATTCTGATTCGGTATAGATCATGGGATTGGGCGGGAGGCCAGGGATTAGGAATGTTTAAAAAAAATTCCAGGTGATGCTGGTTTTTGGGTGTTGGGAAATATTGACATGTGGAGAGAACAGGGGATCAGGTGACCTGTGTTCAACTTCTTGCTTTGCCATTTACTCAAATTCTCTGAGCCTGGATTATGCCATCAGTTAAAGGAGACCAGCAGCACAACCTGCTCAGGAGGTGATAATGGATAACAAGCCCCTGGCTGGATAAGGGTTGGTGGCCATCGGCTCTCTGCCTTCCCTGGCCCTCTCCCTCTTCCCCAACTCCCTGGGCTACTTGCTGTCCCTTGCACAGGTCTTTCTTTCTTACCTCCCAACACTGTCCAACCCTTTCCTGGCACTTGGGACATGTTCCCCTCCAACTTCCACTGCTGATCAGAGCTGGGCTGTTGATTTAACAGCCGCACCTGCTTCCCTTTGACTTCAGGTCAGCTTTTGTCTTTGGTGTCCTATTGTTCCACTCCTGGTTTCTCATTCAGTTTCTTAGACTGAGCAAAGAGTTTACCATTGAAAGGGTTGAAATAAGGCCTTTACTATCCTCTCACCACTCCTCCTACCCTACCCCTCTCCCAAACCCTAGGAAGCCAATGTGACTGGCAGGTTTTATTGGGGGGTGGGGGTGGGGGAGGATGGTGAGGGTGGTGGTGGGGGAAAGGAGTAGGAAAGGGGAGGGGGAAGTTCTGTGTCTATGAGAGCAAAGAAGACAGCCCCACCCTCCTTTTCAATTGCAGCCTTCTGGTCTGTACAGCAAAACAATCCAAACAAAGCTAAAAGACAATTGATAAACTGGAGGAAAATAGGCTAAGGGTAAATATCTTAATGCATCTCGTATATAAATATTATTAAGTCAGGTTGGGAGTTTTTTTATATAATAATTTTTTTATTTTTAAAAAGATACCTTGATTACATAAATGTTACACAAAAAATATAGGGATTCCCATATGCCCCACTCCCTACACCTTCTACACCCTCCCACATAAACATCCTTCATTAGTGAGGCACATTCATTGCAATTGAAAAACGCATCCTGGGGCTTTGCCATTAAGCATGAATCATAGTTCACTTTGTAGACCCACACTCTCTCACACAGTTCTGTATGTTATATGATGATCTAAAATGGCCTATATCTGTCATTGCAATGTCACTCAGGACAATTTCCAAGTCCCGAAAAAGCCCCCATATTAAAACTGCTCTTCCCTCTCCCTGCCCCCAGAACCTCCAGTGGCCACTGGCTCCACATCAGTGTTGCAATTTCTTCCATTGCTTGAATCACAATATGTCTATAGTAGAATACAATTAAGTCCACTCTAGTTCATAGCTCTTCTCCCCCACCCTGAAGAGTCTGGGGTGGTGATGTCCACTCCACCTCCAATTGAGAGGGGCTTATATCCCATGGGAGAGATGGATGGGATTATCCTGCCTGCAGGTGCAGACTCTCTCCCTTCCCTGGGACGACTGTTGTCCATCATCATCCCCCCACCAGTTGTCTTGGGTGAGTCCAATGAGCTGTAGAGTAGGAGTTAGTGCTCCACTGAAGTTCCAGGCCCAGCTGGCACATGGAAAGCCCAAAGACTCAAGTCTCTGGACATACACTACAAACTCCAGCACCAAGTATAGGTTTGACTGGAAGGGACAAATGAGCCATTTGCAGGGAAGACATAGTTGAGTCCAACTCTGTCACTCTCAGGAGCACAAACTCCAAAGTAGGACCCACTGGCAAAGCACCAAACTCTGGAGCTATCTGCCCTGACATAGGACCTGGATGTCTCCAGACCCCTCAGGAGCCCCACTATTTGGGGTGATATCCACTTTGGAATTCTATGAGATCCTACTGAGATGTGCATAAGCGTCACCTCTGGGATGACCTCCTGACTCATTTTGAAGTCTCTTAGCCTTATAAACTCATTTGTCTTTACCTTTTCCCCCTTTTATTCAGGTCTTTTTCCAGTTGCATTGCCAGTTGGCACTTGGCAGCAATCCCTCGGTGCCAGGGAGGCTCATCCCTGGGAGTCATGACCCACGCCAGGAGGAAGGTAATGCAGTCATATGCTGAGTTTGGCTTAGAGAGAGTCCACATCTGAGCAACAAGGAGGCTTTCAGGAGGCAACTCTTAGGCACCCCATAGCAATAGGCTAAGTTTCAATTTCAAAAGCAAAGACTCATAGGTTGGGAGTTTTGAGTAATATATGGACTGACCATTCTGACTCTGAAATGAGACTGTAATTGTAACTTAAAATGACTGTAGGATTGCCTAGATTGTCTCAAGAATGAGCCAAAAAGTCATGGGCCTGCTGGAGTTTTCATCTAGGAGCAGAGGAAGTTTGCACCCACTTTTAAAGTGAGAGTAAAAGACCCTAAAGAGGGGAGCAGGTGTAGCTCAATGGTTGAGTACCTGCTTCCCACGTTTGAGGTCCCAGGTTCAATCCCTGGTACCTCCAAGAAAAAAAAAAAAAAAGACACTAAAAAACTACATTTTAAAATGTCAGCATTAGTACCTATTCAATGTACTGGTCACACCCTTCATTCCATAACCTCTTTATTTTTCACTTAATAGATCATGGAATAATTTTTTTTGCCATCACATTAAGATTTACTGCATTCTTTTGAAAGGCTACATTCTATTCCACTATGTGGTTATATCATAATTTATTTAATAAATATCATATTAATATAAGTTTAGGTGGTTCCCAATTTTTTTAATGATAAAGAATAGTGATATTTATATCTTAGAACATTATCCTTTCCTATTTGTTTCATTATTTCCTTGGTATAAATTCCCAGAAGTGAAATATCTGGTATAAACAAAAAAGATGCATGTTTAAAACTTTGATCATATTGTTCTCTCAGAAACTTAGATCAGCTTGTCCTCTTGCTAACAAACTGAATGCAAGTTTTAAATGATAATTTTCCACACCCTTGAAAACTGAGGATTATCAATATTTGTTATTTTTGAAAAAGAATAAGTCAAAGAGATGTTCCATTTTAACTGGTTATTATCCACCAGTAAACAACTTTTTATTTGTCTATTATTTGTGGACATTTTGATTTCTTCTCTTTTGATTTCATGTTCACGTTGGTGGGTAAAGTTGTAGTCAGATTAATCTATTACAATGTTGTATTTTGAGATCTTCTTTTAGCAAAATTAATGCCAAATTGGTGGACAAAGGTCTCTGCCCCCCAAGTATGCCTCTAATTACAGTTTTATATTAGAGCACTATTCAGATACTTCTCTTCTGTGTAACTCAAGGTTTTTTGGTGTTTCTAATTTTTTTTTAGAAGGTGTGAGTGAAGCAGAAATAAGCTTGTTAACATGGCCTTTGGTGGGGAAGGGCTGTTGCCATCTCTCTATGCATACCCACTCAATGACTTGAAGAGCCAGGCAGGCCAGATGGCTCTGAAACAATCTTTGTAGATTTTTATAAAGACTGCAAAGGGATTAAAAAAAAAGAGAGAGATATTGAACTCATTCTTTTGCTATACAGTTAACTTAATTATGTATATATGATTATATATGTGCAGATGGATTGTGTGATCAATTTCAATTTCCTCTTTTGCTTGTGGAAACTCTTTACCCGGGATGGTTAATAGATTGGCCCATTTGCAGCAGCAGGTTGCTGGGGACCCTCTTCTGTATGTCTCAGAGGTTCTTGGGGTGGCCAGGATGTCCTTTAGACTAACCCCACAATTTGCTTTAGGCAGATATTTCCTGCTCTTTCTTTTGTGCTTCACTTCAGGTTAGGAGAGTAAAGTTCAGGGCTTTTGCTTCCTTCTGGTATGTTTTGCAAAATGCAGTGAAGGAGTTGAATGATCAGGTGCAAGCTGATGACAGCTCTCCTTTCCCAGAGTCCACTCTGTCTTGGGATAGCTCTTTCCCTGCTGTGGTTTGACACCTCAAGTGGGCCCCATAGCTTTCCAATCATTCTAGATAGCAAAAAGTCCATAAGTCATAGTAACCAAAAAGCATCACGTTTCAGTAAATAATATGTCCATTCCAACAATGGTAAACCTAGTATATTTGACATCATCAGAGGATCGTTTGTTAACATTTCCTTCCTCTCTATGATAAAATTATTCCCCCCCTCCAGAGACAGCTCCCTTGTCTATCTGCTCATTGTCTGCTTACTGTGTCTGCTTGTTGTCTCTGCTCATTATGTCTGCTCGTCTTCTTAAGGAGGCACCAGGATCCAAATCTGAGACCTCCTATGTGGGAAGCAGGTGCCCAAACGCTTGAGCCACATCTGCTCCCTGCTCGTTGTGTTTGCTTGTTTGTCAGCTTGTTGGGTCAGTTCGTCTTCTTTAAGTGGCACCAGGAACAGATCTGGGACCTCCTATGTGGGAGGTGGGCACTCAACTGCTTGAGCCACATATACTCCCCACAAAATTATTTTTGATGATAATCGTGAAGTGAAACAAATAATAATAATGACCAGAAAAGAAACATGGACAGTGAAAATTTTTCTTTTATTAAACTTTGTGTAAATAATCATGCCAGTAAACAATAAATAAAATAAAATAAAATAAACTTTGCAATATAAAAAAGGAGAAAAGAAATGAGTTAACTCTTTCTACACACACACACATTTATATATTAGTTTTTATTTTGAAATAATTTCAAATTTACTGGACAGCTACAAAAATAATACAAACTCCATGTAGAGAACTCTAACATACCCTTACCCATCCACCGCAGATGCCCAGATTCACCGATTTTAACATTTGGCCACATTTGCCATATCATTCTCTCGCTCCCCAATTTCTGAACATGTGAGTGTAGGTTATATACATCATGCTCCTTGAACACTTAATATTGCCATGTACCTTTCCTAAGAACAAGTGTATTTATTTATGTAACCACCTTAAGTACAGTTATCAAGTTCAAGAAACTCAACATTGACACAAAGCTTATAATCTGTAGTCCAATTCTTTCACGTGTCCCAATAATGCCCCATTGAGCCTTCTTTCCTCCCTTGCTAGATCTCATCCAGGATCACATATTGCATTTAACTATCATTGTCTCTTCAGTTTCTCTTTCTTTCTTTTTTTTTAATTGTGGGAAATATATGCAACATAAACATTCCTATCTCAACAACGTCCAAGCATACCACTCAATGGGATCAATCACATTCATGATATTGCCATATCCTCACCACTTTCCATTACTAAAAAATTCCCATCTCCCCAAACAGAAACACTATATCCATTATGCACTAACTCCCCATTCTTTCTGACCCCACCCCTGGCAACCTGTACCCTAATTTTTCTATAAACTAGTATATTCTCTGATGATTTCTTTATAGTTACCATGAGGCTTAAATTTAACATCCTAAATCTATAACAATCTTGTTTGCTTTGATACCAAGTTAACATCAATATCATACATAAATGATGTTCCTAAGCCCCATCAGTCCCCCACCTTTATGTAGTTCTTGTCACAAATTACATGTTTATACATTATGTGTCCAAAACCACTGATTCCTCATACATTTTATGCATTGGCTTTTTTGGTCCTGTAGGAAATAAAAAGTGGAGTTATAAACCAAAAATATGGTAGTACTGGCATTTATATTTACCCATGCTGTTACCCACACTAGAGATCTTAATTTCTTCATGTGACCTCAATCTATTGTCTAGTGTCCTTTCCTTTCAACCTGCAGAACTCCCTTTAATATCTTTTGTAGGACTGATCTAGTGGTGACAAACTCCCTCATCTTTCATCTGGTAATGTCTTAATCTCTTCCTCATTTTTGAAAGACAATTTTGCCAAATATGGAATTTTTAGTTGGCAATTCATTGCTTTCAGCACTTTAAATAGGTCATCCCATTGCCTTCTTGCCTCCATGGCTTTGGATGAGAAATAGGCACTTAAACTTATTGAGGTTCCCTTGTATATGACATGCTGTTTCTCTCTTGCAGCTTTCAGAATTCTGTCTTTGACACTTGACAGTTTGATTATAATATTTAATGGTATGGGTCCTATAGCCGTTTGGGAATATGATGTAATTATGAATTCCAAAAATATAATTGGATCACGCTTGTAAACTGATCTGTTAATCTGGGCATGATTAAGTTATGATTAGGACGTTGACTGGGCCACGTCAGTAGGGCATTGAGCCCCACCCCTTGGTGGGAGGGAAATCAATTATAAAAGACAAGGCAAAGAACAGAGTTGAAGCAGTTTTTGAGAAGCAGTTTTTTTTTTTTTTTTTTAAGATTTATTTATTTACTTTATCCATTTTAAACACCCCCTTCCCCATTTGCTGTTTTGTGTCTATTCGCTGGGAAATTCTCTGTGTCTGTTTCCTGCCATCTCTTCTCATCCTCCTCCTCCAGTCTTCACCAGGATTCGATCCTGGAGACCTCCGATGTAGGAGAGACGTGCTCTGCTGCCTGCGCCACCTCAGTTCCTGGTTTCTGGAGTTTTTGGAGCATCTTGTCTTGTCTCTCCCCTGTGCCCTTCTCCCGCTATGTCATCATCTTGCTGCATGGCTCCCGGGGCCTGGCGGCTCACTGGCACACAAAGCCTGGCAGCCCATGTGCCTTCTCTCTCTCTATTTTTAATTTTACCGGGAGGTCCTGGGGATCAAACCCAGTCTCGGGTTTCAAACCCAAGTCCTGGAGATCGAACCCAGGTCCCTCCATATGGCAGATGGATGCCCAACCACTTGAGCCACATCTGCCCCCAAGAAGCAGTTTTGAGAAGCAGTTTTGATGTTGGAGAAAAGGCCCCAGAAGAAGAAAAGTGAGCCGTTCGCCTGATAGTCTACAACTGACCTTATGGAGGAACCAGAAGAGCTGAGCCCAGAGAGAAATGCAGCCCTGGGAAGAGAGGAACACAAGAAGCCTGAACCCTGGCAAATGTCAGCAGCTGTCTTGCTCCAACACGTGGCAATGAACTTTGGTGAGAAGAAACTTAACGCTTTATGGCCTGGTATTTGTAGACTTCTACCCCAAATAAATACCCTTTATAAAGACCAACCCATTTTTGGTATTTCACATTAACACCCCTTTGGCTGACTAATACAGGTCTAATTGGGTTTATCCTGTTTGGAGTTCTTTTACCATCTTGCCTGTGTATGTTCATGTCTTTTGTTAAATCTGGGAAGTTTTCAGCTATTGTTTCTTTGATTATTCTCTCTGTCCCTTTTTCTCTTGCTTCTCCCTCTGGAACTCCCACAATGCATATATTGGTATGCTTGATGGTGTGCCACAGGCTCTTCAGTCTCTGTTCATTTTCCTTCATTCTTTCTTCTTTCTGTTTCTCAGACTAAATAATTTCAATTGTCTCATCTTCAAGTTCACTGATTCTTCCTTTTGCCAGCTCCAATCTGCTGTTGAACTTCTCTAGGGAATTTTTAATTTCTGCTACAGAGGCCTTCAGCTGTGTTTGGTTCCTTTGCATAATTTCTGTCTCTCTATTGATGTCCTTTTTGTGTTCACCTATCAATTTCCTGACTTTCTTTAGTTCTTTGTCCATGTTTTCCTTTGGCTCTTAGAACGTATTTAGAATGCTTTTTTAAGTCTTTGCCTGGCATATTCCAGGTCTGGTCCTCCTTACTGGCAGTTTCTAATGCTTTAGTCTTCTCCTTTGCCTTGGCCATTGCTTCATGTTTCTTTGTTGTTTTGTGACCTTTTCTTGAAACCTGGACATTTTGATATTTTAATATGCTATAGCTTGAATTTAGACTCTGATTCATCTGTTCCTTAAGTATTATGATACAGCTTTCTTGATTGCCAAGAGCTAACACACACACACACACAAAGGAAAAAAATAAAACACCTTTCCCAGTTTTTGCATTTGGCCTGTGTGGGTGCTCTTCCTCAGGGCTTATCCATACAATGAGTTTAGAGAATAGCTCCTGGCCATAGCATAGGGGCCGCCCTAATCCTTTCTGTATTTTCCTTTTGTCTTGGGTATGCGTGTGTGGGCCTAGGAATTCCCTGTTTCAAATGTCCCCTCTTCTGTAGGAAACAGTTTCATCACAGACCCAGGCACTGCAATGTATGTCCTACAGCCAGAAATCCCTTGTCCCAGACAACACAACTATAGCAGTTTGGCAGTTTGATATAGTTATGAGTTCCAAAAATAGATATTGGATTATGCTTGTAAACTGGTCTGTTAATCTGGGCACGATTAAGTTATGATTAGGGTGTTGACTGGGCCACATCAGTAGGGCATTGAGCCTCACCCCTTGGTGGGTGGGAAATCAAATATAGAAGGCATGGCAAAGGACAGAGTTGTAGTAGTTCTGATGTTGGAGTCTTGAGCTGGAGCCCTGGGAAGTAAGAGAGCTTGGTCGTGAGGAAGGAGAGAAGACTCCGGGAAAAAACATAAGCTGTTTGCCTGAGAGTCTACAGCTGGCCTTGTAGAGACAGGCAAAGCCTAGAGAGCCTCATAGTCTACAGCTGACCTTGTGGAGGAAACAGAGGAGCTGAGCCTAGAGAGAAACGGAGCCCCAGGAAGAGAGGAACCCAAGAAGCCTGAACCCTGGCAAACATTGGCAGCCGTCTTGTTCCAACACGTGGCAATGGACTTTGGTGAAGGAAGAAATTTATGCTTTATGGCCTGGTAACTGTGGACTTCTACCCCAAATAAATACCCTTTATAAAAACCAACCGATTTCTGGTATTTTGCATCAGCATCCCTTTGGCTGACTAATATAACTTAACTGTTCTTCCATGGAATTCTGTAGAAGAGCTCTATGAGCTGTCTTCTACACACGGGGCAAGTTCTGGAACAATGAGTCCCTCGGGCCACTGCCAGACAGACTGGGCCAGACATAAATGCTCCCAGGATGAGCATGAGGGTTTTCTGCTCCCTCAGGAACTAGGAACAGGGATATGCACTGGAAACGTGGGTTCGCTCCGTGCTAAGCCAGCGATGGGTGGGGAAGGGGTGCCGTGAGATCCTACCACTTTTAAGAACAATTTTCTTGATTTGGTGCTTATCCCGTTACTACAATCCTTTAACTGTTTTCCAGAGTTCTGAGAAGGATGTTTCTGCCAGTTCTTGCATGTTGTTCAAAGCATCTGTGGGAAAATGGAGCCCTGAAGCCTCTTACTCTGTCATGTTAAACAGGGCCATCTTCTACATTAATATTTTCTTTTAATAAAGGGAAAAGTTACACTGTTGTTTGCACTCTGTTTTAAATTCTAAACACAAGAGCAACTCCAAGTGGTCCCATGGAATGACAAACTTGAAGAAACGAGTTATTTGTCTTTAAAACAACCATGGTATCATTGCTTGTTTCAGATCTACTAAATAAATGCAGGAATATGTAGTGCCACAGGAGTTGTAGATACTAAACTGAAGCAAACATGAAAGATTCCAAACCCTTACGAACTTATTCTTGGAACTGATGTGTGTGGCTAAGTCTGAGTTTGTCGGGAAAACTGGGAATTTTCTGAATTAACTTCTCTGTAGAAAATACTTATTAAAAGAGAGGTAGTAAAATATGCTAATTTGAAACTTACATACATTATTAATACACACAAGTAACCCCAGCAATTGTTTAGAAGTTAGACCAACAAAAACCTATTTTGGGGGAGGAGTATTTTATCATTGACCTTGAACAGAATTGCTGCATGATGATTATAAAAAGCAGACTGACTTGAGGAGATTTTATTTCTCTACAGACAATGCATCCCTGATGTCTTGGCCCCATGTAAACTCCTGACTTTGATTCAACCAACCTTCAGGAAAACAGAGGCAAAAGACCCAGTTTCTGTCACTGTGCAGAACAGGGCTCAAAGTAGAAGTTCTGTTCAGTTAAGAAAGAATGGACAAAGCTGCTTTTCTTAATCACCTGGATTTGTAGCTGGAGACTTGCACCCAGTAACTTGTGATTCCAGAAAATGCTTGTTGGTGCCACAGCTTTCCCTCTTTTGCATCTTGGTTCTGTTCTTTTTCCTATGTGGTGCAGTTTCTGTTGCCTGTATAGAAGGAGAGATTTTTAATTTTTAATTTTGGAGAAAAAGATCCCTTCCTGAAGGGGATCCAACGGAACATGGATCCCCCACTGAGCAGAAGCATAAATGTGTAACCGTGTTACACAGACTCCACAGAATCCAGGGGATGTGCCATGTTCAAAGTCAAGTGGCTCACAGGGGCCCTTTTCTCCCTTGCCCCACTCCTTTCATTCAGGGGCATTCCACACACTCGTCGTTGGCAATTCCTGGCCTGAGGCTGCCTTAGGGAGCTAAAATAGCAAGGTAGGCCATTGAGTCTAACTATCTTAATTCTGAAAAGCAATGATCTGAATATCTGTGGCAGCGAGAGTGAGGCCCGTGATTATAGAAGAGGGGTTCTCCCGTGGAGCAATGGAAACTTTTCTTAAGGGTGAAATCCAATGTGGCTTTGCAGATGACTGCTGGAGAGTATGAGTCTTTACTTGGGATGCCTCTTGGGTGGGGTTTCAGCTTGCAATGATCCCAGTAGTCCTCAGGGGGAGGCACAATCAGTGTAGTCCCTCATCGTGCCTGAAAGCTCTCCAAAGCCTCCCTGGGGATGTGGCACTCGTGCCAAGAAGGCGCTGCAGCAATTAAAGAAGGTTTTCTCCCAGAGCTCTGGGGTATATTTATCTTCAAGCTAATGTTATGGTTGGTGCTTCCTTTTGCCAAGCTTCATAACAACCAGGCCCCCTATTCCTTCACAGCCTCATAATAGAGTGGTTCAAGAAAAAAAAAAAAAAAGTTCTCCTTCCCTTTCAGTGCAGGGAAAAGAGCTGCCAGTTGCATATCCATTGGATTCAATAAGTTGGCCTCATTTCAAAGGCATCTTGTTGACCTATCGCAGGTCCTGCTGAAGCTGTGACCTAGAAGAAGCATGGGGCCTTTTGTCCCCGAGGGCCCGTGGGAGGGAGGCTGGGCGGCCAGGACGATGCCCTGCCGGACAACGGGGAGCATTGACGAAGTGCTCCCATTTATTGGCTGAGCGGCTACATCAGTCATTCATTCACAGGCACAAGGTCTAAATTGCAGAACCAATTAACAGCACTAATAGCCCTTGCCTGAATTAATCTTTGAGACAAAAGGGAGGAGAAGTGGAAGTGCTATTAGCAAATCAAGCTGTACCATCCCTGCTTTATTGCGGAAATCTCAGTGTCTGTATGTGGCTATTGTGCACTGACTGCAATTACAGCCCTCATTTAAAAATGATTAAGTGGTTATAATTATTTTTCAATTAAAACTTATATCTTCCATTTATGCAACATTTCAGACTTCAATTAAACTTCTTTTTAAAAGTGCCACTGAACCAAAAGATTCCTGCTTCCTCTTTTACCAGGAAGCCCTAACCTCAACCCAGAATGGGATTTTGATTTCCAGCCTTCAGAGTTAGTCCCATTAAATTTAGATATCGTGATAAGAGTTAACAAGCAAGACAAAAATCTGCAGTGGTGAAGTGCCCCACTACCACTGGGGCAGCAGAGAGTTTCAGGTTTTTCCTGTGGAAGCCTGAGAAATTTATGGCTACTGAGAAGAGACT
Source organism: Tolypeutes matacus (assembly GCA_026826555.1). Taxonomy (NCBI): domain Eukaryota; kingdom Metazoa; phylum Chordata; class Mammalia; order Cingulata; family Chlamyphoridae; genus Tolypeutes; species Tolypeutes matacus. The sequence continues at coordinate 96,130,152 of JAKSZT010053887.1, forward strand.
GGTGTCCTTGCCATTGGAAGCTAGTGGCAGTAGAAGAGCTGTTGCTTGAGGCTAAGTATTTACAGCAGCCACTCTCAGTTGTGTTGTTTTAACAGTAAGATGTGAATTATTGAGCAATTTAATTTGTTTAAAAATTAGAGCATCTTCAGGGTTTTCCTCTCAAAATTTTTTATTTGCCTTTTTTTTTTTTTAAGGAGGTACCAGGGATTGAACCCGGGACCTTGTACATGGGAAGCAGGTACCCAAAACCACTGAGCTATACCCACTCCATTATTTGCCTTTAATATGCTTTCTTGAGGAGGAGAGAAAGGAATTGGTAGGGAATGACACTTGAACCATGGCCTAGTTTAGCTTCCTGGTCACGTGTCTGGGTGGGGAAAAGAGTTGAGAACCTCTGGGGTCTAGAGGGTCCAGTCAGGACTGTTTTAGAGCCCTGCTCAACTTCAGTCAGGACCCAAAAGTCTTGGCCTCAGCTAAGCAGGGTCAGGTGTTAGTTGTGTTCCTAATACAGGCCCATCTTGGGTTCCTATTTTAACTGGTCCTTCTGAGTTAATAACCTCAGTTTTATTCTGTGCTGTTGAAGGTGTGCATATAGCATGTTACAAATTTAAAAATCATTTAAATAAAAGAAGTCATTTATAATTCCTGTTCCTTCATCACTAGGTCCTGGTTTCCCTGGCTTAATTATGGCTCTGGTGAGGAAAACATGTCTCAAGACATGGAAGGCAATGGCAGGAATGAAATCATGCACCTGTACCATGGATCAGACCCTGCCCTAGAAACTAAGACAAAACTTATGGCCTCATGCCCCAAAATACATGAGGAAACTGAAAGGAGAAATAGATGTCTCTACAATAATAATTGGAGACTTCAACACGCCACTCACATCGTTAGATAGAACAACTAGACAGAAGAGCAACAGGGAAACAGAGAACTTGAACAATATGAGAAATGAGCTGGACCCAATAGATAGATACAGAACATTGCACCCCAAACCATAAGGTTATACATTCTTCTCAAGTGCTCATGGATCTTTCTCCAGGATAGTCCACATGTTGGGCCACAACACAGCTCTCAATGAATTTAAGAAGATTGAAATTATACAAAGCACCTTCTCTGGTCATAATGGAACAAAGCTGGAAATCAATATAGGTGGGAAAGGGGAAAATTTGCAAATATATGGAGGCTAAACAACACACTCCTAAACAACCAGTGGGTGAAAGTAGAGATTGTAAGAGAAATTAGTAGATATCTGAAGATGAATGAAAATGAGAACACAACTTATAAAAACTTATGGGATACCAGGGAGCTGATACAGCTCAGTGGTTGAATGCTTGCCTCCCACATTTGAGGTCCTGGGTTCAATCCCCAGTACCTCCTTAAAAAACAAGAAAATAAAAGACAAAAAACCCAAAACTTATGGGATACAATGAAAGCACTGCTGAGAGGGAAAATTAATGGCCCTAAATGCCTATACTAAAAGAGAAGAAAGAGCTAAAATCAAAGATCTAACTGAACAACTGGAGAAATTAGAAAAAGAATAGCAAACCAATCCCAAAGCAGGCAGAAAGAAAGAAATAACAAAGATTAGAGCAGAAATAAATGGATTTGAGAATCAAAACAGTAGAGAAAATCAACAAACCAAAAGCTGGTTGAGAAAATAAAATCGACAAACCCTTAGCAAGAATAAAAGAGAGAAGATGCAAATAAATTAAAAGTTACAGCCCCTTCTATCAAGGAAGAGTTGTACCCAATATATTTTTCCCCTTAAAAAAAATTGAACAACATATATCATCTGAGAATGTTTATATCTCCAAATTACCTTTATTTTTATGTTTATAAAATAATATGTTAATTGTAGGAGAATGAAAAATTAGGAAAGTGAACTTAAGCAAAAAAATCAAATAAAATCAAGTCACCCATAATCCTCATGCTCAAATAATCAGTGTAAAGGATTTCATGTTTTACCTTCTATTATTAAAAAGGAATTTCCAGTTAAAGTTAGATAGCAATGTTCTTGTCACCCTGAGCATCTAATTGGCTCATGGCCAAAGGGAGGATGGGCTGTGTGTTCTCCATCTGGTGTGGGCTGTCTCCATTGTCAGGCAAAAGGACTGAGATCCTCGCTGAGCAATGTCTGTTTGATACCCAGGGCAAAGAAACCATAAGAACCTCTAGATTGAGAGAAGAGTGAGGAATTATTGTACCTGGTGCAGACCAACATGAGAAACAAGAATGGTGGTCGAGACTGGCAGCAAACAAGGAGCCAGGTCAAGGGCTCTGTGCTTTATTATTATTACTATCATCATCATTATTATTTTTAACAATGGCCACACAGGGCCATTGTTAAAAACAAAGTACAAAGAACAAAGTACAAAGAACACCCCAAAGCCTGGGAGAAGCTGAAACATTAGGAAGTGCAACTGTCCCAATTAATATATATGTATTTTTCAAATTTTTTCCCTTTCTTTTTCTTCTTTTTTTTTCTGAGGTTCTGGCAGCCAGTATTGAACCTGGGACCTCATATGTGGGGAGCCGGCACTCAACCACTAGCCACACTGGCTCCCCCTTATATTTGTTTTTAAAGATTTGTTTTTCTTTATTTATTTCTCTCCCCTCCCTCTTTGTTTGTACTCATTGTCTGCTCTCTATGTCCATTCACTGTGTGCTTTCTGTGTCTGCTCGTCCTAGGAGGCACCAGGAACTGAACCTGTGACCTCCCATGTGGGAGAAAGGTGCTTAATTGCTTGAGCCACCTTTGCTCCCTGCTTTGTTGTGTTTCTCATTGTGTTTCTTCTTTGTGTCTCCTTGTTGCATCATCTTGTTGCATCAGCTTGCCACGCTAGCCTGTTGTGCCTGCCTGTTGGGTCAGCTCACTCTCTTGCCCATCTTCTCTAGGAGGCACCAACAACCGAACCCGGGACCTCCCAGCTGGTAGGTGGGTACCCAAATGCTTGAACCACATCTGCTTCCCCCAATTAATATTTTTAATAGAGCTTGTTATAGCTTAGTGACTATCTTTGGTTTGCAGTTGTATATGTAAATACCACTTATTGTGGCCCTACTATTTTCATACTGAACTGACCACTTTACATGAGTTATTTTATATAGTTTATATATAACATATCTAAGATATAGATTTATAAAGCTAAATTTCCAGATGGGATTGGAGAAGTTGTTCAGAAAGGCTAAGATTTTTGGTCCTGGTCACATAGCTAACAAGCATAGAGTTGAATTTATTTATCCACCCGGGCACCAGTGCCACTTGTCACTCATTCTTAATTATAATGGCCTTATAGAAAGTTCTGCTATCTGGTAGGACAAGGACTGGACCACCCCCCCCCAAACACATGCACACTTTGTTCTTCAAAAGAGTTATTGATTTTTTTTCTTGGGCCTTTACTCTTCCATGGGAATTTAAGGATGAGCTTGTCACATTCCATAAATAAGATCCCTGTTGGGATATTGATTGGAATTATATTAAATTTATAGGTTACTTTGGGGAAGACTTGACATCTTTATGAAATTAAGTCTTCCCATCTATGAACATGGAGCATATCTCTGTTTATTCACATCTCATTTCATGTACTTTAGTAGTACTTCATAGTCATATTTTCCATAACACACATTTATTTACTCCAAGGAACCTCACAGATGTGTTATATTTTGATATTTAGAGTGGGTTCTTTTCCAATTGGTTATTATACAAAATTCTAAGTGATTTTTGTATCTAAATCTTTTATCTAACAAGCTTGCTCAATTCTCTTTCTAATTGTCTCTAAATTATTTTGGATTTTCAGTTGGGATTCTGATATTTGCAAATAAAGACAGTATTGTCATCTCCATTCAATCCCTATGCTTGTATTAGAATTGTATTCAATACAATGATGAATAGAAGCAATGATGTAGGCATTTTTCCCTTGTTCTTGATTTTAAAGAGACAGCTTCTAAATGTTTCATCATTGGGTATATTATTTGTTTTAGGTTTTGATAGATACCCTGTATCAGGTTAAATACATTATATTCTGTTTTTAGTTTGGTAGAAGTTATTTTTAATCCTAAATAAATGTTGAATTTCATTAAATCTTCTTCTGCATTTACAGAGATGATCATATAGCTTTTCTCATTTAACCTGGTATTGTGGTGTGGTAGTTTGAGGCTTTTATGGATTCCAGAAAAGATCATGTCCTTAGAACTAATCCATTCCTGTAGGTGTAAGAGGGAACTTCTTTTGATTAGGTTACTTCAGTATGATGTGGCCCAGGGTGGGTCTTAATCCTCTTATTGGAGTCCTTTATAAACAGGATGAATACAGAGAGATAAAGAAAAACTTTCAGAAAATGAGAGTGGAGGCCCAGGAAGCCAGAAGCTGAAGTCAACAGAATCCAGGAGAGAGAAAGCCACGGAGCAGTGAGAAAGCTGGAGGAAGCTGGAAGCTGAAAGCACTGAGATCTGGAGGAGAAAGGAGAGACAACAGACACCACCATTGTGCCCTGCCATGTGACAGGAGTCCAGGATTACCAGCAGCCGACCTTCAGGGAGAAAAGCACTGCCCGATAAAGTCTTGATTTTAACATATTCAAGGCCTCAGAACTGTAAGCATGCAACCCAATAAATCCCCATTGTAAAAGCCAACCCATTTCTGGGTTGCCTTGGTAGCCTTTGGCAAACTAAAACATGAGGCATATTATGTTATTAGATTTTCCTGTATTCCTGGGTTATGCCCTACTTTGTCACTATATGCTGTTATGGACCCTGTGGCAGTTTGATATTATTTAAGAATTCCAAAAGAGATATTGATTATGTTTGTGAACTGGTCTGTTTTTCTGGGCATGATACCTTTGATTGTATTAGATTCAGCTGAGATGTCTGATTAAATTATGTTAAGATTAGGGCTTTGATTCAATAGTGTCATTAGAGTGTGACTCAGCATTGAGTCCCAGCCCCTTGGGCTGATAAAACAGACTCTCACACAGAAGTAGATTATACAGGAAGGGAGAATGCTCCATAGACATGGTCCTGGGAAGAGAAATGAGCCTAATAGTCTACAGCTGATCTTGTGAAGAGACCAGCACAGCTGAGCCTGGAAAGAAATGAGCCCCTGGGGAGAGAGATGAGCCTTATGCCAGCCTACAGCTGAGATCAGAAGAAGCTGGGACCACAGAGCCTTAAGAGGAAGAAGGAAGGCTGAAACCTTGCAGACATCGCCCGCCACCTTGTGTCAATGTGTGGCAATAGACTTTGGGAGAGAAACTACCTCTTATGGTACCTTGAGTTGGACTCCTTAGGGCCTTGTGACTGTAATCTTTTACCCCAAATACCCTTTATAAAGGCCAACAGAGTTCTGGTACTTTTCATCAGCACCTCTTTAGCTGACTAATACAGACCCACGATGTTTCCGCTGCATGATTCTGCTACCCTTTGTGTTATACTATTGAATTCAATTTGATGACGTATTACTCAAGATTTTTCTACTTTTATAAATGAGATTGATCTATAATTCCCTCCCTTTCTTGCTTCCTTCCTTCCCTTCCTTTCCCTCCCCTTCTCTGTCTTTCTTTCCTTCTTTCCTTCTTTACTTCCTCCCTCCCTCCCTTCCTTCCTTTTTTTTTTCCTTCTTCCCTTCCTCCTCTCTCTCTCTCTGTGTTTTTGGTACTGAGAATGTATTTACCCCCCCTCCATAAATTAATTTCCAATTCCCATTTTTTCCATTCATTAAAATGATTTGTGTGTGATCAAGACTGTTTATGTAACATATAGTTATTGATTATTCACTGTCCAGCAGGCCCTCTCTAGTCACCGGGGATATGATAACAGACATGCAAATTCCTGCCCTGACACATCCTTAACATTTTGACAAAACCCACCCTCGTTATGGGTCTTTGGGGGTGGGGAAGACTCTTTTGATTTCCAACTCAATTTCTATCATGGTTTTTGGTTTATTCAGGGTTTCTCTTCTTCGATTTGTTGTCTAGATTTTCCTAGAAACTTTTCTTATATATCTGTTTACCAATTTGGGATAAAATTATTGTATTAAACTATGGCAATCTCTACTGTATATTTACATTTGTTCTCTTTTTCCCCTTGCTTATTTCTGGCTTTTCATTTTTTTCTTGTTCAGTCTGATTAATGGTCTGATTATAGGTTTGTCTTTTGTGTTATTATTAAACTAATTATGATAGTTTTTGAAAGGGACCCCTATTTAGTTCTTAATTTGTGCTCTTCACGTTGCTACTTTCTCTCACTTCTTTATTTAAAATTTTCTATTTCTAGCTTCTTGAAATGACCACATAACTAATTTACTTTCAATCTGTCCATTAAAAAATTCATCTTCCTAAATATCATTCCCTCTGAAAGGAACTAGGGCTTCTTGGAGAATGGCTGAGTCCAGATGTAGGGCAGAAAATGTACAAAATGAGCCTGGAACATCTGTCACAATAGATAACAAAGAAGCTATCAGAGACTACCAGGGTCATAACAATAGGACCCTGAAGCCTAATTAAAGGGGTTCATTCTCACTGGCCAAAGATGGGACAATATGACCATCAAAAAGAATAATATCCACAGTGGATTGAAATACATCATGTATATTAAAGTCCATGAGCACACAATGATACTAAAAATATCCCTCCTGGTAATCTTTGATGTTAGGATATCACTCATTATTCTGAAAACCCTTTAGAAGAGTATGTGTCAGCATGTATGCTGCTTTTCTTATAGGAACTGTACCTCTGGTTTGTATAGAAAAAAGCTAAAAAAAAAAAAAAAAAAAAAAAAAAACCACACAAAAAACCCCCCTGAAAAATGGAAAACCTGAATAAATAAAAAACCTCAAGTTGATGAAAGAAAGCTCTTTTTAAAAGAATTCTGGTTAATAAAGAAAGAATGATATACTTAGGATAGCACCACTCAGGAGTCCTTGGAGGACTAACAGTAGGCAGTGATCATCAGGGGCTGCTGAAGCCTCCTGATGTGAGGCACTGGGGATGACACACCACCACCTCTGAAGCACTCTGGCCAAACATTCAAACCTTGGTCTGATCAAACCTCTTTATCTGAAAACAGTTTATGGAAAGTACAGGGAACCAAGGAACATGTTAAATGACCCCATGGGGATGGAATCGGCACAACCTAGACCGGAAAACTCTACAGGAAAACAATCAGGTTTCTTCAACAAATAAATCGCAAGAAAAAAATGTGCAGATTCAAAGACACCTAAGAGACACACCAACCAAATACAATATATGGACTATGTTTGGAATCCTGAACCAAACAAAGACACTCTTAGGAAAAAATTAGGTGTGACGGTAGAATTGTGGTTTGGTTAAAAAAGAGAGATGCCTATCTTTTAAAGATTCACACTGAAGAATTTATGGATGATATGTTCTATTTTGCCCCCAGGTGGGGTTAAGTCAGATGTTGATAATGGTTGAAGCTGGGTAATAGGTACATGGAGGTTCGTTATACTACTTTGTCTACTACTGGTTATGTCTGACTTTTTCTATAACTAAAAATAATGCACCTATTTTCCCTCAAATAATTGTTCCTGAAAAGTCTCCATGTAGAGTCGTGTAGCTCTGGTTCATTCAGTTTCACTGATAATTACTATGTTTGTTTAAATGCACTGGAGTTTTTTTTGTTGTGTTTTGATTTGTTTTTTTTTTTTTTAGCCCCTTTTCCTGTTGGTTGAGATTTGTATTATTTCCAACATTTCCCTTCCGTTGTGCCATGGATATTTTTGGACATATGTCCTTGTTAATATGAACATAAAATGGCAAATGGAATTGCTGGATCATCACTTTTGGTCATTGTTAAACACATAGCAACCCCACTAATACTTGAGGAGATTTCTCCATTTTTCAATATTATTGCTCTGCTGAGTAGTGCCCGATTTTTATGAATTGTATACATGTGACATTGTATTGATATTTTTGTTTGCTTTTATTTTATTATTTATGATGCTGTTTATAACATATTGTTCATCACATCACATCACTAAGCTATGAATTCCTTGGTCATGTTCCTTTTCTCTATATTTGTTGATTGATTTCTTTGTTTTGGGATTAGATATACTATTAGTTTCTAGTTGATAGCATTGTAAATATAATCTCCCATTCTGTAGCTTCTATTGTCATTTAGGGTTTACTAGTTTTAAGGTTAACATTTTAGTATTTTTCTTTTTAGTTTGCATTTTATAATTTTAAACAAATCTTATACCCTGAGATCATGAAATTTTTTACTCTCAAAAATAATGCATCTGGGAGCAGGTGTAGCTCAGTGGTTGAGCACCAGCTTCCCACATACAAGGTCCTGGGTTCAATCCCTGGCCCCAGTACCGTCAATAATAAATAAATAAATTTAAAATAGAGCTCACTATTTAAAAAAAAACAACAATTCATCTAAAAATTTAAATTAATATGTAAGTATTACTTTAGCTTCATCCTATGTATTTCATATATGCCCTTTATCATGTTGAGAAGTTCCCTTATATTTCTATTTTTTGAGGTGTTTTTATTAAGAAAGGATGCTAGATTGTGTCAAATGCTTTTTCTCTGTTAATTGAGATGAGCACGTGGGATTTCCCCCTTCATTTTGTTAATGTGATATATTACAGTATTTGATTTTCTTATGTTGAACCACCCTTGCATGCCTGGGATAAAACCCATTTGATCATGTTGTAGAATTTTCATTAAGTGCTATCAGGTTCAATTTTCAATTATTTTGTGGAGGATTTTCCCATCTATGTTCATAAGAGAAATTGGTCTGTAATTTGTGTGTGTGTGTGTGTGGTATCTTTATCTGGTTTGGTGTTAGGGTGATGTTGGCATTGTAGAAAGAGTTAGGTAGTATTCCTTCCTTTCCAATTTTTTGGAAGAGTTTGAGAAGAATTGGTATTAATTCTTCTTGAAATGATTGGTAGAATTCACCTGTGAAGCCATCTGGTCCTGGAATTTTCTTTTTTGGGAAGTATTTGTTGACAGATTCAATCTCTTTACTTGTAATTGGTCTGCTGAGATCTTCTATTCCTTCTTGAGTCACTTTAGGTTGTTCATTTGTTTCTAGGAATTTGTTCCTTTCATCTAATTTATTGGCATAAAGTTGTTCATAGTAACCCCTCATGATCCTTTTTATTTCTGTGGGGTCAGTAGTAATGTCCCCCCTCTCATTTCTGATTTTATTTGTTTGCATCTTCTATTTTTTTCTTTGTCCATCTAGCTAAAGGTTTGTGAATTTTATTGATATTTTTAAAGAACCAGCTTTTGGTTTTGTTAATGCTCTCTATTGTTTTTTTAATTCACAATTTCATTATTTCTGTTCTAATCTTTATTTCTTTCCTTCTGCTTGCTTTGTGCTTAGTTTGCTGTTCTTTTTTCTAGTACCTCCAGGTGTGCCAGTTAAGCCTTTGATTTTAGCTCTTTCTTTAATATAAGCATTTAGGACTATAATTTCCCTTCTTAGCATTTCCTTCACTGCATCCAACAAGTTTTGATATGTTGTGTTCTTATTTTCATTTGTCTGAAGATATTTACTGATTTTTCTTGTAATTTCTTCTAAGATCCACTGATTAAGAGAGTGTTATTTAACTTCCATATATTTGTGGATTTTCCTGTTTTCTGCTCATTATTGATTTCTAGCTTCATTCTATTATGGTTAGAGAAGATGCTTTGCATAATTTCAATCTTTTAAAATTTATTGAGATTTGTTTTGTGACCTAATATTTGTTCTATCCTGGAGAATGATCATGTGCACTTGAGAAGAATGTATATACTGCTGTTTTATGGTGCAATGTTCTGTATAAGGATGTGAGGTCTAGTTCATTTATCATATTATTTAAGTTCTCTGTTTCCTTACTGATCTCTTATCTAGATGTTCTATCTATTGAGGAAAGTGGTGTATTGAAGTCTCCAACTATTGTAGAGCTGTCTATTTCTTCCTTCAGTTTTGCCAATGTTTGCCTTGTGTTTTGGGGCTCTGTGGTTAGATGCATATATATTTATGATTGTTATTTCTTCTTGATGGATTTCTCCTTTTATTAACATATAGTGTCCTTCTTTGTCTCTTAGAAGAGCATTGACTTGAAATCTATCTTGTCTAATATTACTATAGCCACCCCAGTTCTTTTTTGGTTACTATTTGCATGGGATATCTTTTTCCATCTTTTCACTTTTAACCTATTTGTGTCTTTGGGTCTACATTTAGTCTCTTATAAAAAACATATAGTATGATTGTGTTTTTTTTTTTTTTTTATCCATTCTGCCAATCTGTGTCTTTTGATTGGGGATTTAATCAATTAACATTCAGTGTTATTACTTTAAAGGCAGTACTTACTTAAGCCATTTTGTCCTTTGGTTTTGATATGTCATATCCTTTTTTTTGGTCTCTCTTTTCCTTTATTGCAACCTCCTTTTCTGTATAGTTGATCTTTTGTGATGTATCTGACTGATTCCTCTCTCATTTCTGTTTCTGTGTATTTTAAAAATACTTTGTTTGTGGTTACCCTGGGACATATTACACAACCTGCATTTATAAACTACTAATTTGAAAAAATTCCAACTTAGCTTCAATAGTATACATGTTCTCTGCTCTCATATTTCTCTGTTTCCCCTCTTTATGTTGTTTTTGTCCCACTTTGTCACTTTATATTTCATGGTCTTTATCAGGAAATATGTCTTTTTCTTTTTCAATTATATCCTGACTCTTATTGGAATTTAAGGGTAGAGTTGTATGTTGAGGATACAGTACTATTGGGTTTTACATTTACCCTTTTAGTCACCCTTACTGATAGTCTTTATTTCTTTATGCTCCTCCAAGCCACTCTTTCCTGTCTTTTCCTTCCAACCTGCAGAAACTCCCTTTAGTAATTCTTGCAGGGCAGGTCTTTTTTTGAGTTTCTGTTTATCTGTGAATATTTTAAACTCTCCCTCATCTTTGAAGGACAGTTTTGTTGGATAAAGAATTTTTGGCTGGCATCTTTTCTCTTTCAGTATCTTGCATATAATACTCCTGCCTTCTTTTCTCCATGATGGTTTCTGGTTTCTGATGAAAAATTGGCACTTAGTCTTATTAAAGATCCTTTGTAGATGATGAATTGCCTTTCTCTTGCTGCTTTCAGAATTCTCTTTAACTTTGGCATTTGGCATTCTGAATAGCATGTGTCTCAGAGTAGGTCTATAAGGATTTATTCTGTTTGGAGTATGTTGTGCTTCTTGGGCATGTATATTTATTTTTTTCACAAGAGTTGGGAGGTTTTTGGCCATTATTTCCTCAAATATTCTTTCTGCCCCCTTTCCCTTCTCTTCTCCTTCTGGGACACCATAACACATTCTGTGTGTGTGTGTGTGCACTTCATGCTGTCACTCAAATCCCTGAGACACTGCTCAATTTTTAAAAATTCTTTTCTCTATCTGTCCTTCTGTATGATTTAGATTGTTCTGTCTTCTAGTTCACTGATTCTTTCTTCTGCTTGTTCAAATCTGCTTTGTATGCATGTAGTATATTTTAATATCATAATGGTGATGTTCATTCCCATAATTTTTGTTAGGTTTCCTTTTATACTTTCAGATTCTTCTTTATGCTCACACATTGTCTTCATAATATCTGTAGAAGTTTGATATTATTTATGAATTTCAAAAAGAAGTACAGATTATGTTTGTAAACTGGTTGGTTCCTTTGGCATGATAACCTTTTGATTGTATTAGATTCAGCTGAGACATCTGATTAAATTATGTGGAGATTAGGGCTCTGATCCAACCATGTCATTAGAGTGCAACTCAGTATCGAGTCCCAGCCCCCTTGGGGATAAAACAAATGCTCACACAGAAATAAAAACATGGAGAAGGAGAACACAAAGGAAAAGAGACAGCTCATTAGACAGAATCCTGTGGTCCCAGGAAGAGAGATGAGCCTGATAGTCTACAGCTGACCTTGTGAAGAGAATAGAGCAACTGAGCCTGGAAAGAGACAAGCCCTGGGAAGAGAGCCAAGCCTTATGCTAGCTTACAGCTGAGAACAGAAAGAGCTGGGACCACAGAGCCTTAGGAGGAAGAGGAAGGCTGAACCTTTGTAGAAACAGGCAGTCATCTTGCTCCAACACGTGGCAACAGACTTTGGTGAGGGAAGTAACTTATGCCTTATGGCCTTGTGACTATAAGCTTCTACCCCAAATAAATACCCATTATAAATGCCAACAGATTTCTGGTACTTTGCATCAGCACCCCTTTGGCTAACTAATACAATATCCTTTAGCTCTATATCCTTATTTTCCTTTTTCTCCTTGAATTGATTTAAGAGATTTGTATGAATTTCTTTGATGAGTTCTTTCAAATTCTATGTCTCCTCTGAAGTTTTAATTTGTTCCCTTGACTGAGCCATATCTTCTTGATTCTTAGTATGGCTTGTAATTTTTGCTGATAGCTGGGAATCTGATTATTTTGATGTTAATTCTGAAGCTCAGTTTCACCTTCTTTTCTAGGGTTTTATTATTATTATTATTTTAGGGTTTTATTATTGATTGTCTTTGTGTTAAGGCTCTTCTTTGACACTTGGTCTAACTTATTCTAGATATTTAAAGTTGCCTGTGTTTAACTGATCAGATTTTTCAGCTCTTCTTCATCTGCTTCTTGCAGTACAATTTTTAAGATTGTACTTTTATGCAATTGTTTCACCTCCAGGAGAAAGCTTCCTTTCCTCTCTTCCTTTTCCAGGAATCTTGATCTGTTCTGCTTGTTTTTGTGCAGAATTTTCTCCCTCGCTCCTGTGATTTGTTTAAATTCTCTCCCTCATTCAGTGCCCCCCTTTCTTTACACTTCAATTCTGGGACTCATCCTGTCTTATAGCAGTTTAGTCTCCTCCTTTTTTTTTTTTTCTGAGAATTTTCTGCCTCTGGTTTCTTCCCCATCAGGGTGTCCTACCCTGGGGAGCCAGATGTAGTCAATCCAGAAAGATATGTCAATCCAGAAATGTCTATTTTGCACTTAGGTGATCCAGCCAAGAGAAACTGGATTGAGTGCATGCCCCTTTTGCTTACATTTTGCTGGGGTCTATCTTTCTCCCCTCCCCCCCTCCTCAGGGGCCCTTATGTATGCATTATGACTCAGTGGCTTGTGTTCCACCCTGGGTCTCTGGCAACCTGTGCCTAGATATGTGTGGGGTTCCAACTTGCTGCTATGAGTGACTTTATAGTATGCAGTCATGGCTGGGGGGACCTGGGTTGTGCTGCCCCTGTGTGACTCCCAAGCTGTGTGGGACCAAGTTAGAGGGAGGGGTATGGACTGATCTTGGAGATTCTTTTTGTTTTTCTTTGATACATCATTTGTGGAGTCCTTCTCCAGTCTCTATTGTCATCCAGAATTCTAAGCAAGTGGGATTTGTCCTTTTATTTGCTGATTCTTAGGGGTGATTTTTCCAGGGGATGTCTTATGCTGCCATGTTGATGACATACACTGCATGATGTATCCTTTTGATTCTTTATTTTCTATCTTTCTTGTGGCTTTATTTTAGATGGTTCTTTTATAGAATATAAGCATAAAAATACTTGGATTTTAATATATTTTATAATCTCCATCCTTTAATTGGTGAAGATAATCTGTTCACCTGTTTTGTGAGTACTGATATATTGGGCTTAATTCCACCATCTTATTTTGTGTTTGTTGTTTACCATCTGCAGGAGATATTGGCTAGCAGCCCACTTCAAGAAAGACCAGGTGAATTAATTCACAGAGTAAGATCACACAGTGTGATTTACTGTATTCCAGCCACTTTTGTAATCATAATTGCTTGCTGATGTTTGAAATTTCCTAAAAAGGAACAGATTCACTTATTCTAATAAAGGAAAGGGAGAGTATACAAATGCTATGGGATGGGTGTGTGTGTGTGGGGGGGTTGAATTTTGTATTCCTCAGTCATCGAGAATAAATGTCCATTAGTAGATTACTGATGATTGTTATGGCCAGTCATTCAGCTAGCCAGCAAGTGTTTATTGAGCACCTACTAGGTGCTGGGCATTGTGCTTGTGCAAGGATACAGTGAAGCACAAGACAGACTATTCCTGCCCCTCATGGAGATTATAGTGGGGGGTATATTAGTCAGCCAAAGGGGTGCTGATGTAAAATACCAGAAATTGGTTGGTTTTTATAAAGGGTATTTATTTGGGATAGAAACTTATAGTTACCAGGCCATAAAGTATAAGTTACTTCCCTCACCAAAGTCTATGGCTGTGTGTTGGAGCAAGATGGCTGCTGAGGTCTGCCAAGGTCCAGGCTTTCTGGGTTCCTCTTCCTAGGACTTGGCTCTCTCTGGGCTCAGGCTTGCTTCTCTCCACAAGGCCAGCTGCAGACTATCAGGCACGGCTCGTCTCTTTTCCTGGAGCCTTCTCTCCTTCCTCATGACCAAGGTCCTCTGTGTGTTTACTTCCTCGGGCTCCAGCATTAAAACTCAGTATCAGAACGCCAACTCTGTCCTTTGCTATGTCTTTTTTCTGTGAGTCCCCACCCACCAAGGGGCGGGGACTCAATGCTCTACTAACGTGGCCCGATCAAAGCCCTAATCATAATTTAATCATGCCGGGAGGAACAGACCAGTTGATAAGCATAATCCAATATCTGTTTTTGGAATTCATAAACAATGCCAAACTGCTACATAGGGAGATAGCTATTAGCAAATAAGGCTAAAACTGGGTTTTCTAGACTGTTTAGAGTCATAGGCACATATACTTGGGAAGAAAGGTATGATAGGCAGAATTTTGGCCCCCATAACTTTTGCCCCAGTGTTATGCAAATGTAATTAAGGTTACTAATCAGTGAACCTTAAAATAGGGAGATTATCCTGGATTATATAGGTAGACCAAATCTAATCACATGACTTCTTAAAAGCAGAGAATTTTCTCTGGCTGATGGCAGAAGGAGAAGGCAGAAGAGGTCAGAGAGATTTGAAGGGTGAAAAGGATTCGATGGGCCATTGCTGATTTGAAGATGAAAGGGGACATGTGTCAAAGAAATGGAGACTTCAGTCCTACGGGACTGAATTCTGCCAACAATTGGTGAGCTTGGAAGAAGACTCTGAGCCCCAGGTGAGAACTGCAGTCCCAGCTGATGCCGTGATTTTAGGCTGGTGGACTCTGAGCTGAGAATTTGGTCCTATTGTGCTGGACTTTTGGCCAAATAAACTGAGCACTGTTTAAAGCCATTAAGTTTGTGATAATTTTGTACTGCAGCAATAGAAAACTAATACAGAGGGTACAATTCTTCTGCACTAGAAATGTGACCGGCTATGCTTATGTCAGGTCCTCCAAACTGCCTTTTGCTGTCTGTGCACCATGGACAGGTCTCCACTGCTGTTCCACATCACATGGTCATGCCTAACTTCAAAGGAGGAATGGGGGCAATATTACGATGAGCCCAGACAGGTTCCTTATCTGTAAAGAAGAGATGATGATGATTGTATCTACTCCATAAGTGTTTTAGTTTGCTAAAAGCTGCTTGGAGCAGTATATCAGAAATGTGTTAGCTTTTTTTTTTTTATATATATTTTTCTTCATTTTACCAGGAGGTCCCGGGGATTGAACCCAGGTCCCTCCATATGGGAGACGGGCGCCCAACCATTTGAGCCACATCTGCTCCCCAGAAATGTGTTAGCTTTTACAATAGGAAGTTATTAGGTTAAAAGCTTACAGTTCTGGGACTGTGAAAATGTTCAAATCTAGGTTTCATCAGGCAATGCTTTTCTCCTTGAGGACTGGCTGCTGGTGATCCTGGATTCCTCTCACATGGCAGGGATCAAGAGCAGTGTCTTGGTCTCTGCCTTCTCCTCCAGGCCTTGTTGCTTTCAGCTTCGGGCTGTGGCTTTTCTCTCTCCCGGGTTTGTGATTTCAGCTTCTGGAAGCTTCTCTCTCTCTGCAAGATTTTTCTGTGTCTGCTGCTTTTTATTCTGCCTTTTATAAAGGATACAATAAGAGGATTAAGATGCAACCTGAGTCATGCCCTACTGGAGTGATCTAATCAAAAGGAAGTGAATCTGATCAAAAGATCCCTTCTACAATAGGTTTACATGCACAAGAATGGATTAGCTTTAAGAACAGGATTTTCTGGGGTCCACAAAGGCTTCAAACTGCCATATAAGATTGTTATGAAAATAGAATGAGTGAATGTATGTTAAGCATTTAGAGCAGCTCACAGTTAATGCTTATTAAATGTTGGCAGCTAATATTTTCTCTATGGAATGAGCCATTTGACACATTCAACTGTGCATTCATTTACTCATTCCATAAAATTCAATTGCGTGGCTTCTAAATGTTAAAACATGTGCTTAGTGGTGAGGATTATGATAGAAGGGCCCCTGTAAAGTAAGGATAAATTGGAAACTGTTTTTTAATTCTGATTCCAAAACAATCTTGACTCATGTGAGATAGCAGAGGGGATTCTGATATTTTACAAAGAACAGGATCTACCCACCAATTGGGCTTATTTTATGTCATGACCATACGTAAGGTATTGTCAAGTTTGTGGTTATAGTTGTGAGATTTGCTTTCTCTCTGTATGAAATTAGCCAGATATTTGTCTCACATTTTACCTAATGTCTACACTTTTCTTGGTTCACCCTTTCTGTGACATCCCAACAGTAGGTGACATTACAGTTCACTCACTGCATAGTTTAGAACCCTGAATACTGTATTTTCATATCTTTACGTAGTCCACAACTTTCCTGGTGGAAGAAAGAGAATCACCTTATAACCACTGGAGGGCAGTAGCAACTCAGTGATGCAATACACTAAATCGCTGCTGCCTTCCATCAGAAAGGGAGCAGTGGAGATATCTTTCAGAATAAGTACTCATTTAACAGATGAGGAAACTGAGTCTCAGGGAGGGGAAGTTGTTGTCTCAAGGACACACAAGGTATGAGTGGTAAGGTTGGGCCTGAAATCTGACTCCTAGTTGAAGGTAACATTTCAAATATTAGGTTTCAGATCTGAAAGAATTTGCACTAGATAAAAAAGAATCAGGTCGTGGACCAAAAAGAAAAAAAAAGTATAAAACAATGTTTTGCTTATCCTTATGTGTGTCTGAGAAGTACATCCTGTGATTTCTGCCACTGGTGAAGTTAGTCTTAGAGATTTAGGAGAAGAGGCTATTACCGGAGCAGTGTCTAAAAGCGAGGGTATCATAGGGGAAAGGTAGATTCTAGAAGTAGAGTAGTTGGGGAGCGAAGCATCTGGGTGGGTACGACTTGTCATAGGCCTAGGATGAGCAAGATAAAGTCAAGGCGCACAACCCAGACAGGCATCATGGGGCAGCCACACAAGGTTTGCCTTAAGGCCCAAATCAAGGCCTTGGCAAGCCAAGTGCTCTAGCAATAGCATCCTAGTCACAGATCCAATTATTCTTTGTATAACATGGCTGAGTCTTCTCCAAATTGAACAACTGTTATCCATGTACAGTCCACACTTGGTAAATTCTTAACCAGGCTCCATCTGTATCAATTCAGTTTGGCTATGAAAAACAGAGATCCCTAATAACAATGACACAAACAAGATAGAATTGATGTATCTAGAGGTAGGGAGACCAGGGGTGGTATGCTGTCACAAGGTCCTTGGGACCTGGGCTTTTCTGTCCTTTGCTCACTGGCCTGGCCTTGGGGTTCCCACAACCGCCTCATATTCCAAGAAGGCTGCAGAAGATTCTGATATGTCTACATTGTGGCCAGCAGTAAAGAGGGAGGGAAAGGACAGGTACCAGCTGTCTGTTAAGGAAGGTTCATGTTCCTGGAAATGGCTGTGGGAAACTTGGTCACCTGTGAGGAAGGCTGGAAGGTGGAGTGTTCATTCTAGACAACTATTCTGCTCAAATAAAAATTAGATTTTTTATTACTGTGGACAAAAAGAAGAGATTTGGCAGTGCGGTAACTGTCAATCTTTGTGTGGTAGCCAATGAGATGCACCTCACAGATTTCCCTTCAAGGAAGGATTTGCTGTCCATCTGTACTGGGAGTGTGGCCAGCAGGTGACTTCTGGCTGTCCACTCCTTCAGGGTTGGCCTCAGCTTCAGAAAGCTGATGTTACACCTTCCTGAATAGCCCTGATGACTTAAGGTGGGAGTAAAAAGTTCAACAATTCCGCCCACTGCAGGATAACTCTGATGGACAACACTTGCTCCAGAGCTCAGAACCAGGTTGGCTGAGGCTTTATCAGGTCTGCACTGCAGGCCAATCCTACTTTCTCCCCTTTGTTTTACAGGTGTTGATTCCTAATGAGCATCATGTGCTTGAAACTGTCTCTCCATCTGTTTCCAGAGAACCCAAGCTGTGGTGGTTGGTATCATGAGTGGTTAAAAGATGCAGGCAATGAGATGCAGTTTTGGGTGGATCATTTACCGCCTGGAGACCCTGTCACACTGGTGATGGGTGATCACAGCTTCTGGCAGAATGTGGCTATCCACTTGTTAAGCATCCACAAGTTGTGATTTGGGATGTTGTACTGGTGGAAGGGAATGCACTAGCAGACTCAATGTATCAGGCATTTTGAGAGGTATGGAGGTAACAGGAGCTTTAAGGATAGCAGTATTGGGTGACTATTAAATCCATTGATGCCCCCCAGAAAGATAATGAACAGCTGAGAACAAGTCCCAGGGAATTGAAAGCGAGGTGTGAAGTCAAAGAGTCTGTTTGGTTGCATACAAAGAAGCTCCCATGTCCTGCAGGGGAGGGCATGAGAAAGCCAAGGATCAAGCCCAGCACCCAATAGGCCCAGTGGCTAAACCTCAAGGAAAGTTAAATGTCCATCCGAGGCAGATCTGGTATACAATGATCAGGACTCTGGTTGAGAAATTCTGGGACTCTGACACATGAGACAGAGACATCTGGCCAGATACTCCTGAAGATTTTGACTCTTCAGACTGCCCTGAGGCTGTCAGAGTGGCCCACTACTCCCTTGTAAAAACTAGCACCTTCTCAGTGCTGGAAGACATGCAGAAGCCTCTTTCCAAAAAAATAACAGATGCTTCACCCAGGATCTGCTCCTACCTTTCCTCCTGGATACTAGGCCTAATACTATGATTAATTCTCAGTACAACCCAGCTAAGGATATGCTGGGCCAGGTAGGGAAGGAAAGACACTACTCTTTAAAAAGCCTATGAGGGAAGCGGCTGTGGCTCAATCAGTAGGGCTCCCGTTTACCATATGGGAGGCCCCGGGTTCGGTTCCCGGGGCCTCCTGGTGAAGGCAAGCCCGCCCGCACGGTGTGGTTAGCTGACCCAGCGAGCACAAGCAGCAAGGGGGGGATAAATGAATAAATAAATTAAAAAAAAAAAAAGCCTATGAGACATAGCCAATGTATACTGAGACTGATTCTGAGAGTGCATAGTCATGAGGCCCAGAACACGATATTGAACAGGGAAGACTTTGTTGACTTGGAAGTACTCACCTGCGAATCAGGATTTAACATGTTAGCAAGAATCCCCGCGAAAGTGAGAACTTGGGATTAGGATGGCTCCTGGAATCATGGCAAAAGCAATGGTCCATGTGAAGTTGAAACGACAGAATTGCCTTGACAAATGGTGGATAAAGAGATTAACAGGGGAAGCGGATGTGGCTCAAGTGATTGTGCTCCCATCTACCATATAGGAGGTCCAGGGTTTGATTCCTGGGGCCTCCTGGTGAAAGGCAAGCTGGTCCATGCAGGAGAGCTGGCACAGCAAGATGATGCAACAAAAAGAGACACAGAAGAGAGACAATAAGAGATGCAGCAGATCAGGGAGCTGAGGTGGCGCAAGAGATTGTGCAGCCTCTCCCCACTCCAGAAGGTCCCAGGATTGGTTCCTGGTGCCACCTAAAGAGAAGACAAGCAAACACAGAAGAACGCACAGAGAGCCCACAGTGAGTGCAAAAACAATGAAGGGGGCAGGGAGAAATAAATATATAAATAAATAAATTAATTAATTAATCTTAAAAAAAAATTAACAGGCTCAGGGAAATGGGCATGCTGGAATGGATATACTTTGTACAGCCAAGAGACCAACCAAATGATTCTGTTCCAGTATATTCTTTTTTGGTCTTCTTAAATGATTCTCTCATTTAAGAAGACCAGAGGGAATGTGCTGCTGAGAAGGCCACCATCATCACTAAAATGTTCAGTGGTGGCTGTCTTCTGTAGGGGGGTGCTGGTGTTACAAAACTCACTAATAGCAATGGTGATGAAAGGACCCTGAAATAATAAAGGCAGGTTGTGGTGCTTACCCACTAAAAGATGGGGGAATTACAGTTATTGCAACAACCAGCAGGGTTGGTTGAGCCAAGAAGACCTGACCCACAGAAAGTTATGGATATGGTTACAAAAAAACACCGTGTCCTGAGAGGCAAAACAGATGGGCAGCTGACTCAGGTATTACTCAACTTGTACCAGCAGAATTAAGCAAGGTTGGATTGTGTGGGGCTGAAGGCAATTGCCCCAATAAAAAGTCATGTTCACTTGCCCAGTTTCCAGACCTCAGCTAGTTTTCAGACTCACAGTAGATTGATTGAAGAGGTGGCTGGATCACCACTATGGCAATTTTATACAATTTCATAAGTGGCAATTTTATATATTTATACACTTTTTAACATTTAAGGATTTCCTTAGTCCTTCCTAAAGGGACTTTGGCTACTTATGCAGGTAACCTTACATGGGGAAAGGGAAATACCCAGGACTTTTTTTTCTTTATTTATTTTTACCCAGGCATTTTGAGGTCTGTTGGACACCAGGTCTGAATTGATATTGATATACCCAGTGTCACTGTGGACCTTTTATTAGAGGAGGGTCAAAAGGAGTCCAGATAATGAATAGATTTCTGGCTAAGGTCCGACTTACTGAGGTCATTTACTCAGTCCCTGAAGGTATAATTTGGATCGACATACTTGACAATTGGCAAAACCCCGATACTGGTTCTTGACCTGTGGGCTAAGAGCTATCATGGTGGAGAAGGCCACATGGAACCCTCCAAAACCCTGCACCCCATCTCAGCCAAGATGGCAATCAAAATCAATATTGTATCCTGGGGGGAATTGTGGAGATCAAGGCCATCCTTAAAGATCAAAAGCAAGAGTTGGCAAAAAAATTTTTTTTTTTCTGAAAAGGGCCAAATGGAAGTAGTTTAGACTTTGTGTGTGCCATAAGGTCTCTGTCACAGTTACTCAGCTTGGCTGTTGTAGTGTGAAAGCAGCCACAGAAAGTATGTAGATGAATGGACATGACTGTTTCAATAAATCTTCACTTATAAAAACAGAGGGCAGGCTAGATTTGGCCCCTAGGTCTTTTGATATAAAGGATTCAGAAGTGGTTGTCTCCATAATATCACCAATTAATTCACCACTCTGTCCCCTGAAGAAACTGGGTGAATCCTGGATGATGTCTGTGGACTATACAAACTCAACCAAGTGGTGGCCCTGATTGCAGCCACTTTGCCAGATGTTTGTTAGAACTGGCTAAGATGACTCCAGATTCATGATTTGGGGCATATCATTTTGGCAAATGTGTCCTTTCTAGGCCAACTAGACGTGAAGATCAGAAACAGTTTGCATTCCCATAGAACAAACAACAGCACCCTTTATAGTTTCTCTCTAGGGCTCTAGAACTCTCCTACCTTCTGACATAATATGGTCTGAAGAGATCTGGGCCATTTAGGCATTCTGCAGAACTCACATTGGCCATTGTATCAATGAAATTGTGCTGATTGGGCCAGGTAGCATGCTGGAAGGTTTGCTGAACACCTAACTTATCTTGGCCCTGTGAATATTCACAGACTCTGCTGCATCCATAAAATATTTAAGCATCTAGTGATATGGGAGCACAAGGATAGTCAATTCAAAGTGAAAAACAGATGATGCATGATGCATCCTGCATCTCCTATCACAAAGAAAGACGCACAATACCTGGTGGGCCTCTCTGGGTTTTTAGGGGCAGGGTTTTCTATGTTAGGGATCCTTATCTGGAGTATATACATGAAAAGCTTCCAGCTTTGAGTGGATCCCAGAGCAGGAAAGGGCTCTGCATCTCAGGCCCTACAATCCAGCAGACCCTATGTTGCTGGAGATAGCAGTGGTAGGAAAAGATGCTCTAGCACTTTCCATGCTAGTGCAGCCATGGCTCATGGTTCCAAGAAGCATTTGAAGTGCATAGCAGCTCTAAAGCACTGCATGCTGGACAAACTGACTGGTGTGTTTACTCCTCATTCATCCACTCCTCTCCACATGCTGAGAGAATGTCGCCCCCTCATCATTTTCTTAAGGAACAGACTTAAGTATGCCCTGACAGGAGATGACGTAAAGAAGAGCTGTATGTAGTGGTTCCTAAAGATTGATGGCAAGGTCCAGACTGATATAACTTATTCTGCTGGTTTTATGGATGGCATCAGCATTGACAAAACCGGAGCGAATTTCCATCTGATCTAGGATGCCAAGTGTCGCTTTGCTGTTCATCGTATCATGCCTGAGGAGGCCAAGTTCAAGTTGTGCAACATGAGGGAGATCTTTGTAGGCATAAAATGAATCCTTCATCTGGGACCCCTGATGCTGGCACCGTCAGCGACCCTGCTCCCCTCATCAAGGTGAACGACACCATTCAAATTGATTTGGAGACAGGCAAGCATTACCTATTTCATAAAGTTTGATACTAGTAACCTGTGTTTGGTGAATGGAGGTGCTAACCTTGGAAGAATAGGTGTGATCACAAACAGGCAGAGACAGCCTGGCTCTTTTTTTTTTTTTTTTTACCGGGAGGTCCCAGGGATTGAACCCAGTTCCCTCCATATGGGAGACGGACACCCAACCATTTGAGCCACATCTGTCCCCCATGCCTGGTTCTTTTGATGTGGTTCATGTGAAAGATGCCAACAGCAACAGTTTTGCCACCCAGCTTTCCAAAATTTTTGTTATTGGAAAAGATATTCACTCACAATTGCAGAAGAGATAAGACAAGAGACTGGCAGACAAACAGCACAGTGGGTGAAATGGTCTTTGGGTGACATAAATGGAGAGCTCTTTGTGGCTAATTAAAGATAATAAAGTATGAAAAAAAGATGCTGACTAGTGTTTGTGGCAAACCCCAGTGGGAGAATCACAACACAAGTCCCTAGGATTTCTGGGTAAGGCAATGTCATCTTTAGCAGAAAATTATATGCCTTTCAGAAAGCAACTTCTGTGTGCTCCTGGGCTCTAGTGAAGACATAGCCTGAGGCCTTGGGCTATCATGTGACCATGTGGTTGGAATGGCTCATCAGTGGGTCTTGTCAAACACACCAAGCCAGAAGGTTGGGTGGTCCTGGCAACAATTTATTGTGACATGAACAGTGTACATCTGGGATCGAGAATAAGCAGGACCAGAGGGTACAAGCAAGCTACATGAGCAGGTAACCCAGACACCTAAGGCACCCACCACTGTTGTACCATCACTGCAACCTCTATGGGGAATCCCATCTGACCAGCTGAAAAAAGAGAAAAACGCCTGAACTTGGTTTATGGATGAGTCAGCTTGGTAGGTGAGTACAAAACAAAGATGGATGGTAGCTGCACTTCAGCTTCACTAATGGGTGGCCTTGAAAGACACTAGTGGGGAAAATTTTTCTAATGGGCTTAGCTTTAGGTTGAAGACCCAGGAAGTCACTTTTAGAGGAAAGATAAATATCTATGTTTAAAATAAAACTCATGGACTGTGGTGAATGGCCTGGAAGAAAAATATTGGAAGACTGGGGACAAGGACATCCAAATTAAAGGTATGTGAAAGGACATATGCGAGTGGGTACAAAGTGTGAAGAACTTTGTATCACATGTCATCATCCACCAGAGAGTGTTTACCATGGAGGAAGCACTAAACAACCCAGGTTGACAATCAGCCATCTTCTGTCATTGGTCAACCCCAACTCTGATAAATGAAGTGGCCTCAGTGGCCAACAGCATGGACTCCCATTTACTAAGGCTGATCTAGTTACTGCCACAACCAGATGTCAACCTGCCCCCAAAGACAAATGCTGAGCTCCTGATACAGTACCATTTCTCAAGGAGGCCAACTGGCCCCTTGAAGGCAAGTTAAATATATTGGGTTCTTTCTTTCCTGGAAAGGCCAGAGGTTGCTTCTCACAGGAATAGACACCTCTTCTGTGTCTGTATCTGCCTTTCCTGTCTGTACCACTACTTGAGGGATTATGGATTGTTGATCCATTGACTTGGGCCCCCACATAATATTATATCATCTCAAGGAACCCATTTTACAGGAAAGAAAATACAGGAGTTGGTCCATGACCATGGCATATACTGGTCAAATCACATATTGCACCATTCAGGTTCTGTCAGTTTGATAGAGCATTGTAGCAGCCTGCTGAGCATAGTTGAAGCTCCTGACAGTCCTCTTGGAGGATGGAGTATCATCCTCCAGAATGCAGTATGTGCATTGAGTCAAATATAGTGTCTGTCCCCAACAGGAAGAACACATGGGTCTGGGAAGAAAGAGTTAGAAGCAGGAATTGCCCCACTTACCATCCTCTATGGGGATTTGTGATTCTTATTCTTGCAACTCTGGGCTCTGCAGGGTTATAATTCCTAGTTCATAAAGAAGACCCACTTTCACCCGAGGCCACAGCAAGAGCCTTATTTAATTATAAACTATTGCTGCTGATAGAGTACTTTGGGATCCTTGTGTCCAGGTATTAGAAAGTAAGAAAAAGTGTCTTGGCAGAGGCAATGGACCCAATCATCTAGAAGAGGTAAGATTGCTTTTACACAATGGGGACAGAGAGGAAAACATATGGAAGTCAGGTGATTCATTTGGGTTCCCCTTGGTACGGCCCTTGACCAGTTATGACTGTAAATGAACAGGTATAGTGATCCATCTAGCCTGAGAAGCACACGGTAGCCACGGGCTCAGAAGACTTGGGTGAAGGACTGGGTCATGCCACCAGATAAGCCACGGAGGCCAGTAAAGGTGCGAGCTGAGGGTGAGTAGCATCTAGGATGGAAAGGTGGAGGAGGGAGACAATGAGGATCAAATGTGGCCTTGAAACCAACTGCAGTGGTGGGGGTAGAGTTCGTCTACTAATATCCCTCTTATAAGCTTCTCCTCTGGAAGAGAGGCCTACCAGAGTCCTTGAGGAATGCTCCCTGAATGTAGAAGAGAAGTGGATCTAAGCAGCACAGGGGATGGACTGATATGGCTATAGAGATGCCCCACTCACATCCCTTTTCAGCTGAGTATACTCACCAGGTGGCTCCCAGCTGTCAGCTCCTCCAGTCAGCCTCAGCTGTAGAGAGCATGTGGTCTGAGGTCATGCTCTTTATGGGACAGTCTGCATCTGGTGACTGAGCAGGGCAGGGACATAAAACCTTGGCACGGGACAGTTATGACCAGGAATATTTGACCCAGAGCTCCCTGCCCAGTTCGCTAAGGTTTTCTCAGGGCTACATTGCAGTTTAACTTCTCCCTTTGCCCAGTCCTACATCCTCCCTTTGAATCCCAATAAACATTTTGGACCCCAAACTCCATTTCAGTGACAGTTTCTGGAGAAACCAACTAGAGACTCTTTGCTTCCCAACTTTAAGTATACTAGCTCTAGTACAATTCCATGCCTCACCACCATTTCAAGAAAAATTATTTGAACAAATATTGAAATAATTGAAGATTTTCCAAGAGTAAAAATAAGCATAGTGACCTCTCGCTTATTGCCCCTGTTCTTCCTTTAAGCCTGTCTACTGGTGTCATTAACTTTACTTCAATTGGGGTGCTGGGCCCAATCCTCCCTCAAGGATGTCCTTGAACCATAGAGTTAAGAAATTATGTTCTCATATTATTCACTTATGACCAAGCCTCCGCCTTGTATCTTATTTCCAGTAATAGCACAGTCCTGTCTCCTTTTTGGGTTGTTCATGCCAAGTGGCTCTAGGCTGCTGTATTAGTCAGCCAAAAGGGGCGCTGATGCAAAGTACCAGAATTTTGTTGGCTTTTATAAAGGGTATTTATTTGGGGTAAAAACTTACAGTTACAAGGCCCTGAAGAGTTCAACTCAAGTTTAGTTCCTCACCAAAGTCTGTTGCCACGTGTTGAAGCAAGATGGTGGGCGACATCTGTGAAGGTTCAGCCTTCCTCTTTGTTCTTAAGGCTCCATGGGCCCAGCTTCTTCTGATGTCAGCTGTAGGCTGGAGGGCTGGTTTCTTTCCTGGCCTGCTCAGCTGCTCAGGGCTCTGGTTGCTTCAGTTGCAAACTATCTGGCGAATGGCTCCTCTCTCTTCCTGGGGACTCTGCTGTGTCTATGGAGCTGTCTCTCTTCCTCTGTGTTCTTCTCCATGTATCTACTTCTTTCTGTCTCCTTGATTAAGTGTCTTTTTATATAGCCCACAAAAGAGGCGGGGACTCAAATTGAGTCACCCTAATGACATGGTTGAATCAAAGCTCTAATCTTAACATAATTTAATCAAAGGCATCTCAGCTGAATCTAATACAATCAAAGGGTATCATGCCCAGAGGAACAGATGAGTTTACAAACATAATCAAATATCATTTTTGGGAATTCATAAATAATATCAAACAGCTACAACTGCTGTGTTAAATTACTGCAGCACAGAGAAGAAAGAATCTGATTCACATAGGTCTTTTGTTTGCTGTCTCTGCCCTTTCTAGCTTTCATTACATTAACACATAATTTTCCATGAAATGGTAAATTTTTTTTTTAACTTTGCTTTTATAGCAAAAATCGATAACCTGAAGTGGTTCTTCTTTTTCTTTGCATAGACTTTTCTTCTTTCCATATTTATCCTCCCTCTCCTCCTCTTCCTCTCTCTTCTCTTTCTGCAATTTTTTTTTTTTTTTTTTTTTTTTTTTTACCGGGAGGTCCCAGGGATCGAACCTGGGTCCCTCCATATGGCAGACGGACACCCAACCATTTGAGCCACATCCACCCCCCTATTCCTGCAATTATTGACTGCGCTGCCCATGTCAGGAGACCAGGCTAAGACACAGAGAGAAAAGACAGTGTCTGTTGTCAGGAAGCTTCCATTCTACTGTGTTGGTGAAAGCATGGGCACTGGAGCATGCTGTTCATCTTCTTGAAGAGGGTGAGGCTTGTCTGAGTGCTCAGGAGAAGCTTGTTTTCACTTCTGGGTTCTTGACTATGTGTGCTCTTGAAGTTTCAGGAAGTTTTACCTTCAGAGAGCTGATAGATTAGTGTAATTAGCTTCTCATTCTGTAAATGACTTTCTTGAAATGTTTGAAGGAGACTTGAAAACAGTTACTTTAATGTGAAATTTCCATCTGAAATCTTCTCTCGGAACTCTTAATTTGCCTTAGAAAAAATTTCATTCCAGGTGGCAGAGAAACCATCTTCATCCTAGGTTTGAGACACTTTATCTCAATTTCCCAAGAAAAGCAGTGGTCATCAAAGGGGTTTAGCAGGATGTGGAGTGTTTCCCTCTTTCCTTCTGGCTTGTAAGTACACATGCATGCAGAATAGCTCATCACACACGAAAGTCTACATTTTAAAAGAGTAATGATATTTCTCAGTCAAATGGTGCCATTTTTCAAACCTGAGATTTAATGGCTTGAGGTTTATTCTGAGGATCTTTAGTGCCAATATCCTTTCTTCCCTCTAAACATTTGTGTCTTCTCCACTCTGAAGGCTGCATTTCCTAGGGGCTACTCTGTCATTTCCAGAAACCTCTTTGTCATGGCAATGTCAGATCATTGCCATGTACCAAATATTTAGTTTAATTTTCCCATTTTTCAGTGGAAACAAGAAAGAACACTATATGATTGCTTATCTGTCCTTCAGTTGTTTTTTTTACAAATGTCTGGTGCAGTCACACCTGAATAATTGATTCCTTGATAGTGTGTATTTTAATTGCTAAAGCCATCTTATTACTTATATGTCATTTTCATCAATAATTTTGACACAAACTAACTCTTTACTGTTTAGAGCTAAGTAGAATTTATAAGTAGAAATAACATAAATTCAATTACAGTGTAGTGTCCTAGAATTAACTAGCATTCAAACTCCAGATCATAAAGGGGAAAAAAAATCAGAATAGTAGACAGCATCTGAAAAACTATTTTAGCTAAGAAGAGGCCATGAACAATTTGGATTTGTTCTAAGTTTTATATCCCCCATCCCCCGCTTACACAAAAACCAAATCAGGTTAGCCTTAGCTTTTGCAAAATAATCCATTATTTGAAATAAAGTAGTGAGTCTTCCCAGAAATTATGGAACACTGGGTATTTATCTTGCCGAGTTCTAAGTTCATTCCTCTGGTTGTTGGCATTACCTACAAATGAGAGCCTTTGCCATCCTGAACCCTATGCAGAGAAATGGATGGTATATGGGTCACTTCTTAATCTGAAACAACATAACCTTTACTTTTTTTTTTTTTTTAAGATTTATTTTATTTATTTACTCCCTCCCACCCCCTCATTGTTTTGCACTTGCAGTGTCTGTTCTTCTTCCTTGTTTCTTTAGGAGGCACCAGGAACTGAACCCAGGACCTCTGATGTGGGAAGGAGGTGTCTAATTGCTTGAGCCACCTCTGCTCCCTGCTTTTTGTTATGTCTTTCATTATGTTTTTTCTTCTTGTGTCTCTTGTTGTGTTAGCTTGCCATGCTTGCCCATTGCGCCAGCTCGCTATCTTCTTTAGGAGGCACCGGGATCTGAACCAGCGACCTCCAATGTGGTAGGCGGGATCCTAGTTACCTGAGCCATATCCGCTTCCCACCTAGCCTTTACTTCTTGCTCAAATGATCAGTTAAGGCACTCTTTATAGCAAGATCACTGGGCCCGGTCCTGCCTGCCTCACAGAAACATTGTGGCCAATGCATCATCCCAAAGGGTTGGCTTGGACCATCTCAAGGATTGTTCCTCAGAGTCAGGGTAAGTCTGGAGGATGAAGAGAAGTCCTCAAGAACAGCACAAACCCAATGGCTTCTTCGTGCTCTGGAGTGCTCCAGACAAGAGCTGCCTTCCGTGTCTCCACAGAGAAGCCTGTCTCTTGTTGAAATACTGCAAGACCCCAGGATTGAGCCTCCAGTTGGACACTTTTGCTTCTTAGTCTTACAAGTCACAGACACAGTTCCAAATCCTTGAGAAATGATGCTATTTGCCCACAAGGCCAAAACAAATCAAATACTCATCCCATCCTCTGTTTATGTATTTGTGAGAATTTTTTATGTATTGTGAGAATTTTGATTTTTACCCATAATAAAAAAAATAAAAAAAAAATAAAAAAATAAAAATAAAAAAATATAAAGCAAAAAAAAAAAAAAAAAAAAAGATAGTTTGGACATGTACATGGGGAGATGGTGTTGAAAGTTGGGTTGATTTAGTCCCAAAGGACAGTAGTGAGCCTAATAATTTCTTGAGCAGGAAATTTATGTGAGAAGAATAGTATTGAGGACATTCCAATAGCGAGTGGAGCTAACTGGACCCAAGCTATTAGATCTCTCCCGAGGTATGGAGCCACACATCTGTCCCAGTTGTAGGTCACAGACTCTGCATGTGCCCCAATTAACTAAAAAAATTATTGCTGACAGCTGGAACTCACTCTGGAAGATTTGAAGGTGCTCCTAATAGACCTGCATGGCCATTTCCTCCCTATATCAGGGCACAAGACCTGGGCTCTCCTTTAGGGCTCAGCTGAAGCATCTCCTACTGGGGAAATCTCCCTCATTTGGATGCTTTCCTCTGTCATTGCTCATATCACACACTACTCTTCTCATCTGCCCACAGTGGTTCTGTCCCTCCCACCTGCACCTCCAGGTTGCCCCTTGGAGGCAGGGCTTGAGCCTTTAACTCTGTAATCAACGGCCCAGTAGAGTATAGCACACAGCAGAAGACTGTGGGATGAGACTTTCTGTGGACAGACTGAGACTCCATTACTCTGGGCAATCAGGTGGGACATGCAGGGGTCATTCCATATCCTTACTAGAAAATATTATTTTTCAAATATGTCATGTCCTGCGAAAAGGCCAGACTGTGAAAGGACAGATTCAAAGGGCTTGGATTCAGGGAGTTTGCTAAGCTCTGTGGAAGGAAGAGGGGGCAAGATCAATGAAGCTATTTGCTAGGTGTTCCTGGGGTTATCTAGAGGAGTTTAAGGGCTGGGGAAACCTCTTACCCCAATCCTCCCAATCTACCCACATGGCCCAATCTAATCAAGCCCTCTCAACATCAGAACCTCTAAACAATACCAAAATAGGGCCTCTTTGTTGGGGGCAGCAAATAAAGAAGCAGAAGCCCTGATCCTGCACCCCCCCTAATCTCCCTGGGTCTTGTCCAGGATGGATGTGGCCATTGATAGACGCAATGGTGATGGCCTCTGAGACTGGCTCTTGAGGCCAAGTTGTCTTGAAGCCCCAAAGTACAAAAGCCAGACCCAGAGTTAAGTAGGATGAATGCCCAAATGAGGGCTAAATAATCCCAGGAGGATACTGGGACCAGATTAACCAGAGGACACAAGGAAAATGATATAGTCTCTGATTTGGAAGATTATAATCTTATGTAAAGAACTATAGGAATGAAGATGAGCCTGAATCTGAAGACCTCTTGAAAACACATTTCCGTGAGAAGTCAGAGAAGAGAGAACTTAGAGCTGGCCATGGTTCTTGGGGAAGATGCTGTGCATGGGGGAGCTTTTGAAATGAGCCTTAGAGGACAGTGGGATTTTGACTGAGGGTTGGGGGTTCAGATGGCAGGAAAAGCAGGAGCAAAGGTGTGAAAAAAGCTCAGGGCCTATTACAGGAAACAGGACACAGTCCAGTTGTCTTATACATGATACCTCTAACGTATGAGATGAATCTGGAAAGAGAGGTTAAGGTCATATTTTGCAGGGTTCTGAATTGCGCAGGCAGTGGGTGAACCATTGGATTATACAACTGGTGCTATGATTTAGAGAGGTTAGCTTGATGGTGGTACAGTGATCCATTTAGCCCATTAACCATGTCAATTCCAGCAACAGCATGACGAGCCCCGTTGGAGGAGGTCCTAAAGCTCTGTGGAGGGATAGTGCTAAAAATTCACTATTTTTTAGCTCAGCTTGGAGTCAGCCCTCCTTAGCCACTCTTCTATGTGCCATCAGTCTGTCCTTATCTGTTCCCCATAGCAAACTATTCATTTCCATATTACAAACTGTCTGCTTAAGACCTTTGGACATTTCTATTAATAAGCAATACATTGCATTTGAGAAAATTCATTTAAGGTGTAACATGAAGAGGGAATTGTGGAGTAAGGGTGAAGGGAAATATTGGAGGTAAGGAGACCAGTAAAAATGTTTAGCAATGGTCCAAAGGAGAGTAGATGCCTGGAGTCACACATTCCCAATACGGAAGAAGGAGAGAATAAATGCATAAGGTGTTTATAAGATGAAATCCACAGGACTTGATTGCAGTTTGGATGTGAGTTGAGGGAGCAGGAATAATCTCCCTGGTTCCTGACTTGAATGACTGCTATGCTGATGGCACCATTAGGGACCCCAAGACCAGGAACAGTTTAGGAAGAAGATGATGTGTTATTTCCTGTATCTGTGGGATGATAGAATTTTCTTCCATTTCTACTTATACAATTTTTTAAAAGTTCCTTAATTTTGAAGACAAAAGTTGTTTATAATATTAGAGTTGCTTGTTTCATTGACTTGCCACTGCATGGCACTTCTTGTGAAGAGAGGTGGAAGTGCTCCATCTCAATTGTTCTTCCTTGAAGTGGGCATACCTTGGCCTCATTATTTTAAAAACATCTAAACACACACCACTTCCACTCTGAAGCCTTTCTGTATTGATTAGGAAACAACTAAGTCTTTCCCTTACATCTCACACATGTGTGCTATCATCTCCCATGTTTAAAATACAACTTACTTGGTGTAGACGCCTCATTTCTGACCCTGGAGCTGGATTACTGGTTTGACTGTACTCTACTTATATCATGGAGCTAGAGGGAAAATATAGGGCCATGCAACTCCTTGTCCCCAGTGCTGGAACAGGAAACGATAACTCCTCTATTCCTGCCTTAGCCAAAGGTGGGTTCCACCTCCTGACCTGTTTAACCTGCCTGGTGAGGACCTGACATTCAGCAGGCTGCGTTTCACTGGCAGTTAGGGGGACTATATTTCAAAAGCAGACCGGCCCTCTGCTTTCTCTTTCACTTCTTGGCCCGGGTTCAGCTGGCTCACTTCTGGGTCCTGCTTGAGTGGCATCCTGCTGGTAGCTGGCCACTGGTCTGCATCCATGCAGCTGCATGGGAAAATGAAATTGAAACCTGTTCTAGGGCTCAGAGATATCCTGCAGGGATATCTGGGGCTGTGGATCTCAAGATCTGGGTCTTTGATTGAAAGTAGGAAATGTTTTGGCCTCATGCCCAAGCTATGTTCTTCATTCCAATTTTGACCAGAAAACTCTGCATTGGGGGATTATGAGGTCAGCTAGTGTCCCTTCTATGTGTGCTCTATGGTTAGGAAAGATACATAACTGGGCATCTTGAATCCCTAAGAGCCTGAATGTGTGTGACTGTCTTGGACAAAACTTGATGAAGTGGGATTATGATATCATGACCATCCTGGCACGCACTCTCTAACTTTTGTGGGTATTCCTACCTAACCCCCCAGCTCTCTAACCAGCCTCATGGTATCCTCTATCCAAGGGATTGGTTTTCTTGCACTCAGACAACACAGTTTGCCGTGCCTGGATCTATGATCTCATTGATGCTTTTTGCTGTCCACCCACTGCCTGCTAAAGCTTGGGCCTCTAGACGGTTAGATTGGCCCCCGAGTTCTGGGCTCTGCTTTGATATCAGCTTACAGCACTCATGCCTCTGGATCCTTGTTACAGTGTTTCTGGATTTGTGTGCTCTCAACCTGCAAAGGATGAATGACTTCTGGCTTTGCTCTTGTGATTAGAAAGTAGCCTCCTTCTGGTCCTGGGGGACTCTTCATGGACCGTCCATTTGGGTCTTGATTATGACAGATAAGTGTGGGTTGTGGCCGCCCAAAGGTGATCTTCAGAGCCTGCTCCATTTGCAGCCTCTGGGAAAGGGGCACCCCTTTGAAATAGTAATCTTACCTGTCAGTGATAGCACAGAGATTTAGAACAGGGAAAAGAAAGCCTTTCCAGTCACTCACCCCTCCAGAGTTGACCAAACATGGGCTTTTTGTAAGCTATTAGATACATTGTTAGGATTATAGAGGTGAAATGAGGCAAGAGGGCTCCCAATGGAATGGAGAAGGCTTTCAATAGAGCCTGGAGAATTCCCTGCTGGACTAAGGCAGAGGCCAGTGTGAAAAGGGGCACCTCACCCAGCAGTGGAGTTGGAGGGTGTGGCAGTCAAAACCGAGTTGTGAAGAGAAAGAGCTCAATAGATGAAGAGAGGAAGGACATGAGTCCAAGCAGAGAGCACAGTGAGAACACAGCAGTGGAGGGGGTGTGGCACCAGAATGGGTGCCTGGGGGAAGTCGTGGGCAACTTTAATAAAAGGCCACCTCTAAACTGCCTGGGATTGTGTGATGCCCGAAGCCCCGGTAAGCCTTATAGAATTTCTCAAGTTTGGTCTAGACCTGAGGAGTATGCTAAGCATGTCTTTGCTGACATTTTAAGTTTTCAAAGCACCTTGAGCTTCTCAGAAAATTAGATGACACTTCTAAATGCATTAACCACTTGGAGGATTGGGCGTGCCTTTGGGACCTTCAGGGAGCACTGAAATTCCCTCAATGAAAGCAAAATTCCAACTGCTGTCTGCTGCTTCTCTCTTAAAACGGGGTGGGGAGGCGGTGGGAGGTTGTAAACAAATGCTCTCGTTGCATCCTTCATTTGTACAAAGCCAAGAAACACATTATATTTCCTGCCTCCCATTCCTCAGTAAAGAGACACCCCTCCTCCCTCCCACTCTGTACTGAAGCCCGTTAATTAGAACAAGCTTTATCTGGCAAGCTTGAAATTCATTCCTTTCTGTCCCCTTTCTCTGGCTACACCCCTCTAGGTTTCTGAAAGCAAGGACAGGTCACCTGCTTTTGTCAATTGGAAGAAATGTTCTGACAAATACACCTATGTGTGTACACAAAGGCATAAAAGCTCATTTTTAATCAGAAGTGTTTTGTTTTCCTTGGGTTTTTAACTTTAAATGGAGACTCACACCCCTGCACTTAGGCTAGTCTTCCAGGCCGCTTTATTTCTCTGTCCACGCTTTCAAGGTACAGCATAATAGGTTTTGTTTCAGAAGTACAGGGCAAGAGAATCCAGAACGCCAGAGGTCGGCATCATATCCATAACGGGAGATTTAGATGGCAAAGCAGAGGTTGGGGGAAGGTGAGAGGGAGAGCTTCCCATTGTGGGCCTGAGTCCTTCTAGTGCCGTGGGCTCAATGGGCCGCGTGTTCTGAGCACAGAACGGGCTCTGGCTGCGGAGGCGCCAACAGGCTCGCGGCCCACACAATGGGCCCAGCGCTGCAACCTTGCCCCTCGCCATGGCACCGGCTCTGCGGGCTGATTGTTACAGAACAAAAAGAACTTGTGTCTCCTGTGCATTCGCTGAGCCTTGTGTGTTAACATTTCTCTCTCTCTCTCTTTTTTAAAAAAATACGTTCTGTTTTCCCATTCTTTTCTTTATTCCTCTCTCCAAAGTGAAGGGACTAAAGTGAATTTTAGCCTTGGTTCCAGAATTAGGAAATCCAACAGAGAACTGGAAATGGTTGTTAGGAAAAGGAGAGAGTGGGTGGAGGTACCAAATTAAAGAAGATCTCAGCTATTCTGTCTCTTTGATTATATTATTAGCAAGGTAGGGGAAAATGTAGGCGAGGAGACCACCTCAGGCCTGGAACCCAGAAAGAGTGAGGCCCAAGAAGGACTTTTGCTTCTGGCTCAACACTGATGAGTAGTGGCTCCTGCTGGGAAAACCCAGCTGAAGGAATTGCTCTGCTAATAGTTGAGAACCTAAGCCCTGAAGCCTTCACTCTCCTCCCAGAGATATTCCATTGCTGTGGAGACAAAGTGACTCTGTGTAAGCATCAGTACCTGTGGAAACGCCAATGCCTTCAGGTTTATTTAAATTTATTATTTCAAATTTTAATTTTTGTGTGTTAAATTTTTTACTCACTTGTAATCTGCTTTTAGTTTGTTTTCAGTAGGGCAGTAGTACAGAGCCTGCCTGATTTGTGTTAGAACTAGTGTTTTCTGGCCATTGATTTTGGGGGGCGTAGATCTTACTTTACCGGGCACGACTGATGTATGATCACATAGAAACATCAAGAAAACACTCTTGCTGAAGTCAAGCATTGCAACAGGTCCTTGGGCACTAGTCTAATATTACGGTTCTTCTGGATTTAGCTGCCATGATTTTATCTGCCATTATTAAAGTCAGCCGATGGGTCATTTCAATAGAAAATTAACTCCACTGGTTGTTCTTCCTATTTTTCCAAGCCCTAGCTCATATCTTTCCTTCTCTAAGGAACCTTTTTTAACTTCTCCAGCCTATGCTGTGCTGTCTTTTTCTTGAGGAGTCTACTGATAGGTAGTAATTAGGCAATCGATATTTCCCAAAGTGAAGAAACATGAAAGGGTAGTAAAAACAGGAATTAAACGAAATTCTGTTTAATCAGTACCAGAGTTCCCCATTTTCCTTATTGCCCCCAAAGACATTTTTACCAACAACCTTAGACCTGTATTGACAAAACTCATCTAGATCCAATCTGATTAATTCTGATCCCAGAGAGGCCAACTTGTCCCAGAGTAGCTGCTCAGAAGGGAGATAGCTAAACAGTTTTTAAAGATTAAGTTCCTCCAATTCCATTCCAAGTCCTGGGTCTTTTTGGGTATTATTCTAAAGTTGAAGATAGCATGCCCAAAACTCAAGAGCCTGTTATTTCATCCTTTACTGGAAAGTAGGGAAGTGACATGATAGGGCTTACATTATTGTCTCCAGGCCCAGAAAGACGGGTTTAGTTGTGACCATGATAAACTGAGAGATTATCATGGCTTTCCCCTCAATTATCTTTAAAACAGCTCACCACAGCAATTATATATAGTACATTGAAACAGGCTTTGTTTCTGTGTTTTTCTGTGACTATTAAAGAAACAATCTGGTGTTGTGGTTAGGAGGGGCTTCCGTAGCCAGAGCTGGGGTTTGAATTCCAGCTCCATCTCTTAGTAGCTGCGTAACCTCAGGCCAGTTGCTTATCATCTCAGGGGCTTACTTTTCCTGTCTGTAAAATGGGATAATGATAGCCTACTTCTGGGAGGTTGCGGGATCAAATGTGAAACCCTAAAGGAATGTCTGGCGTCTACTGGGCCCTCATACGTGTTACTGCTCCTAGTGTGGGCGAGAGAGGCAGCAAAAGCTCTTAGACCAGTCTTGTCAGGGTGTCTCATTGCTGTTGATGGTTTTCCTCACCCAAATCACCTGTTGGCTACATGAAACTCTTGTGGCCTTCCCTGAGGCCGGGAAGGTTGGCTGTGACTCTTTTTTAATTTTTTAATTTTTTGAGGTACTGAGGCTGGGGATTGAACCTGGGACCTCATATGTGGGAAGCTGGTGCTCAACCACTGAGCCACATTGGCTCCCCTGAGTTGGTTTTTTCCTGTTTGTTTTGCTTGTTATTGCTGTTGTTGTTGTTTTAGGAGGCACTGGGAACTGAACCTGGGACCTCCCATGTGGGAAGCAGGCACTCAACCACTTGAGCCACATCTGATCCTGGCTGTGACTTTTTATTTTCTTACTCTGCATGCCAGGTGGATGGTGCTGTAGGGACAATTCTAGTTTACCAGGCATATTTCCACCTGAGCTACTTGTTCCCATGACTTCTTTTTCCAAACAGAGGAGGATTTCTCTGCCACTTTACTAACAAGCTGACTTTCTCACTTCTCAACAATGCATTATTTTAATAACAAAGCTTCTGTTTGCATGTAAAACATTTCACTGCAGCTCTTAAGCACAGATTTGGCTCAGAAGTAAAAAAAGTGAAAAAAAAGTCAAATCAAATATCTCGAGTCATAATGATTGATAAACATTTTTATGGTGATGATTTTTTAACTAATGCAACTGCTTTATTTACTGAACACACACGGAGACCCTGGCTAAAGATAGAATTCCTGCCTGTCCTCCCCTCAAAAGGAATGTGTAATATTAATCTAAAAAAACTAGGTATGAATGCATATTTGTAAGCTATATAGAAAAACTATTAATTTTAAGCAATGCAAAGATTTTATATAAAGCAAAGGGTGAGTACATTTAAGGGGTGGGGGCAAAGGAGCATGAAAGAACAAATCTGTGAGAGGTGGGTGAGAGTTAGTCGGTGAGGCTAGGTTTGTGAAGCTTTATCAGTGATGGAAAAGAGGCTGCTTGAAGGACAAGAGAAGGGAGAAACAGGCAGGCAGAAAATGTTCCAAGAAAAAGTCCTGACTGCAGGTTTAGAGGTATTCCAGCTCTTCTAAGCACCTGATTCAGGCTGCAATCATAGATGATGTCACCAAAGTTAATCCCCTGGAAATTCCTGGCTTCAGTCTCTTTCTCACTGTACTATGGGAGCAGAATTAAAAAGAATCGGCATGGGTCTAAATAAAAGGTTTCCGTGATTTGTAGGACCATCCTTGAAAGATCCTGGTGGATCTGACTGTAACATCACAGTGGCAAAGAGAGAGGTGGACTACCACTCTATGTAGCAGCTGTACCTTTGACAAACCATTTAACCCTTCGAGCCTCGGGCTCCTCATCTGTAAAATGGGAATATTAGTAGCAACTACCTCCCAGGATTGTTGAGAGGATGGCTGCAGAGCCCATAGCCCATAAGAAAGGCTCAACAAGTAGTCATCATCATCATCATCACCACCATGTTATTATCAAACAGAATAACTGAGCTAATTGCGACTATCCCTATAACATAATGCATTGTCTATCATTTAGCTTCCGTCTATTAATCCTAGAACCTCTTGGACCTGCTGCCTGCTTCTTTGCCATTCCGATGGCTTATCAAGTGACAATGCCCCATTAGTAGTAAACATTTCTACCTCAAAACTTTCAAACTTCTTTTCCTCTTATAATCAGTGAATTAAGCTCACGTTTGAACCCAAAATACCATCAGATAAATTATGAAAAAACTTTAGGCATTGAGTGTTGGTTAAGAATGGACTTGTGTGTCAGCTCTAGCCAAATGAGCCATCTTTTACCCAAGAAAGGTTGATTTGTTGATGAGATATACATCACCTTGGTTTCCAAGTGCTAGAGGCCATCAAGGAATCTCGATGTTAAAGATATCACTATTTTAATGATCCCTGCTGAAGAGTATTAAAAAAAAAAAAAAAAGCTGTGCTTTCAGGCCTTAAGACTTATTGCTTGTATTTTCATAGCTTTCTTAAAGTAAAAAGGGGTGTTGTGGAAAATGATAAAATTTATCATTTATAGCGAAATATTAATGTAGCAGCAGGAAATTCGATGAGGCCATCTATCTATGAGCATTCAGACTTCAAAGAATGCATAAACACGAAATTAATGGTTTGCCTAGTGTAAGAGACAAATAAATGCAAATGTGGGCTCATTAATATCAAGTGGATGACTTCTTGGTTTATGGGGTTTGGATTGATTTTGTCAAAGGCCAATAGATTTATTTTAAAAAGTCTTTGAAATTTAGAATCCATACACCCATTATTGAGAGAAATAAAACTCACAGCACTCTTGGACGGCCTCTCCTCCTTCTCCTTCCCCCCTTCCTAGATGTTGCTTTACTGAGATAAAGTTCTCACATTAGGACTTACTTTCACACTGAAATATGTCCCTTGTAGGAACTGCTATAAACGTCAGCATTTTCCGTAGCATTAGTTTATGGGTAGAGTGAATTTTAATGGCATCATAATCTTGCAGCAATCAATTGCGGTGAAAAAAAAAGCTCGGGGGTGTCCATTAAATGGGCTTTGCATCACTTTTAATGCTTCAAAATCTTAAAGTCTCTCCCCATCCTTCCTGTTTTTCTATAGACATAATAGTTGTTCTCCAACACCCCCCACCTGCCGCCATGTTTTAAACTGAAGTAGAGTTAAACACTTTTATTTATCATTTAACTATCTGACAATGGGGTAAAACAACTTTTCTCTTTCACTTGAAGAAAGACAGGAGTCTGTTGGCTCTGATACATTATGGAAAACCAAGGCAGGAGCTGTTGTTGAGTTTTTAGCTTTTTCTAGATTTTCTAGATTTTTTTCTAGATTCTGTCATGGCCAAAATCTAGCTGTTGTGGTTATAGGTTATTCTGAGAGGAAGGTCCAGATATTCTAAAGCAGGGGTTCTTAACCTTTTTCTTAACCTTTTTTGTTCCACGGACCCCTTTGCCAGTCAGGTGAAAACCATGGACCCCTTGCTAAGTCCACACTATACTGTGTAT
Source organism: Tolypeutes matacus (assembly GCA_026826555.1). Classification (NCBI taxonomy): domain Eukaryota; kingdom Metazoa; phylum Chordata; class Mammalia; order Cingulata; family Chlamyphoridae; genus Tolypeutes; species Tolypeutes matacus. The sequence goes on from JAKSZT010053887.1 coordinate 96,169,487, forward strand.
TATTTAATAAATATATCACATCTGCACCAACATGTTTTTTTGAATTTTAATTCAAGCTCATGGATCCCTCAGCCCCTTTAAGGAACCCATACACAGCTGCTTCTACTCTTTCTGAAAAAAAAAAAATTTTTTTTTTTTTTTTAAAGGAGGTATCAGGGATTGAACCCACCAGGACCTTGCACTCAGGTAGCAGATGTTCAACCACTTGAGCTACATCTACTCCCCCTGAAATTTTGTTCTTTGTCTACATCCATCTCTACCTCTGACTCAAACATAATTTCCATATCTATTTCTATATTTCACATACATTAATGCTGAGCATAGATAGTATGTAGATTATAATTATTTAAAGTGCATTTTCCATTTCCATTCTTCTTTTTTTGCTTAGTTTTTTGCCTTCAAGAGACAACATGGATTATATATCTAACAACTGTTTTGAAATTTTCAGATTAACTGTATTTGTATTTCTTAACCCTTTCATGACACTTTCTTGCATCAATCTCTTTGACCCTGACTGAGGATTCATGTGCCAACAAACTAATTTGGGAAAACTAATTTGGGACAGCATTTGGTTGCTGTCGTTGGTTCTTCACAATAGTTGAAAGTAAGGGAAATAATATTATCCTCTGAGAATTGAATTATAAAGTCAAAACATGGAGAATAAGAACAAGTATATGCAAAGGAACCATGGAGAGGAGAAGGCTCTGAGGCTATAACCTGACTTAGTGTGTTCACCAACCAATTAATGATGAACAAATGTGTCAGCTTTAGAGGCAGAGCAAAAGGAAAACCACAGAAACAAATATTGGTATTCCCATTCCAACCCCATCCACGGGAGAGAAAAATCACAGTAAAAGGATGGAAGAGGCAATTTCTACTGTGAAATGTCTACATGGGGATAACATTGGCTAGGACCATTTGTAAAAGGCACCTTGTAAAATACCTGCACATCCAAATTTATCTTCTCTGAAAATCTTTGTCATCTAACCACAAAGGCTTGGCCAGAGTTGACAGGGCCAGGGTAGGGCCTCTGGATTAAGCTCAAATATTTGGAATTTGTCTCCTGCAAATTTGGGTTATGGTTCTAGATCTCTACTGAGCCCTTGAATTGAGGGCATAAAATTCAGTAGCCTTGCGGTGATCATTTTTGGTCAGTAGCATGCTCAAACAGTAAAAACAAGTGAGTAGAGAGAAAGAGAAAAGAGATGAGCAAAAGATAGGGAAGGAGAAATAGAAGAACAGGGGAGAGAGAGACAAGATGAGACATGGCTTGGGATGCTGAGGCTTTCTGGTCTCTGGCTTTAGCCCTAATGAAGCCAGGTTGTACTCTTCCTTAGGGGTACCTTGATTCTTTATGATTAATCCCTCTCTTTAGTATAACTAGCTCAAGGGATCTTTGGTGCCTGATAAGCAAGAGATAATTTGATTTGTCTGCATACCACCTTGTTCTGATTCCTTGCTACTCAAGCAGCTTCTGCTTATGACCTGGGTTTCCCATTAGGGCCTGCCTCTAGAGCAGAGATCCTTCCTTCCTCCCTCCCTCCCTCCCTTCTTTCTTTTTTTATTGTGGGTAAAAATCAAATTTTTCACAATACATACCAATATTTGTAAAGTGATGTATAAATATATATGCATATATGTGCATTTGCTTACAAAAATGTTATATATATATATATATATTTTTTTTTTAAGAGGTGCTTAGATTACCCAAATACTACACGGAACTCACAGGGATTCCCATGTTCCCCACCTCCCACACCTCCCACCACATCCCACACAAACGTCTCCAGTGTGGCCCATCACCCTCAATGGACTTACACATCCTGGGGCCTTGCCATCAACCATAGACCACAGTTCACATCGTAGACCACACTTTCTTCCACACAGTTCTGAATGGTGTGTGCTGATTTAAAATGGCCTACATCTGTTGCCACAACAGCACTCAGGACAACCTCCAAGTCCCGATAAAGCCCCTGTATTTCAACTGCACATCCCCTCCCTGCCCCGAAAGTGTCCAGTGACCACTGACTCCACCTCACTGTTATAATTTCTTCCATTGCTAGAATCACCATATGTGTACCACAGAATACCATTAAGTCCATACTAGTCCATAGTTCTTCCCCCAATCCTGAGGGGACTGGGATGGTGATGTCCACTCCACCTCCAAGTGAGAGAGGGCTTATATCCCATGGATATGGTGGGTGGGATGATCATGCCTGCAGATGCAGGCCCTCTCCATTCCCTGGGATGGCCGTTGCCCATCGTTGTCTCCTCGCCAGGTGACTTGGATGAGTCCATTGATCTGTAGGGTAGGAGTTGCAGCTTCCCTGAGATTCCACGCACACCTGGCACATAGGTAGGCCAGAGGCTCCAGTCTCTGGAAGTATACCTAAAAACTCCAGCATCACATATAGGTTTGAATAGAAGGGACTGATGAGCCATGTGCAGGGAGGACTTATTTGAGTCCAATTCTGTCACTCTCAGGAGCACAGATTCCAAAATAGAGCCCACTGATAAGGCATCAGTCTCTGGGGCTATCCCCCCTTATATAGGACCTGGGTGTCTCCAGAGCTCTCAGGAGCCCCTCTGTGTGGGGTGATATGCACTTTGATCTTCTATGAGCTCCTACTGAGGTATGCATAAGCATTACCTCTGGGATGACCTCCTGACTCTCTTTGAAGTCTCTTAGCCACTTGAACACATTTGTCTTTACCTTTTCCCCCTTTTATTCAAGGTCTTTTTCCAGTCGTGTCGCCAGTTGGCACTTGGTATTAATCCCTCGTTGCCAGGGAGGCTCATCCTCAGGAGTCATGTCCCACGTTGGGGGGAAGGTAATGCATTCATATGCTGAGTTTGGCTTAGAGAGAGGCCACATTTGAGCAACAAGGAGGATCTCAGGTGGCAACCCTTAGGCACCCCATAATAGTAACCTCAGTTTCAGTTATAAGAGCAAAGACTCATAAGGGTAGTCATCAATAACAAGAACTCATCAGTGGGCCATCCTCCCTTGACAGACACTGTCCCTGCACTCAGAGGACTGTTGCTAGAGCAGAGATTCTTAACCAGAGGTCCATGGGCCCCCAAGAGGTGTAAAGATTTCAGGAGGTCCATGAGCTTGAATTGAAGAAAATCTACTTGTCTTCCCTCCTCCCCTGAGATGGATCCCTTGTCTGCTCTGTGTTTGCTCATTGTCTGCTCATTGTCTCTGCTCATTGTGTCTGCCTGTTGTCTGCTTGTCTTCTTTTAGGAGGCACTGGGAACCAAACCTGGGACCTCCCATGTGGGAGGCAGGTGCCCAACTGCTTGAGTCAAACCTGTCCCCCTTATTATCTTTTGTTTGTTTTCTTTTCTTCACTTTCTTTTTTTTATTTGTTCCTTGTTATCTTTATTTTCTCCGACCTCTAACTGAAATCTAGCATTTTCTTCACTTATGAATGTATGCAGTAAATTACAGTAGCATTCACTACATATCACATTACAGTTGTTGCATATCTCGAAATATCACTTATGCTCATCCATAGTTTGAAATTACGGTAATTGTTAGACCCGACTCTAGTTGAGTGTCATAAAACTATCTGCTGCTACATTCTGAGAAGGGGTCTGTGGTTTTCACCTGAGTGGCAAAGGGGCCCATGGAACAAAAAAGGTTAAGAACCCTTGTTCTAGAGAGAAGATGTACTCTTCATACCAACATAAGCCTTCTATTTTGGGCAATGGGTATTTCTTGCTAAGATAATAAATAGGTACTCTGTTTTTATAGATTAGCTTCATAAACTTGGTCAAGTTATCTGCCCTTGAAAGACTGGGGATTAAAGGACTCAGGAGAAGGCCTCAGAATTTGGTCAAATCACCCCAAGAAGCCCCTTGAGTATATTTTTCTAGCTTTTTTTTAGTCAGACACACTCAGCCTTGTTGCCTACTTGATTTGAACTGCTACAAAACTGCATTGCTCTTTTTAGATTAACCACCTTAAAGTTTTGGGCTAATTTTTTCTGAACTCTTTATTTTTTCCCTAAAAGCCAGGCTTCAATAATAGCTTTATCTTTTAAAGATGCCTACTATAGTATTTATGGGTGAAATATTAGAATGTCTAGGATTTGCTTTAAAATTCTAGGAAATTATGTAGGGTGGGGGTAGAGGAAGCAAAATTGACAAAATGTTGACAGTTTCTGAAACTGGGTGATGGGTACATTACTCTGCTCTCATGATGTTTGGAAATTTTTATAGTGCAAAGTTAAAAACACCCAGCAGAACTGTTCATATTATGTTTGTACATTGGTGGAACTAGACCAGGTCAGCCCTCCCTCTCTTTGTCCATATTTATCAAGTGCTCTGTGGTTAATTATTTTTCATTTAAAAATTTGCTTTATGCCATATCTAGAGACACAGGATCTAAGGACACAGAGATAATAAGATACCTTCTGGGGAAGTGGATGTGGCTCAAGTGATTGGGCATCCATCTATGATATAGGAGGACCAGGGTTCAATCCCCAGATCCTCTCAGTAAAAAGGCAAGCAGGCAAGCTGGGCCTGCGCGGTGAGCCACACAGCAAGGTGATGATGCAACAAAAAGAGAGACGCAGAGGAAAGTCAAGGTGAGAAGCACCAGAAACCAGGAACTGAGGTGGTACAAGTGACAGGGTGCCTCTCTCTCACATCGGAGGTCCCTAGGATCGAATCCTGGTGAAGCCTGGAGGAGAAAAATGAGAAGAGAAGGCAAGAAACAGACACAGAAGTGAATGGACACAGACAGCAAGTGGTGGTGGTGTGGGGGGAGGAGGAGGAAAAAAAAAAGACACCTTCTGCCATTGAGAAGGTTGGACCCTGCAGAGGCAGCAGACATATATGTATTTATTCCTAACATGTCCACTGATCACCTTAGGGATTTATGACCTTGGATTTTTATTTTATCTAAAAGAAAATGTCTGGGCTTTTACATGCTTGAATTTGGTACAAGTGAAACAGGAAAACAGGGCCATGTTATGACAGTAAAACCTTATCGAAAATGAATGACCTGAAGTTTCCATGCAGCACCCACTCTAGATAATGTCACTTTAAAGCACTAGCAAATAAAAAAACAAAAACAAACAAACAAAAAAACAAAGCACTAGCAAATGATATCATAGGGCTTTTATCCTCCTAGGAAGGACATTTTTGTGGCCTAAAAATCTTCTGATAACAGAAGGGTGCTATGTTGGATTGACCCAGGTGCCCTCACTTGGTCAGTGTCCTGTCATGTGTCATTTGCAATGTGGCCAGAGGGAAGATCGTGGGAATTAGAGAGTGAACTCTTACTCATTACTTCACTTTCAGGCTATTGCAAAACACTGCAGTGCCTGAATGCCTGGTTAAGTAACTGTAAAGATAACATATGATTTTAATGAAATAAGAAATGTTGGTTGAAGAATTGCAACAATAGAAGCATATGTGGACAAGAAGAAAATGGACGAGCCGACCTCCTGCTTTCTCGAATGAGTGCTTCATCATTTACCATGTGAGGTAAAAAAAAGAATAAAGATCTAATCAAGTCTGAAAGGAAGAGAGGCAAATACAAGTTCCAAATTATCAAGACTATTAGAAATATAAGTTACACCTACTCTCACTAACAAAAAACCTTTACATTAAACTTGAGATATTAACCAGAACTAAAAATTAGTAAGACATAAAATCTAGATATTTAGACTGTGAGGACAAACCTCCATAATTAAAAAAAAAAAAAAAAAAAAAAAAAAAAAAAAAAAAGATGTTTAAAGAGTTTTTCAACAGTTTAAAGTTTTGCAATATTCGATTATTACTGAAAAATAATGATTAAATTTAATAATAAATATGGTTAGAGGCCTGTATAAATTTCTTATTTAGGATGAAAACAAAAAGCTAAATCCTATTGAGAAAGCACTTAATCCCCCTTCCATGGTAAAAAGCAAACAAACAAACAAAAAAAGTTAATATCATATGGTAACAAACTAGACCTATTATCTTCCTTTGTCAACAATTACTATTAGAGACAGAAAACATTTGACTAACCAGGTATTGGAAAAATGATGCAGTGTGGGATATTTTCTATGTAGTTGGGTTAAAGTACAGATGTATCATATATGACTCAGCTGATGGCATTTGTGACAGGAGACATGTACACAAATGTTCCTAGAATTTATAAAAGTAGCCTGAAACTGTAAATAACTGAGTGGATAAATAATTTGCTGTATTTAATACATAGGAAAACCATAGAGCAGGAAAAATGAATGAACCACTCACACATGCATTGGCAACCGATTTTCTGACAATGGCACCAAGGTAATTCAATGAAGGAAGGATAGTTTTTTCAACAAATGGTGCTGGAAAAATTGGATACCCATATGCAAAAACATAAACCTCAACCCATGCCCTGTATCATATACACAAGGCAACTCAGATTATAGATGTAAATGGAAAGCCAAAAACTACACTACTGCATAAGAAAATAAAGGAGGAACCCTTTGTGATCTTTGGTTAGGCAAAGCATTTTTAGATAGGACACAAAAAGCAGGAACCATAGAAGAAAAAATTGATGTTGGGTTTCATCAAAATTAAAAAAACTTAGGCTCTTCAAAAGACACTGAAGAAAATAAAAACAAGCCTCCAACTGAGAGAAAATATTTTGAAAACACATATCTGATGAGGGACTTAGATCCAGATTATCCAAACTCTTTTATAATTCAGCAGTAAGAAAGCAATCTAATTTTAAAAGAATGGGCAAATGATTTGAATATTGCCTCACAAAGAAGATACACAGAGAGTGTGACAGTTTGAGATTATATATGAACCCCAAGAAGAGAAAGATTGTGTTTATAAACTAATCTGTTCTGGGTATGATATTCTTTGATTATGTTTGATTATGATATCCTTTGATTATGTTAAGTTGAGGGACCCTTGATTAAATTATCTCTTAAGGTTAGAGCTTTGACATTCGACCATGTCAGTAAGGCGTGACTCAGGTTGAGTCCCCGACCCCCAAGGGCCGATATAAACAGACACTCACTCAAGAAGACATATGGGAAGAGAGAGAGCTCTGTCATGTTTGATCCTGGGGCCCCGGGGAGAGATGGACCATTTGCCTGATAGCCTACAGCTTACCTTGGGAAGAGAGCCGAGGCTGATATAGGAAGGTCTGAGAGACAACCCTAACCAGGAGAGAGAGAGGCCTGGAAGCCCTGAGGGAAAGGAGAGGCCAGGCAAAGATCAGCGGCCATCTTGCTTCAACACATGGGCAACTGACTTTGGTGAGACTCTTTATGGTCTTGTAACTGTGAGATTTTACCCCAAATAAATACCTTTTATACAAGCCAACAGATGGCACTGTTATGGTACTTTGCATCAGCACCCCTTTGGCGGACGACAGCACCTGAGAAGAAGCTCAATAGTATTACTCATTAGTTATATGCTATTTAAATCCACAATGAAATTCTTGAAAAAGCAAAATTATAGGAACAGAAAACAGATCAGTGTCTGAGGTAGGGAAGAAGGTTTGACTACTAAGGGGCAATGCAAGGGATTTTGGGGGAGACAGAACTGTTCTGTATCTTGATTGTTGTGGTAGTACACAAATGTATAGATTCTTCAGAACTCAAAGAACTGTACGGCAGAGAGTGAGTTTTACTGTATGTAAATGAAAGAATGAATACTTCTAAAAACACACAATAAGATACCTCCAGACACTTGTTAGAATGGCTAAACTAAAATGAAAAAATAACTGATAATACCTAGTGCTGGGAAAGAGGCTGAGCAGCTGGAATTCTCATACCTTGCTGGTGGGAACACTTAGCTGCTTTGGGAAACGGTTTGGTAATTTCTTATAAAGTTAAATATACACTTAGCATATGACCCAACTACTCCATTCCTGGGCATTTATTCAGGATAAATGAAAACATCTGTCCACACAAAAACCTATATGCAAATATTTATTGCAGCTTTATTCATAACCACTAAAACATGGAAACAACCCCAATATGCCTCAACTGGTAGATGGATAAACACACTGGGGTGTATCCATACAATGGAATACTACTAGCAATAAAAATTAGACTAGTTCTAGAAGCAACAACATGGATGCATTTCAAAAGCATTATGCTAAGTGAAAGAAATCAAACACAAAATCCAATGGACTGTATGAATTCTATGTATATGGCATTCTAGAAAAGGCAAAACAGTAAGAACAGAGAAAAGATGAATGGTTCAGGTCTGAGAGGGGAAGAAAGGAGTTACTACAAATGGATAAGAAAAAACTTTTTGGGGTGATGGAAATAGTCCATATTTTGATTGTGGTGATAGCCACATGACTGCATACTTTTGTCAAAACTCATAGAGTTAATAATCTTTTAAAAGGTAAATTTTTTCCCTGGTGGTAATAAAAAAAGGAGTCAGGGCCATGTTAGAGAGTGACTGGATGCATGTGTATAGAGGATTGAGTAGACAAAGAAGACCCAAAACAAAAAAAGGATGAATTTTACTGTATGTAAATTAAACCTCAATAAACCTGACAAAAATATGAATGAATCTTAGCTCCATACAACATCATGGGTTATCTCAAAAACATAATTTTTTAAATTAATTTTTTTATTCTTAAAGAAGCTTTAGATTACATAAATGTTACATAAAAAATATAAGGGATTCCCATATGTCCCACCCTTTCCCCTTCCCACACTTTCCCACCTCAACAATATCCCTCATTAGTGTAGTACATTTGTTATAATTGATGAACCCATATTGAAGCATTGTTTCTAACCATGGATTACAGTTTACATTATAGTTTACACTCTGTCCTGCACAATTTTGTAGGTTATGACAAAATATACAATGGCCTCTATTAGTCACTGCAATGTCATGCAGGACAAATCCAATGTCCCAACAATTTTAAGTGAAAGAAGCAAACAAAACAAACAAACAAAGAATAAAAAAACATAGAGTATACTATCTTTTATTTAAAATTCAAAACACAGGCCAACCCCTGCTCCATAATCTGTAGTGAAGCAAATGTGTTTGGCAAAAAATATTGATTAGTGTATTAGTCAGGCTAGAGGTTACCTCTGGGGGAGATCCTTCTGGGACTGTGATCCCAGAAGGACTTAGAGGAAGGTAGAAAGAAGAGCAATATTCAACTTCTTGAGTAGGTGTAGGTTGCATATCTGTTCATGCTTTAATTATTTCTCAATCTGTCCATACATGTTTGATGCCCTGGTCTGCGTATATAATTCACAGTAAGAAACATTCAATGGAAAACTGATTATCTCAACATCATTTGTTAAACCATCTTTTCCCCCACTAAAATGCCACCTTTACAAAATAGTAAGAACTCATATATAATTAGATATTTTCACTAAATTCCTATTCTATTCCACTGCCCTAGTTATCTAATCCTGTGATAATCCCATCCTACTTTAACCTCAGTAACTCTGTAGGCGTTTTTAATATCTAATAAGGCACGTCACCTTTCATCCTCTAAAATATATATTCTTGGCAATTTTTCTATACATATACTCTTTAAAATCACTTGAAATCATTTGTTTACTAAAAAAAGCATTAGGGTTAAATAGGGGTGAAATTGTTATATAAATTGGGAATAACTAATATTTTTATGATATTGATAGAGAAAAGTCACTGCAGCCCTACCCCTCCCCATTTTTCTGACAAGAATTTCCCGCCTTAGAACTGAAACCTGTACTTCTGGCTCTGATTTCGTAACCTGCAGTTCTGCTCCTGTAACCATGCTTGCTTAGTTGCCTAAGGTAATGGAAAAATTCCACCCACCAACTCACTAGCCAATGAATGGGAACCTGCAGACCCAATAAAAACTCCAGAAAACTAGAGCTTGGGGCCCAGAATTTGGAAACCAAACTTTCCTCTGGGCCCGCGCACATAATAAAGCTTGGTTCCTCCACTCCTCCGAGTGCCGTTTGGGTTTCTCATTGCTACAGTCGCAACAATGTAAGTCTCTCTCTCCAGGAGCATGTATTAATCTTCATTTACTCAGTCTTGGGTTATGTCCATCAATAAAATTTATGTAGTTTTATTCTTATCAAGACTCATATTCAGTAGTGTGCTGGGGCCAGCTCTCACCAACTAGTGAGAGTGTACATCACTTCCAAACTCCGGGATTGGCTGCAGAGTAGACAGAGTGCTGCATGGACCCTGGGATTGTTTCCAGGATTTGGCAGCAACAAGTAGTGTCTCAGTAAATAATCTTGTTCATATGTCCTTCCATACATGGGCAAGTGTATCTGTGGATGGAGTCCCACAAGTGGGGTTGCTTGGTTAAATGTAAATGCATCTGTACATTTTTATAGATTTGCCAGATGCCATGCCCCTCCCCCACCTCCACCCCAGACAATGGTGCACTGGGACTCCCCTCCCTAAAGAAATGAGAGGGCCTGTTTCTCCACAGCCTTGACAAAAACGTACATTCTCAAACTCCTTTTTTTCCCTCAATGTCACTCTGATAGTTGAGGATGGTAGCTCCATGTGGTCTTTATTTGCATTTCTTTAACTTGAGTGAGATTGAACTTCCTTTCATATGCTTAAGGATCATTAATATTTCTTTTCCAGTGAACCATCTGTTCAAGTTCTATGACTGCTTTTTTGTTGGGCTGTTGACCTTTTTCTTCTCATTTTTCTAGAACTTCTTTATGTATTTAGGAGATTAGCTTTTTGCCTGTCATATGAGTTATAAATATTTCTTCCAGTGTGTCAGGGGTCTTGTCAATTTACTTATGAAAAATTGTTTTATTTTATGTAATCAAACCATTAAACTTATTTTATTGCTTCTGATTTTGAGTCATAGTTAGAAAGATCTTCCCCACTCCAGCTTTATAAAGGTTATGGTTTAAATTCCCACATTTTTTTTTCCTTCCTTCATCCAGTACAAAGATTGAAAAAGGCAAGTTCCCCTACTGTCCCTTTTTGTGTAATGGGTATATTTCTTGTTTATTCCTACACCAAGGGCACAACCCTTTCATGTCCCAACTTTGTGCTCCATCTTAGGCATTTTTTTCTTTCTTAATTGCAAGTAAAATAATCTTGTATGTGTTGAAATTGTAGAACCCACAGAAGATGCAGAGTGTGAGTCTGGGAAATTCCATGAGAGTCAACCAACTAATTCTGTCTTTCTCATATGACCATCCTCATATGCAGAAGCTGTTTTCCATGGTACCCTACATATTAACTTGGCATCTGAAGTAAATAAAATGAGTCATTGAACCTTCCACTTTCCTGATGAAATGTAAAAAAAAAAAAAAGACTTTGGAGAAATAGTGCTTTCACATTAAAGAAGTCTTGAATTTTCCCTAGGATTGACTGTTTTCTGAATTTATTACTCTTTTTAATTACATTGAGAAATGAAAAGACTCAATGACCCTCAATTTGCACATTAGCTGGCTTCATTCTTTTGACTTGAGCAGCCACCTGGTTTGGAGCCCTTAGCTCCTGACTGAGATGCAAAGTCTAATAGGAATGGAAATGGATTCGTTTAACTTGAGTTGAAGAAGTAGAAGGGGAGGGAAGTGGTCACATTCAGAAAGGAGCCAACAGGATTTGCTAGAGGGTTTGATGGCAGGTGGGAGAGAAGGTATGAAGGAGATGACATTGAGGGTTTGGGGATGGGTAGCAATGGAGGTGGGCCAAGCCTTTGGGAGGGGATCTAGGGTTCTGCCTGTGGGGATGTCACATATTTCCATTACAATATTGGAAAAATCAATCAAATCACCCCCCCCCCAAAAAAAAAGAGATCCATAAAATATGATGCTGCCTCCAACAACCCGGTAGTCAAGATTTTCAGACAGAACATGCCTCCCAAGTCACTGGAAATAACTGAAGAGCTAAATAGAAGAGCAGACTCATTAGGGCTATCAGTGGGACATTGGTCTTTTTGATCTCTGTCTGCATGCTGAGGAAAGGGTAAGCGAGATTCCTTTTCATCTTTTCCATCACACTTTAAAGGGCTGTGGTAATGTTCCCACCAACTGAATCATTTTCATTTCCAACTCTAATCAATTTGTGAATAAATATCCTTTGGAGATGTGAGCTGCTTTAAATGATGGCTGCCTTTCCACCTTTAATCTATGACACTACAGTTCTCTTGAGAGAAAATAGCTCCTTGTGTCTTTATTCCCTCTCTGAGTTCATATTAGCAGCACACCTCTTTTTATTATTATTATTATTATTATTATTATTACATAATAATGGCTTTAGTAGGGGAATAAAAGGTTGCACAAGTTTTGCAAAAATGAGAGGCTATTCACCCCTGCTACCTTTAATCTCCTGCATTCTCCTGTTAATAAGTATAAATTATCAAAGCTATTTCTCAAACTCTTTTTATAGTACAATACCAGTGACAGACTATTCTCAGGAAAGGCTCCTTTTAAATATCATAATTAGTGGTATTATCTTTAATCTTTTGTGGGTGAAAATCAAGGGCAACATGAAACTTCATACAAAAGTAAGAGACTTCCTATTTGGCGAGTTTTAGGTGATGAAAATGAAGGTTTAAATCAAGTTTTCTTCCTTTGGAAGGTTCTTAAAAGATCCCCAAAGTGTGGGAAATATAGATAAACTTCTTTGAGTGTATTTCTTTTAAGAATTTGTTAACTGTTTTGATCAGATGAGATCCAATTTGATCCTCTGCCTTAAGTTCAAAAGGACCAAGAGCAAAGAATTTTCTGGAAAGATCTGAATACATCAAACAAATTGCTCCTAATCAAGCAATTGTTTTGGGAGGCCTCTTAGATTAGTTTTTGAAATATATTTATGTCAAACTACCAGGTTGAAGTTGGTCAATTGAATCAACATTGTCACCTCTCTTCCCTATAAAAATCCTAAGAGAATATTAAAATGAAAAACCAAAACCAAAGCCAACCAAACACAAATAAAACCTATAAAAATTTAGGTAGTGCTGCTGTAACATTGCTTAGAATTATATTTATGGCTTTGTCAATTATATTACAAAGAAAAAAAGAGGCCAATATCAAGGATCCAAACTTCTACATTAAGAAGCTAGAAAAAGAAGAGCAAATTAAGCTTAATTTAGAAGAAGAAAAGAAAAATGAAGCTAAGAGCAGAAATCAATGAAAGAGATAACAGAAAAACACTAGAGAAAGTCTATGAAAAGATCAGCTGATTTTTGAAATGTTTGATAAGATTGATAAATGTCTAGTCAGGTTGAAAAAGAAATAGAAGAAATAAATTTCCAAGATCAGGAATGAAAAAAGGATATTACTGCAAATCCTATAGAAATTTAAAGGAACATAGGAAATAGTATGTAAAACATTGTAACAATCATGCATTTTTTCTTTTTCAATGTATTAATGTGAGGTATTGCACTGATTGATTTTCTTATGTTGAACCACCATTTTATACCTGGTATAAAACTCACTTGACCACGATGTATAATTATTTTCCTACAACACACTTATTTTTTAGCAGTTTTGGAGTAAATGAAAGTTACATCAAAAATATAATAGATTCTCATATTCCCTCACACTTTCCCCTATTAATAACTTCCCTCACACTTTCCCCTATTAATAACTTC
>JAKSZT010053887.1:96183051-96211603 GCA_026826555.1 Tolypeutes matacus
TTCCCCTATTAATAACTTCCCTCACACTTTCCCCTATTAATAACTTCTGATATTATTTGTTATATTTGTTACAATGGATGAGCAAATATTGAATTACTGCTACTAAACAAGGTATGTAGTTTACATTTTTGTTTATAATTTAGACTGTACAATTATATAGGTTTTGACAAAATGTATATTGTCTTGTATTCGTCATTGCAATATAATGCAGAACAATTCCAATGCCCTAAAATGCCCTCTGTTCCATCTATTCTTGCTTCCTGCTCCCCTCATAACCCCTGATAACCTCTATGTTTATATCAATGTTACAAGTTCTCTTGTTGCTACAATAAAAATAAGTCTGCTTTGTCTATGAAAAAAAAACACACAACAAATTGTACAAAAAAATTTGGCAACTTAGAAGTGGACACATTTCCTTGAAAGACAAAAATGACCAAAACTGATTCAAGAACAAATAAAATTTCTAAATATCTATTAAATAAACTGAATTTATAATAGAAAACTTTCCTACCAAAACAAACAAACAAACAAACAAAGAACACTCCAGGCCCAGAAGGTCTGGGGGATTATATCAAAATTTAAGAAATAAATAAAAACAAACCCATATAAGCTCTTTCAAAAAATAGAAAATGAGGGAACATTTACTAGCTCATTTTATTAGGCCAGCATCAATTTGATACCCAAATTAGACAAAAATATTATGAGAAAAAAAATGCAGACCAATATTCCTTGTGAACAAAGGTTTTAAAAAAATCATTAAGAAAATATTATCAAATAAAGTATGGCAATATTTAGAAATATATACAACATGGCTAAGGTAGAAGTTACTCCAAGAACAACAAATTTGTTTAAAATTTGAAAATCAATCGATTTAATTCACAATATAAACAGAAAAAATGAGAAAAACCATATGATCCTCACAATAGGGTGGAAAATCATATGACAAAATTCTACATCCATTCAAAGTAAAAATCTCAGCACACTAGGAGTAGAGGGGAACTTCTTCAACCTGATAAAAGGCATCTGCAAACAATCTATAGTTAACATCATACTTAACATTATGTGGAACAGTGAATTATCCCCCCCTAAGATCAGGAAGAAGGTGAAAATGTCCACTCTCACCTCTTCTATTGGACATTATACTAGAGGTAAAAGGGCAATAGGAACCGGAAAAGAAGTAAAGGACATACATATTGGTAAGAAAGAAGTAAAACTCTATTTGTAGATGACAATGTGGTATGGAGAAAACCTTAAGAAACCAACAAAAAGCTACTAGATAGAAATAGTAAGTTTAGCCACGTCACAGGCAACAAAGTCAATATGCAAGAATTAATTGTATTTCTATATACCCACTAAGATGGATTGGAAATGGAAATTTTTATATATACATTATTATTTTTAAAATATTAAAAATACTTGAAATATTTCTCGAGGGTCTTCTAAAAATCTGTGTAAGCCCTATATATTGAAAACAACAAAACTTTGTTGAGAGAAATTGAAGAACATCTAAATAAATGGAGAGATATGCCATGATCATTTATTAGAAAACTCCATGTTACTAAGATGTCACAAGTTGGTCTATAAATTCAACTCGATATAATCCCAATCAAAATCCCAGCAGAGTTTCTTTTGTAGAAAATGATAAGCTGATTTTAAATTTTATATGGGAAATGTAGAGGACCTCGAATAGTCAAACAATTTTGAAAAAAGAACAAAGTTGGAGAAATTACACTACCAAATTTCAAGACTTATACATCTGCAGTAATAAAAATTTTTGCTATTGGCATAAAGATAGACTGACCATGCCGAGTTTTGGCAAGGATATTCTTCAACTGGACTCTCTCATGCATCATTGGTGGAGATGTAAAATAGTTAAGCCACTTTGGAGAACAGTTTGGCAATTTCCTACAAAATAAAGCATACAATTATACAATCCTGCAATTGAATTCCTAGGTATTTACCCAAGAGAAATGAAAGTATTTTGTCACACAAATACTTCTACATGAATGTTCATAGTAGCTAAAGTAAATTGAAAAAGATAAACTTTAGTCACAACAAAACTGAATGCAGATGGAAGGTCTGATGTGAGAGAAGGAATGCAAACCAAATGTGTTAAATATGAAGAAAAATCTAAGCGAACATTGGCTGTATAAAACAACACAGCAGGGAAGCGGCTGTGGCTCAATCAGTAGGGGCTCCCATTTATCATATGGGAGGCCCGGGGTTCGGTTCCCGGGGCCTCCTGGTGAAGGCAAGCCCGCCCGCATGGCGTGGTTAGCTGACCCAGCGAGCACAAGCAGCAAGGGGGGGATAAATGAATAAATAAATAAAATCTTTAAAAAAAAAAACAGCAAAAGAAGAGAGAATTAAAATAAACAGCAGCACACAGAAGGAATGAATCAAGTTAAAGTATCCTAGATATTTGTATTTTTTAAAAGAAAAGTAAATATATTGATTAACTTCAGTCTTTTGTATGTTAATTATACCTGCTTTAAAATTTCTAGGTTAGTGGTTAAGGAATAGAAATAGAATAGATAAGAAAGGTTATGTAGCTATCAGATAAAAAAGACTTTAAAGACCATTACTAGAGATGAAGAGTGTCACACACAGTGATAAAAGTTTCAGTTCTCTAGGGAGAGATAACAATTTAAAATGTGTTTGCATCTAATAATATAGCTCCAAAATATATAAAACAAAAATTAATAGAACTACAAGGAGAAATAGACAGGTCTTCAATCACAGTGGTAGATTTTAACACACCTCTCTCAGAAACTGATAAACCAAGCTAATAAAATATCAAACTATAGAATATTTGAATAACATGATTATGACATTTGACCTAATGAAACTATTTTGAATACTGTAATTAACTGTTTGTAAATGTTTCTAAAGTACTTGAAAACTTTTATGGCAATTTACTACATACTGATCCATAAAACAAGTCTCAAGAGATTTCAAATGATTGAATTCATAAAGAGCGTTTATTTGTCTCTCAATGTATATAAGCTAGAAACCAATTTTAAAAAGATAACGAGAAACACCTCATATGTTTAGAAATGAATGCATACTTTTAAATAACTCATGAGTCAGAAAAAAGCATCAAAATGGAAATTAGAAAATATTTGGAGCTGAGCAATAACATAAATACTAGATATCAAAACTTGAGGGATTCTGGTAAAGCAGTATTTAAAAGGAAATTTATAGCCTAAAAATGCAGACATTAAAAAAGAGAAAGACCAAAAATTAATGAGCTGAGCATTCATCAAAAGAAGTAGAAAAGATCATCAAATAAGCTCAAAGACAGAAGAAAAGAAATAAAAAAGATCAGCAATTAATGAAATAGTAAAGAAGCATACAATAGCCAAAAGTTGTTCTTTGAAAATTCCTATAAAAAGGACAGATTTCTAAAGAAATAGATTTTAAAAAGGAAGAGAGAGAGAAAGGCACAAAGAAATCAATGTTTGAGAGTATCTTTTGTCTACACCTTCACTCACAAAGGGAGCTATCAAACTTTTTGATCTTTGTTAATCTGATAGGTGTAAAATTGTATCTCCCTATAGTTACAAACTGCATTTTAAAAACTATGAGTGGGAAGCTGATGTGGCTCAAGAGATTGGGCTCCCGTCTACCATATAGGAGGTCCAGGGATGGATTCCTGGGACCTTCTGGTAAAAGGTGAGCTGGCCTGCGTGGAAAGCTGGTGCAGCAGTGTGACGCAACAAAAAGAGACGCAGAAGAGAGACAATAAGAGACACAGCAGATCAGGGAGCTGAGGTGGCACAAGAGATTGAGTGCTTCCCTCCACTCTGGAAGGTCCCAGGATCAGTTCCTGGTGCTGCCTAAAGAGAAGACAAGCAGATACAGAACAACACACAGAGAGCAGACAGGGAGCACAAAACAATGCCGGGAGGGGTGGGGGGCAGGGATAAACAAATAAATAAATCTTCAAAAAAATAAAACTGTGAGTGATGTTGACCATCTTTCTATATACTTAAGAACTATTTCTAGTTCCATTTATGTAAACTGTTCCTTTTCTTTACTTTTAAAAAAATGGATAATTATGTTCACATCAATCAGCAACAGGAATTTTGTTTCTGATTTGTATGCAGAAGGACAGCAAAGACCCTTTGCCCAAGATATAACAAGAAATGTAGAAAGCCAAACTTATTACCTCCAACTCAGAAAAGAGGGGGATGAGAAGAAGCTCCAGGGACTCCTTTGCCTGACAATCCCACCAGAACCTATGGAAAGGGGCAGGAGCAGTTCTCTGAAAGGAGGAGAAGGCACCTACAGGAAGGGTACAGTGCCTCAAAGGGCGGGGGAGGTATGCTGGTAGTAGAAATAGTTTCCTACACTACATTGTAGTTTCCTAAACTGTATTTGAATGGGTGCCTACAAAAATCATTTTTTTCTGATGTCATTTTATGCTTAATTTATTATTATTATTATTATTATTATTATTATTATTATTATTTTTAATCATCATAGCCCTACAGGGTTTCATACTAAGTTTTTGTGTGTGTGCCTGAAACTGGATGAAAACTTCTTTATTAATCAGGGAAAAGATTACAACGTCTATGGAAGGAATGATAACTAGGTGTTTTTGTTTTAAAGAGCAAACATCTCAACGTCTTGTTGGTGTAACCAGATGTGCCTTGGCTTTTGTTCCTCCATATTCATTAGATTTCTTTGTTCGAAGTGATCTTGTAAGAATCTTGCCAAGCCTTGCAAGGGGTTGTCACACTGGCCTCATTCCAAGGAAATTAATAATCTTATTTCAAGCTACTCTCCCTTCTCTTAGTTGTGGGCTTCTCGGCAAGGCCACTGGTGTTCCCCTTTCTGTGAATTACAAGGTGGTTCAGGCCCCCAATATTTCTATTATAGAACATTCTGTCTTTCATTTAAAAATTGCCTCTTATGAGTATTATTCTCTGTTCTAAAAAGACCTCATTGTTTCATTCCCATTCTACACTCCTCTGTGTTCAAGGTCGCTAGTTACTCTATTATTCAGGCAGACAATCTTTTCATAATTTTTTTTTCCAATCAGTCTCAGTTCAAGGATTTACATTCTCAACATCCCTCATAAGTTTTGCCATTTCTTCTCATGAAAACATTCTGTGTAGCTTTGCCTTCTTCAGCAGCTTCCAAGTATTCTATTGCTCCTAATATATTGCTGCGGAGAGTGTAGGCAAGCCTGGCTTATGGAGGTTTTTGTTAGGAAAACAAGATTATTTTCTTATTTCCTTAGAATCAGCAATGATTAGCTAAAATTTATTAACTGATGTTGGAAAATCCACTACTCTTATCTAGCTTACATGGACAGAACTCTCAACTTCCAAGGGGCAGCAGATAAATTTCAAACGTAGCAGAAATGGAGCTTAGACCAAAGTGCAAATTTAACCAAAGATGGAGTTTTGTGAGAAAAGTGCATAAAGCAAAAGGGTCTTTTGGATCAAAGTTCCAAAGTAAAATCCTAGATGGTCAGAAATCTTGCTCACACTGAGAGTTGTATGTGTTATATTGTCTTAGAGAGACCATCCCGTTAATGTATATAATAACTACTAATTAATGATAATCTTTCACGTATTGCTTCTAACCATAAAAAATTGTAATTAAAGTCCTCATTTTACAAAGCCCAAGATCAGACAGCTGGTAAGCGGTAGTCTAATTCCAGAGTTAGTTATCTTTCCATCTAGTGCAGCCTACTCTAAGATCAGAAAGTGATCCTCATAAGAGGCAATACTTTCAACACAACACTCTGAATATTCTATAAAAGAAATACTGGACAACTGAACCACCTTGTGACAACCAGGAGAGCCACATCTAATTTTTCTAGGATGGATTATCTGTATTGATTGACCTAATTGTTT
This sequence comes from Tolypeutes matacus, assembly GCA_026826555.1. Classification (NCBI taxonomy): domain Eukaryota; kingdom Metazoa; phylum Chordata; class Mammalia; order Cingulata; family Chlamyphoridae; genus Tolypeutes; species Tolypeutes matacus. The sequence goes on from JAKSZT010053887.1 coordinate 96,188,922, forward strand.
ATAGTTAGAGAGTCCTCTGGAGTGAATAAATAAAATATGGACATTTCCACCATTTATCATGCCAGTCCCAAGAGGTATTCATTATCATCATGATATTTATTAGCCCTGCCACACTGACTAGCTGTGTGAGCCTGAAAAGTGACTTAACCTCTCTGAGCTTCATTTTCTGCATTGTAATATAGAGAAGAGACTGGCTCAAGATGGTATGCTAAACACATGTTCTGGCCTTCCTTTCTCTCCCCCAAATCTTAGAAATGACAGAAAAAAATTTTTTTTTCTCAAACTCATAGCAGTTCTGGAAAACCAGAAGGGGTGATATTAACTAACCAGAAATGATAAGAAATAGCCAAAAATTAGAAAGCAGATGGAACTTGTATTGAAAAATCATACCTCAAGCCACACTTAGGAAAAGATGGCTGTAGGAGTTGGGAGGGGCTCCAAGGGGCTTGGAGGCAGCTGATACGCGTGGCAGGAGGGCATCCTGGCACAAGGTCAGGCACAAGGTCAGAGTAGAAGCACCTCAGGTGCTGGGCCTTTCCTCTAATGACTCCCCTTTCCCTGTGCCGTGCAGTGAATGGAAGAAGGACATGTTCACCTGGGCAGGAGCAGAGTTTGAGCATGAGGGTCAGGGAGGCACCCCAGGTGTCTGGGCCCACACAGGAAAAACCAGGAGCCTGCTGTCCAGAAGAGGAGCTTCTGACCATCCCATCATGAACACTTCCAGCACCTCCCCCAACCCAACCTCCAAAAGACAGTTGCAGCTATAAGCAGAATGCAGCATTTACGCAGAGAGGTCAATTGAGTCTGTAGATATAACAGCAAAGGTGTTTCAAGATTCACCAAACTTTGACAAAGAAAACCAAAAATCAACAGAAAATAGAACTAATTACCAAAGGTAACAGTTAGTGGGAAAAACAATAAAAGATGTTAAAAGGGTATAATTATTATCTTTAGAAAGATACTGAAAGACACATTAATTCATTCAACTTATCCAATAAGTACTTTTTGAGCACCTATTATGTGCTGGCCACAATATTATGCACTGAGAATTCCACAATGAGCAAAACAGTTCCTACTCTTTTAGAATTTAGGTTCTAGCATGAGGAGATAGAGATAATAGACAAATAAATAAGCAAATGTGTCAGCTGGTAATAAGTGCTATGAAGAAGAATGAAACAAAAATTGGTTTCATACAAAAGAACCAGTTGGGTATCTGGAAATGAAAAATACGATTATTGACATAAAATTCTCAGTAAATGGGCTGAAGAGCAGTGAGACCACAGCTGAAGGGTGAATTTGTGATTTGCAAATTGGAGCAGTGCATAAGGACAAAGAACCAGGAAACATGAAAGAAAATTAAGAAATACAGCACTGTCTGACGTCTGTCCAATGGGAATTTCAGAAGGAGAGAACAGAGGGAATGCAGACTGAGGGTGGTGGTGTGGGGGCATTCAAACGAATGGGGCTAGAGCATCTTTCCAGAGCTGAAGAAAGACCAGAGTCCTTGGATACCAAGGCCGTGTGTAAAACCGAGCAGAATTCCTAAAAATCACCCTTCCTGGACACACATTGGTGGATTTTCAGGACATCAAGGATAAAAAGACAATTGGAAAAGCTTCATTTATTCTTTTTTTTAAAAGACTTATTTATTTATTTCTCTCCCCACACCGCCGTTTTTTTTTTTGTTTGTTTTGTTTTGTTTTGTTTTTTCATGTGCTCGCTGTCCGCTCTGTGTCCATTCGCTGTGTGTTCTTCTGTGTCTGCTTGTCTTCTCTTTTAGGCAGCACTGGGAACTGATCCTGGGACCTTCCAGAGTGGAAGAGAGGTTCTCAGTCTCTTGTGCCACCTGGTCTGTTTCGTCTCTTATTGTGTCTCGTCTGTGTCTTTTTTTGTTGAGTCATCTTGCTGCGCCAGCTTTCTGCGCGGGCCAGCATTCTTTCACCAGGAGGCCCCGGAATTCGAACACTGGACCTCCTATATGGTAGACGAGAGCCCAATCACTTGAGCCATATCCGCTTCCCCATTTATTCTTTCAATATTCATCTAATAACCATCTATCGAGTGCTCATTGTGTGTGTTTCATGCAGTGTTTGAGGTGCTGAGAATTGGGGTGAACAAAACAGATGAGATGTTTGCCCTCAGGAGGGTAGAACAGGGAATTAGACCAAGACTAGCTAATCAAATATATAAATAAGTTAACTATCTTCAAGTGTTTAGATGGAAATAATCAGGGTGAAGAAACTGGAAGCAAGTGGAGGTGGGGGCTATTTTAGGGAAGGAGATGGGAAAGGACTTTCTAAGGGTACTGGGACCTGAACAATAAGAAATGGCCAGCCATGGGAACACCAGGGCAAAGAGTACTCTAAGTGAGGAAACCACAAGTATAAAGGCCCTTAGGTAGAAAGAGAAGTGTTGTCCTAGGGCAGGAAAGAACCCACTAGTTGTAGAGCTGGATGAGAGGGGTGAGGCTGGAGGTAGTGTTTGGGCTTGGGAACACCTTGGAAGCTCTCATGTCTCTGGATGACATGACTGTATTGGAAAGAACTTGAGGGCATGGGAACTGACTCCTTAAGGTGCTAGTGACTTAGTTGTTTCTTCACTGATGTCTGCTGCATGTCATATCAGTGGGGCTAAGAGCTCTGCCCTTACCTTTCGTCCAGGTTCCACCATCTTTAAGGTGGAAGGAAGGTTTGGAGATTTGATGGGTATAATGGGTGATTTGTCAAGCTCCTTACTAATTTTACCTGAGGTTTCCTGTTCAGAGGTAGGATCTCCTGTCACAGGGCAGATGGACCAGGCATCCTTGGACACTGAAAGATAAGGACTGGGCTCAGGCCCTGAGATGTTTGGAGAGAGGTGATCAGCATGCCAGAACGAGTGGGCTGGCCATATGACCCTGTCCTGCCTTTGACTGAACCCAATAGCCTTTCTTATCACCCACAAACTGGTTTGGAAGGTTGGTGGGTGGCTGTGGGTGGAAAGCTCTGCTGGGGAGAATGCAAGGAGCAGAAACCTCTTGCAATCTTTTTGACAGTGAGGCCCGATACCCCATTCATATCCACAGTTTGTAGAGCTGAAGTGTATCAAGAATACATTTAAGAATAAGTATGGAGTAGCATTTTGAGTGTAGACTGATAACAGCTCCTCACATCAGCAGCAAATTGCACATTGCAGGGCAGCATTGGATGGGAGGTCTAGTGGACAACAATTTCAGCATTCTTTATCAGTCGGGGTTTAGCTGCAGAGAGGGAGGGACTTTGGGGAAAGTCAAAAGCCACAGGATTGGCTAGGGAAGGGGGCTAGCTAATATCTTTCAATGCTTTCAGATTCTTCAACAGCTGCCATAACAAATACCTCTAAATCTGTGAACACAATTCCAGAATGGAGTTGATGCTTATGAGAAAGTTCTGTGGGAAGGTTTCAAGACGCTGAGAACTTTGGAAGGGAAAATCATAAGAGCTCTGCTGCAAAATGGCCCAAATTATCATTAATTTGTGGAGCAGTATATCAGCACTGCAGAGCTATAGTCAATGAAATTTGTTACAGAAAATTCATCGTAATTTGGCAAGTAGGGTCCCAATTTTTCAATCTTGTATTACCTGGGGAGGCGGGGGATTGTCACATGATTGTGAGCTTAATGAAAAATAATATCTTTCTGTGGGTCTGGATTGCCACAAAAATCACAAAATAAGAGATAATGGATACCATACTGTGAACAAGTGGACATAAAGGGGGAAAAGAAAGTCCCAAATCATCAGAGAGCAGTTGGTTCCTTTCTACCTGTCCCCTTCATCTACAATCCAAGATGAGCACTTCAGCCAATCCTGTTTGTGAAAGGGAACCGGTTGCCAATCACAATATATCCAAGGTTGCGTTGTTATAAGGCTTAGAGGTTGAAGTATTATTGTCCTGGAAAAACCACCCCTGCTGCTGAGAATGGGACATGAAGACCTCAGACATGGGAGAAGCAAACAGAAGCTATAAATAAATATGGCTCAGTTCCAGTGGGCAAAGGAGGTGGTAAACACTCAGACAAATTATGACACCTCTACTCAATACATGCAGTGGAAACCTGCTATTGAAGACCACTGAGTGAGAGAGAGAACTTAAAAACCAGTGAAGGACTCCAACTAGTAGGCAATTGCTTTTTGGGGAGGGTTAATTTTTATTCTATTTTATTTTTAGGAGGTACCAGGGATTGAACCCAGGACCTTGTACATGGGAAGCAGATGCTCAACCACTGATCTACATCTGCTCCCCTGCAATTGCTTTTTTTTTTTTTTTTTATTGTGGGTAAAAATCAAAATTTTCACAATACCCACCAACATTTGCAGACACTTTTGGGGCAGGGAGGGGATGAGCACCTGCAATTGCTTTTTGCCTCTACAACTTGAGAGTCGAAACCTCAGGTTTTGTGGTGACAAATTGCTTTACTCATAAATCCCATGCACACCCTTCTAAGGATGAGGATGTCTATTATTGCATAGATATTACAAGAAACATTCTTCTCTGATCAGATTCATCCCAAACAAAGGAGAGACTTGGAGACTTGGTTATTATAGAAAGAATTTTCATTGATGAGGGTTGTTTTAGTTTCCTAGCTGCAAAAACAAATACCATACAGTAGGTTGGCTTAAACAATGGGGATTTTTTGGCTTATGGTTTTGAGGCTAGGAGAAGTCCAAAATTGAGGTGTCAGTGAGTTGATGCTTTCTCCCCAAAGACTGCAGCATTCTGAGGCTGGCTGCTGGTTATCTTTGGTCCTTGTTTTTTCCATCACATGGCAATGCACATGGTGGTGTTTTCTCTTTTCTCTTCTGGGTTCCATTGACTTCCAGCTTCAGGCTGCTCCCTGTGGCTTTCTTTCTCATTCTGTCTGAATTTAGTTCTGCTTTATGGAGGACTACAGTGATTCAGATTAAAGTCAACCTGATTCAATTGGGCCATACTTTAACTGAAGCAACAACATGAAGAGATCTTATTTATGAGTCCACATCCACCAGAATGTAAACCAAGTCCAAGAACATGTCCAAACTGGGGTACACAATTTAATCCACCACAAGGGTCAAACCATATAATTTACTTTCTATTTTCTCAAAGAAATCTACAACCTGATGGAGGAAATCTGTGGATTTCAGTCCATGCAAATACTCCAAGTAGGAATGATACCACTCACTTCATTCCTAATTCTTTCTTTTCAAACCAGAGCCAGGTTACCTATGGATGGTTGCTTTGTATTTTGCTGCAAAGGGGCAGAAAGTGTAGTCTCAGGTCATAGGCTATTGCACACAAACTACTGGGGTACCTCAGTATAACATGGTGAGGTCAAATATCTCTGAACCCCATGTGTGGTTCCAGGACATGCAGACCAGATATGAGCCTCATTACAGATAGGATAGCTGAACTTGTTTGGGGGCCCTGTATTTAAAGTGGACCACGCAGGACCCCAGCCAGGGTATGAAATGCTGTCAGAGACTGGGGTGGGTCTGAGTCAGTGCCATATGATAACACTCAGCCTGTGAGAACTTGGTGGGGATTTCCACTCTGTTTTAGCACCCTGACATTCACACAGAGGACATGTGCCAATAGGTGGGTCTCCAAATGGGCCTTCAAAGGTGTCCAACATCGCCTGGCAAGAAGATGGTAAGGATAAGTAGAAAGAGGTGATGGCTATCCTTGGGCAGAGTAAGGGATAGTTGGCTCTACATAGAAGTGGAATACCTATCACTTCAGCATGGAGATACAGCAAGCCCCTTTCATGAGCCTGAATCTAGAGACAGCAGCATTTGAGTCCAAAAGATCCAGATGAAGCATCAATATGAGGATGGAAAAACCAGTATCACTGAGAAAGGAGTGATGATATCTGTGGAAAATTAGGAGACCTGGGCTTTCGGAACTGAGGAACAGCTGTCAGTTCACTGAAGTGGGTTCTGGGAAGTTCATGAAATAGCTCAGTTAATTCATGATGTTCTGGAATTTCATGTATCAACTTGGCTAGGTTTTGGTGTTCACTTGTTTGGTTGAGGGAGCACTAGCCTGATTATTACTGTGTTACTGTGAGGGCATTTCATAAATGGATTTGCATCTATAGTCAGTTGATTGCATCTTTGGTTGATTACACTATGGCTTATTGCATCTACAATCAACAAAGGACATTGCCCTCAGCAATGAAGTGAGTCTCCTTATCAAATCAGTTGGAAGTCTTAAAGCCAGAACTGAGAATTTCAGAAGGCAAAAGGAGCTTCAGCCAGCCAGCTTCTTCTGGATAATTCAACTTAACTTTCATCGGAGTTTCCAACTTGCAGCCTGTCCTACAGAATTTGGATTTGTTAATCTCAATCCCGTGGTCATGTGAACCAGTTTCCATGATAAATCTCCCTCCCTCTCTCTCTCTCTGGTGAACACTGACTAATATTGTGTGCTGAGGAGGACATCTCTCATAAGATGCTGGTATATGGCACACGATGGTGTTAACTAGTCCTTCTTTACCCCTTGGGGTGGTGTATTAGTCAGTCAAAGGGGTGCTAATGCAAAATACCAGAAATCTTTTGAGTTTTATAATGGGTATTTATTTGAGGTAGAAGCTTACAGTTACCAGGCCATAAAGCACAAGTTACCTCCTTCACCAAAGTTTATTGCCATGCATTAGAGCAAGATGGCTGCCAATATCTGCCAAGGGTTCAGGCTTCTTGGGTTCCTCTCTTCTCAGGGCTTATCTCTCTCCTGGCCCAGCTGCTCTGCTTTCTCCACAAGGCCAGCTGCAGACTTTCAGGCAAATAGCTAATCTCACTTCCCGGGGCCTCTGCCGTATCTAATCGAGCCTTCTCTCTGCTCCTCTGTGTGCTTAATTCCCAGGCTCCAGCTTTAAAACTCCAACTCACTCCTCTGCTTTGCCATATAGTTTTATCTGTGAGTCCCCACCTACCAAGGGAGTGGGGACTCAACGCCCCACTGATGTGTCCCAGTCAAAGCCCTAATCATAATTTAATCATACTCAGGTACAGACCAGTTTACAAACATAATCCAATTTCTATTTTTGGAATTCATAAACAATGCCAAACTGCCACAGTTGGGAATATGCTTACATATTTTGCAGACCCTCTTTCTGTTGCTCCCAGTCCAGGCTTGCCCTTGTCCTTGGTGTGACATCTTTGCATATTTCTCGGTTTAGACCATAACCCCAGAATGGAACAGAGAGAGAACCTTTGAACCTTTGGCCTGCAGGAAGTAAGTCATTCCCCAAGCATCTAATTTGCCATATACAGCACCTTCTTGAACACTGTGCATCCAACCTGATTAGATTGAATCCTGATCACCAACATTAAACACTTAATGCTTTGTCATGCTTCTATCATCCTGGAAGAGTCTGTGAACTTATCAACATTTAGGAGCAGGTTTTCATATAGGATATAGCTTTGGTAGCCCATCTTTATAATTTTTAATGCATTAGAACAGGTTCCCAGGTCAGTTATGAAATATCCTTACTAAAAGACTTTTGGAGTGGTCTAAGCTCCTTTTAGTGCAGCATAAGATGATGGAGGCAGTAGAGTGGTTAGGGTCAGGTCCAAAGGCACCTTTCCACCTGAGAAGACTTTTCCAACCACAATTACACTGTAAACAATTTCAAGAATATGTGCATGTCAGGGTGGTGGTAGTGGTGGTGGTTATGCTGTGACTTTTTTTTTTTTTAATAAAATCTTTTAAAGATACTTAGATTACATAAATGTTACACAAAAAATATAGGGATTCCCATATGCCCCACTCCCTACACCTTCCACACCCTCCCACATAAACATCCTTCATTAGTGTGGCACATTCATTGCAATTGATAAACGCATCCTGGGGCTTTGCCATCAAGCATGGACCATAGTTCACATTATAGTCCACACTCTCTCCCACACAGTTCTGCGATGATATAAAATGGCCTATATCTGTCATTGCAACGTCATTCAGGATGATTCCCAAGTCCCGAAAAAGCCCCCGTATTACACCTGTTTTTACCTCTCCCTGCCCCCAGAGCCTCCAGTGGCCCCTGGCTCCACATCAATGTTGTAATTTCTTCCATTGCTAGAATCACAATATGTCTATACCAGTAAGTCCACTCTAGTCCTATGCTATGACTTTTTACCTTTACATATTAGGTTCTCCCAGCCTGCCCCTCAATCTTCTCATTCTGTAAGACCCAATTCAAGCAGCTCCTCCTATGCTTGATTTCTCTTGTTGATATCTACAGAAAAGCTAAGGTACCTGCCACCCTTTTTGTATCCCAGATGAGAAGGAGCACTGGGAGAGGACAGGGCCAAGGACACTGCTGGACCATGGTGCATGGGGTTGGGAATTTGGAAAGGGCTAAACTCCCCAAGTAATATGTGGTGTGTTTGCTTTGGTTTGTCTCTGCAAAACTACAATGGGTCTTGGTGTGTGTATTAGTCAGGGTTCTTCAGAGAAGCAGAACAAACAAGGTGCGTGTATGTATCTCTCTCTATATATTATGTCTATATTAAGAGATTTGTGAGAAGACATTGGATCACATGAATGTGAGGGCTGGCAAGTCTGGATTCTATAGGTATGCTAGAGAATGGAAATTCTAGTAGGAGTGTCGTTGAAGTCCTGAGTCTGAATTACTTAGGTTGGAAACTCAAGAAGGAGTGGAGAGTGTAATCTTCAGGCAGAATTCTTTCTAATTCCTGGAATGCTCAGTTCTCACTCTTAAGAGCTCCAACTGATTGGATGAGGCCCACCCACATTATCAAGGGCAATCTCCTTTACTTAAAGTCTACTGATTGTAAATGCTAACTCATCTATGAAATACCTCCACAGGACAACTAGGTATTTGACCAAACTACTGGGCGTCATACCTAGCCTAGCTAACACATAAGATTAGTCATCACAGTGAGAAATCCTCTTTTTTCTTGTGCATTTTCTCTGCTTTCCTTCTTCTCACAATGGAGGGGTCAGCTGTGGAAGTCCAAGTTCCATGTGTGCATGGAGGAGAAAGAAGGTGGGGGAGGCCACCTTGCTTGCTTGGGCCAGAAGCCCAGAGGCATCATGGCAAGTCACCCACTGTCTAGCCCAGCACCCGTGCTTGGCAATCCTCACAACTAAGATAATAATTATGTCTCCTACACTGCCCCTCCAGGATCTGCAGGAGTGGTGGGTAGCTGGTTGAGGTTTTAGGATCCCAGTTTCTGGCCATCTCTACTTCTCTCTTTCTTCTTTATGCTCACATCAACCTCCAGACCAACATCCAGAACAAATGTCTCACTGATTTGTGTCTTGTGCAGACTTTCCTTACATTACATATTACTCAAGGCTGCAGTTTACTTCTTCCCCTCTAGGGTGAGTTCCAGAAGGGCAGGGGCTGTGTTCTGGTCCCTGTTCTATTGCTGGTACCTCAAACAGGGTCTGGAAAAGAGGAGATGATCTATTACTATTGGCCAAAGCTGAATTGTGTGTAGAGAGAGGAGACAACAGAATTGTGACAGAGGAGAGTGCAGATGCCAAAGGGGAAAAAAGTTTGCCTCTCTAATTCATGGGCCAGTAATGGGGAGGCCATAAATTGATGTATGCATTATGTGCCCAATAAGTGCTCATTTGGTGAGAGAATGAATAAACGAATAAATAATTTGTGATATTAGGTTTCTCTCCTTCCCACACTGCCTGTAAAAGAACAGTGAATTGATACACACAGTGAATTGATACACGTGGTAGTAGAAGTTTGAAACTTTCTGACAGTGTACAAGGCTGAACTGTGTCAAGAAACACAGGTGCAAATGTGAATGTGCCCCTTGGAGAAAGTATGACAGTCCAGTCTGCCCAAAACACCAGGGAGCAGAGCCCAAGGATAAGACCTGCTTGGACTTGGAGGGAGGTAGTGATGGTCAGTGTTGAGCTGCACCTGTCGGGCACTGTACAGTGCCCTGGTTCCCTGTTGAGCTTACACCCGAGTCAAAAGCCTTTCTTCTCCAGTTCAGCTCTGCCCGGTGGTTCTGCCAGACTCCACTCCTGCACCGTGGGAGTCACTCTGGGAGAGCAGGATGGTTTTCCTTGCAGCTGCTCCCCTGCTCCCCCTCTGCTTTCCCCTTTCCTCCCTCATTGTCCTTCATTGGCCAGCCTTGTTTGCGGCACAAGGACATGAAGAAGACATTCTTCCTGTTCTCCAGTCATTGTCACTAATTGAAATGGGAAGCAAGACAAGGCTCCAGAAGAAAAGCTTATTATAAGCTGCCTTGTTGGAAGAAAATGAATCACCTAAGCAGATAGGTTTCTGTGATCTCAGGCAAACCTCACTCTTTATTCTACACAACCCCGTCTAATTGTTCAAGAAAATGTTCATCTGCTTCATAATGGAACAGCCATAATGGAAGTGTTGTGAAATCACTGAAAAGTTTATTCAAGCCTCGCTCCTGAAAGCCCAGCCATAATGCACGGGCTTCAGGGGAGTTAATAGAATTGGCTCTCATTGAAATTGCATGGATAACAAATTTCCCTAACATGTATCCTTTTAAATATGCCTGTTGATGGAAGTCTGAATCGATATTTGTCAGATACAAGGCACTAACAAAAGGGGCAAATTTCTCACCTCTGCTGTCAGTCCCTCTCCTTGTGGCCATGTTGTCAGATTCCCTGCCAAGCCTCCTACAGTCGAAGGGTGCCTGGAAACTCCTAAGGGTCCCATGAGACCAAGTTTTGTAAACAGGGAATATTGAACTCTTCCCTCAGAACATAGAGAAAGATGAGAGAGCCATCCTACGAACTAGAAGGAAAACTTTCAGGGTAAAACAAGGCCACAAACGAAAATCTACTTTGTAGTGAAATTTCCTCCTGATAAATTATGTCAGGATGGAGGAGTCAGAATCAAAGGAAGAAAAAGAAACAAAAATAATAGAGCAGATGAATATTCTTCATGCATGTCACTCTTGAATACAAAGAAGTTTGAGATAAACTTCTGCCCTCAAGAGATCTAGTTAGATTCTTTCGCTGAAGAAATAAATACTTCTGAACCTGTACCCATTGAACAATGGCAGTCATTTAGGTACAAAACTAGAGGAAACCAGCAATGAGTTTAAGTTCAGAATAGGGTGGAAAAAAACTTTTGAGTTGGAGATTTGGAGAACTGATTTCAACCCCTTCTCCCACTCCATGTAAATCTGCATCTCCTCTGAGCTTCACCCAGGCTTGCCCTTCTAGAAACTTGTGACTTGAGTTGTTGGGCAGTGAATGTAGGGCTGATTGTTTGCTTCTTTCAATGTTCCCAAATGCCACATCCCACCTTAGAAACCATCCTTAACCCAACTTCTCTTTCTGCTCCCCACAGTGAAGGAGTGTGTGGCTGATTAAAGATGACAGCATATTCTTTGACCTATCTCCTCTTGAGTCTATGTCCCCTTCTCTCGAAGGCTCTGTGCCTGCTTTGGCCAATGGAATATGTTGTAATACGAGTGATGCTCTGCCAGTTTCCACACCCAGACCTTAAGGAAGAGGCACTATTCACATTTTATCTCCTGGAAGATTCTCTCTGGGAGCCCTGAGCCACCATGCTGGAGAGGACACAGGTAGACAGCTGAGCCCAGCCTTCCAGTCATCCCATCCTGGGCATGACATAAATGAGGAAAGCATCTGGGATCCTCCAGACCAGGCCAAATACAGCTGAATACCACCAAATGACCTCAGCTGAGGCTACGTGATACTGAGTCATTCAACTGGGCTGAATTTCTGACCCAAAAAGTGTGAGATATAATTAAATGGATTATTTAATAACTGTCTGGGTAGTTTATTACACAACAGATAATGAGAAAAAAGTAAAGCCTCAATAATGGCAGTACCCATTTTTTTCTCTCTCTTTTGTTACCTTCTTCTTTTGGTGATGGGCATTCATCTCAAGTCACCCACATCACTGGTCCTTTACCACGACCCATGTCAGGACTAGAAGGCACGTGGTGAGGATCTTTTTTTTTTTTTTTTTTTTTTTAAAGCAGTTGAATTTTTTCTTCAGAGATACATCTTTCAGTCAGAAGGAACTTGTCCATGTGATGTACAATGCATGTGTAAGAGAGTGTGTGTGTTTCTTGCTGGTATGAGAAATATATGTTTCATTACCAGATTTATTTTCTCTCCTCAATGGAGCCCTTTCTTAACTTGTTTTTTTCTTTGGTGGGGACTATACAAACCATTTCAGCCCTACGGCTTTTGTTTTTCCCTCCTTGCTTCTCCGGAGTCTTGGCCCCGGCACGCAGCGCTGGCGTTTCTTGACGTGGTCAGCATTGTTCCTTCCTCCCCGGGCTTGGCAGACGCATGGAGGGTCAGTGGGAAATGAAGCTTCTATTATCTGCGATCTGTCTCACCCTCTAAGCCGGCCCGTCCCTGCACTAAGGCTCAGCCAAGCATGAAGAAAACTAATTGTCCCCACTTTCTGCTCTACTGTGCACCAAACCCCTGCTTGTGCTTTCCCCCGGTTCCCCACCAGTTGGAGGAAACCTCGCCTTGGCTGAGGCGAGGGGGACACGAGTTCCCAGGTGCGGCTCTGCCAGGATGCACAGCTTGAGCAGTCCAACAGAGCCATCGCCAGGGCTCCTTCGTGAGCAATGGGTGCCAGGGAAGTGATGGAGGGACGGCAGGAAAGCTGATGACTCTGCCTGTTCGTCGTAATTGCAGCGGGCATAGGAAGGGGGACTTGATTAATTTGCCTGATGAATTATGCATCACTTCCATGTGCCGCCCTCCCTGCTTCAAAGCTTTATTATTCACATGGCTTGAATCCGGCCACCTCTCCTCTCCTTGCTGTGAAAGCTGTTGCCCAGTACGTCTCCGTGAAACCTTTGGTGCTTATATTGCTGCGAACCACCTAACAGAGTGCTTCCAGGAAGTTAACAGAATCACTGAAATGTAAGCTGCATTTAAAAAGTACACACACACACACAGCTGGAGTAATTCATCAATAACAAGCTCAAGATGTCTGATGTGAGCGGAATCTCAGCTGTCTTTTGTAGTCTAGGGCTGAAAAAAAAATTGAATACAGAAGTGGCAATTACTTTGTTAGTCGCATTTTAAGTTAACACCACATGAAAGAAAGTCTCCTTTAATAAAGAAAGAAGCAACAAGGAATGCCACCGCAGTGGGATTAACTTTAACTGGGTATTTCCAAGGCCGGTGCATTGCAAGTTTGATCTCCTAAGTTTTCATCTCTGTGGTCTGTTCAAGCTTAGGTTTAACCATGGGCCTTTTCCAATCCCTCCTGAGTGCTTAGTGGCAACCTGGCCTTTCATTAAGTGTTCTAGCACACTCGAAATGGTGCGGTCAGCTTGCTACCCAGCTCTCCGGGTGAAGACAGAAAACCCGGTGTCACTTATCAGAGAAAAATTAAGGCGACACTTCCTGAGTGAAGATGGGCTTGAAAGCTACACCAGGCTTTTTCTTTCAAGGCTCAGCCTGAGTTGCAAAGCCAACAAGGGAGCAAGGTTAGTGGAGCAAGGCAATGATTTAAGAGAATTTGGCGGGGGGTGGGGTGGGGTAAAAGCTTTATTGAGATGTAATTCACATACTATACAATTTATTCATTTAATGTGTAAAGTTCAATGGGTTTTAGTATATTCATAGAGTTGTATAACTATTACCACAATCAATTTTAGAACATTTTTATCTCCCCCAAAAGAAACCCGATACGCTTTAACTATCACCTCCCAACCCCTCCAGAGCCCCACCCCCAGCCCTAGCCAACCACTAAGATTAGTAGGATTTCTGTCTTTGTAGATTTGTCTATTCTGGACATTTCATGTAAATGGAATCAGACATTATCTTCTTTTACTTAGCCATTATAATGTTTTCAAGACTCATCCATGTTGAGACATGAATCAATACTTCCTTCTTTTTTATGGCTGAATAATATTCCATGGCATGGCTATGCCACATTTTGTTTATCCATTCATCAGTTGATGGAGCAACATGATCATTTTGCCATCATTTTATTTTCAGTTTTTATGTAAGAATCTCATATCAAGTTGACTAGAAAGCCTTTGAGTAATGCAATAGAGTAGAAAAAGACCAAAGTAAAACTCTAGTAAGAAATAGATCTCAGGTTCTTCTGAGCTGGTGCTATAGTGAAGTCTCAATACATTTCTTTCTTTCTTTCTTTCTTTTTTTTTAAAGATTTATCTATGTATTTATCCTCCCCTTGTCTGCTCTCTCTGTTCATTTGCTGTGTGTTCCTCTGTGTCTGCTTGTCTTCTCTTTTAGGTGGCACCAGGAACCAATCCTGGAACCTTCCAGAGTGGGAGAGAGGCACTCAATCTCTTGTGCCACCTCAGCTTCCTGTTCTGCTGCGTCTCTTATTGTCTCTCCTCTGTGTCTCTTTTTGTTGTGTTGTCTTGCTGCGCCAGCTCTCTGCATGGGCCAGCACTCCGCATGGGCCAGCTTGCTTTCACCAGGAATCAAACCCTGGACCTCCTATATGGTAGATGGGAGCCCAATCGCTTGAGCCACATCTGCTTCCCTCAATACATTTCTTAAAGTGTTCAGAGGAAGCTTTCCAAAGTAATTCTAAGTACTAAATTAAAAAGTGCCTTGCATTTGAATCAATCTTTTCAAATCAGCAACAATCCCATTCAACAGACATATATCAAGTGCTTACTCTGTGCCCAGCAGAGTTGCTGACCTCAAGGACTTAAAAGTCTAATGAAAAACAACTAGTAGTCACAGATGACCAGTGAAAATAATGAAAAATGTGTAGAAACAACACACACACTGTGGTAAAACAACAACAACAACAACAACAACAACAACAACAATCTATTCTGATGGACAGTTTGAGAGCCTGTTAAATCAGAACTTGGCTGGAGGACAGCTTTCAAGTCAACATCTCAGCAATACCTCTTTTGCTCAGAGGAGGTAGCCACAGGTCCAGCATTAGGCTTCTCCTTTTAGGACCTGGTAGATGGAGGACCTGTTGGATCAGCCAGTCTTGGTTTCCCTGACTGTAGGTAAAATGAGGATTTGGACTGATATTCTATAATATCTCCCAAGAGGCAGAGAGCAGAATGGGGAAACTTCAATGTCTGGCTTTGAATCCTGACTCCATCGTTTTCTAGCTATATGATCTTGGCCAGGTCACCTTCTCCTTCCCAAAGGATAGTCTTCTCATCTGTAAAATGGGCATAATACAGCCCGCCTGTATTAGTTTTCTAGGGCTGCCGTAACTATGTACCACAATCTGGGTTGCTTAAAATAATAGCAACTTATTCTCTCACAGTTCTGGAGGCCAGAAGTGTGAAATCAAGGCAAGGCTGTGTTGCTTCCAAAACCTCTAAGGGAGGATCCATCATTGAGAGAGGATCCTTCCAGCTTTTGGTGGTCCCAGACTTTCTTGGGCTTGTGGCAGCTTAACTCTAACCTCTGTCTCTGCCTTCACATGGCTGTAATCCCTTGGTGTTAGTGTTTCTGTGTCCAAATTTCCCTCTTCTTATAAGGACACCATTCATGTTGGCTTTAGGGCCCACCCTAATCCAGTATGACCTCATCTTAACTAATTAATCTACCCAGACCCTATTTCCAAATAAGGCAACACTCTGAGGTTCCAGGTGGACATGCCTTTTAAGGGGGCACTGTTTAACCCACTGTACTTCCCTATAGAGGTGTATGAGGGTAGAATGAGGTAATGTCCCTAAATTGCCTTGCAATTACCAGGCAATAGATAAATGGTAGTTACTTATCAGTGCTAGCAATCTCCAAAGTGATGAGTGTGTTTAACTGATTAGCTAATTGAGTTTTTTTTTTTAAGGTTTATTTCATTTATTTATTTCTCCCCCCTCACTGTTTTTTGCACTCATTGTCTGCTCTCTGTGTCCAGTGGTTGTGTGCTCATCTTTGTAGGAGGCACGGGGAACCAAACCTGGGACCTTGCATGCAAGAGGGAGGCACCTAATGGCTTGAGCCACCTCCACTTCTACAATTTATTTATTTATTTATTTATTTATTCCCCCACCCCAACACACACACACAATTGAGTTTTTGCAGGGCATTTACCATGTGCCCCAAAGCCTGAGAGAATTAAGAAGATAAGGGTCTTCCTGTTCAGGAGTCAGGACTATATATGAAACAAATGGTGACCTGGACAAAACGTTATCCCCCACCTCCCCACCACCAGCTGGAAGTGCTCTCACCTGCCATTCCCAGCAGCCAAGTGGCTTATCCCTCTCCCAGGGCTCTCAGCACTTTCTCCTTTGGGCTTGGATTATCAGGCTAAGTGTTTTATCTTCTCTACCAGATTGTGATGTCTTCAAGGGTAGGGAACATATTCTTTCATCTTTGAAATCTTGGCTTATCAGGAAGTTCCCTCTGAAACCATACTGCTTCTCTAGATATCTTTTCTTTTTCTCCCCCTTTGGAGTTATTTGTGATTTTACAGTTAGAATGTCCTTTTTTAAAGCCTCTGGAGCCACTTTTCCTTGCAAGGTATGGCTCTACAGTCAAGGCTATCTTTTCTCAGAATGTTCAGGTAGTTCATTTCCTAAAGTCCAGGTTAACCTCGTGGGGTCAGATGATTGACATGTTGGGTCACTTCCTGGCCACTGGTGAATTTTTCTCTCATGTTGATTAGCAAATTCAAAACTGCAATTTCTTTCCTTATTTCTTCCACTTTTAGAGCCAAATAGTTGTCAGGAAGGCAACTCAAATGTTCTTTCTTTGGTGGAAGGAAGCTTCACACTGAGCTCTAAATAGCTGAGGCCCCTACTGCTTCTGGGTCTCACCCAGGTGATGAGAAATCTTGTATATCGGGGGCCACTGATGAGTCCAACTGAAATCCACCTACATCTTTAGGTCAGCTTCCTTCATAAAGTGAGGAAGTGTTTGGACAACGAAATCCTTACTTTAGCCTGGACTAGTTAGATGGGTTTATGGCTATATTAGTTTATCCAAAAATATGATGCATTGAAAGGATCCTGGGGTGGTTCACAGGGTCAAGGGAAGAATGAGTTCAGATCTCTGGAAGGGCAAGAATCAGGTTAGAGCAGGATCTGTGAATCCTCTCTCTGAGGGCCACCATTGTGTTAATGTCACTCTAATACTCCAGCATCCACATGTGAAACTCTTTTAGTTCCAAATTCCAGAAGGGAGACCATTTGGCCCTGCTTGGGTAAAGGGTCTATCCTTCAACAAATCCCCCTCACTTAGCACAGATGTAGCCCTCGATTGCCCAATCCTTTCTTGGGGACATTCCCTAGTAAAAGGGGGATTTGTTGTGAGCTGGGCAGTCACCCTCGTTGGTTTCTACCAACGAGGCCCTTGCTTCCTTGTCCTAAACTGACCAGGAACAAGTAATGCAGGGAAATACTCTACCCAAGATGCTCTCTAAGGCAACTGCTCTTTCATCTGGGAAAAAGTTACAAGATCAAAGGAAAAAAAAATCACTAACCTGTAATTTTCTGGTATTTACGATGCTATCTTCTTTTACATGCTTACCGAGCATTTTAAGTTCTGTTATTTAACAGGCTAGAAATTCATGAGGCCAAGTATTTATTGCAATACGCAAATTTTATGTACCTAAACCGTGCAGCTGGGAATAGGCATTTTCTTAAAACATAGTGCAGTCCTCAAGGAAAAGACTCTAAATCAGAACCCCTAGAGATTCTTATCTAACGACAGAATTCTAGAAGCACTGGGCCCTGGAGGCACTATAGGATCAGGGGCATAGGGCAGAAAAAGTTACTCTTTCATATATTTCCTCATGAACTATTTAGTGAACATTCCATGTCAGGTATTGTGCTAGGCACACAACATGCCAAAGTGAGCCAGGCAGATAAGGTCTTTGTTCTCAGAGATCTTGTGACATGCTATTAAACCAGCAATAACACTCACTGGGGATACCATGGGGATGTATGGGTATATAGAGTCACATAGGAAGATGACCTCACCTAGATGGGGGACAATGTTTCAAGGGAAACTTAAACCTGAGAAGAGATGCATAAAGTCATGTGAGGAGTAGTGGGGAGAGTGCTCCAGGCTGAAGGGATTCCATGCACCAAGGTTCTGAGGCAAGAGACAACATGATGTATCCAAGGAGTTTTGAGACAGAAATCAGCTCAGGAAAAGCTTGGGGCAACAGGGAGTCCCTGAAGGTTGTTTTTTTTTTTTTTTTTACCGGGAGGTCCCGGGGATTGAACCTGGGTCCCTCCATATGGGAGACGGATGCTCAACCATTTGAGCCACATCCATTCCCCCCTGAAGGTTTTTAACAGGTGTCTTACCCTCTGGATGCAGTGAGGGGAAGGGCTAGGGCTGAACAACACAGGAGACCAGATACATAAGTATCCTGGTAGAAAAAGGCTCTAAAAGGCCTCATTGACACTTTTCGGAAAGCTCTTCTGAGAGCTAACATTTGCCTCCCCAGGATTTAGAAGTTCTCTGGACAGCCAGGGCAGGGTGTTGGAGATCCTGAAGCAGGATGGGGACTAAGTCCAAGGTAATACTGAGAGAAGGGTTTAGGAGCTCCTCACAGCCACCGTGAGATTCCATGTAGTGACAGAGACCACCAGAGCCCCAGGCCAGGCACTGTCTTCTGTAGTGTCTCTGTACTTTGTACTGTTAGCTTTGAGATCCTGGTTTCATTTGGAAAGAGGTTCGCAATGCTGACAGATATTTAAGGCCCAGGTTTCATGCCTGGGGCTGATTTGGAGCCCAGGAGAGGCACAGCCCCTTTGTAGCAACCATTCCTCACCACTGGGCAGGTGTAAGAGCTGCTCTTGTTCCCGTCTCCTCCTCCTGCAATTCCTCTTTTTGCATGGTTAGACCACAGGATGACTAATTTTCCAGTCGATCTCCCAGTTCTTTCTCTGAAGGGAGTGCTTCTTTGACATAGCCAGACTGATCTGTTATGTTGTTACTCATTTAATATTTATTTAGCTCATATGGATAAAGTAATATGCAAGACCTTTGAGGAGCAGCAAATGAATTAGATACAAATGTTGAGTTCAAGGAACTTGCAGTTGTATTGAATTAGCATATATTTCTTGGGTAACCTCCCAGTTCCCAGGCACTGTGCTGGGTTCTGGAGATACAGCAATGGGAACAATCCTGGAATGAAAGCAGAACTGGGGTTGGGAGGGGTGAGGTGAGGAGGAGGGTAAGAGAGATGGCTGAAGACCACGAGTTCTGTCATGTGTTTCCTTCCTCAAAGTTCCTCATACCTCCACAGACTACTTAATTTGAGCAAGTTTCATAGAAACCAGGAAGTGGTTGATTTGCTAATTTGGACTGAGGATACTGTGAAACAAAGATAAAGGAGCCAAAGCAGAGAGGAACACTGGAATTTCCAGGCTTAGAATTTCCCAGGACTAAGGAACTAGGGCTCTGATTCTATTAACCCACTTCTCTGCAACAAGGAGGGCCAACTGACATCAACTATCATATTCCTGATACTGTAAACTGAGTCAGTCTTTCAGTACTTGAAAGGTGTGCAGGTAAAAGCCAAGCCTCCAGCCTAGGCCATCGGATACCAGTGCTTTCAAGGAAGGGAGGCTACTTGGCAGGACTCTGGGGAAGAATTTTTATGCCAGTCTTCCAGGTACTATGAACTAAAAGGACAGTGACAGAAGAGGGCAGGGATCTCAGTCCAGGGCTGGGTTCAGAAACCTGAATCTTAGCCGGGCCAGCTAGCAGGAAAATATTCTAGGCAGAGGGGACTGAATGTCCATAAATAGAAGACAGGCGAAAGTAAACGTCTAAAGCTATATGTATTAACATGGATAGAGCACAAAAATATAATGCCTAGTTAAAAAAGCAAGCTGTAGAAATATATATATGTGTGTTTCCATATAAAAATATACATATATATATATACATACACGTGTATGTTTCTGTGACTTAACGTATATATTTAACCTAGAAGAAAACACACCAAACTCCAAAGAGTGATACCTCTGGGGAGTGGAGAAGGAACTGAGCATGCAGGTGAAGAGGTGTTAAGCTTTATATGCAGAGTTCCAGTTTCTGAAAAGGAGAATATATTCATCTATCATTTAGGGAATTAGAAACCTCTAACACAAGGTGAAAATTGTTAATTTCTATGAGACAGCTGGAGATGGAGCTCCGTGGGATGTAAGGGCTGGGAGAGTGCACATCCAGATGGGAGAGTGGAAGGAAACTTCTTGAAGAAGGAGCCCCTGGGTCAGATTTGACCCTGCGGAGATGGAATGGGCAGAGAGAATGGCAAGGGGGAAAGGCACAGGAAGGTACAAGATGGATAAGGGAAGGATGGAATGAGTGTATGCAGGGAAAGATTGGGGTTAGGGAGAAAAGCTGGGTTAGGACCCTGACTTTGAGGGCAGGGCTGAGAACTTTGGGGGCTTTTAAGCAGGAGGGGGCGGGTGCGCTCTGGAGAGCTGGAAGCAAAGGGCAAAGTTGGAGGTGGGAGTGAAGCCCGAAGAATGGCCCAGTGGACAGTGGCAACCCCTGACGAGGGCAGAGGCCATGGGTAGCAGGGGGTGGAATGTAATGGAAGGTACTGTGGGTGCAGAATACCAGGGACAGATGTAACCTTCCGCAGATTCTCTAATTCAAACCTACAACTCCTACCTAGCGTCTTAGAAGGGCTGTTATCGCCAGCCTTTACAGCTGTGGCCGCTATTCCAGTTCTGAAGAATGGCTTGCTCTTTAAACTGACATTCTCAAGGAAAAGCTTTAGTTTTCTCGAAAATTCTTTTTTAATTTGAATATCACCACTTTCTGCTAACGCTAAGAAGAGATTATAATATTCCAGGGGGACTTCCTTTGCTTAACATGAAAACAAACCTAACAGAAGGATTACAGAACTAAACAGGGAACATTACAAGAAACACTAATTACCTCCCATTCTTTCTTCTCGCTCACTAAAACAACTATTTAGACAAACAAAGAAGCAGAGAGAAAGAGGGAGCAGAACCGAAGGATGTGTGGCTCCGCTAATCCCTGCTGCTTTGATAAACGTGAGATAGGATCATTTGACATCTGAGAAGTGGGAGGTGTTTTTCCAGGAGTGCTTTGCATTGGCTTACCTCAGGTAGCTCTGATTTACTTTTTTTTTTTTTTTTTGCCTTTAAAATATATATATATATATTCATTTTTATTTCCTTTCTCTCTTCTTTTTTCCCTTTTTTCCTTCCCTTTATCACTGTGTTATCGGATGTCTGGTGTGCCATGACACCCTGATTTACTTTTTGAATCAAACAGCTTTGGACTGAACATATAATTTCTCCTCTGTGAAGCTGCCTTAGAACCCTCCCTTCTCCTTCTCTGACGAGGTAATTACCCCTCCCCTGGGCCCAGAGTTCCCTGCTCCTTGCTCTATTAGAGCAGAGACGGATGTCAGGGGACAGTAAGCTCAGCGAGCCCAGTGCCTGAAGGGGATTTGGGAAGAAAATGAGGGGACAGCCATAGAGGGAGGATGGACCGTGAGGAAGCTATTTGGCTATTGAAACCCCATCCTCTGGGATCTGTATACAGCTATCTACACCCCAAAAAGAACTAGTCCTGTTTGGCTTGTTTATGTAAAAGAGGCTCTTTATTCAATAATTGTATTCTGTACTCAAGAATGTAATGCAATAGACAATTGCCACCCCTCGCTAACCATCAGATGCTTTTTTTCAGCAATCCTTAGAAGGAGGAACTTCATGATAGAAGAGTTCTTACAAAAACCTCAAGAAGGCCTGAAAGCAGAGCATGGGATGGATGAGATCCAGTTTCCTAAACAGTCAGCCTGAGTGTGTGCAAGCTCACACTGGCAGTACACATACATGATGTCAGATTACTGGGTGTTCCAGGGTTATCCACCCACCCTCCCTATCAAGGAAACCAACCCCGGTCTCTCCTCCTACCCCTACCCCACCCCCCACCCCCCGACAGATTGGGAGCCTCCAGTTCCCAGTTGTCTGGGTATTGACTCACCTACTGCCTTGCTTCTACATCCTGTGTTGCCTCATTGTGATCAGTGCTTGCTTTAAGCATCAATCTGGTAATTGCAGGAACTTCTCAATACCTCTGTATTTTCCTATCCTATTTATTGTCTTTGCCGAAACCCTACAAATTCTGGAAGTATTGCTCTCTTCCAGTTCAGCACCTCCATGTGTGTACCTGAAATGCCTCCTTCTTGGAGCTCTTTGCTAGACAGCTGGGACTTTTCGGTGAAAAGAGAACAGCTCCAATCTGAGTGTTGCCCCCTCATTCCTGGAAAGGACTTTATTCCATTTAAATTCTTGACTGTGCTATCATTTGTCCAACTGGTGTACAGCGATCTGCTGTTTTGTTTGAGCATTTTATGTTTACCCGCTTGCCTGTTAGGTTTCTCAAGTATGTAGTGCTATAGTTAGGCAAACAAGTAAAATAATCTGAAAACGTAAATAAAAATGCATGTGTGTTTAAGCTTTCACTACCACTAAAAACAAAACAAGATAAAAAACCTATTAGTTCCAATACCACCAAGTTCACCAAGAATAGGTACTGATTCACAAAGTGCTCATTTTCAGGATCCCAGTTATGAGGGGGAAGATTTGAAGGGAATAAACAAGACAGTAAAGAAGATTTGGGTCACCAAAATTGGATTGTGAAAATTCCACTTAGGGATTAAGGACCTATGTGAGAATAAGACCCTGCAGTAATTCCCTCCCTCCCTCCTTCCTTCCTTCCTTCCTTCCTTCCTTCCTTCCTTCCTTCCTTCC
>JAKSZT010053887.1:96220213-96339036 GCA_026826555.1 Tolypeutes matacus
CCCAGTAAAAAAACGGGAAAAAGTATTACAAAAAGCGCAAGGTTCTGTTTACCCTGAATTTCAACAGGGATTTAGGTGTGAGGGGATATCCAGGAACTTCCTGGAAAAGTTGACGAAGAGGGTTCTTTTTGTTTATTTTTCTTCCCTTTCCTTCATGTAAATGTATCTCAGTTAAGCATCACTCTTTCCTTTCAAAGCAATGAGGGAGCCTTTAAAAAAAATTTTTTTTAATTAAAAAAAATTTTTTTTAAAGATACTTAGATTACATAAAAAATGTAGGGTATTCCTATATGGCCCATTCCCAACTCCTCCCACATTTTCCCACATCAACAATATCCTTCATTAGTGTAGTACATTTGTTACAATTGATGAACAGGTATTGGAGCATTGCCACTAACCATGCATTATAGTTTGCATTTTCCATATCCCAGTTGAGCCCTGAATCTCAACAGAGTTGCAACACCTACTCTCCAGTTCATTGGACTCAACCCAGGACAACGAACAAGGAAATGAAGATGGACAATGACCATCCCAAGGAACAGAATCTACAACTGCAAGCAAGATAGTCCCATCCATCTGCCCCATGGGAGCCTTTTTGATAACAGGTAGAGCAAGGGGCAGGAGGCATGATGGAGAACCCTGGGAGGGGGCTTTAAAAAAGGAAGATATTTTCCCAAGGGCCAGAACAGGGTTAAGAAAACAGAGAAAGGAGAAAGGTGATTAAAGAGAATGACTGAAAATATTAGAAAAGGAGATGTAGAGAGAGGACGACATCAAGGGGTGCACAGAGAGACAACAAAGAACTGGTGTGTGTTCCCAAAGTGGCCAAGGCAGGAGGTTAATGATTAGGTAGGTAGTGTTTTAGTTTCCCAGCTGCTAAAACAAATATCATACATTAGGTTGGCTTAAGAACAGGAGTTTATTGGCTCACGGTTTCAGTGGAGAGAAGACTTGCTTTCTCCCAGGTTTGGTATCTTCTGACTGGCCACCAGTCTCTGGGGTTCCTTGGCTTTTCTGTCATGTGGCAATGCACTTGGCAGCATCGTCTCCTTTCTCTTCCGGGTTCTGTTGACTTCCACCTTCTATCTGCTCCCCATGGCTGCTCTCTCTGTGCCCTTCTCTGTAAAGCCTCCAGTCATAAGATTAAGACCTATCCTGATTAAGTTGGGCCACACCTTAACCGAACTAACCTTGTCAAAAGGTCCTATTTACAAAGGTTCACACCCACAGGAATGGATTAAGAATAAGAACATGTTTTTCTGGGATACATAACTCCAAGCCACCATAGGTGGGAAGCTCAGGCACAAGGAATTGGGGGTGAAGAAAGAAGTGTTACAGAAAGGCTTCAGGAGGAACAAAAGAAATGTTTTCCTGGACATCTTCATGCCTTTCTTTCCCTGTTGCCTTCTCCTTTCTGGTCCAACATCCATCCATCTTTAGTCAATCCTGTTTACCTGGTCGGAGGTCTACAGTTAATGTAAAGGAGTTCTGAGTCTCTTTCCCTTGTGAATTCTTGAAATCATTTCATATTATTTGACATTTATACCAGCAAGAAATGTGGTCTTGATCATTGGCAGTGAGAGGTGTTGACTCAGGTTTAACCTTCTATTTTAAGTTTAACTCAAAGGATTATATTAAGCAACTTTTATGCTGCACAGACAACTCTAGGGGAGGGGAAGTTGTGAGAAGAATTAAAAGAATCATTGATCGTATGGGAATAGAATAATTCACTTTAAAGAAGTTGAGTTTCATTTGTTTAGAATCACGATGGGCTTCTTTGGGGTGGAAAAGTTAGCAGCCCCTACTCTTCCTATATTACCTAGAATGAAAAAGTCAAATTAAGAAAGAGCTAAATTTCTGTGTATATTAAGGTTACCAAGAGACAGGGTTTAACAGATGTAGTAAGAGAGAGAGGAAAGAAATGCCCGGAAAAGGGAACAAAGAGACAATCCAGTCAATTACATGTTCTCAGAAACTTCCTCTTGTGAAGAATAGCTGACAGAATTCTAGAAACAATAACTCCTGACACTTTGTTTTGACATGATTCATTTGCCATATGCTATATAGCCTAGAATATTCAGAGACTGGTGAAAACATTAAGGTACTTCTCCCACCATGTCAAACGCAGGCTCAAATAGTTTTATTTATATATTAAAGGAAAGATTACAACATAAGACTCTAAGACTCTAAGATAGGGGACAAAAATGTGCATCCCTGCAGGAGTTAGGTAGGTCATGTCAATGTACGAACTGGCTATTAGGAGTCAAAGCAGAATGGTGGAACAAAGGGGCCTGTCCAACTGGGCTGTGAATTTAAGAGGAAACCTGAATTGGCCAAACAAAACATGATCGAGGACTGGGTTCAGTATGATAATTGGCAAGTTTGAGGTTTGCTCTGAGATGGGAAGCCCCAGGAACAGACACTTGAGTTATATAACTTTTGTTTGTTGATTAAAAATTTGTTCTCTCCTCTCTTGTCAATGTGGATGTAAAGCTACAGAGAGACATATTGCTATAATTAAGTCAATGAGATAAGCAACTTCATCTTTGAATTAAACACCATACTAGCCTTATGTCCCTGATGCCTTTGGAATTTTGACCTCTAAGTTTTTGATAGGTCTAGAGTTGTAAATCAGAGCATCTGATTTCTCAGGAGAAAGCATCTCTGCTTGCTCTTCTTAATTTGATCTGACCACTGATAGTGTCTTTGGATTTCTAAGAGTAAAAGAGTTCCAAGAAACAATTTCAGCAGAAGCCTTTTCACATAGTGCTGATTTCCTGATTGTTGGGTATTTGGGTATAGGAGAAAATGCATTTAAAACAAATTCTTTGAAAATATGTTAAATTACAAGCAGGTGATTATTTGTAATAAATTATGTAAACTATGTAAAATTTATAACAAAATTAATCTGAAGTATACTTGATGAAATAAATAAGTACCTGTGGTAGATTGCAAAAATAGCCACAATTCTCCACCCCTTTCTGTATATCCTTTGCAATGTGACTTTAAATTAAGAAGTAGAGTCTATTTTTCCACATATTGAATCTGGGCTGGCTTTGTGACTTGCTTTAGTCAATGAAGTGTGATAGAGGTAATATGGTGGATTCTGAGCCCAGGTCATAAATGGCAACTTCCTCTTTCCCTCTTGGAACTCTGCCATGCTGTCATGTGTACAAGGCTGGGTTAGTCTGCTGGATGATGAGAGACATGTTTTCCAATTGTGCCTATTGCTCCAGCCAACAACTAACCAATCACTGGAAGCAGAACTTCCCATCTGACTGGCAATCAGCTACAAACGCATGAGTGAGCCCAGCTGAGAAGAACCATGCAGTTGAGCCCAGCACAGATTGCTAACTCACACAGTCGTGTACTAAGTAAATATTTCTTTTAAGCCCTGTGTTTTGGGATGGTTTGATACACAGCAAAAGTATCTGATATGGGATTGCTCATGATAATTAGGAATGGATGATAAATAGTTTGTGCAAAAACTTGTATCAGTATTACTTTAAAGCAACATGATCATAGTTCAAATGACAGTTTTAGCTTTTCATTTCTCACATTGTTAGTTCCCTAGTATCTGTCATCAACATAGTGTCTTCCATTTAATCCAATAAACACACATACAAATGCATAAAACAGACATTTGAAGACAAAGTACTTAGGCTTGACTTTTCCATCAGCTGGGCTTCCCAAACCCTACTTAATGGCACTCCACAGCCCAGGGTCACTATTAACTCTTCAACTCTCCACTTAAATATATCTCCTTCCTAGCCTTTTGTATCAATAAGGGTCTAATCAGAAAAACATAAGTCATACTAGTTATTTTAACAGAGAGAATTTAGTCTAGGGAATTAGTTAAACAAGTACTGTAGGACTTAAAAGGTAAAAAGGGAACACTGCAGGAAGCATACCCCAAAGGCTAAGAAAACAAAGGGAGAGAGGTTGAAGTTATTAGAAACGAGAAACTTAGGTGAGCAGCTTGGTTGTTATTGGGACCCACACCTCAGAGGAAAGGCCACACTGCCTGGGTGCTGCTGGTACTTCTGAAGGGCTGCAATGAGTCTACTTCTGGGAGTGCTAGAAGAAGCTGGAAACTGGGACCTACTGCTCCTGGAACCAACTACTGCTGATGTGGTAAGAGGTGGAGTATACTGGCAGCAATAGTAAGTGAACAGGAAGGAACAAGTCTCTTCACCCCCTTCCTACCTCTTATTGGTATAACCTAAAAGGAATCATTCAGCTAGTAAAGAAAAAGGCATAGCTGAGAGCCCCAGCACCAGCACCACAGAACAGATGATAAAAATGGGTCTGGAGCTAAAATACAATAGCTTAATAACTGGCATTAACCCAACTTTATTTTAAAGATGCCATGAGCATGGCTTTCTTTTTTTTTTTCTCTATGCTACCATGGATGTCCTGGGTTTGAAGCAGCAGAAAATCCAAGCACAAAGTTAATGCTTAAAAACTTTGGGATGAATACATGAATAGGAGGCTGTGATGCCTCCTTTGTGTCAGATGCTATACTGAGCAATTTTTATGTTTATCTCCTCACAACAACCACATGAGTAAGAAGACAATATCTCTCTCCCCTTGTGTCAGTGTCCAGTCAGAAAAAAGAAACCTGCCTAGGTATAGGTATTTCAAAAAGGGGGAATTTAATACAGAAAATGGGTTACAAAAGTTGGAAGGTCTGGAGGAGCAAAAGGGGGAAGGCAACACTACCCAGAGCCCATTGGGTGTGCATTAACTCCCAAGATTGACAGAGCACCACTGCTGCACCTATGTGACTGGTAGAAAGTCCACTGCTGCTTCTGAGCAGGAAGCATGGATGCTTCTCCCTCTACTGCTACTACAGCAACTGCCTCAGCTTCTGCACTGTCACTGTTGCAGGAGCCCATAGTTACCTGCTATGTGGCTATAAAAATCATCATTATTTCAGGAACTTGAACTAGTTCAGGTCATTGCTGGATCCTGAAGCAGAAAACAGCTTTTTTCTTCCAACCTGTCTTCCAATCTCCATCCGGTGACCCTTTGGTGGACTCTAGCAGAAGTCAAGTGGCAAGAGAGTTTGGGAAATGTAGTTTCAAGCTTCTAGCCATAGCAGTATAGAGGAGTAGGAAGAGCAAGGGTGGAGCTGAGTCAAAGATAAGTATTTGGAACAGTCCACCCTTTTGTCTACTCAGCATCTGTATATATCCTTCTACCCTTTTAAACTTTCATATGACAACATCAATAAATTCATGCTTCTACTTAATACGATGCAACTATCCCTGACCAAAGATACTTTCGTCCTCTTCCTGAAAGGGGAAATACAAAGTCTAATCGGTTATCTACCCGTGGTAGTACCTCAATTGACCCAATCCAGGATTTTGTTCATCTTCCTTGGTCTAGCAGCTCTATAATCCATTTCCATATATTTTACTTGGGATTTGCCAATATAAATTAACAAAATCTTACAATTATTTAGCTATTTAAAGCTGCATCCTTGAAGGCCAGATTTTAAATATTTTCCCTTAGAGTTGCTAGAATCTGATTCTCATATGGGTCTGGAGACCATGAGAGGTAGAGAGAGTGAATCTTGAGAAGAATCTGCATCCCCTTGCAAGGTAAGGTTATTAACAGGGTCTTCTTGCAGGAGAAGACTAGTCTTCTCAGATGGGGAGGAAGGACTGCTTCTATTGCAAAGGGGGCTCAGGGAATCAGGAGTTTCTCAGATTTAAATGAATCCATCCAGATGTCTACATTCTAGTTTTCAGATTCCCGTTTGTTCCAAATCAATTCCCAAACTCCCAAGGAAAAGACCTGATGAGTTCACGGATTGAAATTACATTGTAATTCTGCAATTACAATCTTTTACAAAAGATAAAATGTGGACCTATATCAGTCCTGTGACTAAAAAGAGATTCCTTTAGTGCCATAAAAGGAGCTCTCTGGTTCTCAGTGCTCTGGTTCCCTTGCCTGTATAATGGTGATAATAAAACTCCCTACCTCACATAGTTGGTGTGAAGAATAAATGAGTTAATCCATGTGAAATTTGTAGAGTAGAGCCTGGTACCAAGAAAATGCTCAATAAATCTAGTAATTATTATTATTATATTTAACTGCTTTTGACTACTAAGTGGCTCCTAAAATTGAAGCATTACGTTCAATGCTTTTCTCAAAACTGATGGTATCTGTCAAGTGCTCTCAGTAGATATGGCTACAAAAACTTTTCAAAAAGTAAAAGGCAAGGGAGGGGGAGTGGATTTAGCTCAGTGGTTGAGCACCTGCTTCCCATGTACGAGGTCCTGGGTTCATCCCCCGGTACCTCCTTAAAAACAAACAAACAAACAAGCAAGGAGGACCAAAGTGCTCTGAGGAGAAAGCATCAGCTTGAGGGAGAAGGAGTTCTGGAATGACCGTGAGTGTCCACCATGGAGTGAGGGAGCTCAAGGACCCAGGTAGAGCTGTTGGCTGAGGCCATATCCTGTGTACAACCTGGGTTGAGAAAACCAAGAAAGCTGTCTGCTTCCTGGGCAACAAGGGGGACTCTGGCATTAGGTATTGTAAGAAAGAGAGAACTAGGAAGAGAAGCCATATCTTCAGGAATCCTGGCCAAGGGGAGGTCTAGAATAAAGGGCCAGGGGAACTGGTGGGCCTTAGGTCGTATCCTCAGGCTATGCAAGAAGCCCTGTGACTCTGGGTTATAGCAGGCATTGTCTATATCTTGTTCCTTCCTTCTTTCATTCAAAAGCTATTTATTGAACAATAGCTTCTATGGCAAACTGAGTTGGGCTGGGCTCTCAAAGTTAAGGAGATCCCTGTTGGCTGTTTGCATTCTGCAAGGTCCAGGATTCCTGGTGGTACTAGTGACCTAAAAAAAACTCATACCGCTGAATCTTTAGACTGACTAATGCCAAGATTAATTTTGATAAGGGTTTGAAAAGAATAACCTCTTCCATTCATCTAGCACCTAGTCTGTGTTCAGCCCACTCCACTGATATCTTCTTACTTAATCCACGCAATGATCTCAGGAGATAGGTTCCAATATTATAATCATGAAGAAACTGACATGCAGAGAGGTTAGAATAACTTGCCACATTGCATGGGAAGATTCTGAACAGGGATTCCTATTTCCACTAAGAGATGCAAGGGAAAGGCCTAATTTTCTCAAGTCATCACTCTCTAAGGAATCCCTAAGTCTTCAGGGGAGTAGCAGATGAAGTAGGAGTGAGGTCATGTTGGTGAAAATTTTGCTGGAGTTCTCAGTCAACTGACTGATGGGAAAAGAACTGGGCAACACTCTTAAGTATCCAGAGGAGGTTTCGCTGTCTTTGAGAGCTTTTTTTCCCAATACATTTTTTATAAAGGACTAGAAAATACCTGATGATGATGACATAACTGGCTTTCCCTGGAAAGTCTGGTCTCTGCTGAAACTTGCTGGGAAGAGATGGGCCACAGCAGAGTCTGGCTCAAGCCCTAGTCCCGGGTGTAGGAATGCTACTCTCTGCTGGTCCTCAGTCTGTTTTATTATTCATAGTACCTGGCCAATCGCACAGCTAGGGTTAGGAAGGTCAGCGCCACATTAATATGTTGAATTGGGAGATGGCATGGGCTGGAGATGGAACCTGTCACACCAGAGTGATTCTTATTGAGGGGGCTTGATTTGATATTAATATTAATTTGGTGTTTCTTCCCGTCTTCAAGAATTTGTCCTCCCCAGATAGGAGAATGCCTGACTGCTAGCCTCATGCAAAGCAATCATATACGTTGGGTTTCATAGTGGGGTTGGGGGAGTGGAGGGCAAGGGAGGATCAGATTTATCGACAGTCTTTAGTGTGAGGCTCTACCATGATATCTGGGAGGACATGCATAACACCTTTAGTGGAAATTAAACAGGATTCACATTTCTGCCCAAATGCATAGTTTTTAAGTATGTTCAGCTACTCAAAAGCACAGGAGTAAATACCGGGAGATATGCCAGCAAAATTATCATCCCACCTCCCAACTTCACTCTAATTTAAAACAATGCTCCTTAACCCGAGTTTTAAAAACTGGGGTGCCTGGGCCCTAGCCAGGCTAATTGAAACAGAATCACTGAGGCTGGCCTGGTCACAGGTGTGTTAAATTCCTCCATGTGATTCTAACCTGCCTCCAGGATGGCAACATCTTTGAACTCCCTTCAAATGCAGCAAAGGGGATGAAACCTCAAGTACCAAGCACCTTCCAAAATCCTCCCCTCCCCTCTCCCAAGGCTACGACAATGGACTCTTCTGAGCAGGTATGAAAAGCTGACTTCCAGCTTTAAGCCTCATTCTGAGTGGCTTTTCCACTCCATCCACAACAGGTTCTCCAAATTGAGTGTGCATCAGAGTCCTCTGGAGGGCTTGTTAAAAACAGAGTCTCTAAATTCAGTGGGTCAGGAGCAGCACCTGAGAATCTGCCTTTCTAACCAGCTCCCAAGTGGTGCTGATGCCTGAGTCTAGGGACCACAGTTTGAGAACACCATCCAACACCAGTGAAAGTTTCAGCCGGTTCAGTTATGAGATCGTTATGATCTGTACGATAGCTGCTCTGACTGGCTTTTCCCATGGATGAAGTTTTGTTCTCACCTGGCCGCTCGTGATGCTGGTTGAGCTTAGGGCTCAAGCAGTGAATGGGCTTGTCCTTTTGAGCCTAGTGGTCAGCAATTAATGCCAGTGTTTTCCACGGAAGACCCAACCCAGGGTCCTGGCTGAAAGTACATTTCCTCAGCGCCCACTAGAAAATGGCAGCTGCAGGAATCCGAGGGACTGATTAGAAACAAACATTGCTGAATGGATAAACCAAGACCTTGTGCTTGGACTCAAAGTTGCTACTCGACTGTCAGCTCCCTAAGGATAGGGCTGTGCTCATTCACATTTATATGCCCAGCTCAGAGCCTGGGAGCAAGTGAGCACTCAGTGAAGGTTTGCTGAAGGAGGTTGTCCCCCTGTGCCCTCCTCAGGACAAAGCCCAGCCCTGGCAACACGCCTAGGCTATGTTGAAATGAAACAGAGCTGACCCCTGGTTACAACTGGAAAGTCAACAACTCCCTCATCGGTGCCACCAATGTCTGGTTTCGGCTTCTCTGGGAACCCCTCCCACACCCTGTCCCCAGCAATTACACACATGACCACTCTTTTTTTGAGGTACCAGTCGCCGGGAATTGAACCCGGGACCTCATATGTGGGAAACCAGTGCTCAACCACTGAGCCACATCGGCTCCCCTGAGTTGTTTTTTTCATTTGTTTTGCTTGTTGCTTGTTTTTTCAAGGAGGCACCAGGAATTGAACCCAGGACCTCCCATATGAGAAGCAGGCGCTCAACTGCTTAAGCCACATCTGCTCCCAAGACCACATGTCTTGTTCTGGCCAATGGTCTGTTAGGAGATGTGGCATGGTCACTTCCTGGCTGAGACAGCAAAGAGCCCTTTTCAGTCTTCCCAGTGTCTTTCCTGCTGTCATGGAGATCAAGAAGGAGGTCTTATATTGGGATGACTGAGCCTCTGGATGGAAAGACTCTGGATTGCTGGGTCACTACATAAGGGACAACCACCTGGACCCATAGAGTGAGAAATAAAATGTGTTGTGTTCTCGATCCTAATTTAGCTTTGCTCTAGGACTTGAGTTGTTGTTGTTGTTGTTTTTTTTTTAGCTCAGCATGCCTTGTTTTGAACTTCTCTGACAAAGGCCCAAAATGTTGCCTTCTGGGTTTTAGATTCAACCTGAGGACCAATCAGGCACATTTTGCCTGCTCCATCAAAAGGGGAAACAATGTGAAGTTATCGTTTGTCCTGTTGGGTAATGATTGCTTGCTCTGGCAGGTGAATGAGGCTTAATGTGTTGTTTTTCCCCTCAGGCGTTTTCATATTATACTGAGAGGGAAGAAGGTGGGAGAGAAGAAGAGGGGAAGGGAGGGGGGGAGGGGAGGGGAGGGGAGGAGAGGAGAGAGAACTTTCTGTGGATTAAGGAAGTTTAAGGCATCAGTGATCATGTGGACATGTGGAGAAAGATTGTCAGGATGAGGAAACTGCTTGACACACCTATAATT
Organism: Tolypeutes matacus; assembly: GCA_026826555.1. Lineage (NCBI taxonomy): Eukaryota > Metazoa > Chordata > Mammalia > Cingulata > Chlamyphoridae > Tolypeutes > Tolypeutes matacus. The sequence goes on from JAKSZT010053887.1 coordinate 96,230,264, forward strand.
TCACACACTTATTTGTAAGAGTTGCCTTGAAGGTAAACTTCTCTTGGCAGGCTTATGAAAATAAAAAGAAGATGCCATGTTTGAGGCAAAACCAATCCATATTGTTTTCTTTTCTCTAATCTGGTAAGGTAGCTACTAGCCTGATTTGCAGAGGAGGTCACTCTGCCTAGAGAAGTGAGGCAACTTCCCCAAGGTCACACAGCTAGCAAGTGGCAGAGCCAGGAGTCCCACCTTGGTCAGCCCATCTCCAAGGCCAGGGCTTTTCCAGTGCACCATGCTGGCGGAGGTTGCTCATCTCCGGACAAAACCTAAAAGCCCCCATGCATACCACCCGTTGTCTGCAGTTCCTGGCAGAGGATGTAGCTGGCATCCCTTCCTGTGGTCCAGAACCTGCCTAGCCTGAGCAAAAGCCCTCAAATCCCACTCAACAACTCCTCAGATTGCTGCCCTGTTTTCCCCCAGACTCAGAATGTACCAGAACAGGAGCCCTCTGCCTCCTTCCTCTCTCTGCAAGCCAAGGCTCCAGCTGCCAGAGGTTCCGAGGAGAGGCTCCGATGTGGTGTACCAGTGGCTACAAGTATCAGAGATGCTGGGCTCTGCCCCCAAACCCCCAGACTTTTTAAATTGCTACAGGTATTTTGGGATGTACATGTACATTTGGAATGTAAAGATCCATTTAGGAAAAATTGACCTTATTAATTTCATTCAGTAACAAGACATGCCTTTCCATTTATTCAATAGTTTTCATTGTTTATCTTCAGATATAAGTTAAAACATTTTTCTTCACCTTTGTCTTTCACATTTATTTCAAAGTTCATTCCTTTTTTTTTGGGGGGGTAGGGACTGGAAAATGATTTTGGTCATAATATAAATGAAGTATTTTCATTTTATTGTATTTTCTAATTACATTATTTGGATATAGGAAAACTATTGGTTTGTAAAATAGTAACATTGTAACCATTCATCTTATTAAATTCTCCCACAGTTTCTAACAGTTTTCAGTTGATTCTCTTCGGTTTTCCATAAATACAGTCATTGAATCTAAAAATAGTGATACTGTTGCCTGTTGCAATGGGAAGTCTTCTAGTGTTTCAACATTAAGCATGATGCTGGCTTTGAAATGTGTGTGTATGTATGCACATTTGCATATATACATGCACACATCAACTGCACATTAAGGAAGTTAAAGAAGTTTCCATCTATTTATATTTTATTAAGAATTTTATTGTAATGCATATTGAATTTTTATCAAATGTGTTTTTATTTATCAAATTTATATCTATCAAGATGATCATTATTTTCCTCATTTGATCTATCAATATAATGAATTACATGAAAAGATATTCTAATATTGAACTTCCCTTGCATTCCTGAATGAATCTACTTGTTCACGTTTTTTTTGTTGTTGTTGTTAAGTAGTATAATCTTTTTTTTCTTTATTTTTAAAGAAGCTTTAGATTACATAAATGTTACATAGAAACTATGGGGGATTCCCAGATAGCCCATCCCCTCCCCCCCCACATTCCCCCATTAACAACATCTTTCATTAGTGTGGTACATTATTTGCAAATGATGAACACCTATTGAAGCATTGCTACTAACCATAGACTATAGTTTACACTTTGCACAGTTTTATAGGTGTTCACAAAATGTATAATGTCTTGTGTCTCTCATTGCAATATAATGCAGAACAATTCCAATGTCTTAAAAATGCCCCATGTTGGGAAGCGGCTGTGGCTCAATCAGAAGGGCACCCGTTTACCATATGGGAGGCCCCGGGTTCGGTTCCCGGGGCCTCCTGGTGAAGGCAAGCCCGCCCGCACGGCGTGGTTAGCTGACCCAGCGAGCACAAGCAGCAAGGGGGGCATAAATGAATAAATAAATAAAATCTATAAAAAAAAAAATGCCCCATGTTACACCTATTTTTCCCTCCTTCTCCCCTCAGAACCTCTGGTGACCACTTTCTTCCCTTATGTTTGTTCATTCCTCAATCCTGAGGATTTGGGGATGGCGATGCCCACTCTGCTTCCAATTGAGTGGGGGATTAGATCCCATGGGGCAGATGGATGGAACTGTCTTGCTTGCAGTTGTAGATACTTTCTGTGTTTTGGGATGGATGTTGTCCATCATAATCCTTTTGTTAGTTGTCATGGCGAGTCCAATGAACTGGAAAGTAGGTGTTGGCTGCAACTCTGCTGAGATTCAGGGCTCAACTGGCATATGAACAAACCAAAGCCTTAAGTTTCTGGGACATAGATTTAATGTGTATAGTGGTAGTTATAGGTTAAAATAAAAGGGGCAGATGAACCATGTGTAGGAAAATTATAAATGAGTCTAACTCTGATACATTGGGGAGATAGGTTATCATATATTCCAAGGTAAGGCCCACTGATGGGGTGCTGATTTCTTGGGGTTGTCTGCCCTGTCTGTAGTGTCAAGGTGTCTCTAGAGCCCTCGGGATCATCCCTGCTTGAGGCACTGTTTACTATGGCAGTCAGTGATATCCTCCTGAGATGTGCATAAGTGTAACCTCTGGAATGACTCCCAACTCAGTCATAAAAACTCATTTGTATTTAATATCTTCCCCTTTTGGTCAAGATCTTTTTCCAAATGCACTGCTGGTCAGCACTTGGTAATAATCTCTTGGTGCCAGGGGGGCCCATCCCTGAGAGTCATGTCCCACACCAGGGGAAAGGCAGTGAGCTTACATGCTGAGTTTGGCGCAGAGAAAGTCCACAGTTGAGCAACAAGGAGGCTTTCAGGAGGTAACTATTAGACAATATGCATTACTAGGCTAAGTTTCAATTTCACAAGAACAAGGTTCATAAGTACAAGCATCAATATCAAGGGCCTCATGTATTGGTCTGTCCTCCTTTGCTAGGCACTGCACATGTACTCTAAAGATTCTTGGCACTCTATTAGAGAATGTAGCAGTACTCCCCAGGATGGGATTCAATATTCTGTCAGTTATTGTGTGGGTCTCCACCCACTGAGACAGCATGACCACATGAACACATTCCTATTCCATAAAGGCATGCTCCAGGTGTACCCCTCCCCACATATCCCCCCACCACTGACACCCCACACCAGTGATCCTCCCCTGCCACAGTTGCAACCTTTCTGCAATCCAAAACCTCCCCTACTGGTTCATGGGTTTTTCATTTAAAGAATTACTGAATTCCATTTGCTAATATTTTACTCAGTATTTGTGCATCACCATTCATAAAATTATTAGTCTGTATTTTGTGTGGGCATATGTGCTATCTTAGGCAGGTTTTGGTAAATATTTTTCTATCTCCTTTATTAAAAGAATTAGGAAGCATAGCCAGTCATGAATTGTCAGGAGTGAAGAAAAGGTGTGGATGTTCAGCTTTTGGGAATGACATGTCTAGAGAACTAGAGTCACATAACAACATGGTGTACATTTGCGTGACAGGGTGTGTAAGAGTGTGTGTGTGTGTGGTGTGAAACTCAGGAGCAAAAGTATTACTAGAGCTAAAGGGGTGGTTCTGGATTGCCATAAGTGGACAGACATCAGGTGAGAGAGGGCACCGTATTTCTTGTTGAGAAGGTAGGACCTAATTCAGCTGAGCTGAGATCTCAAAACTTCTCTTTATTTCACCTGTCTATCAGTAAGGAAAATTTGTTCCTGTACTCCCAGATGTTTGTTCATTTTTTTATAAGTGATAATAGGTACACCTGTAGTTATATATTTAAAAACCTCAAGAAATGTTTATCAAGTTCAATGAAATTTTATGAAGTACTATATAATGTCTATACACTGGACACATGTGAACATGTAACAAACCTGACTGAAGTGGCTAGTAAGTGAGGGCACCACTGTCAACCCCCATGGGGCACTCAGTCTCTTCCATCAGGGACCCATGGGAACCCTATATAACAAGTGGACCCAGTGGGTACACCAGTGTCAATACATAATTAAATATTGGTAAAGGTTCATTTATTTATTTTTTTTAATTAAAATTAAACATAGATTTTTTAAATGACTAACTTATCTTGACTTTTGCCAGGACTTTTGCCTATTAGGATAGTCTAAATAAAGGCTCTAATATGTTCTCCCATTACCTAAATAGACTCTTCTGCCTTCGTCAGTTTGGAGAAAGACCTAGTGAGCCAGTGAGTGTTATAAGAGACATGGATATTTGAGATGGAGTAGCCTGGAGGTGGGATTGGAAGCCAGGTCAGAGACAGGAAGACCAGTGTGGAGGCTGTGAGTCCAGGAGAGGAAGAAACACCAGGGTGATGGAGAGCAGGGGCCAGAAAGAATTGAAGAGACATGGTGGCTGGATGGGTTTTGATGAGTCCTGGCTTTTGCATCAGGCTACCGTATATCAGGGATGTCTCTCACTGAGGATATTAAAAGAGAAATTTGTGAGGGAAATGATGACATTTATTTTAATTAACTTTTTTTTTATTTTTAAAGGAGCTTTAGATTACATAAATGTTACATTAAAAAGATAAGGGATTCCCATATGCCCCATACCCTCCCCCTCCTACACCTTCCCACATCAACAACATCCCTCGTTAGTGTGGTACATTTGTCACGATAGATGAATCCACATTGAAACATTGCTACCAACCATGGACTACAGCTTACATTAGAGTTAACACTCTGTCCTGCACAACCCTGCAGGTTATGACAAAATATACAATGGCCTGTATCTGTCACTGCAATGTCATACAGGACAACTCCAGTGCCCTGAAAATGCCCCATATTAAACCTTTTCTTCCCTCTCCCATCCCTCAGAACCTCTGGTGACCACTGCCTTTATATCAATTATAAGATTTCTTCCATTGCTGGAATAATAATAAGTCTATAGTAGAAATGATGACTTTTGAACCCAATGAGTTGGAGGGACATATGGAATGTCTAGGCTGCTGTGTCCATCAGGCAGGTAGATGTGGCCAAACTCTCACTTTCCACCTCTGTGGGTCTGTTTCTTTCCAACACCTGAGGATTCTCAATAACTGAGATGCTATTTGCATTTTCTGACCCAGCCAATATAAAATAGTTCATAGTTTTAAAATAACCCTTCACACAAAGCTGCTATTTTATTTACTCATTTGACTAACAAGTGAGTATTACATTTTCCAAGCAAATGAAAGACAGAAAATTTGGGGACATCTGGGCTTTTATTGAACAACAAGAGATATGGATATTTCCAACTTGAAATAATTCTATATATCTTTTATTCCAGTAAATAAGAGACTGTCTTTTGGATTTCAGGATAAAAAAGAGGCATCAGGTCTCAGAAGTTTTAAAAAAATGTGTGGGAGGAAAACTCATTATTGAGAATATTCTATATACTCATGAGTTGCATTTTAAAACACGTAAATGGAAAAGGCAGATATTATTCAGTTTTCATGGAAGAACTCATTAGACTGCTCACAGAATACCAGAATTCTATGGAACACAGTTTGAATAGTTTGTGAAAATCTTTTGTAGAGTCTTCATAATTGCTGTACATATTTTTACTATGTGCATTTAAAACATTAATAACTCAAGCTGACTTTTGATTAGATGGAGGATTAAAGGTAAAGAATTGCATACTCTCCCTAAGACCCCACTAAAGGAAAAAATATACGAAGTCCACAAGGACAAAGAGTGGTAGAGAAGACTCCAGCGACAAGACATTTGAATACATTTTAGATGCAGGAAGGTAAATAGAGGAGCAGGTTGAGAAGCACAGCCTGACGTGTACCTTGAACCGAGTCAATTTGCCCTCAGAACTCCAGAGAGGCACTTGGACGTGCCATGCTTAGGGTGAGTCATGGGCTGAAGACAGAGATTTAGCCAAAGGATAGCAAGTAACAGTCAACCCCAGTGACCCAACACCCAGCCCTCACTTGCCGAATATCAGCAAACAGGCTTCTACTCCATTGTGGAGATCAGAGTTTTCTCTCAGGACGAGCCTGTGTAGTGAAAGTGTCTCCCACTGGCCCTGTCTGCTCAGCCTAAAGCAGAGCCCACCAATTAGCAAGATCTGCCCTAGTAACCCTCAGCTTGCAATCTACTTTTTATTGCCTTTTAAATAGGAAGAAAGCTTCCAACAGGGAAAAGATGAACTAATATATACAAAAAGAATACTAAATCTGGACCCAAAATGAGGATAATTCAGGGAATTGAAAAAAATAAAACCAAAAATTTAAAAAGCAAAAAACAAATGGGTATCCAAATTGGTGTTCTAATTTACATCCTTAAAAAAATTAAGAGAAGAAAATCATAAAAGAACTCTAGGAGAACAAGAATGAGCTCTTGGAAATTAAAATTATTGTCAAAATAAAAAATTCAATAGATGTGTTAGAAAATGGAATGGAGAAAATATCCTAGAAAGGAGAGCAGGAAGACAATGAGATTGAAAATTGAGAGAAATAATCCAGTAGGCCCAACATCTGATCAACAGCTGAAATGATACTCAGACAGACTAGAGGGGAGAAAATTATTCTAAAACTACAAGGAAATGTTCCAGAGCTGAAGGACTAAAGTAGAGATGTTTCTTTAAAATCACACTAAATAGTCAAAATAATGAATTTTAAAACAACTCTCAAGTCCTGTTATCATGAAATTTCAGAACTCAGGGATAAAAGTCCTAAAAGCTTCTAGAGCAGAAAGAAAAAGACTATTAAGGAATGGGGATCTGAATGGCAGCAAATGTCTCAACAGTCATAGTGTATACTAGAAGACAGTGGTGCAGTGTCTTCAAAATTATGAGGGAAAATGGTTTTTGACCTAGAATTCTATATTCAGCCAAACTATCACTCAAACGTGAGGAGAAAATGAAGACATTTTCATCCTTGCAAAGATGCAGGTAACTCCTCTTCTTAGGATGTCTTGAGTAAAACCGGGAGTGCATCAAGGCTGAAGAAGTAAGAGGATGCAGGAAAAAGGAGAGTCAGCCAAACAGTGCAATGGAGGAAAGTTCCTTGAGAGCCCTGGGCAGCAAGACCAGAGAGCAACTGGTACCCATCAGCGAGAAGGGCATCTTCAGGAGAAAGGGGGGCTCAATCCAATACCAGATGTGATGAAGCATTTGGGAATCATCAAGGGCATGCTGATGACCAAAAGACAGTAGGAAATTAGAAAGGCAATTAGAGACTTCAGACAAAACAAAAAAATATATATATATGAGAGCAAGGGTAGTTATGGTGTATTCCTTTGCTTTGCAGAGAACACATTTACTAGGTCATAATGATGTAAACTACCAACTACTGATTTGACAAAAATAGTGAGATAATTACATTAGGAGGATGTGGACAGGTGGGAGGGGGCAGCGTATGAGAATTAAATACCCACTCATCTTAACACCATAATCGATAGATAATGTCAAAGTGGATAAATTAAGAAACAGTAGTAGAAACGCATTATCTGGAAATGTAGAAGTAATCAGCTGAAGCAAAAGCTTAAAGGAGTTAAAATGCTGGCATACGTGGAGCAAGAACAGGTGGGAAGGGCTAAGATAAAGGGCCATTGTTCCCCTTTTTTGATAAAATGTATTTTTTTTAACCATGTGCATGTATTACATTGTTAAAATTAAGCAAATAATAAAAAACAACTCATGCTGAGATATGAGAAAAAACAATCTGTAAGTGGCATTTTGAAGCCAATTTATTGGTGATTAAGACAGCCATGCTATATAATTGTAGATGCTTTTTAAAATTCTCAAATCCTATGACAAATGAAAAATGGCTTCCTTAGAAAAAAAAGATGAACCTGCGCTTGGCAGAAATGAGCTTCTATCCGTTTTCAGAAGAAAATTCATTGTTCATTATAAGAATACATACAGGGTGTCTCTATCAGCCTACAACCTGAGTTGCTGAACTTAAAATTTAACAGTTTTTAAAACTTCACAAAGGCCATGAAAAGCCTTTATAATGCTGTAAATTCCAACCTGGATGGAGGCACAAAGTCCATACAAATTTTGGCTTTCTTCAGTTTCAAGTAACTCAGCATGTAAATCCTTAAGAATCAAGATGAATCTAAAAGTGAAAGGCTGGGGACGGATGTGGCTCAAATGGTTGAGCATCCATCTCCCATATGGAGGGACCTGGGTTCGATCCTGGGACCTCCCGGTAAGAAAAAAATAAAATAAAAAATAAAAAAATAAAAGTGAAAGGCTTTCATCTCTGTAGAAAAAAGCAGTTGAGCAGCATGTAGATCAACATGAAAGGGATTTTAAATTCCACCCAGTATGTGCACATACCCAGTATGGCCACCAAAAGGGGATGGAGTTATCCAAGAAGTTACTGTGACTGGGCAGGAGTATGTGTCCTGCTAGAGCCCTTCTTGGCTCCAAAGCACCACTGACATCCCAAGGGATGAGCAAAGAGCTTTGCTGCTTAACTCTGGCAGTGATGAAATGACCAAATGGTCCTTTCTCTAAGAAAATTTCTACCCTGGAGACTCCTACTGAAGAACATGCATCAGTTTATCCTAGGATCATCCTCAAATCTGTGCAGGGAAGTTACATGTCTGGACTTCTAATTGTCAGTGGCTTTCACAAGCTCAGATTACCCCAGAGAAGAGACCCCAAGAGAAGGATGATAAATGGTGGTAACATATGTGGGTACATGGGGCAGCCAATCAGATATGCTTCCAAAGGAGCTCACCCAATTTCCCAAGTTTCAATGATTTGAATGAGCCAACAAACAGATTTGAGAAGACTTCTCTGTTTCTGTTTACCAAAGAAAGATTCTCCAAGCTGGCTCATGATTCTGAACTGGGAGGCTAAATCTCCAGTTTCTTGGTAAAGATTCCTGTGGAGACAAATGCATCTTAGACAGAATGCCTGGGTACAGACGTTGTGACCAGAAGTTGTGCAGGAAAGGAAAATATTCATATTTTACTAGATGTTGTAGTTGTGATAGTTTTTAAATGGTTATAATAATGTAAACATAGAATATTAATCTGATCAGGAGTAAGATGAATTATAGTAAGAGGCTCATGGATGGGAAGGGTACCTGGATATGGTCGGGCAGGGAGAAGGAAAGAGACCTAAATCCCCTTTTCTTCTAAAAAGAGATCATTAAATCCTCATATTTGATAGGGAGAAGTCAACAAATAATTCCTTAATCTGAAAATCATTAATTAGTGTGGTGGTTTGGAGCTATGTACCCCTGAAAAAACATGCTCTTAAATGTAATCCATTCCTATGGGTGTGGACCCATTTTAAGTAGGACCTTTTGATGAGGTTGCATCAGTTATCAGGATGGGTCTTACTCCTATTACTGGAGTCCTTTATAAATAGAATGAAATTCAGACTGATAGAGAGAAAGCCATGGGAAGCAAGAAGCTGAAGGTCAAGAGAATCCAGAAGAGAATGGAGTGGCCAGGAGAGACCACCATATGCATTGCCATGAGACAGAGGAGCCAAAGACCAAGGATCACAGCAGCTAGCCTACTCTTTGGGAAAAAGTATCATCTTCATGATGCCTTGATTTGGACTTCTAGCCTCAAAACTGTGGGTCAACAAATTCCCGTAGTTTAAGCCAATCCATTGCATGGTATTTGCTTTAGTAATGAGGAAACTAAAACAATTAGTGATACAGACATGTTATTTAGAAAAAGAGAGATCAATCCTAAAATAATCAGCTGAAACAGGAGAAAGTATTTGCCTGTGGGTAGGTAGTTTAAACTTTGGGCATGTGTTACTTTGATTAAAAATAAACAAAATTATAAAGAGAAAAGAAAATCATGCTGGCCCAATTTCATTTGTCCTACGGTAAGGTATAGAAAAGGCAACAGCCATAGATACAATAGTATTAACTGTAATAGCAATAGCAATAAAGTAACATCCATCAGTTAATACTTTGGCAAGAAAGTTCATTCAATAACCATTTACTGAGCACATAATATGTGACAGACATTGGGAATCATGATAGTCAAGGTCCTAGCCCTCATAGATTTTACATTCTAGTAGGCGAGACAGAAAAACATCTAAACAATCAAATAAATAAGATTATTTCCTATAATATTGAGTGCTTTGAAGAAAGTAAAGTACAGTGAGCTGGAGAGTAAGGAATGAGTATTTGGACTGGGTGGTCAGGGAAGCCCTCTTTAAAGAAGTGAGCTTTGAACTCTGAACTGTGCAATGAAGAGGCAGAGGGGAAAGGCAGAGGTAACAGAATGTGCAAAGGCCCTGAGGTAGGAATAAGCTTGGTGTGTTTGAGGAATAGTTGGGAGGCCAGTGTGATCTGGAGTGTAGTGAGCAGAGAGAAGCGAACATGTGGTGAAGTATATGAGGTAGGCAGGTTTTGTTCTAAGTTCGATGGAAAGCCATGGGTGGTTTTATTTTATTTTTTATTTTTTTATTTTTGAAAAGATACTTAGATTACATAAATGTTACATAAAAAATACAGGGATTCCCATATGCTCTGCTCCCCATACCTACCACATTTTCCCACATAAACAACATCCTTCATTAGTGTAGTACAGTCATCGCAATTGATAAACACATTTTGGGACATTGCCACTGAGCATGGATTGTAGTTTACATTGTAGTTTGCACTCTCTCCCACACAATTCTGTAGGTTATGGGAAGATAAATAATGGCCTGTATCTATCATTGCAGTGTCATTCAGGATGATTCCCAAGTTCTAAAAATGCCCCCATATGACACCTGTTTTTCCCTCTCCCTGTCCTCAGAGCCTCCAGTGGCCACTACCTCCACATCAATGTTGTAATTTCTTCCATTGCTAGAATCACAATAAGTTTACAGTAGAATACCAGTAAGTCTATTCTAGTACATAGTTTATTACCCAGTCCTGAGGATTCTGGGATGGTGCTGCCCACTCCACCTCTGATTGAGAGGGGGCTTCAATCCCATACAGCCGATGGATGGGACTCTCTTGCTTGCAGTTGTAAGCTCTCTCGTTTCCTTGGTGTGGTCATTGTCCATCCTCACTTCCTTGTTAGTTGTCCTGAGTGAGCCCAATGAACTGGAGAGTAAGTGTTGCAACTCTGCTGAGACTCAGGGTCCAGGTGGCACATGGACAACCCAAAGATCAGGGTTTGGTGCCTTGCCAGTTGGCCCTACTTTGGAGTTTGTGCTCCTGAGAGTGACAGAGTTGGACTCAGTTATGGCTTCCCTACACATGTCTCATCTGTCCCTTCTATTTGAACCTATAGTTGGTGCTGGAGTTGGTAAGTGTACATCCAAGAGACTTAAATCCATGGATGGTTTTAAATAGAGCAGTGATAGGATCTGATCTAAATTTAAAAACAGTCAGTCTGGTTGCTGGATAAATTTTGGATTGGGGCAGGGGACAGAAAGGGGAGGCAAGATATGGGACAGAAGTTTAGTTTAGAAATTCTTGCAGGATTTGGGAAAAGGTAGAGGCTCTAGAGATGGAGAGTAAAGGACAGATTTGGGTTGGGAATCAATTTAAGTGGCGCTCTCAAGAGTAGCCAACAAGAGTTCAGTGGGTGAATATTGGAGAGAGAGGGGTGAAAGAAAGGAAGTCTACTTCTGCATCCCGTCTCCCTAAATTCCCACACTCCCTTTGACATATGTGAACAGGAGCTCTGGTCAGGGGCAGCTGGGGGAGCTGAGTGATTATGCAGGGAATAAAGACTTGCCAAATTGCTTTAAACTCAGCCCATCTCCATCCCGGCTTTCACCACCGTTGACATGAACATGTAACTGAGCTTGTAAATAACTGTGCTTGGAGACAGAGCTGGGAATTACGCCCCTCTAGACAGCTATTCTGAGGCTGAGAGAATAGGGCTCACTCGCTGTAATGCTATGCATTAAAAAGCACTTATGCTGCTAAAACCAGCATTAGAATTGCACATAAACATTGCTGTCATGCTCTCAATGGGACTCTGGAGTCCAAGTGGGACTCTCAGAGTCTGCAGAGGGGGAGAAAAGCTATCTCAGGCAGCGAGATGATCTCTCCCCTATGGCTCACCCAGCAACGCCACCTCCCTCCTGTGGAGAACCCCCTCCATCAATGGGGAGAAAAACGAGCTTATTTCCAAGCCAAGATTAAACTGGGCCCACAGTGCGTGAGATGATGGGCCTCTGAGAAAAGAGAAATGAAACCAAGCCAAGAAGGCACATTCATCCAGAGCTGGCAGAAGGAGAGTGCCCACATGTTCTTGGGAGTCCCACACAGCCACAGCACGGTGCCTTGCATGCAGCAAGCTGTCGGTAATTGCTTGCTGAATGAATGAATGCTTAAGTGAGTGCACTCATGTGCTTCCAAAGTTCTAATCTCAATAACCCTTTATTCATTACATCTCTATTTAAGAAACCAATGATCTGCTGGGCCAAATCTCCACAAATGGCCTTCGGGGTAAAGGTGGGCAGTGGTACCTGCCCATGAATTAGTGCTGCACTCATACTGCATCCAACCCTGTTTATTCATTCCCTAATGTGATCTGAAGTCTAGAATTACCCATGACCAAATCAGAAGGAAGTGAATCAAGATCAAGTAGTCATCTGGAGTTTCTCTACTGAACCAAAGTCCACCCTGGGGTAATAATTGCTGGGATTAGCTGGCTGTCGCAAGATAATTGTCAACTCTCAAATTTACTTGGTTCCTGAAGTAAGTGAAATGAGAGTTCTGAAACCTCAAGTGCCCAGCTGGCGGGAAAGAGATCTTGGACTAAGAATGCTGCCCTGGTATGAGGCCAGCCTTTGATTCACTGTGTCTCATGCCCTACCTTTAACAAGGAATCAAATTACTACCCGTCTTGCAAGGATGCTACAAGCATAAGTAAATCAATATATAAGGGCACTCTACTTTAGGTCCAAAGACGAGAGAAAAAAAAAATAGTTAAAAACTTAAAGTATCTGAACCCCTGATAGAGCTGTCCTGGGGTCTTGGCACTAAAAAGTCCTTCATTGGGCTTATTGGCTTTTAGGGCCATGTTGATTCTTATTTAACGTATAGTTTTTAGTTACTTATATATGACTCGACAACAAATTAAAAGCAACATGCCTTAAGAAAGCTTGTTCCTTTAAGAAAAAGGCCTGATGTTAGCTAGAAGAGAGAGAAAGCTCAAGCAAAAATCAGACCCAAACTCATCTGATCTTATACAATAAGAATGGGGTCATCTTTTGTTTCTGTATCTCAAAGAGATACCAAAGGTAAAAAATAAAAAAATAAATAAATAAAGGAAGAAAGAAGAAGAAAAGAAGGCAGAAAATTATATCATCCCTTGACAATAGCAAGACAAATTTAAATTATATCTCTAGTCTTCCCTTACTGAAGATAAAAAAAAAAAAAAAAAAAAAAAAAAAAAAGAAAAGTAAACTTTTCAGAAATTTAGCCATAAAAGATCTAAAACAAAAAGTTCTACGCATTTCTGTCGGGGACTGGAAATGTTCTATATCTTGATCTAGATGATGATTAGAGGGGGATATACCACCATGAAAAATAATTGAGCCATTTGTTTAATATTTGTGCACTTTATGTATGTTATACATCAGTTAGAAAATATCTTAGACAATGAGGGATTAAATTCTGGAAAAATTCATTTACATGGAACATCTCATTTCCCAATGTTTCTAGATAAATAAAGAATCACTTTATTTCTCATGCATATTAATAGTAAACGTAGCTACCACTGATGGAGCATTTGCCAAGTGTCAGACTCTATGCAAATCACTTCATATCTAACTTATTTAAGCTTCACAAATTCCATGTTCTTAACGAAGAATTGAGGGTCAGAGAGGCTAATGTTTAAGAAGAATACAAAAGGAAACTGATTGTGGTTTGTCTCTGAATCATTGTCCGTGTATATATAGATCGTTGTCAGGAATATAGTAGGAACTCAACAAATATCTGTGAAATGAAATTATTTTGTCCAATGTCACATAACTAATATTGGAAGATTCAGGTTTGGATCTTGAGTCTGACACCAAAGCCCATATTCTTAACCATTCCATGATATTCCATATCAAATAAAACACTTGAGTTTCTATAATAGCCTAAAACCACTATAAATCAACTTTAGGAACTGAGGTATATCAAACCTATGTAAAAATGTGTAAAACATATCTATCTGCACAGTTTAAAGAAGAAGAAAAGGAACACCCAGTTTCCCCCACAGTTAGGAAAAAGCACATCAACAGTACTTTAGGAGCACTGTGTGTCCCTCACTCGATGGCACCTCCCTCTCTACATCACCCGACGGAACCAATCCTGGATTTTGTGTCCATCAATCCCTTGCCTTTCAACATTGTTTTTTTTTTTTTTTTTTTTTTTTTTTTACCGGGAGGTCCCGGGGATCGAACCCGGGTCCCTCCATATGGGAGACGGATGCCCAACCAGTTGAGCCACATCCGACCCCCTCAACATTGTTTGAGCACGTGTTGGTGTCCTTGAACCATAGAGTACTTTGTTTTGCCTGTTTTTGAACTATATAAATACAGATGACTTTTTCAGTACACCCACGATGTCTTATTGAGTCATCCAGTCTATTAGTTTCTCTATATTCTTCTAATTCATCATTCCACTTATATTTCATGTTTTAAAAATATATTAGTAACGCTTTTTCCAATATCATCATCTCCTTGTTTTCTTTCTCCCTTTCCTGAACCTATTCAGTAGGGTGCTTGTGGGGTTGGAAGAGAAGCACACATTCAGCTCTTGTGAGCCATAAAAGCCAGCTCCAGCACATCACTGAATCTATTACACATAACCTCAACCTTGGAAAAACTTTATTAAACATTTTCTCCCAATTGTACCTGAGTATTCTTATGCTCAGTTAACATCAGAGTAATCCATTGGTCAAACCCAACAGAAAATCAGAGAGCAAAGGGATCTTTGATTTTTCCATACAAGTCAGCATTTTCAGGGCAGAGTTCAGGGTGGAGGAGGGTAGAGAGTAGATCTGGAAGAATAAATGGAAGCTATCGAGCCCAAGTCACACCGTTGCTCCACAGCTTCCATTCTTGATCTTCCTTCAGGTGAAAGTTCACATCTCTGACACTCAAAATCCCATCAGGTACCATATCATCATGGAGTGACATCAATTTGGTCATACCCCCTCCTGAAACAAAATAGTAATCACCACCAAGTTCTTCATATATGGTATCATGGGAGGGGTGGACAAACAATCAATTAACATGGAACATGCTTCCACAGTCCTTATTTCTGTTAGGCTGGTCCTGAGGTCCATGTTGCTAATCAAAGATGCCTTCTTCAACCATCCATTCTATGTTCCTTTACCTCTGCCAGCACCTTGGATGATGGAGTTCTTTACCTGGTTGGGTGACCAATATGAGTCCTTGATGGCTGCCATGGTTTTCCTTTGACAAAGACTAATGGGCAAGGGAGAATTAAGAAGTGGTTCCAGACAATCCCTTGGGTTCCAAGTATAGTCCTATTTGCTGTCTTTGGAAGCAGTAACCCAATCCCCCCTCCCAGTAGTTGGGATCAATCATACTAGTTAGTAGAGTGAACTTTTCCTTTCTGCGTTAATATATCAGTGGTATGGGGAGCCCAAAATATCAAGGGAGAGGTCTCTGCTTTCAATTAATCATAACTTTGACTGTATTGCCTAATGGAAACATCCCTTTCACAGGCACCAGGATCTGCAAAACCACCAAGATTGTAGAAGCAGGAAGTGAAAATTCTTTGAGTGGGTTATTATCTGTATTAGGGAAAGGGATCATTCATACCTCTACCTCTTTGTTTCTAGACTAGCTGTGGAGGAGGCCACTCCATATATTTGTTGCTGTTCTAAGGCACATACCACATCCCGACCTTACAGGAAATGGTCTCCCAGCTGGCACCAAAAATGAACAGTCATCAGGTCATTCCACATTTTCTTCAATCCAGATACATATGGATTATGGGGCTTGTAAACTTTATGAGCCTGAGCCCACGGTCATGCTTCCTGTGCCTAAAATGCATCCCCTTGTTGGAACCAAGGTTGAACAGGTTACTAAAGCATTGGTGCATGAATGGTAAAGCTGGGTAAAGGGGATGAAAATCTGTGTGCATATATCTGTCTATCCTTTGAAGACAAAATTATGCCCACTTGGTGATGGAAAAATGTCAGTATAATCAACCTGCTTTCAGATGGCCTCTGCCATTGGGAAGCTGGGCACTCAGCACTCGTGGCAGTCAGATCAGCCTAACGTAAGGGGAATCCATGTTATTGAGTCCAGGCATAATTTCCATCCTTCTTGTCACATTGTTCATGTCCCACTAGACAACCACCAAAGTATCTGGGGAAAAAGGCTGCCTGATATCCACAAGATGAGTCTTTTGTCTACCTGAATATTAAGAGCATCCTCCTTACATTTTGTCTCCATTCCACAGGCCTCTCCCCAAGAAGCCCTTGTCACTGATTTTATAATCTTGTTCTCTCAAGTCCTGGCAGACTATCTAACCCATGAGCCACAGCCTATGGACGTGTAAATCCAGATGTGCCTCGAAGTTCTGCCAAATAGAAGGATTTCCTTTCACCACTGTCTGTTGCACAGCAGCTGTCCACGGCATAATGTGCAGATTGTCTGTAAACCAGGATTGAATTCCTTCCTCTGTTATCTGGTCACAGGCATCTCCCCACGAGGCCATGGGTGTGAGTTGAGGGAGAAGTAGTGAAGTAGTAGGAGCAGGTACCATGACGGTCTGAGTCACCTGCTTGTGCAATTTACTTGGGCCTTCCAGGCCAGCCTGGGCTTGAACTCTTGTACTATTCCTGTTTTGTAATAGAATGTTGCTGCCTGTGTCCTATTTTATGGTTTGGTGGATCAGAAAGGACCCAGTTTGTGATGGCAGTGTGGGTAACATGGTCATGTGGTGTCACACTTGATGTCAAGGGTTCAGTCTCTACCAAAGCCCAGCAGTCAGCTGTATTAGACAGGGTTCTCCAGAAAAACCAAACTGACAGGATATGCATATACAGATGTATATAAATATTAAGAGCTTTCACACAGGAATTGACCTACATGACCTGGAGATTGGTAAGTTCAAATTCCATAGGGCAGGGGGGTGGATATGACTCAAATGGTTAGGCGTCCGTCTCCCTTATGGAGGGACCTAGGTTTGATCCCCGGGACCTCCTGGTAAAAATAAAAATAAAAAAATATAGAAGGCGCGCGGGTCAGTAGGCCCCACACGCGGGTGCGCCGTCAGGCCCCGGAAGCGGGTGGCTCCCCAGGCCCTGCACATGGGTGTGCCGCCAGGTCCTGCGAACGGGTGCACTGCTAGGTCCTGCGAGTGGGTGAGCCCCTAAAGCCCCGTGCACGGGTGCGCCGCCGGTCCCTGCGAGGCACGTAGCAAGATGATGACGTAACAGGAGAGTGACACAAGGGAGAGCCAAGACAAGATGCGCTGAAAAACCAGGAACTAAGGTGGCGCAGGTGGTAGGATGCCTCTCTCCCACATCGGAGGTTCCGAGGATCGAATCCCAGTGAAGACAGGAGAAGGATGAGAAGAGAGGGCAGGAAACAGACACAGAGAATTGCCCAGCAAATGGACACAAAAACAGCAAAAATGGGGGGAAGGATAAAAGTAAATAAATCTTTAAAAAAAAAAAAAATTCCATAGGGCAGGCTGCAAGTTGGGAACTTAGATAAAGGTTTCAATAAATTCTCAAGGAGAAGCTGGCTGGCTGAAGTAGAAATAGAAATTCTTCTTTCTGACTGCTGAAGTCACAAGTTTTCCCTTTAAGGCCTTCAACTGATTGGATGAGACGTCTCTCCTTGCTAAAGGCAGTCTTTGTTGCTTATAGATGTAATCAACCATAAATGCAATCAACTGACTAAATCCACAAAATATCCTCACAGTAACAATCAGGCCAGTGCCTGCTTGACCAGACAAACAACTGGATACCATAACCTAGCCAATCTGACCTATGAACTTAATCATCACAAAAGCTAAAAGCAGTTTTTCAAATAGAGAAAAGTTCTTGGTAGAAGAGAACACAGCCTTACTTTAAAATACTAGGGTTTGGAAGCAGATGTAGTTCAAGTGGTTGAGTGCCTGCTTTCCATGTACGAGGTCCTGGGTTTGATCCCTGATACTGTCTAAAACAAAACAAAACAAAACAAATAAACGAAAAAAAACAACTCTCTTTGGGAAGCAGATGTAGCTCAGTGATTGCACCTGCTTCCCATGTTCAAGGTCCTGGGTTCAATTCCTTGTACATTCTTAAAAAAAAAAAATCCTAGGGGTCTGTACTATGATTCTTCTGTTGGGATTTGCCAGAGGATCCATACAGCATTTGTGCCATAGATAATTTCAATAGACACTTTCAATGCCATTATATCTTCTAAGTGATAAGGCCCAAACAGCAGGAAAGTTTGCATCTCAACCTGGTCCTATTGGAGAGTCTTTGTCCCCCTGGATCACTCTCAAAATGGACAGCCTTAGGATTACTCAGTAAATAGGCCAGAAGAGGATACCCAAACGAGGTCCATGCTAATTACAAATACAGAGAGTAAGCCTTGGGCCTCCTTCTTCCTGGTGGGTAGAGCAAGGTGCACCAACTTGTTACTCACTTTAAAGGGCCTATACCAATATGCTTGGATCCCTGGACCCCCATAAACTTCACTGATGTGGCAAGCCCTTGAACTTTTATGGGGTTGCTTGCTCTCTCACTGGCATATGACTAATGCCAAGGAATCTAGGGTTCTCATTATTTAGCAGAGGTCCAGCTAGCATGCTGTCATTAACATAAGGAAACAGGAGGATGTTCTGTGAGCCATCAATATGATCAGACTCCCTCTGCTAAACAGCTCCTGCACCAGATAGCACAGGGCATTGGTCTAAGAGGCTGCTATTTCCCTGGGCCTCACCTTGGCACAAGGTATGAGTCCTCTCTATTCCTTTCTCTCCAAACTTAAAGAAGGGTCTGTCAGACTCAGCCCAAGGAGGGGGGTGTGTGTGTGGGTAAAGCAGCTCAGAGGGTCTTTTAATTTCAGCTGTGGATGTAGGAAAAACTGGTTCTGTGAGCATCTTTTTGCCTTATACCCAGACAGGTTGTTTTTCAACGTACTAGCCATAATTTGCTGCCATTGTTCATCTGGTTTTATGATGACCCCCTTGTCCCAAAAATGTATGTGGTGCATGTCTAACTGGGTTGGCTGGGATAAGGGAAAGTCTCTCAGGGCACAAGAGCAGAAATTCAATGAGTGCAGAGAAGGGTGGGAGTGGCAGGGAGCACACCTATTAACTCTTTGAAATATTATCCGTGCCCTCTCTTTCATTTCCACATCACCCTCCAGGGGCTGCCCCCTTTTCTTTTCCCAGTCTACAGCCAACCTTCGTGAAATCTCTTCAGTTGCTCACCTGCCATTCACACGTCAACCCACTCCAGTCTGACATCCACAAGCTCACTCTACCCAAAGTCTCCCTCAGAGTTCAACTATAACCTCTGTGTCTCCCAGGGGATGTTTCAGTCCTTATCTTATTTGCCCTTTCAGCATCATTCGTCCAGTGCTTACTTGTGTTGGGTGGTCTCTGTTTGCCCCTCCAGATTCTTTCTTCATCCTCTCCACCCTGCTCTGTGCCCAGAATGCTGACTTCTAAGAATTGCTTCAACCAGGCTCCCAGGCCTTCTGATATAGCTTGGTTTGGCCAATAAAAGTCCAGGCAGGAGATCAGGGGAAGGGAGGAGAGAAAGGTCAGGCTGCAGTCTGGCAATCGTTGGGCAGCTACAACCCTCCTGGATCAGGTAACCACTCAGTGTCCATTCCCCTTCCAGTCTAGGAGTAGTCAGACCAACCTTCTACTGCTGGCCTGGGGTGCTCACCATCCCTCATTGGTTTCCCTTAACATTCCTCATCCTTTTGCAAATAATCCTTTCCTTAAACTCTTTAATCATATCTTTTTAATGTGCCAATACTTATATTGATTTCCTCTTTCTTGAAACACACTTTTCACTTGGTTTTCATGATACCTCACTCTACTGCTTTCTTCCCACCTTTCTGACCACATTTCTGCCTCTGACAGTTTCCTCTTATGTCATGAAACCATAAACTTTGGAATTCCTGAAGCCTCAGTCCTCAGCCCTCTTTTTTTCCTACTGTATTCCCTTCCAAGGCACTTTCTTCAATACTCACATCCATAACTACCTATAGGCCAATGGCTCATAAATATGTATCTTCAGCCAGACCTGTTGTTTGAGATCCAACCCATATATCCCATATATCATAGATTAATTCATTAAATCAATGAATGTTTTTGGAGTCTATTGTGTTCCAGGCACAAACTCCACTTGTCCAAATTTAATCTATGATCTCTCACCCACCCCACCCCCAGCCCTCTTTTTCTTCTGGTTTCTCTACCCTGGTGAATGTTGGCAACACTGCCCATCCAATCTCACACCTAGGAACCTGGGAGCCATCTGTGACATTTCCCTTTTTCTCATTCGTCATATGTACCTTATCATCAAACCCTATCAAATTATCTCCAAAATAGCCCCTGAATTTTACCAATTCTCTCTTTCTCCACCACCACCGCCCCAGCCCAGGATGCCATCATTTCAACCACATAGTGCTAACTGCAGAAGCCTCCTTTCTTGTTCCCCATCTCCAATAAATAGTGAACTGTCTACAGTACAAATCCAATCGTGCTATATCCAGCCACTGCTTAATATCCTCTAATGCCTTCTGCCTTCTCTTAAAATAAAGATTAAAATCTTGATCTGGCTTCCAAAGTCTTCCATGGCTTACCTCCTACTACATGTCCAACCTCATCTCAAACCACACCCTTTCCAGCACCTTCTCCTCTAGCTCCCCTGGCCTTCCTTCATTTCTTGGAGTTGATATGTTTCCTACTGTTTTGCTATTCCCTTTCCTTAGAAGTCCCTCCCCACATACCCCATCCCACTTAATAGTAAACTCTTACTTACCTTTTATCTCTCAGATAAAATGTCACTTCCTCAGACTTGTCTTCCGTGGCCTGTCTTTCAAAACTAGATCACCGTCTTATCAACTCTCAAGGCTGGTACCTCTTCCTCACAGCGCTGATCCCAGTTGTAATTTTACATTTATGTGTGTGTTGTTTTGAATAATAGACCGGAACTGTCCCTGTGGAGAAGGGTTGCATGTGTGTTGTCCAAAGTCACATTCACCAGTGCCTGGCACAGGGCAGGTGCTCAGGAAATAATTGAGAAATGAAAGGGTAAAGGAAGGCGGTTGTTGAAAATGAGGTATAGTAAGAATACAATCCAGGCTTACATCAGCATTGTTTCCCCCATAATACGGCTCCTCAGAGGCTCTGGAAGAAGTCGGGTGGTTCAAAATATGCTGGTGCCAGGAAATAACCACTTCAAGCCCAAGGGCTGACGCTGAGTGACGTTCCCACAGCTAACCCCATAGCCAGTCCCCAAAGCCTCAAAAAATTATGTCCATTAATCTCCCAAATATATACTATATTGGCAAGAAAAGTACATTATTTAAGGATTTAATTCCCTCCCTCGATTTTTATTTTATTAGAATAATAAAACATGGTTTTACGCAGTAAAATTTAGAGTTCCTTTAGAGCAAGATTTGAAGAAATGGAACTATAAAGCTATGATCAGGCACTATTTCACTAATCCTTGACTACTTAGTATCAATCACAACTTGGCCTCATTTATTTACCTTCAAGACTAAAGCAGGCATTTCCTAAATGTCTTACTTTCATGTCTGTGTTTGCCCATGTGCATGAAGGGCAACTGTGGCCAACCTTGTATCAGAGACTTTGGAAGCCAACCTCATGATGCTCTCTCACCTCTAATTTAACTTCTTTCTCACTTAATCAAATAAATAAAAGTTTCCTTCCTAGGAATCCCAATTATGAATGATAACTAGTATTTATTGAGTACTGACTATGTGTCTGGCACATTACACAGATTTTTCTCCATTAACCCTTCAAATAACTTTTTAAGGTAGGTATGATTATCATCTCCATTTTCTAGATGAGGAAATTGAGGCACAGACCCTTATAGCTGTAACTAGCCTAAAACCTTATTACTGGGGCCGAAAGTTAATCACAGAAACTGTTACTCTGGAGCCCCTGCTCTAACTCCAAGTTCTTGTATTTTCCATGATGGAAAGATAGAGTTTTCCACTCTTTTGCTTTAACTGTAAGTTTTTTTTTTTTAAGCTTTATTTATTTGTTTATTTCTCCCCCACCCCCTCGTTGTTTTGTGCTCACTGTCTGCTCTCTATGTGTTCTTCTGTGTCTGCTTGTCTTCTCTTTAGGTGGCACTGGGAACTGATCCTGGGACCTTCTGGAGTAGAGAGAGGAGCTCAATCTCTTGTGCCACCTCAGCTCCCTGATTTGCTGTGTATCTCATTGTCTCTCTTCTGTGTCTCTTTTTGTTGCAGCATCTTGCTGGGCCAGCACTCTGCATGGGCCAGCTCGCTGTGCAGGCCAGCTTGCCTTTCACCAGGAGACCCTGGGAAACAAACCCTGTACCTCCTATATGGTAGATGGGAGCTCAATCACTTGAGCCACATCCGTTTCCTTAACTGTAAGTTTTTTTTTGAGACATTCATGAGCCGTTTAGCAATGTCTTGATAAATACAGCCAATCAAGAGATGAATAATAGTAAAGTACTAAAAAATAGAGAAATTGTGATGAACAAACCTCTGTTGGACATTTAATCCATTAAATATAAACTAAGATTAAACAACTGTGGGAACTAAGGTTATACACCCTGATCAAGTGCAAACAAAGAGGGGTAGATGTGGGAGGTGGAAGAGATGGTAGGCAGAAAAATAAGAATGTCCTATACTTCAAGAACAAAAACTCAATCAAGGCTATCTAAAATTTAAGCATCTATTTACTTAAAAAGGTAATGACTCCACTCTCTAAAAGTACTTCTTAATCTTTGTTCACAATCTTAGTGCTGTATTTTAGGAGATCTCTTACAGTCAAAAAGCATTTCTCTCAAGTTCAGGCATTTCTTCTGTATCATTTTGATTTCTCTTTTCTTCTTGAAACTAAATTAAATTGTAATGCAATATCTATTTTCTTTAAATTAGTAGATAGCATTATTTTACTTTTATAGAAATATTTCTCATGCTCATTCTCTATCTCTCTCATGCCTGCACACATACAAACACACACTGAAATATCTGAAATGAGGTTTACCCATATTAACAATGGTTATTCTGAGTGGTAGGGTTTGGGAAGATTTTCCTATAAAACCATGGTTTTAGTTAGCTGCGAGTATTTTTACTGGCAGGAGGTGATGTTGGATGTGGTCAGCTGGGTTAGATGCTGCAAAAAACTTCAGAAAGTCAGGACTGGGCACAAGCCTCTGGATGTCCTGGGTTAGCAGCTTCATTTCAGTGGTGGGGGAGAAAAGATGCATTGGGTCATGACAGTGCAAGAAAAATGGAAATGGGGGCAATTAGAACACTCATTTGATAGGTTTAACTGGAAATAAAAAAGAGAGATTTACGTTGGTGGATAGAAGGGACAGCAAGAACAAGGGGTTTTTCTGTTGTTTAAATAGAGGAGTAGTAAGTAGTTATTTGAAGGAAGAAAGGAAGAATTTGGTACAGAAGGACAAAATAAAAACATGGAGAGACAGGCAACAAATGGAGGTGCAATTGGTGTCCTATGCAGACCCATTGTCCTTCCTACTGTTTATCACTGGGCTAGAAGGAAGAGAGTAGAATCTCCTACTGACCTGCTTTCATGGTTCTTCCATTAAAATCCAGCAAAGCAAGCCAATAAAGCCTCGAGTCCTGCCTTGGCACTTAGTGGTCCTGGGTAATTACTTAGTCTCCCTGAAATTGTTTTCCCCTAGACTGTGAGGATAATACAGTCAACCTTGCAGGATTGCCTTAAAAATTAGAGTTCATGTTTATAAAACACCTGGGACTTAGTAGGTGATCAGCAAATGGTAGTTACTGCCTTATTGGTAGATCATATTTACCCTGCTGCTGCCCATTGGATAAGGAATTTTCTTTAAAATGATGTACTGTCATTAAACATATATTTGAGGGAAGTGGATGTGGTTCAAGTAGTTGGGCTCCCATCTACCACATGGGAGATCCCGGGTTCGGTTGCTGGTGCCTCCTAAAGAAGACAAGCAAGACAGGGTGCTGACACGACGGGGTGGTGCAGCAAGCTGATGCAACAAGATGAGGCAACGAGGAGACATAACGAGGAAACACAATGAGATACACAACAAGCAGGGAGCAGATGTGGCTCAAGTGATTGGGTGCCTCCCTCCTGCATGGGAGATCCCAGGTTTAGTTCCCAGTGCCTCCTAAAAAAAAAAGTTGAGCAGACACAGAGAGCACACAACAAACAGACACAGAGAGCAGACAGCAAGCGCAAACAACAGGGTGTGGGGGGATAAATAAATAAATGTTTTTAAAAACTCTCTTTAAAAAACATATATTTGAAAAATTATTTTAGGGGTCTTGCAAGGGATAACTTCTTCTGTATACACAATATACTCCATGCCTGGATCAAGGGGCCTTAATCATAAGATGAGGCCAGCAGCATTGGTACTCAGTTGTCGTGTCTTAATACTGGTACATTCAAAGTAAGGGTGGGGTGGAAAAGGGGACAGGATGCTTCATAATAATAATAGTAGACTATCAACAGAACTGGAGTTCTACTTAATTGAAGTTTTTGATTAAGAGATTATATGAGAAGTTCCTAATTTAAGAGATTCGTTAACCCTTGTCATTTCCACATTTTTCAAACATTGTTCTATTACACATGAACCCGATATTTGTCTAATAGGAGTCATCCGTGGACCATCATTTGATCTTTCTTTGATGATTTAGGATCCTACACTGCCACAGGGTGGTCATTAAAAACATTAACAAAAAGTGCAGTTCTGTGGGAGGAAATTAAGAAGATTGAAGGCATTAATTAGACTGACTTAGTTTTGACCCCAGGATATAACCTCTTTATAAAGACTCATTTTCACACATTTTTTCTAAAAACAAGGGGAAAACTTCTTTCAGTGGCTGGGGTCTGGTTAATCTAATTGTCAGAGTAGAGAGGGCCCTCTGAGCAGTGTTTGTTTCTCTTGGGCCCGATGATTCCCGGGAAGCCCAATCTGTTTTCTGCCAGGGTCTGAGCTTGGGGCAGCCCCATTTGGTGCCACTCATTGCTTTCTTCCCTAACTCATCATCTTGTCCCATCATGCCTCATTCTAGAATGCACATTGTTGCGATGAGGCAAAATTAAAATATCAGCACAGCACTCCTGTTTACATATCTAATTATGCAGCAATTTTATTTATTTTGTGTGTGAGATGTTTTGCCATTTTTACAAACCTGTATTGAGAAGAACTTATTTGCATTTCAAAACAGAATTTCACCAGCGTAGAATCCATACCAAGAAGGCAGAATCAAAGATTATTTTTTGATAGTGACAGCTCTACAATAATGGCACATCTTATTTGAATAGTTTTTTTTTAACAAATCAATTTTATTGATACATAATAATAAAGCACAAATCCATGCAAAGTGTACAATCAATGGTATTTGGTACAATCACAAATTGTGCATTCATTACTTTTATCATTATTAGAGCATCTTCATTATTCCAGTAATAATAAAAAAAAAACAAAAAATAGACAGACCACCTTTCAATCTCTCTGTTTCCTCTGCCATACATAGCTGCTATTCTGTTTCCGTCTCTCTAGTTTATTTGTATTTATATTTTGTAGAAGCAGTCTTATATACGCACTATTACCCATATTTGTATTTCACATGAGGTTTCACTATGTTATACAGTCCCATGTTACATTTTTTAGCTTTCTTTCCAGTAATATACATGACCTTAGACTTTCCCTTTCAACCACTGTCATACCCATATAATAGCTCTGCTAGTTACAAACACTATGATGTGCTTTCACCATTTCTATTCATTTCCAGAGATTTACAAACAACCTTTTTATGAATTCTGCACAGATTAACCCTCAGCTTTCCATTCTCTACTCTCATTTTATTTTCTGGTGACCTTTATTCTAATTAACTCCATGAGTTTACATAAAATATTTAGTTCAGAATAGTGCGATCATACAGTATTTGTCTTTTTGTGTCTGGCTTGCTTCACTCAACATAACATCCTCCAGGTTCATCCATGTTGTCATATGCTTCACGACTTCATTTCTTCTTACCACTGCATAATATTCCATCGTGTGTATATACTGCAATTTGTTTATCCATTCATTAGTTAATGGACACCTGGATTGTTTCCATCTTTTGGCAATTGTGAATAACTCCACTATGAACATCAGTGTGCAGATGTCTGTTTGTGTCACAGCTTTCAATTCTTCTGGTTATACACCTTGTAAAGGTATTGCCGAGTCACATGACAAGTCTATATTCAACTTCCTTAGGAACAGCCAACCAGTCCTCCACAGTGGCTGTACTATTCTACATTCCCACCAATAGTAAATAAGTGTTCCTATCTCGCCACATCCTATCACTTGTAATTTTCCAATTTTTAAAATATTGGCCATTCTAATAGGTGTGAAATGATATCTCTTGTGATTTTTATTTGCATTTTCCTAATTGCTAGTGATGTTAAATATTTTTTTTCATGTGTCTTTTCACCATTTGTATTTCTTCTTTGGACAATTGTCTATTCAAGTCTTTTGCCCTTTTTTTTATCAGGTTGTTTGTCTTTTTAATGTTGAGTTGTAGTATCTCTTTAAAAATCATGGATATTAAACCCTTATTGGATATGTGATTTCCAAATGTTTTCTCGTGTTGAGTTGGCTACCTTTTCACCCTTTTGACAAAGTCCTGTGAGGTGCAAAAGTGTTTAATTTTGAGGAAGTCCCATTTATCTATTTTTGTCTTTTGTTGCTTGTGCTCTGAGTGTAAGGTTTAAGAAACTACTGCCTACCATAAGATCTTGAAGATACTTTCCTACATTTTCTTCTAGGAGTTTTACGGTTGTTGCTTTTATATTTATGTCCTTGATCCATTTTGAGTTAATTTTTGTATAAGGTGTGAGATAGGGGTCCTCTTTCTTTCTTTTGGATATGGAGATCCAGTTCTCCCAGCAACATCTGTTGAATGGACTTGAACAATTTTTAAAAAATGAATAACAGTATGTTTGAATGTATTCAAGTTTCTATTCCTGAGGGACATTAACAGACATTCTAGTCTTTAGCTGAATCATACAGGAAGATGGTTCATCAAAGAGCAAGTTTATAAGCTGCTTGTAAGAAAATAATTTCATCATAAGACAGTTAATTTTTATTATTGTCTTATATTTGCTAAACTACACATTTTCTGGGCTGATTCTAACACTTCCCCTAAATACAGAGTCTGTAGGTTGTACCTTTAGGTTTTTAGTATCACTAAAGTTCTGTCTTTATCCCAAAACTCTAAATCTATATTGCAACTGGAAACCTTTATTTTCACAAAGTTCACAAGGGTATTGATGAGTTTCTGCAGTGGAAATATTTCTCTTATTTAAAAAGTTGAATCACAGAGCCCATTCTGTCTGGAGATTACCTGTCCAGCAGAGAGTCACTTTTTACAAGGGAAAATCAAGTCACAAGCATGCCAGGCCACTCATGGTATGGTGCTGCCTCTCTTTGCTACTATTGTCCTATTGGCAAAATTCTTTTTAAGCCTGATATATTAATAATGCATCTTGCACACTTAGTTTTCCAATAATTCTCACCCAGCAAGTTTCCATGTTTTATCGAAGTTCTCAGAGACATGATAAACAGTCACTACAAACTGTCTCCCCAAAGCCCTCTTGGCATCTTGAATCATTTGGGAGCCCCATCAGCCTAGAAGTGAAAGAGTAGTAGGAAGACAAAGACTCATTTGTGCCTGTAGTTGGAAAAATGCAACTCTGCTGTGGAATGAACACGCAGTACTCAAAGTGCCCACAAGATGACAGTATTGCCCTGGGATACTGGAGCATATTGGTGCGTATTGGGTGGCTCACTGCCCAAACTGAACTAAAAGGGCATTTTGAATACTGGTGAAAAGTCAAAGGGAGTGGAGAAGATTGTCCAGGACATGTAAAAAACTTGGGAAGAAGAAATTTGGATCAGCTGCCAATTCCAGTGTCATGTTTATAGAAATACCATGGTTGTATAGATACAGTTGCTCTTTGCTTCTTGAGAAAGAAGCAAGTAAAATTGGGGGCCATTTTGATTTTGAAGAAAGTTTTCTTATGGCTTATCCTCTTACCATTTTCTGTGAAAGCAAACTGGAAGCAAGGACTTATTTTAGGAAGACTATTTCAGGACAAACCCATACATAATACATCCTCTCTGAACTAAAAGACTTATCATTGGATGACAATAATTTTTCAAGATGAGCACAAATTAAAACTGTATAAGCTTATTTCCTATCAAGGTGGATTTATTTTTCTTTTTTCCTTAAATATATTAATTTGGTCCATTAATTGATGTTAAAGCCAGTTATTTATATATCCTATTACCACATTTCTTACTCCTTTGGAAGATTACGTTATTGGCGCATGCTAGTTTCTTCTTTTAATGTTTTTCATTCTAATTATAATCTCTTGCTGGTAGTAGGGATCTGGATGTAGGGCTCCAACACCTGGGAGGCTTAGGGGTTTCTAGGTAGATTGTGTGCATGTGTGCATGTGTTATACTGGAAAAATTGTTTAAAAGGCAAAGTTGTCATCAGAGACTTTTAATGGCTCTTTCCTTCCTCCTCCAGCCTTCCTTTCTTGGCACCTCCAGAGCACAAGGACTCATCAAAAGGAAAATTGTTTTCAGCAACCTTAAGTCAGACCATACTGATTCTACACTGCCTTTAGCACAGGAAGTAAGCAGTTCAGGCTCTTTTGGTTTAACAGGATGGGCTGCCAGGGAAAATCAGCAGCTATATTCCTTTGATAGGGGCTCTGATCCGTCGTATGAAAGGAGGATGGTTAGTGCAAAGAAGTGTAGACTTTAAGGTCTAGGATTGGAACTCTGAGAAGACTGAAAGGAAAAATAGCAAAGCACTTTTAAAAATTTATATTATGTACAATTCGACTAAACTGGCTTGGGGCGTTTTAGCCACTGCCTTAGTGTTCCAGGGCCAGGAGAGTCCAGCATGGCCTGGGGATGTCTGGAGACTGCGGGTCCTGGCTGTGAACTCTCCCGCCGCACCCACACCTTCACCTTCAAGGCAGAGGAAGAGGATGACGCACCTTGAAGGTGAGAGAGCCAAGGAGGAGTGCAATGTGGTGGACGTCGTGGCCCCCATGGGAGACTGCAGCTCCCGAGCCCAATCTCAAGTTGTCGTGTCATCCCATGGTTCTCTAAGCAATGGCATTTCTGAGGAGGATGGGAGTGAGGAAGAGGAGAGGGAGGAGGAGGAGGAGACTGAGTGGCAGGGGGCAGGCCCTAGCCGTTCTTGGTCAGCTAGCGGCCTGCTCCATGTGCCACGCACTACGTTCCTGCACAAGCCTCAAGAATTTTAAGTTTCCTCTCCATTGAAGAAGGGATTGGGCACGAGGGGCGCTAGGAGAGCGAGGGCCCATTCTCCCTACTCCTATACTATGCCTGGGGTTTCCCTTTTCTCTAAGGTGGGAGGAACCCTGAAACTCTATCCTGACCCCCTCTCCGCCTCTTCCATGAGGATGGGAGCGCAGTAGCTGGAGCTCCAGGACCACACATTTTTTAAACAATTTTTACATTTTTGGATAAAGGCTGAAATAAAGTGCTGTGGGACTTTTTGCAATAAATAAATAAGTAAAAATTAAAAAAAATAATAATTAGACTAAGCTAAATGTAAAATAACAGCCCTCATTACTGCCATAAATTGGAATAAACTTTTGAAAAAACAAATGAGAAGGACTTTAAATTGTTTCTAGATTTGATCTAGTGACAACACAGAATTATTTTTAAGAGAAGAATCCAATAGGAAAAAAAACGTCAAATGTAAGAATATTCTTTGTGGCAGTATCTGTAATTCTGAAAAGTTGTAAAACTTAGATAGCAAATATTATGATATAATAGTGATTTGATAAATTAAGGCACAGCCAGTTATTCAATGGAACATTAAAGCTGCAATTAAAAATAAGTGGAAATACCATGAAATAACACTTTTAAGGATGCTAATTTCATGAAGTATTGTGAGAATAATGATTTGCAATGGGACAAAGGAGCCCAGTCCAAGCAGCACCCAGTGCCTAGTATATTCAGGTGGCACCACATAGATTCAGGGTGTGTTTGGGTCTCTGGAGCAAGTCCTGTAATCAGCAGCTTTCTGCCCAGTCAGTACACTTTTTTATTTTTTTAATTTTTTATTTATCCCCTGCCCCTTGCCACTTGTGCTTGCTGTCTGTTTTCCATGTCCATTTGCTGTGCGTTTCCTCTGTGTCTGCTTGTCTCCCTTTATTGCGTCATCTTGCTGCACCAGCTCATGGCGGGCGCAGGCTGTCAGTTCTCTGTGGGCACAGGCCAGCTTGCCCTCACCGGGAGGGCCCGGGAACCAAACCCAGGGCCTCCCACATGGTAGACGGGAGCCCAACCACTTGAGCCACATCTGCCTTCCCCCAGTCAGTACACTTTTGCTTTGCTGCAGAAGCGTGCTTGTTAGGATGTCCCAGATGGTGGACTTTGCTTCCTAGTGACTGAGGCATAGTCTCAATCATGCCAGGTATTCTCCTGTATTGCTGAGTGCAGTCTTCAAAATGGAACAAAGATATGGCGACTGTCTTATCCCACTTTCTTGGCCACCACCTGGAACTGATCTGAGTTATTGGAACAAAACCCACTATAAAAGAGCAAAGGAATGTCAACTCCTTCCCTTTCTACAAAGCATCATCCACTTTGCAAATTACGAATTTTGGGCATTAATTAAGGTCCCCAAGACTGACTACCCACCTCCCAGCATCTAAGAGACTTCTTACTTTCTGCCCCTTGTTATTTACACAGACTGAAAAGGAGTTTTCATGTTTGGCTAAGCCATACACAATTAATAAGGCAAACTGTTTGAAATGTATCATCACCATATCACATATTCCAAAGATAAATATTAATGATTTATGGATAGGGTTATAAGCTCTTTGGGAGTGTTGTGTTGGGTTTTTTTTTTTTTTTTTTTTTTTTTTGGTCAGTTTTTCTTTGCAAGAGTCCAGATAATTGATAGGTAATTGTATATTGATTTTTGTGCAGATACAATATAATATAAGCTGATAAATTTCCAGGTTCCTAACTGCACAGCCATCAGAATCAAAGCAGTAGGACAGGGAGCAGTTCCCCTGATTCAGCAAGCTCCTTTCAATATCACTTTTTCACCTTGAGACACAAAATGGCTACTACAACTTAGTCTACTAATGACCCTGCCATTTCTATGACCAGTCCATTGGGTGAACAGTTAATACGAAGAAAATCCAAGTCAATTGAATTGTTGTCTATAAATGTCAACGAGAGAACCCTTAATTATTTTGTGAATTATTTCCTATGGAAGTTACAATAAATATTATAAATTATACGGAAAAGATTAATTCTGTCTTTGTAACCCATTTGGATGAAAAAGTGACTGCTGGTGAGTTAATAAAAATAATCTTAAATGCCATCTAACTTTTATGTAGAGGCCTTTTTTTTTTTCTTTGTACTTTCAACATGAGAGATATTTCAATTTTGAATTGTCCTATAGATGCTGGCCATACTTAGGCCTTGCAAGTTTTGAGGTCTGAGTAGAACAATGTTAGAGGTGTAGAGGTGGGACAGGGGTCAGGGCCAGGGGCCAGGAGACACTGGACCAGAGGCTGAGCTCGAGAGTCACCTTAGTGGCACAGTTACTAGTGCCATGTTGCTCTGGAGAGGGTCAGACCTCAAAGGGCAACCAAATTCCCAGTGTTACAGCCAGTATCTAGAAGGTAAGGGCATTAAACACAAACACAGAAACAGCCAGGCATCCTTTCCCAGATTAACATTCTTTTCCTTCAATTGCAATGGTTTTTCACATGAATGGGCTATCACTCATGCTCCTGCAGCCAAAATAATTTCCATCTTATATTGCACCGATGGTGAATGAATTGGAACTCAAGCCTTCAAAAGTTTAAAGAGCTATCACAGCTCCGTGTGTGAGCCAGGATGGAGAAGCTCCATGCATCAGTAAATCACCACTGTGCTCTTGTCTGGTCCCAGGCCAAGAACATAACTATCCCCCAGAAGGCAACAGAGGATTCTAAAGGTCTGAGTTCTTATTAGCAAATGCAGGACATAAAAGTCATGTGTATTTAAAAAAAAAAAAAAAGTTAATTCAACACAGTAAAAACAAACAAACAAACAAACAAACCAGCACCACTCAGAAATCAGAGGCATGATGTGTCTGCCTGAGCCAGCCAGATGATTACCTACCAGTCTATGCAAAACCTGCACTCCCCATGCCTGAGGACATGTACTCCAGGCCTCTCTGCCAGCTCTCCCATATGGATCAATAGGGAGAGTCTTGTTTTAGCATTTTGTTCAAAGAGACAAATGTATGCAGGGGTCCATTCTGCATTCTCACATCTTTTTCCTTTCTGGATATTGCTTTTGGAGTGGACACATAGTGAGAGACATGGCTGATCCACCCTATATTTAAATTAGGAGGACGTTTTTAAATTTTTTTTTAAATGAGAGAGATCACTAAGAACAACATACCAAACCCACGTTTCCTCACCCAGTTTCATGAACTTAACAGTTAGTTGTATTTCTTTTAAGAAATAATAGATTTAAAGTAAAAAAAATCCTCTATTCTCCTCTTGCCGGTCCCATTCTCTCCTCCCTCAACTCTCCCCCCCCACCCCCCCACCCCAATAATCGTCAGGAACTTGGTGTGTACCTGGTCGATGTTTCTATACTTTACCACATACATAAATGTATCCCAAAATAATGAATTTTGTGGATGTTTTATAAAATCATATTGATGCATTCTCTCACATGTTATGTAATGTTCTCCAGCTTGCATGTTTTCTCAACGTTGTTTTTGAGCTCTAGCCTCGTACCTATGGATCTGGTCAGTTTAATACTGCTGTGCAATAGCCTCCATATGGAATATGGCCTGATCTACCCATTTCCCTATTCCTAGACAGTGAATTCTTCCTCCCTTCCTCCTTTTCTTCCTTCTTTCCTATGCTAAAATGGACATCCTTGTTCATATTTCCATTGCAGCTACACAGGGTTGGCTACTAATATGTAGGCCAGTACAGAAGGAAAATGTAGGCCTGGTCTCTTGTTCAAAGCATCTGGAAAAAGGGCTGGGAAAAGTACTAAATATAAAGCTTTTTCCTTTCTTCCACAGTCTCTCTTTTGACTTGTTGTGGCATTTTAAATTTGCCATCCTAATTTCGTTCTAAGAAAAATTAAAATTTCAATTTATTATCATGAATTTTACTTTTTATCTTTGTATTGAGCAATGCCAGTTTTAAATGCAAAAATAAGCTCATTTAACTTGTGTGCAGAATCACTGAAATGATACAAGTCATATTCCCTAGCTCCTATATGCATATGTATTTCATTCTTACCAGAATATAGGAAACACTGTACAAAACTAACTCAGTTTTAATTTCACTTAAAACAAAACAAAAAACATGTAAAGCGTTTTTTGTTTTTTGTTTTTTTTGTCCCCGAAATGACAGACCTTTTAACATCATTGATCGGGATATCATTAAAACCATTTCTGTGTAACAGTAAACAAAAATGGTTCATACCATCTCTACTTCAAATAATTTCACTTTTTTGATTCATGCACATTTTATCAACATTCTGACATTCTTTACCTTTAGCTTATCCATGTAAGGAAGGACTGAAAGGAACTGTGAGTTGCCCTATCTTTTCCTTCCCTTCTCTGTCATCATTTTCAGCATTAGGGGTTGGCTAATATGGGGAAGTGACTGGAGTAAGAAAGGATATGATAGGACTCCTTGGAGATTCAGACTTCTTAGACTGCCACTGCCTTCTTTCTGCATTTGAAGCAAGTTCTGGTTCAAATGGAAAGTGTGGCCTCCTGGGCTATCAGCTCCCTGCTTAACCGGGTAACACACTTCCCTGGTCTTTGCTTTGAGTATCGCTGAACTCCCGCGCATTGTGGGTCCCCCAGAATTCTGTGCTCTGGGGCATCCCGAATACTATATGCAAATGAGGCAGCAAGGAACGGAGGACGTGTATACTGAGCACATCGCCTCATGTTCCATGGCCCCGTCAAACTTCATTTACAAAAAAACATGACTTCAAAGATAAAGTTAGTAAGAATTTCAAGGTGGGGAGAGGAGAGCATTAAATCAAGCCCTGTGAGACTGCCCATCCCCAGGAAGCTGGCTCCGCACCTGCAGGAGCGTTTCTCTGGGGGGTGAATGTCTGCAAGTGAGATTTCTGACCGGGTATGGGCACTGCCAATTTGAACCTGATAGTACCAAAATGGTTTCAGTAAAGGTTGTACAAATTTACACGGAAATCAGTAACGCGGGAAAGTTTCACTGGCTTGTATTCTCACTACTTACTATTGATATGCTATATTGCTTAATTTTTGCTAATTGTGTTTTTTTTGTTGTTATTTCTCTGCTTAGTGGCAGGGTTGAATATTTTTTCATTGGTTTGTTGGTTTGTTTATTCTGGGTTTCTCTTCTGTGAATGTCTTGTTCTATGACCTTTGCCTGTGAATCTACTAGATTATCTGTCTTGGGGTATTGATTTGTAGGATTTTTAAGATTTTAATGAATTTTTTTTATGTTCTCTATACTAACCTTGACTGTTGTATATTTTTCCAATATCTCCTGTCTGGTTCTTTATTATCTTTTAACTTTGTAAACAGCATCTTTTGTTTTACAAAAAAAAAAAAAATTAAATTAAATTAAATTTTGTGGTAGTTAAGTTTATCAATCTTTCCCATTATTATTTCTATTTTTTGCATGTGTGTTCCCTGCCCTAAGATCACAAAGATAGTCTCGTATTTTTCCCAGTAGTTTTAATGATTAAAAAAAATAATTGTTTTAAGCCTGAGACACTTACGCCATCTTGGGTTTATTTTTCAAGTATGGGGTGAGGTAGGAATCTAACTTCATATTTATTTTAATATGGAAAGTCAGCTGTCTCAACAACAGTTATTAAATAGTCCATCATCTCTCCCACAGATTTCCACTGGTCTGTTTCTCTGAGCCCTACATTGTCCCACTGATCTTTTTATATTTCCCATTTAATTAGCAGTGCTTTTAAGGAGTCTTGATATCTGCTTGGGTGAGAACCTAGTACTTTTAAATAACACATTTTCTCTTCATTACAACCAGCAACAATAAAACAAAACAAAACAAAACAAAACAAAAACAAAAACAAACACATGTTCTTACCTTTCAGAATGCATTAAGAAATTCTTCAACCTGCCGAGCGTGAAAACACATTGACTTTGAAATCAGATGGACTTGAGTTCTTATCCCAGGCTTGTCATTTTCTGGCTGTTTGAACTTAGGGCATGATTCTTAACCTCTGAGTCTAAACTCTATAATCTGTAAAATGGGGATAATAAGCTCTATAACCTAAAGCTATTGAAAGGATTAAGTGAGTTAAGTGCCTGGTACAACCTAAACACTCCGGAAATATTAGTCTCCCCCCTCCCACCCCTTCCTGTCCTTGAAAAGAGCAGTATGTTTTAAGTTATTTTATTCACCTGTTGAGTCTACAAAAGAAAAATGGAGCTTGCTTAAAAAGACAAAACTCATCCCAGGCTGATAGTCTGATTCAGTCACTTTTCTAAAACCTAAATAATTGCCTGGGCTTTGGGAAGTGCAGAAGTGGTTCAGCAGCTGGCTGCTGCTTTTCTTATTAATTAAATGACACAAACAGGTCAAAATAAAATCAGAGGCAATCAGTGTCGTCCCCCAACCCTACCCCCCCACACATCAAATTACACAAACTCAACTCTCCTGACAAGTGCTGAAAAGATCAAAAGGATGAGGAATCAATAGGATTAAGGGTCTGAAATTCTAACATCTTACCCACATTGAGTTTGGGATCTCCAACAACCCGGCATTGCTTAGACCAATATCATTTCCGCAGATGGAGAGGAATTCTTTAAACTAATACACCTTGAAACCTGGGATGGAGGTAAGAACATGCTTGGAATTTCATCATGTCCAGGTAGAAACTTAAAGTGAAGTGACTGTTCTGGAAGATCAAAGGAAAAAAGTGCATCACGAATACATGACTAATCCCTTGTGCAGCCAAAAGGAGAGAGCTAATGGGCTTAATGAAGCCGGCGTTCAGCCCCTCTCCAGCAGCTTCCACCATGCTGGGCAGGCCTGGTGGAAACAAACCACCAGGTGAGTCAGCCAGCAGGCTGGGGGTGTGCAGGTGATTCTCAGGAGCATCATCTGATGGAATGGAGAGGCCCAGCTGGGAGCGTGTGGAAGGCAAATCCCGTGAAGAAAGGAATCCGCTGAGGCAGTGGTGGGGGACAGTGGCCATGTCTCTCCCTGAACCACTGTCTGTCAGACCCTTCCGTAAGGATGAGTGCCAATAGTGCGTGGCTAGGGGGACAGATGTGGCTCAAATGGTTGGGCGTCCATCTCCCATATGGAGGGACCCGGGTTTGATCCCCAGGACCTCCTGGCAAAAAAAAAAAAATATAGTGCATGGCATGATGCAGTGGGAAGAGGATTTGAAAGCAGACTTCTGTTCAAATCCTGACTCTAGCACTTGTTGGCTCTTTAACATTAGGCAAGTTACTTAGCTCTCTCTGAGCCTTGGGTCCTTCATCTACTAAACGGGGGAAAGAATCTTAATCTCAAAGCATTCTTAGGAGAAGAAACAAATGAGATATATAGAGATCTGAATATAGTAGGGGCTCAACAGATGTGTCTACTAGCACTTTTGGCATTGAAACATTGCATGGCTTGTGTTTGGGGGAGATGGGGTATGAACAGCCCTGAGCTTTGCTCCTACCCAACAGCTGCACCAAGCTTCCTATTTTCTGGGTCTCCCACTTCCGTACCCACAGTGAGTTCTCCGTCCACTCAGCAAGCTTCCCTCCTTCTCCCAACCTCTCAGCAAACCTCCCACCCCATTCTTGACTCATCCCCACTGTTACGTGTGTAGAGTTGCATGCACATATAAGTCCCAAGTTCCAGGATGCCTACCCACAGTTTGAAAATGGGGTGTTTGTGACTCAGAACATATGGTTCCTTGATGACAGTACTCTAAACCAATGTCTCCCTCAGACATTCTGATTCAGTAGGTCCGAGGGAGGACCCAGAGATCTGTATTTTAATAAGTAGCTCTAGATCCTTCTATCAGTGAGTTTGTAGCTCTGTCATCACCTGGGAACTTGTTAGAAAGGCAGTCTAGGGCTTTACCTCAGACTTCTGAATCAGAAACTGCATTTTGGAAATATCCTCAGGTAGGGTTGTCAGACAAAATAGAGAACACCCAATTAAATTTGAATTTCAGAGAAACAATGAAAACTTTTTTAGTATGCCCCATAAGTCTGCCACTGTATTTTATTGGCTGAATCTGGCAACCCTATCTTCAGATGATTTTTATGTACATTACAGTTTGAGAAGCAATGGTCTAGATCAGTAGCTCTCAGCCTTTTGCATGCTTCAGAACTACCTGGAGGTCTTGATAAAACCCAGATTGCCGGCCCTATCCCCAAGAAGTCTGATTTACTAGGTCTGGGCAGGAGCCCGAGAATTTGCATTTCTGACAAGTTCCCAGGTGCTGCTGCTGCTGCTGCTAGTGCAGGGACCACAGTTAGAAGACATAGCTCTAGGTGATAACTTGATTCTCAGGTCGGCCCACAAAAAAACCCACAAGATAAGGGCTGAGATTTGCTCCAACAAAATCTATGAGTAAAGAGGGAGGGAATAGCAGTCTCTGATTCCAACTCAATGGCCCACAGAAGCAGAGCATCATTTGTGACAGGGTCTGTAAGGACAGTGGAGCACCAGGAGCTCATCTTCTTCTGACATGAGATGGTGTGGATTTCTTCCCTGTTTCCAAGTGACTGGGGCTAGTTCTCAGAGCACAGCGGTGAAGGATGGGAGGGCTGGGAAAGGATCAAGCTCCTAAGGAGACAAGGCGAGACTGGGGACAGATTTTGAAGGTTGGGTTCACTCCCCACCTCCTGCCTCAAACACACCCCTTTCCTCAATTCCTTACAAGCCCACCTCTTCTGGGAAGCCCAGTGGGCAGAGTGGGGAATGGGTTGCCAATGGTAGAGAGAGAGGAAGAGGAGGAGACATGGGGCAGGACATTCTCATCCCAGTAGGGCTGGGTGGCCCCAGCTGAAGTGGCCATTGGAGCTCACAAGAAGGAAGGAATTTCTGTGTCTTGTTTTGTGGCTTTTTTTTTTTTTTTTTTTAATTAGAGAAGTTGTGGGTTTATATAGCATTTTTTAAAAAAGTATTTTTTCATTTCTCCCCACCCCCTCATTGTCTCACTCATTGTATCTGTTCATCTTCCTTGTTTCTTTGGGAGGCTCCGGGAACCGAACCCGGGCCCTCCGATGTGGTAGGGAGGTGCCTAATCACTTGAGCCACCTCCATTCCCTGCTTTGCTGTGTCTCTCATTACGTTTCCCTCTGTGCGTCTCTTGTTGTATTGTCTTGTTGCATCAACTCGTTGTCTTGCTCATCTTCTTTAGGAGGCACTGGGAACCTCCACTCCCTGCTTTGTTGTGTCTCCCATTATGTTTTTCTTCTTGTATCTCTTGTTGCATCATCTTGTTGCATCAGCTTGCCACGCCAGCCCGTCCCGTCAGCTTGCTGTCTTCTTTAGGAAGCACCTGGAACCAAACCAGGAACCTCCCATGTGGTAGGTAGGAGCTCAATAGCTTGAGCCAATCTGCTTCCCTTATGCAGCATTTTATTTTATTTTTAAAATTAGTATACAGTACAACTGACTTTTTTGGTGTGCAGTTCTATGAATTTTAACACGTGTCTAGATTCATGTAGCCACCCCTACAATCAGGATACGGAACAGTTCCATCACCTCAAGACATTCTTCATGCTGCCCCTTGGTGGCCACACCTTTCCCCACCCTTAATCCCTAGCAGTTAGTGATCCCTTCTGTCACTATACTTTTGTCTTTTGGAGAATGTCATATAAATGGACGAAATTATTCTGAACGAAAGAAGCCAGTCTTTGCCTTATTTTATATACATTTTTAAATTAAGAAAGCAAATTAAAAAAAAAAAAACATAGGAAACTTGAATATGAGGCAATCAGAAAACCCATTTGTAAGCTAGACTAAAAAAATTTGCC
Organism: Tolypeutes matacus; assembly: GCA_026826555.1. Taxonomy (NCBI): domain Eukaryota; kingdom Metazoa; phylum Chordata; class Mammalia; order Cingulata; family Chlamyphoridae; genus Tolypeutes; species Tolypeutes matacus. The sequence goes on from JAKSZT010053887.1 coordinate 96,269,392, forward strand.
TGTTCCCTCACCTCGCTGTTTCCCTCCACCCTCACCCCTTCTGGGAAACCTTCTTGTATGGTTTTTCCAAATCCCCTTGTCCTCTCACTCTAGTCCTTTCCCTCCCACCCTCTCTGTTCCTCTTTCTTTGGCAATTTCTCAAGAGGCCAGTTGTGAGCATGAATTAAGCAGCATGGCACAGGGAAAAAACATGTGTTATTTGGAGATACACAAGTCTCAGTTTCAACTTGATTCTGTTAGGTACTTAGCCTCCTTGGGCCTCAGTTTCCTCAGAGTGGAATAAGCTGAAGGGTTGGAGCAAAGATGCAGATGATGACTACAAAGCCCCTGGCTCAGGGTAGGCAGTCAATAGGGGGCAGTTATAATTCTGAGCCCTTAGTAGTGATAGTGCTCATTATTATAAGAGTATATGGGGGAGCAGATTTGGCTCAAGCGACTGGGCTCCCGTCTACCATATAGGAGGTCCAGGGTTCGATTCCTGGGGACTCCTGATGAAAGGCAGGCTGGCCCATGCAGCAAGCTGGCCTGAGTGGAAAGCTGGTGCAGCAAGATGATGCAACAAAAAGAGACACAGAGGAGAGACAATAAGAGACACAGCAGACCAGGGAGCTGAGGTGGTGCAAAAGATTGAGTGCTTCTCTCCCACTCCAGAAGGTCCCAGGATGGGTTCCCAGTGCTGCCTAAACAGAAGACAAGCAGAGAAGAACACACAGAGAGCAGACAGTGAGCACAAAACCACGGGGGGTGAGGTGGGGGGAGGGGAGAGAAATAAATAAATCTTAAAAAAAAAAAAAAAAGAGTATATGTTGTCTATCACAAAGGCCATAGACTGCTTCAACGGGGCCTCCATATATGCACACACATGAAAAAATGTATGCATTATCAGATAGGCTCAACCAGGGACTGCATCTCCCATTTTCTCAGCCATTGTCTTGGCAACATAGTGGACATCAAATGCAGGGAGTCACCAGGAAACCTTGCTCCTCCACAGCCCCTGTGTGACCCTGACCATGGCATTTTAGCTGCCCTGGTCATTTATTTTTCTATAGAAAATGTGAGGCTGACCTCAAAGCTCTCAAAGGTTTCTCTCAGCTCTGAGCTTTTCAACCTGCAGGTGAACGCAGACCACATCTTCAGAATTTAGTAAGCTGGTACACGTTCTTCCCTCATTCTATCTGGACTGAACCTCTGTTTGCTGATTCTGAAGGTATGGGCCAACACCTCTCCCTTGGTTAATTTTTCTGAAACTTCACTGGGTCTATACAAAATGGAAAGAGATTATCAAGTGAATCTAGACCACAATGACTAGATAACTGAGTTTTTAAAAAATGTAGGACTCTCCTGCTTCAGTACCATAGAAAGGAAAAGGAGGGAAGAAAATGTCTGAAATAAGAAAACAATCTACTCCATTGGTTTCTGCCATGTAGGTAGTTTAATGCTAAATAATAATAGTAAATGACAACGGCTACATTTCCTGGGGATTTAGTACGGGCACCAGGCTTCACAGCACATCTGTGGCAAGGTGCTCGTGTTGCTGTTTTACACCCCCCTCCTTTAACTGATGAGTAAACCTAGCCTGAGAGAGGTCTAGTAAATAGCCCCATAGTTATACAGCTAGTAAGTGGCAGAAAACTGGATAAAGCTAAATAAAGTACAGGCAGTTTCAGAACAGGAATTATATTTGTTCTTGTCACTAAAGGGAAGAGGCATCCTCCAAGAGGACAGGGATCTGGTCAGCTCATCCCCCTCTGAATCCTTAGCGCCATAAAGTACCTGGATGTGACTAGCACTCCATGCCTCTGGGCTGGGTAAATAAAGGGGTAGAGGGAAAGAAAGAGGAGGAAGCTGGGATGGGAATCTGTTTTGTGGTAAGAGATGACATCAGGGAAAGAAGGAAGAGAAAAAGCCCCGGAGGCATCAGGTCCCCTTTGGAGGCATCATGTCCCCAGAAAGGGGAGGGGGACAGAGGCTGAGAATTTCCAGGTGATCTTGGATCTGGGAAGGAAGACTCAGGGAGCACAGGAAGAAGGAGTGGTGGGCTTTCCAGGATGTAAGTACCTAAGAGCACCGTGCTGAGGACAGGAGTCAGGGAAACACTGGATTTGGGAACAGGAGAGATGCACAATGTTTTCTCATTAGAGGCGAGAAACCCATTGAGCTTCCAACCCCTGATTAGCAAGGAGGCCAATGTTTCTGAAAAACAAATAGGTGAATTTTTTTTTTCTTCAGTATAACATTGAGGAAACTTGTCAATTGAAAATTTCTTGTTTAAAAATTAAACCATTGTGCTAGAAGAAAACAGCCTGTATAATGATGGGCAAACTTAGCCACATGGGAAGAGGAGAAAGTCTGTGTTATTCTCTTTGTATTACTATTTTTTTTTTTAAGTGTAATGTCACTTTGAAGAGATGGACAGGACAGACCCTAGGCCGACAATCCCATTCATCATAAAAATTTATGGGGAAGGGGATTCTGAATTAAAGATGGGGGAAAAGGGAAAGGAAATAAACAACAAACCCCAAAGTACATTGAACACTTATTAAGCATGTGACATGGTACTATGCACCTAACAAGCATTCTGCCCATCAATCCTCAAAGCAATCCTGCGAGCTTGGTGCTATTTCTATCTCCATTTTGCAGATGAGAAAAGCGAGGCACAGGTTGAGCGACTTGTCCGAGGTCACACAGCAAGCAGTAGGGCTAGGATCCAAGCCTAGAGGGGCTCTTTCTAACATGCTGGCGATGAATCAAAATGCAAATCGATTGCTCCCAAAGTCTCGAAAGACAAAGCAAACCCAAGGGTCAGGAGTCCCAGACAATTAGTTATTGACACAAAGGTAAGACTGGTGAAGGAACAAAAAGACTCTGGAAAAAGTGTGTGTTGATTTGAAGAAAGAAAGATAGAGACGCAGGGACAGAGGTAGGGGAGGCACAGGGTGATTGTAAGAGCTCCAGCCTGGCATGGAAGAGATGGGAGTCCCGGGTCCTCTTCATATTGGCTTTGTGGCTACAGGCAAGTCATTTCACTTTTCAAAGCTCCCGTTTCATTTAGAAAAGAGAGAAATACTACAGACCGGGGTGTTGTGAGGAGTGCTCAAGAATAAGTTAATTGTATATGAAAGCAGTGGAAGCTGGGAAGTGAACACACATTCATTACGGTGACGGAGCACCCCAGGAGGGTTAGCGCTACAACTTAAGTAGTTACCAACGAGAAATTTGTTGGAAGGAAAAAAACCGTATGTCGTGAGTCTAGAGAAGAACCTTCAAAGACCTTCAAAGAAGCAGACGAAGCCAGAACCGGTCTACAACAAATTGCTTGTTTTGTCAGGTGCTTTATTTATTATTATTTTTTTATTTAACCCCTGGACTAAACTGTCCCACTGGCTTTTTTTTCTTTTACTTTTACTGAAGGTTACTTTGGAATCTGTGCTGGGAGTGATTTTGAAAAACTCCACAGACTTTGAAAGACTAAAGGTAAGAATTCAGGTCTCTAAGGACACAGCGTGCTCCAAGGTAAAACAGTTATCCAGGGAAGGCAGGCAGTTTGGGGGCTCATGTGTGCCTTGTGGCTGGACTCCGCTGAGTAGGCCTGATTGGGGAGATGCACTCCTCAATAAGCTGAGCCATGGATGCCTTGTCCACTACAGGAGGCTGCTTCTGGGCGGTGGCCTTGCCCTCCCTTCTGCTCTTGCCGGCCCAGCGATCTTACTTAGGGAATGGGCAGCCCCTGGCCATCCAAACCTACCCAGGTCCCTTTATCCCATAGAATACCTGCTCCACCCCATCCCAAATCCCTGTGGAAACGAGTTAAATTTTATATGATTAAACCAGCAGATTGAAGACATTCTGTATAAGAAGATAAAGTTTAACACTACCAAGAAAGCATTTCAATTTTTTTGAGCGAACCTGGTGAATCATCAAGTCCTCCTCCCCCTAGAGAAAATGCTAACTGCCTCTGGGAAAAATGAGGACAAGACAGGAAAGATTCCTGGGCCAGAACTTGAAAGACCTGGACCACAGACCAGCCTTTCCTCTTGTCAGGCCGCGTGAGCTTGGACAAATCCCGTTACTCCTCTGATTTAGCCTCATTTTCCCCAGTGGTTAAAGCACACTTTAAGTCAGTATTTCCTAGAGTGGGAGACTTGAGATAATCATGACTGTTACCAAGAAAAACAAATCAATTTCAATTAATATTACAAAGTCTGTTACAACAACTCATGATTCATATATATTATTGCTTAGCACCAGTCTAAAGTGAAAAAGAAATGAATTGATTTAAAGAAAACTATAAGACAAATAATAGTACAGATAAACGTGGCAAACATTGTACCCCACAAAAAAAAATCATGTTCTCAGTCTTAATCCACATTCTTGTGGGTGTGAACCCATTGTAAGTAGGACCTTTTGAAGTTCTGAAGGTGTGGATGAAATGAGTCAAGGTGGGTCTTAATCCATATCACTGGAGGCTTTTTAAAGAGAGGAAATTTGGACACAGCTGGAGAAAGTCACAGGAAGAAAGCAGGGACAGACCTAAGGAGAGAGAGCTTGCCATGTGATGGAGAAGTGCCACCACAAGAACACTACTGACTGTGGGACAAAGCAAGCCCTGCCAATACTTCTAGCCTCCAAAACCATGAGACAATATGTTTCTGTTGTTAAGCCAACCAACGTTGTCGTAGCAGCCCTGGAAAACCAAGTCAGAAGGAAATTTAGCCAGCTCTGACCTTCTGTCCCTTAGCAAAGGGCAGAGGCCAGGAACAGTACTCAGTCATCCCTCTTACTGGCCTCCCAGGCTGGCACCCTCTTTTCTCTGCCCTCCCAATGCCCATCAAGCATCCTGTCCAGACCCATGAGAAACCTTCCAACCCACAATATGCAGGACTTTGCCATCCTTAGGTATAAAACTGTAATTTGCACAAGCAATCATGTCGTCAATTGGCAGTTCACAAATAAAAGTTTTAATACGGCCAATAGCATTCCAAATCCCCTTTAAAATTTTTTATAAAACCATCGAATCTTGCTCACAGGTCTCTGGTCCTCAGTTCTTCCATGGTCTCCCTCTGACTTCACACATTCATTCTCCATGGGGCTTGGTAGGAATTGGCTGTGTTGCAACTGCAGGTGTGATTCTAAAACTGAAAGAGGAAGGGATAAGCAAGGACGATTCAGAGCAGTTCTGGAAAAACTATGCCCAAAGAAGAAATTGGGCAACGGAGAGTCTTTGAAATGTCCTGATATTGCCTTAAACACACTGTGAACAGTAACTTTTTATTTATGGCCAGCTTTGATCATCCCAGAAAGGTATGATAAATGCAAGCTATTATTAGCCAGGAAATGCAAAAACCACTTGGTCTGTTATGACTGAAATGCAGGAGCTCCATGTAGGAGGAATAAGCAAGAAACATTGTTCCCATCTCAAAGAAAAGACAACAGATTTTTGCAGATTGTGCAGATTTAAGGAATAGGGCAGAGCAATTCAGGGGGATGACCAGGGTAACAGATTTACTAAACTTGACTAGGGAGCAGGGAAAGGAGAAACGGGACCTTTGGGTATATTTCTTTTCCTTCCCAACATACAACACCTTCAATTGCTAAGCTGCCTGACAAAGGAGGTCCCGTGGAGGGAGCATTGTGAAATGATCTGGATGGGGCTGGGGGGCTCATCTGGCCAGCTCTGTAGGAAATCTGTGATGACTGGACAGCCTATCCTGGTCTCGGCTGTGTCTGCAAGACCTGGAAGCAGCCGGTGAGACTTGGGACTATAAATGCTGAATGAAGCAGGATGGGCCCAATGAGTGAGAAGGTTCCACCCACAGAGATGGGAGATGCTGCTTTGTTTAGATTCAGCTTATTCTACATATCAACCCCAAAACTCTTACATTCTCTCCCTTTCCTTGGTCTCTTCCCCAGCTGCAAATTCCATGGCTCCTCTGCTCCTTCCTTTACTCACCCCCCAGTGAGTTCCTGATTTTATAGACAGTAGGGGCCGATTGTGAACTTGGGCATTACAGCTCCACTGTGAGGGCCGTGAGTCCCTGGCCAAGTCACTTACCGCCTCTGAGTCTCAGTTTCCTCAAAGGTGAACTACGGGTAAGAGTAATACCTACCTCATGATGTTTTGGGGAGAACTTAACAAGATGAATTATCTAAGGCAGTCGGCACACACTTCTTGGCACAGATTAACGTCCCTCTAATAATTGATCATGGCTCTGTTATTGCAAACAGAGCACATCTCCCCAGAGAAGATGGGGGCAAGTCTTCAGAGTTCTGGAAAGAGATACAATCAGTTAAAACATATCCCTAATGTACATTTTAGTGAGGAAAAAAAAACACGCAATCTCATCCAATTCATGAGCTACATGGTGCCTTAACATGGTTGATGATGTTGACTTTTCTTTCTATCACGGATTTTCAAAGAAATCAAAATTTTACCCATTTGCAGCTGTTGGCCTGTTTTAGCCACCAATCCAGGCACAGCCAATGCCTCTTGAAGTAAAATACGAGTTTCCTGACTCCTTTTTCTGCACCTGAAGCCAGGGACTTCATCAAACGAATGGGCTGATGCTTAGTGTGCAGGCTTTGACATCCTCGCTAGGTAGAGTCTCCACTGGGCTTCGGAAACCTTCCAGGCTGGTCTCATCACACTACAGGTTTTGTGTCTTTCGGTGTCATGTATTTCTCCTAGTTACACAGTCAGAGCTTTGGATGCTGCCCTTTCTTATCAAGGGAAAGAGAAGAGTCAAGTTGATACAATCAGTAGGGGACTAAAGACTGATAATTGGGCTTTTCACAACTAATGCGCAGTGGCATGCCACTCCCTTTATCTTCAACCCCTCTGCACCCTGTTTCATGCAGCAGTTACATGGTACCTTAGCAAAGGGGGTTCTGCATTCCTCTGGGCAATGGTGATAGCTGCCCATTCAGGAAAGTAAGGAATTTGAATCACAAGGAGTTGGCAAAGGCACTCGGGAATCAAGGCCTTTTCCATTTGTTTCCCCCTTATTGACAAAAGGAACTCTGTTTTGAGGTCTAGTTGAAACTTGGAGGATGACTGGAAAAGCTTAGTATTATATATAATATCTTGATATATATTGTTTATAATATATTTTACGTATTATATGTATAACTATACATACACAGATAGTCTCAATCAAAAGAATTTTTCTTTCTTTCTAAGTTTATCCTACTTTTGAGCCCTCTCCAACTAAGGAGGGTAAAATCTCAATGATGATTTTCTTTTTGCCAACAAGTTGCCACAAGTCAACTTTACCTGTTTTCCTCCAGGTTGTCTCCTAAGAGAATTGGGTCACTTCTCCCAGTGGGTTTGGTGAGACCTTCCAGCTCATCATATTACACACAGGGATATAGTAGAGAGAATGTAATTTCTACTTCCATACCAAAAGAAAGGTTTGGGAAGACAGGGAGAAACTGGCCCCCTGTAGAATGTCCACTAAGAATTGACCTGGAAGGAAAAGAGGCTGCCCTTAAAGACGCAGATGGTCTTGATCTTCCAAGAGGGCCCCAGAACAGTCACCTGCAGAAGGATGGGGCTACTGCAGACAGAGAGCTAATCACAAGGTGGGGCTTCAGTTTTGCCATGGGCAGTTCTCTTTCTAAAGTAAAAAATAAAATCCAAACACAACTTCATTATCACTCCTTGTACCTGTTTATTATAAAATCTGTTTTCAAGAAATGCTAGAGCATCTTCAACCAGATAAATGCTTTGCAGAGGAGCCCAGGTTTTGACGGTGACAGTAGATTAGCCTCCCATCTGATTCCATCCTTCCCACCTCACAGGTTGGCCAGGAACATCACTATGATGTGCAATGTGCTCTGAATTTCACCAATCCTGTACTAACAGGTGTCAGGTGGAACTGTCATGGCAGCAGAATGGGAGTCTTCTCTATATACACCTCGTTTGTGCTCACATTAGCTCAGAGGGTAGCCTGTTCATACAAACATGTGAGTGGCTCACTGTAACCTGAGGATATGCAGAGAAAAGTTCAGCTCATCTCTTCCTACAGGCCTTCAGGCTTTTTCTTGTCAATTGCGCTCTCAAAGATAACTCAGAGCAAACTGATTATTCTTATTAGGCATAATTACCATCAACACTCCAGATAGTCCAGAGCAGAAAACACAGTGGTAGAAGCATTTCTAAAACGTCCTAAAGCCGTTCTCCCCTCCAGCTGATTTATATTGTAAGGACTCCCTCCAAAGGAATCTTCAATAGTTTGAGGCAAGAAATACATATGAGACATTTCAACGTCCAGCCAAACCATTACTCCCTTTGCAGTGTACTTAGTTTGTTTTGATTAAAAAATAGGTGGATAGGAAATTGCATCACTACAGAGGAGGAAAGGGAGGAAACGAAGAAGCATACACAAAGAACAATGATGATGACCATTTATGAAGACCTGGGAAGGAATTTATGATCCACGAGGAATAGTCACATTTAGAAAAAGAATAAGAAAAGCAGAGATGTTGAGAAAGGGAGGAAAGGAAAAAGAAAGAATACGTTTGAATTAGTCTTCAGTCTGGAGAAGCTTCATCCTGTGAGAATGTGTGGCTGTCTTAATCTTATTTTCACTGCTTTACTTACTTATGAAAACCATCATCAGATGTTGCTCATTGGTCTTGCTCTTGCTTTGGTCTGTAGATCTCCAACATCCCTCTGGATGTCATTGAAACTTGGGGTGACACTACATCACCTCATTCGGTGAGTATGGAATAAGTATCTGCTATACTGGTCCTCATTTATTATTTCAAGAAAAGTAAAACCTTCTCTTAAGTATTCTTCTCCACTACACGGAAGCCCCCCAAATGACAGCTACTTTCCTTTCTTTCTCAATATATGCAACATTTACTACACAATTACTTGGATCTGGCAATTTTAAACACAAAAGGTTTGATGCTGCTCAGCCCTTGACCAAGCAGAAAATCCTCAGGGAAATGGGAACTTGTCCATACTCATAATAACAGCTCTCTTCACAAAACAATGTATTACTGACCCAACGTGACTATACATAAGGATTTGTCCTTTAGCACATTTTCTATGTTACAAAAAGGTTTTCAACTGTTAAATGTATTTTTATTTTATGCATATTTATGGAAAATAATTGCATATCCTCTACATATATCTTTACTATAGGCATGCTGCATATACTCAAATTATAGCAAGAATGAGAGGTGAACATGGTTAAATATTGCTCTAAAATCATGTTAAATTATCAGGGAGATTTAAAAACAACAATAAAACCTTCTCTCTTTACCTACTTTATCTCAACCTCATATTATTTTAAGGAAAGAAATCTTCATTGCATATTCCAGCAAAGTGTATTTGTAGGGAAGGTTTAACAGAGCCAGAGAGAATGTGCAAGGAGTGAGAAAGTGAATTGATGGATGGATGGTTAAATGAATATAAATGAACTGACACCTTTACAGGAAAATAACATTTCTTTTCTTTTTTTATTCTATAGATCAGTGGGTTTTGTATCTGTAATTCTTTCATATCAGCAAAGAGGAAATAAACTCTCATGTAAATCATTTTCCCCCCATCTGAAGCATATTAAAACCATGCCTTTTTTTTTTCTTTTAAGCAGACTCTTTTTTCCCTATTTGCTTATCAGTTCATCCAGCATTACATTTTAAATGAAATTGCAAGACCCTTGTCCCTCCCCCAAATTTCAGCCTGATGTAGGAAAGTGGGAAGCAGACTTTTCTTGCTTTAGAATAGTGACCCAGATTCAATTACAGATAGAACCAGAAGAGAGAAGTGACACCTCACAATTTTCTTAGAGGTCTTGAAAAAAAAATTAGAATTCCCAAAACAATACTTAATGGAAAAGAATCTGTTTATTTTCTCATCCTTCCATCTTTCTTTTTCTATGGCTTAATTGCATTGCTTTGGTCCATTAGATTGTCCCTAGTATAACATCACAATAGGTTTCCCATGGGATATTTGGGATCTCAAAAACGGACGTTTCAAGGAAATTTTTGAGTTTGGCTTTTGAGGATGGATGTGTAGTTCTACAAATTGAACCCAGTCAAAATGAAAAATAATCGCATAAAAGGCACATTAAAAAAAAAAGCAAACAAATTACATTACAAAAACACCTACTTTAATTGCATTGCAGAGAAAACATTGAACGAGGGTAAAAAAAACAAAAACAAAAAAACCCTCAGAGGCATATATATTTTGCTATTTTCCCAGTTACTGTGGGAAAATGTGATCGGAAGAAATAAAAAGGGGAGAATCCTGTGATTCTGCTTACTGGCTTTTATCACTAAATTAAGCATATAAATGACCCGAATGGGTGGCTTCGTATATTAAATTTAAAAAAAAGAACAATTATTCTCTCTCCTTTCCCCCTCCCTCTCTGGTCTCAGCTTGAAAGGAGTCTCCAAGAGCTAAGATGGGATCGGCCGGCGCTGCTGACCCGGCAGCGGGGAGGCGCCTGCCTTCCACGCAGGATTTCCGTTGTGTTCACAATAAGCCGTATCAAGCGGCAACACATTCCCCGCCACCGCCACCGGCCGCAGACAAAGAAGCCCAAACCGCGCTCCCAAGACCAAGGCGCTTGGGAAACTTGGAGGTGCAGAAGGCCGAGGCAGGCTGTCGTGGGCACGTGTGGACTCCTCCACACATTTCCTCCGCGGATGTGGAGCAGCCCAGCGTAGGAAGAGGGCAGCTGTGGGTTCGCGTCCATGCGGTTAACCAAAATGAAAAAAGAACTGCAAACGGCGCAGAAGTCCGAGGGTGGGGGAGAGGATAACAGAGGAGGGGTACCGCCTTGTCTCTTAACCACCACCTATGGCTGGGATTCCCCGGGGAAATTATCTTAGAACATGCGAGAGGGGCCTCCGCGTGGGCGAGGACCACCGCGATGGGGCTGTGGGTGAGCAGCCCTGGCCTGCGGTTGGGGTCCACCCAGACGCCGGAGGGACAGCAGGAGGCGCCTGGCCCAGAGGGAGCCAGCGAAGGATTGTTTCATTTCAAAGTGAAAATCTGCAGGCTTTGGCAAACGATATTCAAAAAAGTATATAATCTCCATATGCCGCTCAATGGAGAATCCTCATAATTTACAGCGGCAGATAAGGCTAGAGGGTGTAATAAAAAAATCTGAAGCCCTCCCCTCCCCCCCTCCATCCCCCTCCCCCCGCCTCCCCGGAATTGCACCTTGGGCAGCGGAGCAGAATCCGAAATGTGAACTTCTCCCGACATATGTTTCCCGCAGATAAGTAAACAATCTGGACGTGAAATGGAAATGGTAATTAATGCAGTAATGCTGTTACACCTCGAGTGTGCAAATCCCATTGACTCGCCGCGCCACGGGGAGTGCCGGGCGATCGGCGACAGGCGACGAGCATCCCGGCCGCCTGCACCCTCCCTCCTCCTTTCCTCCTCTCTCTGTCCCGGGGCGGGGCGTCGGGACAGCCCGCCTGGACGCGGCCAGGCTGCTGGAAGTCGCGAACGCCTAAAGACGCTCGGGACTCTGGGCTCCTGCAGTCGGCGAGCTGGGCTGGTGGGACACGCTCGCCTCCCCGGCTCGCCTCTCACTCAGCACCCCCCCCCATTCCCTAACCAGATTCTCGTCTCGGATTTGAGCCGCGGCCACGAGACACCCAGCTGAATCCGAATTCTCTACAAGAGAGCGGCAGGCGGCCCCTCTGTCCAGATGCGAAGGGGGTCCGGCGCCCTAAAGCGGCGGCTCGCCCCAAGCGCAGCCCTCAGGTCTGGCCTTCGGTCTGCTTTCTATCCTGGCCATGGCCAAGTGCGGCCAGGTGGGCGGCAGAGTTTTTAAGTGCTTCCTCATCCCTGGGCGGGGATCGCGTGGGAATTTCTTCTCTTCCCGACCTTAAGGTGAGAAAAGTTTGGAAACGACTGCTGACGGTCAGAGTAGCACACGTCCACTTTATATCAAGGAGAAAACTTAGGGACTCCTCTTCGCTCCGTTGAGTCCCGAGCTCTCGCTGCCCTTCCCACCCCCCACCAACCGCGTGGCGCCTTTTGGGGGCAAAGGAAGGATGACAGAGCTGGGATCCGAGTGAAGGGGATTGAGATCTGGGGAGGCCGCCCAGGGGCGTCCGGGGCCCACGCTCCTTCTCACTTTGCGAGAACACAACTCCTTTGCCCAGGCCCCAGAGGCTGGGAACGAATTGTGAAGGTGACCGCCTGTCCCGGCGCAAGGCCGGGGTCGGGGACCGGGACGAGGAGCATGGCGACCCTCCCTCTTTCCCGCCTTCAGGACTCTTCCCAGTGCCGGGGTGGACACTCCTAAGCTGCGGGTCCCCGGTCGGCACAGAGCCGAGCTTAGGTTGGGCGCCGGCTCGTCTCGGACTGCGAGTCAACGCCCCAGGATTTCTAGCGCCCCCCACGCTCCAACTTCATTATGTTCTCAATTACTCTGCTGTGGCCCAGAGCCATCCCTTCTGGTTCCAGGTCCCGGCCCAACCCCGCAGCACCAGGAGAGACACTATCCCAAATAGCGCCCCCACACCTGGGACCTCTGTCTCTGAGGCCAAGACAAAGCTGGAGGCTAAGAGGCTGCACCCCTCAGCTGGCCGGGAAGCACCGACCCAGGCGTGTTCAGCACCCAAATTTAAGGTCCCCCTTGTGCCTCTTCCTCTCTCATACTCAAACACATTCCCAATCCACTCAGCAAATAGAGATGAGAGTTCTCAACCCGAATCTTAGGAATTACGTGATATTCAAATTCAAATGACTCGAAATTCATTGTCCTCCTGAACAATAGTGACAAGGCCTGAGCTGGGGAGGAGCCCAAGGAACAGGGAATCCTCAAGGGCTGTCCTGGCGCCACCGCTCGCCAAGTTTTAAGGCTTTGGCAGTCTCGAGGTCTCCAGAGAGGCATCCTGCATGGGAGCTGTTTCCCTAAGTGGTACGAAGTAATTAAAGCCCCCTTCGCCCCACCCTGACTGAAATATCACTTTGGAACACCGGAGATTTCTGGAGGTTGTCTAGCTCCTGTTTTAAAATGCAGATGTTAAAGGGGGCGGCTCAGGTATCAGTCACTCACACCTCAGTGTGATTTACTCTAAGCAACCAGTCATCCCTATCTCTTAAGGTTAGCGGTCTGAAGGAAATTGACATTTTAATGGGAAAACTTGGAAAATGGGAGAGAATCAAAAGTTTTTGGAGTCGGACCCTAAACTGGTGAGTTGTATAAAAGACTTCGGAAGCTCTCGGTGGCAAGCTAGGAGCCGAAACCCGCGAACCATCGCGCCTCTCCCAGAGGATGTGGCCAGAGAGCCCCTGAGGCAGAGGGTCGCCTTCCCCCAGGCTTAAGAAAGAAAACCTTGCTACTACTCAAACGGCCGTTTTGCCGCTCTGTCGCCGCCGGCTGCCACCTGGAGCGGCGCGCTGGTCACGTCTCTGCGGTTCTAGGAAACCCGCAGCGGAGGAGAGTCGGGAGCGAACAAGGCTTGTATTGGGGTCCGTTTTGCATTGCGTATCCCCTGGAAGAAATCGCACCCCCCAAACGAGAGGCCCAGGCCCTCTTCGGCACCCTGCTGGAGGGAGGCCGGAACACTGGCCGCAGATGCTGGGAATTTCCCGGCTGCGCCAAGCGCGCGGAGAGCAGAGGGCTCGGCGGGGTCTGCCCTTGCAGGGTCCTGGGCACGCTCCCGGCGGGTGGAGTTTGCGTTCTCCCGGCGACGCCGAGAGTTGGTCAGGGCAACTCTCAGCTGCTCTTTGCTACGCTGCGCTAGCCCGGGACAAGCGGCTCGACTGAGCGCGGGCGGGGCTTTCCTCTCCCTACAGGTTTGCTTTAGTGATTTTCTTGAGAAAAAAAAGAAAGAAAGAAAGACAGTTGTGAGCAAACAGGTTTGACAAGGGCTGTTTCGCCCCCCCCCCCCCAGGGCCCCCCCCCACCCCAGGGAATTTCTTTTTGTCTGCGTCTGACTTCAAAGTCAGTAATCGGCCGCTGTCAGAGGCGTGACGCGGAAAAATTTCGACTGTTTGTTCGGGCGAGTTGCGGCCGCGCACCGCTGCGGAAGCTCCGCGGGCGCCGGGCGAGGGAGGAGAGGCTGCGGCAGGCCCCAGCCGAGGGCAGGCCTAAGGAAGGCAGGTAGCTGGAGAAAGTCCGTCTGGGAAGGAAGGAGGCGGAGTGATGGAGAGAAACTGCGTGACAAACCCACGCAGGGCTCCCATCCACTAAAGGCTGGAAAGGGGTCTCAGTTTCCCAGCCACCGGCGCCTCGCGTCTACAGCACGCCCTAGTTTTCTGGGCTCCCCTCGGGGTCCTCAGGGTCCAGGCACAATCTGGAACCCCAGCTACAGTTTTTCAGTTTCTGCCGCCATCCGAGGCCGTCCGCAGTCCGAGCTGCCTGGTGCCGGTCCCAGCCTAACCTGCTTCGGAGTCTGCTGGGCGCCCTGGCGGGGACGTATGCGCCGGGCTCCTGCTTGGGTTGGGGTGCTCTGTGCACCCAGGGCGCTCGTGCGCCTGGCTCTGCGGGGGAACGCCCAGACCCCTGTAAGGTTCATCCTAGGAGATGTTAAAGGACACTGAGCTATGACGAAGATCAGAGCGGCTGACAGGACTGTCAGTTGGGGTTAGATCAGACAACCAAACCGCTGCGCCTCCTCCCCGGCCTCCCGGGCTTCCCAAGGGGCAGGAGGAGGGGCCTTCCCTACGCTCCCGGATCCCCCAGACCGGACGGCCACTAGGGGCAAGTCACTTCCTAATTGTCTCGATTTGCAAGAGGGTTTTGTGATGCTAAGTAAGCGTGGCGCAGCTCGCCCGGCCTCCCCCCAAACCTCCCCCAGCCCGCCTTTGTTTACCTTCGCCTGATCGCTCATTTATTTATCTATCTATTATTTATAGGCGTCCCCTCCTATTCAGCGCCCGTGTCTGTTAATTGTGTTATACCATTTAATTCTAACATCGGTCTCAAAAGAGCTCTTAATGAGAAGAGCATATACAACACGGATCACTTTGCTATTCAGCTCAGCCAGATGGACAACTGCTAAGTTTTTTTTTTTTTTTTTTTTTTTTAATAATGAAAATACTCCCTTGACAAACGGGTTCGGATGAATAGGCTCCAAATAGCACCTCAAACACTCCTAATTGTTTTTGAGGACAATATACTAATCCGCGGGTTTCGGCTTTGGTGTCTGTTGACAACGTTTCCCGCGCACCTCGAGCTGCCGGCTCCTTTGGAAATGGCAGAGGCAAGCGCAGAGATCCCTCGACAGCACCAGACAGCCTACAAGCCCCTGGGCTGCGCCCCGCTCCCAGGCGGAACTCGCATCGTGTGAAAGAGAATGGGAAAAGCACGCGACCTACAGGAAGACACGCGTGAGCGTGGCTTGGGGATGAGGCTGCGAGTGGGAAGCGAGACGCGGAGAAGCACCCTTAGGTTTTGAGAACAAGTTCCAAAGTGTTGTCCTGGATGGCATCAGAAGGTCTCCATCTCCCCACGAAAAACAACAATCTTCAAGCAAATATGCACCCAAGCGGGAAAGAAAAGTACTCTCTCCCTTGTTTGTTCAACACCAAGGGCTGTGGTTTAAATAATTAAAATACTTTTTAACTCTTTTGACTGAGACATAATACTATCGCCTTTTTTCTCCCTTTGCTCCCACAGAGTCTTAGTAAAAAGTCTCCTACAGTCTGGAGCTGAAATCCACGATATGGTTTTCTGCGTTTCTTAGACCTTTTTTAAAACCTAGGAACCAGAATCGAGCCCCAAATTCCCAGAAGAACCGGTAGTAACGTTTCCAAACACCTGAAAAAAATCTGTTCCACCATCCTCGCCCCCCACCCCAACGCACTGAACTTTAAACACCCACCGCAGGATGCATGCTTGGAGCGCAACTGGTTCCCGGGAGACTCTGCGCTTCTCCCCATTCCTTTGCAGTTTTTGTCAAAAAACAAAACAAAACAAAACAAAACAAAACAAAACAAAACACCGTACCCTCATCTCAGAGGTCGGCCTTTGTCTTGGTTCATTCGCTCCTTGAAGTAGTCTGACCACTTCATCAAGGACGTACGGAAGGAGTGACGTCCCAGGGACTGATACCTTTGTCCAGCCTCTAAAGGCAAAAAATCGGATTCTTAGGACGCGGTCAGGAAGGACCCCGGATTCTGGACATCTCTGTGCCCGGCCCGGCCCACGCGGGCCAGCCGTCAGCCACCTCTGCTAGAGGCGCCTTAGGCACTCTCGGCCTCCGCGCTCATTCCCGCCCTCCGACTCCCTGGCCTCTCCGACCTGGCCTCGGACTTCAGATTTTACGCACATCAAAGGTTACTTTTTACGATGACAGATTGTCTTTATTCAAAATGTCTTTTGTTCAACAATGAACAGAGTAACGAGGTAAAATCCTTCTAGGTACATTTCCAAGACATCGTCAAAACATTTATGTCCATTTAGGATGTTTTTTATTCTTTTAATTTTTTGTTCACTTTCTACTTCCTGACTTCATAACCCAACATTCTGTCTAAAAGTAAATTTAGGTCTCTAGGAGCACTGCTTTACACAAAGTAAATGACCATGTGGGTCCTTTTTGTTTTTCCTTTAAAGAAGCAAACACTATCATAGAATGGTTTTAAATAGAAATGTTTCCCTTTCTGTAGTTTTAAACTTTGAAGCCTTTTTCTCCCACACACATGAAAAGCAAACGGCACCTGGTTGTGTCTGATGACAAAACACAGAGACACAGTTAACTCTTTTCTTCAGGGTGCAAAAGAAAATATGCATATTCTAGATATATCAGGATCTGGGAGTTAGGAGTCCAAAGCCCATCCGAAGAGAGAGAAGGGGACATAAATAAAGCAAAACTGCCTACTTTTTTTTGTCCAAAGGGGGTACAGTTGGAGTTTTGTTTGGGGACGGTGGGGTGGGGGCAGCTGTGTAGCTGTCATAACGTTTGCAAGTTTCTGGCACCTGTCTGCGCCTTGGGTCCGGGCGGACGCCCCACCCTTCCCCCTGGAAGAGAGAGGCAGAGTCTGGGGTGGGGTAGAGGGCGGTGGTAGGGCTGACCCCGAGGCGTCTGCAGGCGGGGACTAGGCGCCGAGGACAGGGTGCAGACACCCACCGCTTCCAGGCCGCCCTCCAGGTCTGGCAGGCCAGGCTAGGGGTTACATGGCCGTGGCGTGGGCTGACGAATAAGGGTCTATGCCAGTCTTGGTCATGCCGGGAAAGAGGATGTAGGCGACGGGGGGCTGCAGGGTGGAGGCAGACCAGGCGGTACAGTTACAGGGCACCACGTAGCCCGGGTTGGTGGGGGACGGGTGCGTGTGCGTGTGCTGGCTGGGGCAGCTGAGGCTGCCGAAGGCGCCGTTCTGGTAGCCCAGGGTGGACGCGTAGGGCAGCGTGCCGGTGGCCAAAGTGTGGGGCACTTCACCCATCTTCTGAATGGCGCTCGAACTAAATTGCGCGGGGTCCAGCAGGGAGTAGGGCGCCGAGGCAGGCGGCAAGAAGGCCCGGGCTTTCTCGGGCGCGCTCAGGAGGCCGTCGGAGGCCCCCACGGGCAGGCCGGCCGCCTTGAGCGGGTCCGTGTCGCCCAGGTAGGGCAGGGGAAAGACATACCTGTCCTTCTTGAGCAGGTTCTTGGGCTTGCGCCGTGGTCGGTACTTGTAGTCGGGGTGCTCCTTCATATGCTGGGCGCGCAGCCGCTTGGCCTCGTCAATGTAGGGCCGCTTCTCCGCCTCGGACAGAAGCTTCCATTCCGCACCTAGGCGTTTGCTTATCTCCGAGTTATGCATCTTGGGGTTTTCCTGGGCCATCTTGCGCCGCTGGCCCCGGGACCATACCATGAAAGCATTCATGGGCCTCTTGATGTGGTCTGAAGGTTTGGACATGGTCCCGGCGGCTGGCGGGCGGGTGCGGGGGTTGCAGGGCTCAGCCGGCGAGCCTAGACGCGGTTGGTCGTCTGTCGGTCCTCTCTGAGCCCGGGTTTGTGCTCCCCTGGCCTCGGCGCCGCTGGGGGGGAGGGGGGGAGCCGGGAAGAAGCGCTGACCCCACAAAGTTCAGCTGATCATGCCAGTCCCGGTACCTAGGCAGTCCCCCAGGGGCGAATGGGGGCAGGAAGGGCGGGGGAGAAGAGGGCGGCCGACCGGGTCTGCGGGCAGGAAGCTGGGGCCCAAGTACCAGAGTCTGGGGACTAGGTGACCAGGTAATTTGCTGGTGAGGGCAGGAAGCTCCTCCTTCTCCCCCTCTCCACCTTCGTCTTCCCTCGTTCCTTTCCCTTCAACGTCTCCGGCCGTGGCTCCCCCCCCCTCCCGTGGCTTTCCCGTAGCTGCCTCGTCTAGCACTGCACCTGGCTGAGAGTGCGGGGAGGCTGGTGAACGCGAGCCAAAAGCGGCGAAGTTCAAAGGCGAGGTGGGCCGGGACCGCACGCACTCTGACATAAGCACTGGGCGGTGACTCCCCAACCTGGGCGCCCAATCAGCGGCAGAGAGGCGAGGGCGCGCACCTGCCAACGCGCCCGCGGAGGAAAGAAGGAGAGCGACGGGTGGATGGTTATGTGAGTGTGTGACGGTAAGAGAGACAGAGAGAGGTAGAGAGAAAACAGAGCGGCCGACTGGGAACTGGGAACTTGATACTAGCAACAAATAAAACTATTCGCGCTTCCTGCCTCCCTTCCCACTTGTGCCAGGGAGAATTAGGGCTTCGAGTACAAAGACCCGGGGAGGGCACAGCAAAGGGAGCCAGCCAAGAGTGCCGGTTGATGCACAGGATAGCCTCACCACGAAATGCTCGGACAACACTCTACCCCCCCCCCCCCCGCCCTTGTCAAAGATCCTTGGGAAAGAAAACAAATTCAGGGTAAACAGCGAAATAAACTTTTCGCGCCAGACTCTCCGCCGTTCTTTGGCTGCGCTCTCCCGGGATGCCCCGGAGGCTCTGCCTCCACTTCTGCCCCAGGATGCGGCGCTTGGGCAAAGCTCCTCGTCCCCGGCCAGCGGAGCCATGCACTCCGAGGCGATGCCTGGAGACCCAGCGTCCGCTAATACAGAGGTTTCAAAGCCGGGTTGGTGAGCCCTGAGGAGCAATACGACCCGCTCTTCACTTTTGGGGAAGGAGGATATTACCACCACAATTCCTATACATGTTATTACTATTTAGTGATTTTATATCTCCAACTTTCCCCTCACAACTGTCTAGACCAGAAGGGCAGTTCGGAGTCCTGCCTGCGCGCGGCAGGTCCTGGGAACCTTCACCAAGTCTCTTTGACAGCGGCCCCCGTGCACAGTCTCAAGCTGTTTTGCGCTCAGAGGCGATTTGGACTTGGGTGCCTCTTCCTACCCAGCGAGGCTAAGAGGCTCGCTTCTTGAGTCAGATGAGCATTTTTTTTTTCCGGTAAAGAGGACGAAATAACCCGCAGAGCCAACCTCCGCTCTTGTTTCCTTTGAATAATTGCCTGCCCGATGTGAAATGCCCTTGAGGGAAATATTTATTAAATGGAAACCATTGTCCCTGGCCCGGCGGGATCTGCGTGTGTTCCAGGCTTATTGGCTTTTGCACCATCGCCTCTTGGGAGGACCAGCCAGAAACGCGCTCCGCTGCGTGGCCCGGAGGGGCAGAGGATGGGGGAGGTAGGTAGGTAGGGACCATGCAGGGAAGCAGGGTCTTTCTTTATCATGCAGTATATCATATTTGAGGCGAGAACTTTGCTTCTCCTTCCTATAATTAGAAGGACGCATGGAATTTCTCACTCAGTGCTCTTTCAGAGAGGTGGGCGTTATTCCCATTTTACAGATTAGGAAATTGAGGTTGAGAAGAGCTCAGTGACTTGCAAAAGAGACTCCGTGGATTTCAAGTCTGGTGTATAGGATTCGAAACCCTCTAATTTCTTTCCCACCTCAGGAGGCTGCTAGTCTTAGGATTTGTTGCTGCGGCAACTAAACGTGGAATTGTTGATCAGACAAGAGAGCGTTGGAAAACCACTCTGCGGATACACCGCACTGGAGGACTAATCCATATGCTGGGTCTTGATTCTCTCAGGTTTGGGTCAGAGACTCGGCTTCCCTGGATGTACACCGCGCGCCAAGGGCGCCAACCCCCGCTGCACTTGGGAACTGGTGAATAGCCGTTACATTCCTTCTCAGCCCCAGCCCCTACCTTTCCCAGGAGCCCTGATTCTGCCATCTACACTCTCTGCTGGAAGTTTCATTTAGCTTCGGATCCAGGAAGTAAGTCCCTGGAAGCTTTCCAAGAGGCGCAGGCAACTCTTACTCATATCCACCAGGACTGCGCTGCGTTCCGAGCCTGCCAGGGGTCGATGTCCAGGCGACGCGCGATTCGAGTTTTACCCAGCAATCCCCGCCAGGTAGAAAGAACAAGAGAAATGCTCATATCTGCAGAGATCCGGCAACCTCTCACTCCGAAACTCTCAAGGGACACAAAATCCACACCCAGAGGTTTGGCTTAATGCAAACCAACCACTTGGAAATTGCTCAAGGAAGGGATCTAGTATAGGATCCTTTCCGGGTTCCCCGAGGCAACTCTGGACAGGAGTGCGACCTCTTTCAAATCCTATTTCTTCCCCCCCGCCGATCTCCTATGATCCTCTCCAAAAGTGCTGGAGCTCAGCTCTAGATTGCCATGTAAGAAACTGAAGCAGGCTGAATTAGTACTCAAGCGGCGGCGGAGTGGCAGTCTGTGGGCAGAGCACCACCTGCCATCCCACGGTTCGGGAGCCCTCGACTGCTTGGAGAACCCACAGGCCCAGGCGAGCGCCGGCGTCTGTCCGGGCAGCGCGTCTTGGCCTCGAGGCATGAACTACGTGCTGTGAGGCAACCCAGAGTTGACCGCAGCACCTTTCCGGCCTCACGTTCCGGAGTTTCTTAGGTGAACCGCGCAGCCGCCAACACCCCTTCCACAGTGCTGGGTGGCTACAGGTTTGTCTGAGACTCTCCTTAGAGCTTGGCCAAGTGCAGGGATTCCCTGATTCCCGGCACCTAGTCTGGTGCTCCCTCCAGCCGGTACCTCGACTGCGTGCGCTGCCCCTCCGGGTTCTGCCTCTCTCTATACCTAGAGCATGAATCCAACACATCCGGAAGAGGTGGCCCCTGGAAAGAACCAGCAGCTTCGGTTACTGCAACAGGAGGGAGAGGTTGCCTAACCCTCCGAGGCCCCTAGGCCACTGGCCAGGGCTGGTCCTCAGGACTGGAGATGTCCCTGGGACAGGAGAAGTTCCTGGGACAAGATCCTTCCGCTTCCACGTTTGCCTGGAGAATCCGAGCACACGCTAGTACGCGCTTCTTTACGCAGCACACTTAAGCAAAGCACACCAGGACGGGGATTCTACTAGAGTTCTCTTTACAGTTACGGGAGAAGTATAGGAAGAGGCTCTCCTCCCGTGCCCCAGCAGGGTTCAGGATGCGCCGTCCTCGTTCTTGGCTCCAGGCTAAGAATCTGAACATTTCCTAACTCTCGCCCATTCCTCAAGTCACCACTTCACCCCCTCTGGGGAGCCTTCTTTGATTCTGGGGCTGGACTAGTAACCCTTCTAAGCTCTTATCCTCACGCCCTCGCCCTCTCAGGCGCTCTGCCCAAGTCTCACCGCCTCACGCAGAGCCCTGTGCAGCTCACCAGACTTCTAGTTCTTCGAGGGTGGGGGCTGTGTGTATTCATCTTTGGATACCCACTGTTTGCACAGCCCCTGACTCAGAGAAGACTCTCAATTAAAATCTCCTTTGCCCTAAGCCTAGGTAAACTTTTCTGTCTGGTGTCCCTCCCCTCCACCTCCCACCTTGCCGCCGCAGGGACGGGACCTCAGATCCAGCCAGTTAGAGTCGAGTGCTGGAGTGCGGGGCCCCCAGGTAGGCATCGAACCGCCTGTCCTCAACTCTCCGCCTCTCTCGCCAGCCAACATCCCTTCCTCTCTGATGGACAGAGGCCTCCACTCCGCGGTCACCGGACTAAGCGATCGCCGAGAGCGGAGTGGAAGGGTGTGCAGCCCTGGCAGAGAGCGCACCTTGCGCCCCGCTGGCTTTCGGAAGAAACTAGGAGAGTTGCCTGCGTCCAGAGGAGTCTGGGTGCTGGGTGGTCGCCGGGCGCTAGTCCTGCCCGCGGTCCCTCCGGAGTCTCGGAGAGGAACTGAGCGAATCCCCAGGTGGCAACCCTGGTTCCAGCTCGCTGCGGGGAGGGTGAGGACACGGTGCACTCTTGTTTAGCTAAGCCAGCGTTAGTCAGGTCCATGTGAGGAATCCACATTGGAGGTGATAAATTGATATCGGGAAATAATGCTCTCCGGTTAAATCATAGACTTTTAATTTTTTATTATCAAAAATATTTTTTAAGTTTGGCATCTCTCTTTCCTTCCCTCCCTCCCTCCCTCCCTTCCTTCCTCCCTCCCTTCCTCCCTCCCCTCCCTCCCTTCCTCCCTTCCTTCCTCTTTCTCTCTCTTCTTTCTCCCTCCCCCCCCTTCCCTCTTTCCCTCCGTCCTTCCTTTCCTTCCTTTTTTTTTTTTTTCTTTCCTGTTCTCTGTCTACTTTTATATTGGGACCTCATATATCTTATCCCTCACAAAAGGACCCAGAGCTCTGGTCCTTTTAAGGCATTCTTGGTAATCACTCTGGAGTTTCCTTCCAGAAGTCAACCCAGCCCACTTCCTGAAAATTTGTAAAACTCCACATGTCCCTTGCAGCCAGGCTGGCACAAGAAACAAAAAGAAAACAAACAAAACTCGGTCCCAGGACAGAATCCTAGAGTGCCTGTGACAGCTTTCTTTTGCTGAGCCTAGCTCTCAGAGCATGCTTGGCTGAGCTGAAGGGACACTTCTGTCTGAGCACCCACAGAGGGCCCAGGTAAGGGGACTTTTTGATACTTCAAACTGCCTTAACTTGAGGAGCTGGCATCTGTTTGAAGCAGAGATCATAAACAAGTTTAATAGAGGAGTAGATAACATTTGCATACATTCCCCAGAAATTGGAGAGGGCTGGAACAGAAGATTAGCATTTTGAAATCTTCTTATTCATTCTTTGGTGTGACATATTTATTGAGCACTTACTACATCCCAGGCACTGTACTGGGTGCTGGGATACAGCAGGGAACAAGAAATGTAAAGGCCTTTCTCCCATGATGCTACAGCTTGACATCTGGACAGGCAATAAACAAGGAAACAAATGCCTGGAGTGATTCCCTGGCTCCACCAACAATTGGTTGTGTCATTCCAGGCAAGATACTTAACCTCTCTGTGCCTGGTTTCCTGGTCTATGATATGGGTATAATGATTGTTATCAGTACTAAATGAATTAATACATAGAAAGCTCTTCAAACAGTCCCTGGCATGTAGAAACTGCTCAATAAGTGGTCAGATGATATTGATCCATTATTAAATAAATTAAAGAGGACATTTCTAATATTGATAAGTGCTAATAAGTGAATCATGGTGATGAGATAGTGGGTGTATTAGTCAGTCAAAGGGGTGCTGATGCAAAGCACCAGAAATCTGTTGGCTTTTATAAAGGGTATTTACTTAGGGTAAAAGCTTACAGTTACAAGGCCCTAAAGAGTCCAACTCAAGGTACCACAACCGGTACTTCCTCACCAAAATCTGTTGCCACGTGTTGAAGCAAGATGGCGGGTGATGTTTGCGAGGGTTCAGCCTTCCTCTTTCCTCTTAAGTCTCCTTGGTTCCAGCTTCTTCCTATCTCAGCTGTAGGCTGGAGGGCTCATTTCCTTCTGGGCTCAGCTGCTCTGTTAGCTTTGCAAAGTCAGCTATAAACTATCAGACGAATGGCTCATCTCTCTTCCCAGGGCCACAGGATCAAGGCTAAGTTCTCTCCTCTTCCATGTCTATGGACCTCTCTCTATTCCCCTGTATCTTCTCTGTGTATCTACTTCTTTGTGCTTCATTGATTGTCCTTTTATATAGGCCACAAAGGGGATGGGGACTCAAGCTAAGTTGCCCTAATGACATGGTTGAATCAAAGTCCTAATCTTAACATAATTTAATCAAGGCCATCTTGGCTGAATCTAATATAATCAAAGGGTATCACACCCAGAGGAACAGACTAGTTTACAAACATAATCTGTCTCTCTTTTTGGAGTTCATAAATAATATCAAACTGCCACAGTGAGTGAAGAAAGAAGGGGTGGACAATTTTAGATTGGGTGGTCAGGGAACTGATCACAGGAAGGAACAAGTTACCTTGATGAATGAAATGCAGGAGATTGGGGAGGGGCCATTCTGGGCAGAAGGAGCAGGAAATGTCATCCCCTGAGGAAGAGACCAGTTAAATGTACCTGAAAATTTAAGGAGCCAGTGTGGCTGAGGCCTGGCCATGATCCAGGGGAGAATATAAGGAAAAGGCTGGTTGAGGCGGGACTCAGATTATCCAGGGCCTTGTAGACCCCATGAAGAATTGGGTTTTATTCTACATGTACTGGGAAGTCATTGGAGTATGAGAAACACCAGAATCATTTAGCAATAATACCAACTACCACACACACATGCAAAACGTTGGTTATCTGACACTCTTCTTACGGAGGAGTCTGACTCCTAATGATGCCAGAAACTTTATAAATTGATCAATTTGTATCAGCTAGTGTCAGCTGCTTGACCATCTTTTACACTCCTGCTAAATGCTTTGGACTCCTTTTATCTCTTCTTTCCCTTCAGGAAGCCAACGAATAAAACTAGGGATGGTCACAGCTGTTCCTGATTCTGAAAACGTCCATTTATATTCAGCAGGTATTAGCAGCCTGATGTGACCCTGACTCGCTTGGTGTTCTTTCCTCTTCCCCTCAAGGGGAAGCTTCTGGCCTCTGAGTTGGCCCTTTCTGAAGAAAGTTGAATATCTTAGCTTGAGAAATAGAAGATTCATATATGAGCAAATGAGTTTTGCTTAGGATAAAAGAAAATCCCAGTGGTTATAAGAATAGAACAAATATAGTTTGTTTCTAAGAATAAAAGCCAAAAGCATGAAACATTGAATGCCTCTGCCTTGGGTTTTTATTGTGTTTAGGAGTTTCACATGAATTAGGGATCCCTTGCCCCCATTCTTCTAATGTAAGAATCCTTGGCCAGGTTTTATCATAAAGGATACTCTTTAAGGTTCTGTGTTTGCCTAATGCAATTGGCCAAGTCATTGGAGCATACATTCTCTTGCCAATTTTATCACAAATTATACACTGCAGAAGATAAGACTAAAATCTGGCAATAAGCCCCAAACAAGGGTCAAAATAGCACTTTGTCTCTAAGTGGTACCTGCCTCTGTCCCCAACTGAAATGACAGGAAACATTAGGGCAGTTAGCATTTCCAAAGGGTGCCGTCTTAAGCATGTTTATTTTCCCATACTTGTTTCTTTAAAGTACTATTTTATCATTCCCTGAAGACCAACAACCCTTACCATTTCACTTAATAAGAAAATCATTGAAATATTTGCTGAGAGAGTTGGTGTAGAAAGAGTTCAAGACCTAGGGCTTTCAATTACTATGAGACCTTGGGGAAATTACCTAACTTCTCTTGGCCTCAATTTTCTCACCTGCCAAGTGGGGACAATGTTACATCACTGTTTGCTTGTCAGGTACTGTATTAGTTATCTGTTTCTGTGTAACAAAATTACTCCAACACTCAGTGGCTTAAAGCAACAAACATTTATTATCTCAGACAGGTTCTGAGGGTCAAGACCCCAGGAGAAGCTTAGCTTGGAGGTTCTTTCTCAGGATAGCTTGAGGATACAGTCAAGGTGTTGGCCTGGATTGCAGTTATCTGAAGGCTTGACTGAGCTGGAGGGTCTGCTTGCAGCTCACTCATGGGGCTGCTGGCAAGGGGCCTCAGTTTCTTATCATGAAGGCCTCTCCCTAAGGACTGTTCTCACAACATGGCAGCTCCATTCACTGGTGTATATGATCTGAGCAACCAAGAATGAAGCCTCAATGACTTTTATAACTGAATCTTGGACTCTTCATACCGTCAATTTTGCTGTATTCTGTTGATCCACAGACCATCCCTGGTACAATGAGGGAGGACAGCAGACACTGTGTGCCCACCAGGAGGTGGGATGATTGGTGGCCATCTTGGAGACTGCCAACTGGGTAACAGACTGGAAAAAGCTTTGCAGGCAGCAAAGCACCATAACTCGAAGTTATCCTCATCCAGTTTGTTTCTTCCTGACATGGTTGCAACTAGCTCCTGGCAGAATTGTTCAGAGAACGCCATTTTGGTTCCACCATTTCCCTCTTCTGGTGCACATTTGCCCTGCTAGGGCTGGTTTTCTCCCTTTCCCCAGTTTCTTTTTACACCTCCCTGCCCCTCACCATTCTCTTCCCCAAACGGCATCTTATGCAACCTTCTATCAGTTCGATTCCAGCTAATATACTTGCTAATAATTAAAGTGCCCTACAGGATTTAGGAGCTATAGGAATTCAGACGAGGACTGCTGAAGCCCTAGGTCAATGTGACTGCAATGGGAAGCTATGGCCAGTGGGCTGAGACCGCTGGGCAGGGAGCCACTTGCATCACTCCTGAAATGATAATCACTTCACTGACTGACTGCTCTTCAGCTGGTCCTGAGTTTGATATCTATAGTTAAATAAAATGTGAAAAAATTATTAATTTAAAAATTAACAATCAGTTGATGAGTAATGAGTGCATTGACTCAGAATATGCTAAAAAACCTGGTAAGTCTCCTGCCCTAGGAAATTCCTGCTTTTCCTTTTCCTTCTCTGGGAATAGGTTATTTAATTCCTGAAATAACCTCTTCCTAGAGGCAATCACTTTCCATTCTTTTAGTGTCTTTTCACATTTCCATATTTCTAAAAAAATGTGCAGACTGTTACTCACTGGCTGGATGGGTAAGGATTTATACCTCCATATACTCTGCTTCCCCTCTTCCACCCTTCCAATGTATTTATAATAGTTTTTTGGTTAAATCAACACTTAGTGTTTACATTATTACACCTATACACATATTAGTCACAATTGAGCATTGTTGTGTACTGTGATTATTTTCCATTCCTACTTTCTAATAATTGCCCTATTTTCCACTTGGTTTGCTCTGTGGCTGTTACTGATTCACCCCACACTTTCCCATAGCCTCCCACACATTTTTTCCACAAGGTCAGTCCTACCAGGTCATCTACCATACCAGTCTCTTTCTTGGAGGCATCCTTTCTGAAGGTCCTTACCTTCTGGGTTGGTGTCCCTATTTTCTGGATCTCACATCTTCCCATTTCTCGTTTTACTCTCATGTTTTGTTGGAGTGTGTCTTCGAGTGTTTTCATCAGACTGAAGAGACGGCATATGATGGCAGCCCTAAATACAAGTCTCTTAAGTCCCATTGTACCAATATGGAGTGGTTGCTTCTATGTCTGGTGCCTGAGATCTCCCTTCATCATCACCTAGAACTTTCCATTCATTTCTCTCCCACGTGGGAGCTCAGGTTTCTGAGTTGCAGGAATGTCCCATCTCTCCTCTGTTGTTCTTCCACTGGTTCTGCTGTCTGCCTCTACTTTCTGAGCTCCTTTCGGTCTTACTTCTTATATTCTTGACTCTTTGCCTTCTGAGAGCCAGTGCCCTCATGCTGCCTGTGGCAGTCCTACCCTCTGACATGCTTCTCTACCTTATTAAAACTCTCCCTAAAACATACAAGGCAACAGCTGTCTCTGAAATAGCCCTGGCTTAGTGGTCTGGAAGAGCTGTCATCTCTGATTCTAGTGTGGGTTAGTGGCAAGAGCCTGAGTTTATTCATGAGGGAAAGTCAGTCATGACCCAAACCTGAGAGTCTCATGTGAGGATCAAACAGGACTTGATGTAGTTGTTGAGCAGAGAAGGGCATCTGTCTTTCCTGGTCAATACCCACAGAGATTTCAGTCAGACCAAGGAGGCAAGACTTAGAACTCAGAAAGTAATTCAAGAACAAACAATTATAGCAGGTAGCAGCAAACTATTACTAAGTTCTTCTTTGCTATGTTTCAGGTACTATGCATAAGCTCTTTACATGTGTTATTTTATTTAATACACACAATAAGCCTAGGTGGAGAGATCTGTTATTACTCCCATTTTGCAGATGAGGAAACTGAGGTCCACAGCAGTTAGATAGGACTTGCCCAAAGTCAATGAGCTAGTAAGTGGTGCATTTGGGATTTGAAGACATGTATTGACTGACTCAAGAGTCTACATTATTG
The DNA here is from genome assembly GCA_026826555.1 of Tolypeutes matacus. Taxonomy (NCBI): domain Eukaryota; kingdom Metazoa; phylum Chordata; class Mammalia; order Cingulata; family Chlamyphoridae; genus Tolypeutes; species Tolypeutes matacus. The sequence continues at coordinate 96,297,490 of JAKSZT010053887.1, forward strand.
CTATCCTGACTCAGCACAGTATAGCAGTGTGAGCCGAAGATGGGACCCAAGCATGGTGGGAGCTAGAGGAGGATTTTGTGGTTACCTGAGGGCTGGATTTTCATAGAGGGCTGTGCTGAGCAGGGAGCTTGACCCTCATCCTTTAGGAAAGGATGAAGGGACCTCACAGCTTGAGGGGAGGAAAGGAGCTATTCCAGGTGGGGAGGTGTATGGAGGTATAGAGATGGAATGGAGGACCTAACATGAATTGAGAAGAGGTTAAAAGTAAGGTGGACCAGGTTCTGATGTCATGGAATGCCAGAACAAGGGGCTGGCAATCTCTTGGATGGACAACTAAAATAATAAGTTTTGGAGATGAGGAGCAAGTGGTTAAAATTGGGACTATATGAAGTTAAGTATGAGAATGTCAGATGGATGGTGAAGTGAAGAAATTGGAAGTGATACTGTAGCTATTGACTGTACTTATTTATTGTGGGTAAGCATTTGCAATGTTTCTGCTAATGCAACATTTATTTCAGTAAATTCCCATAACTTCTTGCTTTTATAAGAAAGCAGAATGTCTTGTCTGTTGATGAGGACTTATTTTGGACTGTTATTAGGGTTTAACCAAATATATCTTGCAGCAGTTCTTTTCTAAAAATATTTTTAGTTTTGTACTTATGATGCTAGAGTGAATTGGTTTCCTTATCAACCTATGTTCAAGAGCTAAATTCAGTAGGATAATTTAAGCAATGATTAGTCTTGACTGTAAATCAGGGCACTCCATTAATAATTCTTGGATTATAATTTACAAGTTAATCTCAATACTTGTATTTCATAGTACTTCTAACACACTGTGATTCTTTGTCTATTGATCTCCAAAACAGACAGAAAATTGTAAGAGAAACAAGCCACCTTGGAATGGCTTTCTGCAAGTCATTTACAAGCATGCAAGTCATGGGCTAGGATTGGTGCCTACACCTGCCTGATTCTACTCTACCAGACTGCTGAAATACTTGTTTTAAAATGTCTAAACATACAGAATATTCATTCATTGGATATGAGAGGATGAAGTTGAGCTAAATAAATTAGGTCAGATACCTTGAAATGATCTGGGCATAGGACCCCCTCCTCATTTGCAAACCATCCTATCTTGATTCTCTGTCTTGCTAAAACAAAATCTCTGACAGGGAGCGGATATAGCTCAAGTGGTTGGGCACCTGCTTCCCATGTATGAAGTCCTGGGTTCAATCCTTGGTATCTCCTAAAAAAAAGTCATGACAATGTTCACTGCCCAGACAATAGTCATTTCCCATTTTCTTCCCTGTTAATAGAACTTTGGTTTGTAGCCAGTGCCCAGGGATTGTTTGTTTAAATCAATAATAGACTCTCCATTTGCTTGTCAGTGGTTCATTTAAAGTTGGTTCTGTGACCTAGTCTGGCCAATGAGGGGAAGCCTGCTCTGGGATGGGGTTCTGGGAAGAATTTTCCTTGCCTTCAAAAGAATTACACCTGAGGAAATGGTCCCCAGTTTCCTGCCTTGGGATATTGTTGACTATATGTCACCAGAGGAATGAGGGTGGCTCCCAGGGGCCATGACGGTAGGTCCCTCTGAGGAGTAGGAGGAAAGAGAAAGGTCAATAAGATGAGGATGGGAGAGTAGAAAGGGGGAAGAATCTCATCCCTTCATGACTTTGTAGAGTTGCTGAATTAACCAACTTTGGAACCCAACTTTAAAGCTTCTTGATCTGTGAGAAAATTCATTTTCCTATTAAGTCCTTTCTGATTTGGTTTTCTGTTGGTGTATCCGAAAGCTCCTATGTGATAGCAAAGCCTCTCTTTTTCACCTCTTCAGGTTTTGTCTAGAATTGGGCTTAACTGAATTTATACAACCATGGCTGAGCTTTCACTTGTAGAAGCTGAAGCTCTTTTGGTATGCACGTCTGAATCTTCTTTTTATGGATTTTCTGTTCAGTTATACTCTATTTTCACATGCTTTAATATAGTAAAATTGTGATTATTTTTACTGACCAGTTTATTTGGTTTGGCATCTGCTTGCTGTATAAATAACCTCTCAGTTTTGCAATCCAGGAGGAATAAGAATGAGCTGTGCTGAGTCTCTCTCTATAATGGTCTTAGAACAGCAGATAGTGCTTTCCCTTTATAGCTGCTGGGGAAACATGATGTTGGCTCTAGTGAGATTGGGGGTCAGAAACACCTCCCCATTATACCTCCTCCACTCCTATCCTGGGGCCACAGACTGAGCCTACAATTGTGCTGACTTTGCCAACCCTATTCCAGCTGCCCCTGGCTGCTTAGCAGTCCTTTGGTCATCTATTGTTTGACTGCATCTCTTCAGGGGGCTGCCCCAGAGGACCATCAGATTCTAGTAATTTCACCCGTGAGGTTTCTCTTCCCACCTTTCCATGTCCAAAACTGGATGTTTCTTCTCCATCTTTACCTTTTATCCTTCCTTTTTTCCCAGGTTCCCTCTACCACTGCGTTGTTCTACGATCTTCCTCTGCTTTAGAGCATAGACCTTTATATTAACATGCCTATGCCTTCTGCAAAGACTTCTTTCTTTATGCTAGGCATGGGCTTTTATCCGTTGCAAAAGACAAGTTTGAGTGGTTGAGCACCTGCTTCCCATGTACAAAGTCCTGGGTTCAATCCCTGGTATCTCCTAAAAACAAAGAAACAAATGAAAAAACCAGCTCTCATTGGGGAGCATATGTAGTTCAGTGACCAAGCACCTGCTTTCCATGTATGAGAAGAAAGTCAAGAGAATCTCTGAGAACTTGATCCAGTGTCCTCACATTGATGAGCTACCAAACCAACCCTGGAACCATCGACCTCAGGCCATTCTGTTATGTAAGAAAGATAAGCTTCAGTTGTCTAAGTAATTTTTAGTTGAATATTATGGAACTTACAACCCAAAGTATTTTTAACAATTCATAAATCCATCTGATTGTGGATGAATACATAATACTGCTACATGTATTTATTCATACCTGTTTGTCAACTGTATGTTACATGAACTACAAATTCATTTAAAAGAAGGGAAGGTGGTAGGCATGGTTGGCTGTTTATGCCATATGTATTCCTCCCTTCTTCCTAACAGAACCATGGTTGTTTTTTTTTCTTTTTTTTTCAAGTATTCACCACTTTTCTTACAGCCAAGTGCTTGGGAAATGAAGCCATCCCACTCCCAGCTCCAAGAGTAAACCTGATCTGGCACAATCTAATCCTAATCTCTGCCTGTGATTGCTTCAGGAATGGCCATGTGTACATATTTAGGCCAATGAAATTGGAGGGAAAGTTTTCCAGGAGGCTTCTGGGGACAATTTTTTTTCCTTTAAGAAAGCATTATGGAAAGAGATGGACTTTCTTACTCCTCTGATGTGTCTCAATGTGAGAACTGGAGAACTTCAGCTGTTGTGCTGCCAGTCTGAAGGCGAAGCCCACAGTGAGGATAAAAGTCATGTGATGGGAAAAGCTTGGGTCCATGATGACAACACGGAGCCAGTGAATCAGCCCTCTCTGAAGTCTTTCCTCTGGATTTTCTGATGTCTGGTATATATATGGCCAGGTTGAGTCTTGATTTCTGTGCCTTGTCATTGAAAGCATCCAAACTCTTTCAAATTGTTACTAAATTTAGGGTAGCCTTTTCCTCCTCATTTCCCCAGCCAAAAGGTACTCAAATCACATCCCAATCATGCTGATGTCTGTGAAATATTTGGATTTAAAATAGGGCTCTGCATTCTCTGGAGGGTTGGGAATGGCTGCTCTAGAAGATCTTCTTAAAATGATTGCTTTCTTCCTTTTTTGACTCTTTTTTTAAAAAAAAATCTGGAATGTTTCATGAATTTTTGTGTCATTCTTGCACAGGGGCCGTGCTAATCTTCTCTGTATAATTCCAATTCTAGTATATGTACTGCCAAAGTGAACACTGGCTCCTGGTTCTTATTGGTCTCTTTTCCCTTTCTGCTCCTCCAAGGACTGGAAAGTATTCAGGGAGAAGAGACAAGAAGGGATTAGGAATTCGCGGAGCATATGGGAATCCCCTATATAGTCTCTGTGACATTTATGTAATCTAAGTATTTTTAAAAAAATAGAAAAATGAAAAGACAGAAAAAAAAAGAAAAGAAAAAAAAAAAAAGAGGAAGAACCACAGGTTTTCATGTTCTTGTGGATGAAGTCCGTGAAGCACAGGAAATATTTTACGCAATGAGGAGGAACCTGAATTTAACGAAAAATGTGCTGTGTTTTCAACTGTTGGCCCATGTGGCAATTTGCATCTGGAAGGTTACTCTATGTAAAATGAAAGGGGATGAAGGGAGGTCCTTGTCTTAGGGGTAACCTGGGGAGAGGACGCTGGTTTAGCACTTGAAGAACTCAGGCCTCTCCCTAGTGTGCCCCCTCACCAAGCCCTGTTTCTTCCATTTCCAGATTGGATAAGTGTTGAATTGGTGGTCAGGGGGCCAGATGTGTGAAGGGTCATGGATGGTTTTGGGAATTTGGTCATTGTGCCCCTGCAGCCAGGGATATGTACATAATGGAGTAAATATACAGAATGTAAAAAAAAAAAAAAAGAAAGAAAGAGATTAGCAAGGGCACCGTCCAGCTACCTCCACCAGTGGGATGGAGAAGGTCTGTTTGAGGAGGGAAGTGTAGCACTGCATGGTTCTTTATAGACATTCAGTAAATGGCTGTTCAACTGAATGGACTCTTATGAGAAGGAAGAGGGAGAATCTTTGCAGTTGTAAAGTGGAGAGCTAGTTCCAGATGTGAAAAAGTGACCTGTTCATGGTGGAAAATTCAAGTCAATTAGACCCAGTTCAATACATTTGTTATGAGCTTCTAATATGCACAAAGCCTCACGGTCAGTGCAGCATGGCGTGCCACTTATGTAGTTCACAGCCTCTGCCTCCAAATTCTATCTGTAATATCTTTATTACATAAAAATAACTGTAAAACTTGCCACATGAGTAACATGCTATCACTCCATGAGCTGACCCTCCATGAGCAAAATTGCTGAAACTGAAAAGCAAAATACTACTGGCTCTTCTGATTATATTGAGACCTTACAACTCTATCTGGACGACGTTTTGCTCTATTATCACCATGTGGACTGACCTATAGGACGAAGAACATCTCCAGATTAGGTGAAAATGGAAGGAACGACACATCTGGGCCTTAGCCCAGGTTTTCCAGAGTGTACAGACACCAGCTCCATCAGATGTAAATAGGTGTTGTAAGAAATAAGGATTCTGAAATCAGATTCTTTTGGGAAATACTAGGTTAAAAAAGTTATAAAGTTCCTTTACTGCAGGTTTTCCAGAGCCTTTAATGTGCAAATGGATATTGTGAATCTCTAAGGAAAGAATAGTGTATGATTTTTTTTTTCCAAATTTATTTAAGCAAGGAATTTTTTCTTCATTGGTGCAGGCTTGTGGATTATAAGACTTTGGAGGACCTTGCCCCATCCAGACGGAATCTAATGATGGGATCCAGTAGAAGTGAAGTACTTTGAACTGGAAATGGTGGATTCTCTATTGAGAATGTGAAATTCTCACATAAATAGAATTATGATCAAAGGACATATCCTCTTACAATACTGATATTGTTCCCTGCTTAGACTTGATACCTCTTTTTTGGGAATAATAAAAAATGGGATCAGTTTACGTTGGGAGTAACACTTGAGTCAATATTCTGAGCATAGCTAGAGTGCTTTCTCCAATAGCATCCTACAGTTGGAAACCTAATGAGTGAGGCTCCCCCATAGTATTTGATTCCTAGTAGGAATGAATGTTTCTGTTGAGAAGGCCCACGTGATTCCACTTTGAACATTATCTGTCCTTTGGAGGTTAAAGAAAACCCTCTTGATTCCCAGAGAGTCCTATGCCCCGAAGTGTGAGAAGATTTAGAATGTTCCGTGGCTACTCGTGAAAACTTTACCTAAGTGGACCATATGAGAAACACAGGTGAAGGATGGAAATAACCAACTCTCACCAAAGGCCTTTGGGTTAAACAGGATTGTTGATTACATTAGTATACCTGCCAAAGTCACAAAAGCACATAGAGGCATTGGATTCTAGATAGGCTGAAATCTGTATGGTTACTGATGACTTAACGACAGGCTTCCTATGTATTATGGGTGAGTAGAGTAAGCAGTACATTTCCCAGGGAGCGAGGCAAAGCTCTGCAGTCAGCCAGTGTAAGGACATTCAGTAGATCCACTCAGCAGAAAGTCAATCTCCAGAAGGGCAGACTATGACGTGCGGGCTGAAATCCAGTCACAGCTGGTGGATGACATCACACCGGAACAAGCGAACAGGAGACACAACAGTTTCCCAACACATACCCATTTTTCTTTTATGGGAAAGTGAGAGAATTAAAGGGAAAAAAGGATTATGTGGTGAGTTTTTCATATTTAAAATGTAAAGTATGAGATTACTTTTTTCTTTATCTTTAAAAGTGTTTATGTCCTTGGTTAGAAAATGATAGTAGGTAGTAGCCTTTTATTTTAGTGTATTTGACAAAATAAAAAGTTATAACTCTTGTTAGTCCCATGGCTGAAAAAAATTTTTGCATGCTTTTTCTTGGGTTTTGTTTGTAATTGTATTGCTCTGCATGTAGGAATCACTGCTCTGGAGCATACTGATACCTTAGTCAAGAGCTTCAGGTTACAAGATGCTGAGAATAAGAGAAAAAGGGGATAAAAATGATTTGGAGGAGTGAAAGTGAAAAAGGATTCAATGAGGATTGTCAGTGCAAATTTAAATTCAACTTGTATTAAAACAGAATGTTTTAGGTGAAGTTAGTTAGCCAACAACAACAACAATAATAATAACATGAAGAAGAAGGAGGAAGAGGAGGAGGAGGAAGAAGAAGCTGTGATGCCTATTTCAGGGTAGCTATGATGGTCCAATTCCTTGAGGGATGGTTCTAGTCTGCTATCCTGGGCAGACCAGTGTTCACTGCCTTGAGGGAATGACCAGACTTTTCTGAAAAATATTCAGACACCTTACTGAGAGAGAGGGTTACAAAGCTAATTGCTCCTGATTTAAGCACACCATTTTAGGTTAATTATAAAATACTATTTTGAAAGTTATCCATGATTCTGCTACCTAATAAGTATGTTACAGTTTATAAAATATGTATTTTTCCTGGCAAGTAACTTGTTATCTTAAATTGCACCACATAGCTTTTGAAATTATAGGATTAGAAGCTTCTGGATTCAAGCTATCAAAATTTCACAAGAAAAATCTATTGATGATACTAAAATACTTCATATATGAGGTTTGATTACAAGGGTATGGGGTTGATTTATATGTATGGTTGATGATTGATTTATATGTATGTCTCATTTATCTATAGTAATATTTTGTGTTTTTTATGCTTTCCTTTATTTTTATATATTTTTATTTTTAGTATACTTTTTATTTATTTATCTTTCTTTTTTTGGTCTTTTAAATTTTTTTCTTATTTGTTCTTTTCCTCTTTTTTCTTAGTGTATTTTAAAAATTTTTTAAAAGAAGATACTTAGATTACATAAATGTTACATAAAAAATGTAAAGGATTCCCATATGCCCCACGCTCTACCCCTTCCACATTTTCCCACATTAACAACATCCTTCATTACTGTGGTACATTTGTTACAATTGAACACATACTGGAGCATTGCCACTAAGTGTGGATTATAGTTTACATTATAGTTTAAACCCTCTCCTGCCCAATTTTATAAGTTATGACAAGATATATAATGGCCTGTATCTGTCATTGCAACACCATTCAGGACAATTCCAGTGTCCCAAAAATGCCCCTATATTAACTTGTTTAAAACATTAGCTTGTTTTTCCCTCTCCCTTCCCTCAGAACCTCTGGTGGCCACTGCTTCCACATCAACGATAAAAGTTCTTCCATTGCTAGAATAACAATAAGTCTATAGTAGAATAACCATAAGTCTGCTCTAGTCCATTGTTCATTCCTCAGTCCTGCGGATTCTGGGATGGTGATGCCCACTCTGCCTCTAATTGAGAGGGGGCTTTATAGTAATATTTTGAACACAAACAAGAACTTTTAAGAGAGAGGGAACACAATATAGTAACTTTGGTTTCAAAGTGGTTTCAACCTCTCAAGCTTAGGCAAGTTAGTTAACCTTTCTAAGCCTCAGATTTTTTAACTATAAAATTGTGGACAATAAAAGGTCAACCTGAGGAGATTAGGTTAAATTTGAAGGGTTGATAAAATGATGAAATCTTCCACTAATACATTAAATCACCAAAGTGATCATAAAAAGAAATAAATAGGGTCTGTGTACTAGAAATGGAGAGTCTTTTTTTTTTTTTAAGGAGGTACCAGGGATTGAACTCAGGACTTTCTACATGGGAAGCAGGCACTCAACCACTGAGCTGCATCTGCTCTCCACAGAGAGTTCTTCTTCATGGAAAAAAAGCAGAAGAGAAATCAGATCAAGAATTAGAGGTTACCATACTGCTGCCAAAAAACCCAGTTGTACACTGTAGCATCTTCTCTGTGAGTCTAGAGCTATTTCAGCAGTTGGTCATCACTGCCAAGGATATATGAGGGACCCACAAGAGTAATTTTTATGCCAAGTATCTTGGGAAGGACACCATCAAGAAAGAGACAATGTGACAGACTGTGTTTTCCTAAATGGCTACAACACCTCCCATTCCACATTCTCTTCTTGTAATGTGATTTTGACACTCCTCCCTTTGGGAGTTGGCATCTGTATTCCCATCCCTTAAATGTGGACAGTTTGTGGTTTTGGCAGAAGTGGTGCTGTGGGAATTACAAGGCTGAGTCATAAAAGGTAACACAGCTTCCACCTGGGTTTCTTGGGATGCTTGTTTTTGGAACTAAGCCATCTCATGAGGAAGTCCAAGCATCCCATTGGAGAGGCCCACATGGAGAGAAACCAAGATCCCAGATTCTCAGCCCAGGCTGAATTCCCAGTCAATAGCATCACAGATCTACCAGTCATGTGAATAAGATGTTTTGGAAGTTAATCTTCCAGGCCCCTGGCTGAGATGCCACATAGAGCACAGATGAATATTCCTTATGATCTCCGTTCAAATTTTGTGAGCTAAACAAATTATTGTTGTTTTAAGCAATTTATAGATGACTGGAACAGACAACAAATTCAAAATGTGAATGAATTTACTATCAAGGAAATAGAGACAATAGAGTAATGTGAAAAGGTAACATGTTTGCTATGAAGCAAGAAAAAGTTTCTCTTGAAGGCCTTGAAAGATATGTATGTGGCTATTTATCAATCTATTTCTATAGCTGTTGGAAAAAAACCAATTATGTATAACCAGAATGTTATACAAAGAGACCAAGAGATGGAAAAGGAGGAATAATAATGAAGGAAATAGTATACCTCTAGCTTAACTGAGGTAGGGAAGTCAAAACAGCAAGAAGAACAGCAGCAGCCATTTCCCACAGGTGACTATCCCACAAGTATTCTTTGGGTGGAATCACAAGATTTTGTGGAAAGTCCATAGGTAACTGCAGCTGTCTTCTTGATGGTTATACCAATCTGCTCTAAGGTACACCATTTTCAGCCAAGCATCTACTAAGGACTAAAAAAATAAGTCTTGCTTTTCCACAAATTGTGTTTATTTTTTCTTCTATAAATTCTGTCTTGTTTGTTCTATGGAAATCTATATAAGTTTGATCTTCCTCTTATTCAAGTAAATTTCAGCCATGCTTTTAACTAAACTGAATGTGCCTGTTTATTTTGAGGGAAAGGCAATATTTGAAAAAGAATTGAGATTTTTGCAACACTAGAAATAGTTATGAGTTTTCAGCTTATAGAGCCCACCAAGTAGAGAGCAGAGTACATAAAAAATAAACCCATACATAGAGACAATGTAGTGAAACTTCAGAACACTAAAGAAAAAGGGAAAATGTAAAAGATAAGTAAAAAATACATACTAATTGCAATGGAGTAAAAATCGAAATGACACCAGACTTAATTAATTAATTAATTAATTACATTTTTGAGGCACTGGGGCCCGGGAATTGAACCTGGGACCTCATATGTGGGAAGCTGCATTCAACCACTGAGCCATATCGACTTCCTTGAGTTGGTTTTTTTTCATTTGTTTTGCTTGTTGTTTGTTTTAAGCTTTTTCAGGACCCAAACCCAGGACCTCCCATGTAGGAGGCAGGTGCTCAATTGCTTGAGCCACATCCACTCCCCACCAGATTTCTGTTTAACAACATTGGATTCAAGAAGAAAGTGGAGAAATACATCCAAAGCTCCAATGGAAAATAAGGTTGAACATAATTTTATACCCAGCCCAACTATAAGTCACATGTGAGTGTTAAGCAAATTTTCAGACATTTAAAGGTTCAGAAATTTTACTACAATAGACCAAAACAAAAAAGTTCTAAAAGATGTACTCCAAAAAGATGACAATTAAAAGAGATAATGTATGTAAAGCATTTAGTATGATGTTAAATCTGCTTTTCCTTTACTAATAGCACCTTTCTTCTTCTTTTCACCTTATTCCTGTCTTGAATGTGGATATGATATCTGGAGCTGCAACAGCCATTTTGTGACCAAACGACTAGACACAGGAAAGAAATCTCAAATGGATAACAGAAAGGTAGGCCCTGTTATTACAGGCTCACTGAATCATCTCCAGCAATTCACCTATCTTCTTATGTTATAAAAAATAATTCCTATTCATTTAAGCTATTGTTGATTGGATTCACTGCTACTTAAGCCAATGCTTTCCTTAGTAATTTATTTCTCCACTTTTCTTATTTCTAAAATGTGAGCTGTTAGAGTTAAATGGGAGAATGGGTTCAAAATTTCCAGTTCTGAATAGATTCTCCATAAAAAATTAAGCCCCTTCTTATCCTCCACCCGAGATTATAAGCTTAGGAGACCTTGCTTTCTTAATTATCTTTGTGTTCCCATTGTTTAAGCAATTTAGTCCAATTCATAGGATAGACATTGAATGTCAATTTTGGGGCTAGGTACTTTGATAATTGCTAATTCATGGTAAGATATCAATAAATATATGGTGAATGGATAGATGAATAAAAACTTCAGATAGGTCAGTATGAATTAATACTGACAGTTGCCTTAAAGTTGCCAAATCCACCACCTACCTTTTCTATTTTTTTCCTACTGGGTTACACAGCTTCTGCAATGTTGAAAAGAGTGTTCCTTAACACGTTTTGCCATCTTCCTAGCTTCTTTGACTCTTAAAATTCAACATAATTTTTAATTTATTATAAAGAAAGCTAGAAGGGGAGGTAAAAAGTGGCTTTATCATCTTCTCTACTGACCCAGATTTTGTCAATTTAAACTTATCTAAAGAGTTGTGAGCCCCTTGAATTCTTAAACAAGAACCAAAAGAAAGCATGTACCAAGTGCTTTTTTTTTTTTTTCCTGAAATAATTCATACACAGGGAAAAAAGTGTTACAGGTGTTAGTCTTTGAAAAGGAAATGTCAAGGAAAATGGAAAAGGAAGAGACAAAGACTGAAGACCTAAAAAAATACTCAAGAACATTATGTACAAAGAAATATCAAAGGAGAGCTATACCCATAAAATAGAAACTGATGATGAGTAAATGAGGCTATTAAAATGGTTTTTTAGAGGCTGCAAGAGATAGAATATATTGATCAAGAAGAGTACTCATACAGAATATTTTACAGTTTAATCACCTGGAAATAAAAATCAGAACTTACATCAGATTTCATATAGGAGAAGCACCATGTCTTCAAAGCAAGGGTATGGGGAAGAGGAAACATGTCAACACTCAGCTCCAATGGGGATATTGCAGAAGATTTGGAAAATTGACTGTCCAGTAGTTTGGAAACCATACCAGAGTTTATTGAAAGGAAAACAGTAAGAGCAGAAAAGCCAAAACACATGCAAAATCCAGAGACATATGATGTGTGGACAGTGTACTGGACTTTTTTTTTCTTTCGCAAACTAAGAATAAGCCAGCACAGGACACACTGAAAAAATTCCACTTGGTGAAAAAAATGCTCCCCCTTCCTTCCCCCTCCTTCCCAAGTCCCCACCTACCTGTGCTGTTCTTCTCCTGACAGCACTAGAGTCACCTCATCTTTCCTGGGCCTTCTGCAACAGCTTGAGCAGCAGGTTGTCACCCCTGAGGGTAAAGGTGAGGGTGCTCCACTGGTAGTGCCTTGGGTCACACTCTAGGTTTTGATCACCTCCACCAACACATGGTGAGCCCGCTCCACCCCTGGGGCAGGTGCCTCTAAGCCTTGGATCGTGAAGTGCACATGCAGGTAGTAGTAGTAGGGCAGGTAGTGCAGGTAGATGTAGTCCAAGGGCACCTGTTAGAGCTAGAGGATGGTGTCCTTTTTTACTAGTCGTGTGACCTTGGGCAGGTCACTCTCTCATCATGATCTATAAATTAGGAGTACAACTGGGTTATTATGAGGATCTAGAGAGAATGGATATTAAAGAGATTATAGTAGACTACAGAAATTAGAAGATGAAATGAGAATTTAATAATGGTAGTATATGGGAATTCTATATTTACTGCATGATTTTTCTGTAAATGTACAACTTTAATAAAAATAAATTTAAAAAATAAGAATTTGTTTTATTCATAGGATGCTGATAATACACACATATGCATATATATATATTTAAGATACACACATGCATATTGTTCATATATAATATATATATTGTGTATATATATATATCATATATAATCTTATAGGGACTATAAGTAATTTGGATTGGGGATTGGAAAGGGAGTTAGACGCATTAGCTATTGCTGCAATAACATAGCATAACAAACCATTCCCAAAAGTCAGTGACTTACAGCAATTAGCATATAATTTTCTCACTCACAGGCTAACAGTTGGCTGGGCCTCTGCTGGGCTCAGTTGAAAAGAAGAAAAGAAGGAGGGAAGGAGGGAAAGAGGGGTAGGAAGAAGGGAGGAAGGAAGAAGGAAAGAAAGAAAATGGAATGATTTTGAGGTGGCAAAAATAGTCCACTATTCTTTCTCAAAGGTTATTTTGAGGATCAACTGAAGTGACTGACAGGGATTAGCACATAGCTGGTGCACAAGAATTGGTAGCCTTTATTGTTATTTTCTGGTAGATGGACCAGCAATGCTTAAAGACTTAGGGGTGAGAGAAGGCATGGCATGTTCAGGAAGGCAGTGGTTTGGAGAAGCTGGAGGTAGATATTATATGGGTGAGTGATCATGGAGGGACCTCCCCCAGGTCACTGAGCTGGGGAATGATGGAGCCTTTAACAGAGACCTGGCCCAGACTGACTGCAAAGCAAATGTTTGCCTTCTGGAATGTATATCATCTGAAGCTCAGTCTTGGGAGGGCCCTAATTATTGATCACTTAGAGAAGAGAGAAGAAACTTATTTGTGAGTATTTGAATTAGTTCACAAACAACAAGGAAACAAACACTTTTAAATTCAGTAGGGAAATTAAATTGTCCATATGGTGTAACCAGGGAGAGGGAGTCAGAAGGACTAAACCAGACTAGACTCCCTCTCCCTTTCCCTGGCTGGAAATATGAGTGTGGATTTGTCTGGATGTGGCTAAAAGATAGTTTAAGGTATTATGGTCCTCCAGGTAGTAACTGATTGCTGTGGGCAAAGGACTGAGGACAGAAAGTACACTGCCTGCTGCCAAGTGCACCCCTTCAGGTGCAAACAAAGGCTGGGATAAGAGACAGACAGAGATGTGCTCTAGAAGTTGACTCAAGCCAAACTCAGCATATAAATGCATTACCTTCCCCCCTCCCGCTGGCATGGGACATGACTCCCGGGGATGAGCTTCCCTGGCACTGAGGGATTATTACCAAGCACCAACTACCAATACACCTGGAAAAAGACCTTGACTGAAAGGGGGAAAGGGTAAATACAAATGAGTTTTTATGGCTAAGAGATTTCAGAGTCAGTCAGGAGGTCATTCCAGACGTTATGCTTATGCACATCTCAGCAGGATCTCATTGACTGACAAAGTAAATATTGCCTCAAACAGTGGGGCTCCTAAGGGCTCTGGAGACATCCAGACACTACAGGCAAAGCAGACAGTTCAGGGGTTTGGTGCCCTGCCACTGGGCCCTACTTTGGAATTTATGCTCCCCAGTGTAACAGTGCATTCAGCTGTGGTTTCCCTACACATGGCTTTTCTGCACCTTCTATTTGAACCTATAGTTAGGGCTAGACTTGATAGGTGTATGTCCAAGTGACTTAAATCTTTGGGCTGTTCACGTGTCAGTTGGGCTCTGAATCTCAACAGAGTTACAATACCTACAATCCAGTTCATTGGACTCACCCAGGACAACTATCAAGAAGATGATGATGGACAATGCCCGTCCCAAGGAACAGAGAGTCTGCAACTGCAAGCAAGATAATCCCATCCATCTGCCCCATGGGATCTAAGCTCCCTCTCAATTAGAGGCAGAGTGGGCATCGCCATCCCAGAATCCTCAGGACTGGAGAATGAATGATGGACTAGAGTAGATTTATGGTTATTCTACTATAACCTTATTGTTATTCTAGCAATGGAAGAACTTTTATTATTGATGTGGAGGCAGTGGCCACTGGAGATTCTGAGGGGAAGGAGAGGGAAAAACAAGTATAATATGAGGGCATTTTGGGGACATTTTTGGAATTGTCCTAAATGACGTTGCAATGATGGATACAAACCATTATATATTTTGTCATAACTTACAAAATTGTGTGGGACAGAGTGTAAACTACAATGTAAACTATAATCCACCTTTAGTGGCAATGCTTCAAAATGTGTTCATCAATTGTAACAAATATACTGCACTAATGAAGGATGTTGTTAATGTGGGAAAGTGTGGGAGGGGTAGGGTGTGGGGTATATGGAAATCCTCTATATTTTTTATGTAACATTTATGTGATCTAAAGTATTTTTCAAAAAAAATTTTAAAAAGTATTAAAAGGTCCCTTTGGAGATTAAAAAGGATCATGTAAATCAATATGTGTTAATGAGGAAAGACTCCTTCAATATAGAGTAGAGTGAAAGAAAAACAAGTTACAGGATAATATATATGGTGTGATCCCATTCATGTAAAAATGTGCATTGATATGTATAAATATGCATCCCCACTAGCATATATATTTATTTGTTTATTCAGTGTGTGCTCCCCAACTAGAGTGTATACTCTAAGAGAGCTGGGACTGTGTGTTGTGCCTCATCAGTGTCTGGTACTTGGTGGACACTCAGTATGTATTGCTGATTGAATTAACAGTGTCTAGAAGAACATACAGCACACTGTTCTGTTCTCTCTGGGGAGTGTGGTTATGCATACATTTTTGTTGGGAGAAGACTTTTGGGGTCAGTTGGATAAGATTATGAGGAAGATAGTGCAAGAGATCTATGTCACATTGAAGACTCAGGGGTTAAATAGAATGAAGACAGCAGATGCAATAGAGAGATCATGATTTAGACTTGAAGACAGTCGATGTGTAAGGAGTGAGGGGCTGAAAACTTGCCTGTGGATTAAACACATTGGAAACAAAGAGAGACAAATGGGGTGGAGGAAAGAAATTAAATCTGAATATACGAGAAAATCTGACTTTGAAATACAGTTCCGTTGGATGTGCCTTTATCAGCCCTCCTCTAGTCTCTGGCCCATGCTATTTTCTTTGCCAGTATACTTGTCACTCTCGTTTTCACTTAGCCACATCTACGCTCTCGGCTTAGATGCTGTTTTCTCCAGGAAGATTCTGATTTTTCCCCCTGACTAAGACTAGGCTGGATGCCCCTCCTACGTGTTCCATAGCACCTTTCCCTTCCTCTTTGAGAGCTGACTTCACAGGGGAGTGTACCTGCCAGTCTTACCTGTCTGTCTTGTTCACTGGACCAGGAGCTTCTGGAAAGGAGCATGAGGATTCCTTATGAAGCTCTGTATTCCAGGATCTACCCAGTGGTTGGCTCCTGTAGGCACTCAATAAATGGTGGTAAAAGCATGAATGAATGAATGAGTAAACGGTATGAGTTTGTGACTGATTAAAGTGAGATTCAGATTTGGAATGAGAAAATCTTTTCTTAAATCTTGGTTCCTGCAACTTCTGGCTCTGTGACTATGGACAAGTCAGTTAACCTCTCTGGGGCTGTGTTGTCTCAGTTGTGAAATGGTGAAATACTATCTAATCTGCAGGCGCCATCGGCCTGGATGCACCTAATCTTGTCTGACCATAGATTCTTGTGGGATTAAAATAATATTATGGGTGAGAAAGCTCTTTGTGAAATAAAAAGTGATTCTCAAATATGTTAATTGAGTTTAGAGTGAGCCAGAGAGTAGGTATGTGCGCGTGCTCTGTGTGTGTTTGTGTATGTGTTTACAGTTGGTGGAGAAAGGAATTTAAATTCATAAAAACATTTATAACAAACATTAAGAGCAAACACTTATAATTTAAAATCATCAATAATAAACAACGGCAGCACCTCTGCTTCTGAAGATTTTTGAACATATTTTTGATGGTTTAGAACAGTGTGTCCAATAGAACTTTCTGCACTGATGAAAGTCTTCTATGTCTGTGTTGTCTAACACTACAGCCACATGTGACTAATAGGAGCCACGTGTTACTATTGAGCACTGGAAATGCAGCCAGTGTGACTGAGGAAGTGATTTTAAATTCCATTTAATTTTAATGAATTCAAATTTAAATAGTCACATGTGGCTAGTGGCTATCTTATTGGACAGCACGGGTATAGAGAATTTCCATCATGGCAACAATTTGCATTTAGACAGAGCTGTTTCAGAGTTTAAATTGAGGGGCAAAGGCTCTATTGACTTCACAGGCCTGGTAGGTAAAGTAAACATCAGGAGTGTTTGGATGTAAGACTGAAGGGACTGGGATGCGCCCTGCCTAGAAGGCATTCCCATAATATTTGGTTTTCTTATTACAGGTTGCCAGTATTAATTTCTGGGTTAATGCCTGGAGATATTTGCCGTATGGAAGGAGTTAATCTGCCTCAATGCCTCAAATCCATTTTGAAGCTAGGGGAGTAACGATTACTTACCTGCCTATCTACTTTTCTAACCAAGGAACTTAAACCTGTCTAGTTCAAAAATCAAAGGGAGGGGTTGGGCTCTCTTGGTGAAACCCCTCACAGCCTTGACTCAATCACTATATTCCTAAGGAAATTTATGAGACTCATACCCACACCAAATGATTTATTAATTCACATATATGATGATGTAATAACTCAGGGGAGATGGTAATAATAATATTTAAGGATTGATAGGAACATGTAGTGTTCATTTAGAATTTTGTAAGACAATATGAAAGCCTCAGAAGATTTTTTTCCTTATGCATAGTCTATTTTTTCTCTCGAGTCCACGTTACATATTAGATGTCACTTTGAAAATGTTGCTTATCACATGTCCTCAACAGCAAGAAAAGCTGGGTTCCTTCTTCATTGTTTTCTAACGCTTATACCTTCCTCTTCTGATAAGTCTGCCACTGTGTTCTGCAGAGAAAAAACAATAAGGTCAAAATAAAGAGAGAATCTTGGAAGGCGATACTTTAACACAGTGCTTCCTGGTGCGTTTATGATCCTCCTTTGCGGGGTTGAGGAGCAGGCACACTGAGGGCAAGCTTATTCAGAGGAAAGTGGAGAGTTCAGAAAGGCCACCAAGTGTAGATTAATGACAATACCAGACATCACCCACTTGAGTAAGAAAAATGAATCTTTGCCCCTCTAGATAAAAGTGTTTTGAGAAGGTGACAATACACTGTGTTTTCCAATGTTATGGTAAGATGATTGATGATAGCACATTTATCTTGAAAATATATTTGCTGGGGATTTTTTCCTTTTCTGATTTTTATAGTACATATATGTTTAGTCATGTCGAAACAAACAGGTTAACAGAATTAACTATTTTCAAGGGCCTAACTCTCAGTTTTGCTCAATGTTCAAAGATGCCCTGGGACTGGACTTTCTACACATCTTTCTCTGTCAGGTGTGCAGTCACCTGCTTGGGCCACGAGGAGTTGATTCTAGGCTTGCAGGTAAGTCGCCTTCTACTAGCCTGTCTATGGTTTTGACCTGGTCAGTGCTCCACTAGGATACAGTTCAGACCAGGACCTTTCTGTGCAGTGACTTAGCACAGCCAAACATCACTGCTCAAATACAGGACTTCCTAAACTGTCCTTCCTCATCTGTCTGCATCTCACTGCTCCTGTATGTAAGGCACAGATGCAGTCTGCCTAAGATCATGGCTAAGCTCTGGAAATATGGACTTCAGAGGCCAGGATCAGGAGCCCAATCTCAGCTTCATTTTACGCAGCCTCTAGTGTAGAGCCTCCTATATTTAAGGATAAATTCTAAAAAATGGCTAAACAGTTAATTATCACTCAAAAGGCCTTTGATAACCCTTTGAAACCTATAGCATAAATGAGCAGTATATTAAAACTTCTGATCCTACAAAAATTTATTTTCCTACAATTTATTTTTCCCTCCTTTTTCTGCTCTCTCTTTCTGTGTGTTTGAACCTCTAGTGAAAATACTAGAATTGCACAATCTTTGTGATTGGAAAGGTGCCCTCAAAGAGATATCTTTGGCTCTTTGTTTTATAATCCAATGTGGATATCTTAAGATTTATTTTCAAAGAAAAGAGAACACTGATCTTGAGAATTTATTTATTTATTTACCTTTTTTTCCTAAACAACTGAGGTGAACTACTCAGGGAGCCTAGGGTCATGGTACTCCCAAAAATCTAAGTCCCCTAGGTGCTGTAGGAATGGAAAACCCATTTCTGTTTTGGGAATCAGGAAAAGTTTCCTGAGGAGGTAGCAGTGAAGATGCCCCTTGAGAAATGGAGCACGCAGGTTTAGGGAGCATAAAAATCAAAGACCGAAGCTGGGAGCAGTGGAAAGAGATTGGCCTGGAAAGGCTGATTGGAGATATTTTG
Source organism: Tolypeutes matacus (assembly GCA_026826555.1). NCBI lineage: Eukaryota > Metazoa > Chordata > Mammalia > Cingulata > Chlamyphoridae > Tolypeutes > Tolypeutes matacus. The sequence goes on from JAKSZT010053887.1 coordinate 96,316,422, forward strand.
GAGAACTGGGAAGACCAGAGTAGGAAGACTGTACTTAATTCAAAAAGGCAGAGCAATCTCTGGTTATGCTGTGTCCCCAAATTCCACTAAAATTATGTTAAGGGATAAAGTGGGGCCTAAGCACAAGGATAAAGACAATGGAAAGGGAGATGATAGAGAAATGCTAACCAGATATCAGAAGCTAGAAAGCAGATATATGAGTGGAAGCTGACTCAACAATCCAGTGAAAGCTGGAAAGTAAAAACCCAGAAAGGGTGAGTGGTGGTGGTGGTGGGGGAGGCAAATGGAGAAGTGATCCCACTCTTTCTACAGAACCCTGAAAATCTTCAGGAATTAGAGTTAGCAGGCATCACTGAAAGTAGATACAGCTGGAATAAAACAGGTTCGACTCCTTAAGAAGCATTTGGAAGCGCAGATCCTCTACTGGCCCTACATGACAGAAAATGGCTCTGCCATTTTCAAGGCATCTGCCAATGTTTCAGGGCTCTGGACATTGGAACTTCAGGTATATGACAGAAGCATGGGGAAGACGTGAACGTCTGTGTGTTAGTCACTAAGACCCCAAGCCTCTAACACCCATTCCAAGAACACTGGCAGCCAGGCTTATTCTGCTCCCCAAAAATGATTAGAGGAGAACAACCTGGGCCTAAGAGAAGAGAGCCACAGATACTGACAACTGGGGGTATTCCTGTCCCTGGACAAGCAAAGCTCATGTACTTCCTGGCTTCTCAACAATTTTTTTTTTCTTTAAACTTTACTTTTAACTCGTCAGTTCTTTAGTTTCTCACTCTTGAATATGAAAGAATAGCTAAGGATCACCAGGCATTTGAGGAAAATGTCTCCCATGAAATATGAAGACCAAAATAAAGATATGGAACAAAGGAAGTGTAGGACACAGAGACAATGCAAAAAGAGCCAAAGAAAACTGAACCATAACAATAAAGCCATATGGTTAAATAGCCTCAGACAGATAAAGAAGATATTGTACAAATGAAACAAGAACAGAATGCTAATTAAAAGGGAACAATCAGACAGCAAAACAAGAGTTCTCAGAAATTAAAATATATGAAAGCAGAAATGAAAATTCAATAGAAGGCTCAGAAGATAAGGTAGCATAAGCTGTCAATAAAGATGGAAAATATAGAAGAAAAGAAAATTGGAGGAACAGAAAAGAAAGTTAGAGAATAGGCCAAGAAATCCTGTATTCATAGAGAAGTCTTTTTCAGAAAGATAACAGAGAAACCAGAGATGAGGAAATGATCAGAGAAATAATTCAAAGCAATTTCCCAGTACTGCAAGACTTAAGTTTCTAAGTTGAAAGGGCCCTTTAAGTGCCCAGTTCAGTAAAGGCAAAAAATATTAAAAATCTTATACCAAGTTGAATTATCATGAAATTTCAAAACTCTGGTATAAAAAGAATATTTTAAAAATTTCAGAAGGGAGAAATGGGTTATATAGAAAGGATCACAAATCAGAATGCATTCAGACTTCTCAACATCAGCAATATAAGTGAAAAGACAGTAAAGCAAGATGTCTTCCAATCTAAATTCCTATACCCAGTCAAACTTTGAATCAAGTATGATGATAGAAAAAATACAATTTTGGGCATTCAGGTCTCAAATTTTCTTTCATGAGCCATTTCATGGAAAATGCACTGTTTCAGAGTGGAAGACAAGAACGGAGAAAGCATGAGATTCTGGAAGGTGAAAATCTAACCTAGGAGAGAAGTGAAAGGAATTTTCAGGACAATGGTCGCACGATGATGGTCTTGTAGCAGGCAGAGAGAACAAACAGTTCAGATTAGATTGGAAAAATAGAAGGCTTCAGGAGAGATGGGGGAAGAGGTACTATGGGAGTTCTGGAGTTTTCTGAGTCTATTGAGATGAATTTGTGATAGGTACCTAGAAAAATAAGCAAGAGAAAAAGAAGACAATTATAGAAAAGGAAAATGATATATTTCTTAATAATGCATATTGATATGAGCAAAATAATGTAAATGCAACCAAAATTTGTGATATATCCCTATATAGGATGGATTGTGTTTTGTGTAAGGGTATTTTGTGACTGGCTTAAAGCTTAGTTTTCCATAGTAGTAAGTCAATAGATAATATATTGTAAACTGAAATTCAAGCAATCTCAATAAAGGTATATCATATAAGTTTCATATTCTATTATATTGAACAAGTAATATAGAGAATAACGTCAGAAAAGCAGCCAAAAGAGATGACAGTGATTGCACACAAGCAAGTGTGGAAGGGGAGCCTGGAATGTCTCTGAGTTTCCCATTATGAGCCTTGTAAAATTATTTAACTTTTCAAACTAAGAACATTATTTTGATTTTAAATAGGCAAATGAGAAAAAGATGGTGGGAAATAGTGCTGGGTTTTGGCTAGGGGAGTGACAAGATCAGAATTTCACTTTGGGAGGGCTGTCATGTGTTGGATGGGGGTGGGCCAGAGAACAGATGGTGAGCTCAGTTAGGGGGTCTGTGAGGTGGCCCAGGCAGCAGATACTGAGGGCTGAAGTTAGGGTGGGCCAATGGGGAAGGTTTAGAGACTCAATCTGAGGCCCCCTGCAGGGGCCAAATGTGCAGGACTTTGCAAGCCCGACTCACTTGGGATCAGGAAATTTTTGATGCAAAATGCAGGGTCACAAACTTTGTTCCTATCAGGTCGCAAACTTTGTCCCAACATTCCAGATAGTTGAAAAGTTAGTATTATTTGCTACATTTACTTAACATATGCATACAATGAAAATAGGAATAGTATGAAAATATATAGAATAAACAGTAAGTTTCCCTTCTAAATCAGACCCCAGATGCCCTAGTTCCTCTCCCCAGGGGCAATCACTTTTACCAATTTCTTGAGCATCCTTCCAGTAATTTTCTAAGCACAAACTAGCAAAGACTGTAAATACACTTTTTGTTTTAACACAAGCATAATCACACCATGCATACTGTTCAGCATCTTGTGTCTTTTCTCTCAACAGTATATTTACCCATTCAATACGTATTTATTGAGCATCCTCTATTTTCCAGGCACTTGATGCAGGCATTTGGAGATCTGAGCTGTACCAGAGATCTTGCCATATCTACCTACGTGGATCTAACTCAGTCTTCAATTACATGCATCTAACAGGGCTGTACCATCATTTTCTATCACAAGTGTCCTGTGGAAGGACTTCTGCAGAATTCATAGAAGTTGAGACTGTTTTGATTTTGAGTTGATACTTGCCTTATAAATATTCCTTACAGCTTTGTGCCAGCTGAAAATTCAATTCATATGTCTTCTAGGTTTTCATGACACTAAAGGAAATACTGACTTTTATAGATCTACTTGGCACTTTCCCAGATAATTCCCATGATTTTGTTATGAGTTCTAATTTCTCCTTGTGGGGATATACCAGCTTCCATTTAACTAATTTCCTGATAACTGGTGCTTTCCATTCCTTCTCTGAATCTACCAAGGAGTAACATCATTTTGCATAAACAGGCTAGCAGCTTGCTTTGGTTCTGTCTGGAGGCTACTGCTGCTTTCAGCAGCTGTGGTTTATGTTTTCCAAGAGCCAGTAGTGTTTGCCCAAATCTGTTTATACCAGTTGTACTGTGATGTAATTATGTAAATTAATTAAATATCACTTAAACCAATATTAATATGAAAAGAGAAAGTTGGTGTTTATATGAAACTGAGCCAAGTGCTTTGAAAAAAATTGATAAGCCTGAGTTACTAAAAAAAATTCTGCCCAATTAGATGTGGGAGATAGAACTGTAGAAGATTGGAGAAATTTGTAAAAAAAAATTCTAGAAGGATTTTGCCCTCAAATTGCAAATGTCTTTAAATTCTCAGTTTGCTTTAAATAACAACAAAAATAATTGGAAATCATAGAGAATGTATCGAAGGTATACTTTTTGCAAGAAAGAGAACAAAGTATAAATTTTAGCCTCAGCCAAAGGATTGTTAAGTGATTGTACATTTTAGCATCAAATGAACATTTTAAAGTATAGCTGTATCATTTTTTAGGATGGTTTACTCTAACTGATTTCCAATTAATGGGCCAACTACCAGGCCCAAGAGCACCTGCTTCTACTGTAGTTGTTTAATGATTTGAATTCACCTGACAGTAATATCAGTGAGTCCACAGTTATTTTCTTCAAAATGGTACCATGGGCAACTGTATCTGATGTTTACTGATATCAAGGTACAGATTTAGGGTCTTTAGCATTCCCTATGATGTTAATAACTCTAGGAATGGGGATAGTATGACATGGGTCTGGAATACTGGGATTCCAATCTAGAAGGGCCTTGGTTTCCATTCATTGTTGTGTCCTCTATGCGTAGCAGAGAGTAGAAGCTTCCTGGGATCTATGTGAAAAAGTTATACAAATATCTTTGAACTAGTACAGCACCAAAGCGGCACTTGTAGAAGAAAGGAGATTCACTAAAATGCAAGCTCTACAAGTTAGTGGCTTTTCCCTAGAATTTGGCTGTATATAATGGCAAGCTTATTGGTCTGTAGGTACTTAAACGTGCCTTTACATTTTTAAAAATTGGAAGAGTATTTATTTGTCTTCATTCTTTTGGCCTCCTTTTCCAATGTTGAAAATGGCCCTGAGATGTTGCCTCCCTGCCTGTCTGTAATTTAGCTGGATTTGAAGACCTGAACTCAGATACATTAAGTGAGTCAGGGCTTGGTTGATATTTCTTAACTCATACGAAGGACAGTTACATTGTAATATTTCTTGTTCTTTTCTTTCCATTTGAAGAGCAGTCTGCTTTCTGACTTCTTTTGAAATAAAATAGTGTGTGTGGCAGTTTGATATTATTGATGAATTCCAAAAAGTAATATTGGATTATGTTTGTAAACTAGTCTTTTCCTCTGGGCATATTAGAGTGTATTAGATTCAGAGGTTTTACTTTTACTTGATTAAATAATGATTAAGGCTTTGATTGGGCCACGTCAGTAGGATGTTGAGTCCCTGCCCCTTGGTGTGCAGTGACTCACAGAGAAACTGCACTGCAGAGAAGGGAGTTTGGAGTTTTTGAGCTGGAGTCCCGGCAAGTAGGCACACAGAGGAGCTTGGTCATGAGGAAAGAGAAAAGGCCCTGTGAAGAGAAACAAACTGTTTTCCTGATAGTCTACAGCTGACCTTGTGGAGCTAGCAGAGGTGCTGAGCCTGGAAAGAAGCAAGCCCCAGGAAGAGAGGAACCCAGGAAGCCTGAACCCTCACAGACGTCAGCAGCCATTTTGCTCCAATACGTGGCAATAGATTTTGGTGAGGGAAGTAACTTATGCTTTATGGCCTGGTAACTGTAGCTTCTACTGCAAATAAATACCCTTTATAGAAGCCAACAGATTTCTGGTATTTCGCATCCAGCACCCCTTTGGTTGACTAATACAGTGTGTTACAGTGAAAAGAGTCAAAGACCAAGACTCAGAAAAAATGAGCACTATTCCCAGTTGGCTTTGACCATGAAAATTTCCCAGCAAGGACCAGTAGCTAGTGGCCAGGCAACCCTCTGATTGTGGCAGACACTTCAGGGAGGCAGCAGGCATGACCTTCCTTCAGATTTTCCACTTTTGTTGTCCTGAAGAAGACCCCCTAATCTGTTGTAAGATCCTAGTCTTGCAATATCCATTGGCCAGTTTTATTTATTAATTTTTCCACTGTGTCATTTTCTACCACTTCTCTATTCCTTCACCATTTTCTTTCTATCCTCTTTGATTTATTTTATCTTTGGCTTATGTTCTGTTTTTTACTAATAGTATTATTATTTTAAATCCTATTATAGAGGAGTGGATGATGCAGTAAAACTTTGTTTTTTTTTTTTTTAGGAAAGAGAAAATGCCATTTAAAAGTTGTTTATGTCCACTGCTTCTCTGACTAGAACACAGTAAAACACTTCTCTTTCTTTTCTGACAATAGTGACTTGGTTGATCCTTCTAATTCATTCATTCATTCATTCAGCAGCTTTTATGGAGTTCCTACATATGCCAAGCCATGTGCTGGGCACTGGGGTTACAAGAGTGAATGAGATGGAACTAACCTTCATGGGCAGAAGCAGACACTTAACAAGGAAAATAAAGAAATAAACATAAGTGAGTGAGACTACTTTAGTCCATATGGTCTGTGATGAGGAAAAGAGAATGAGCCAGCCATAAGAAGAGCACTCCAGGTAGATGAATACATTAGGAAGACTGCGGGAGGGAAGAGAGGCAGGAATTTTAGGAACTGTCCCAAGACCAATGAGGCTAGAATCCAGTGAGCAGAGTTGGGGACAAGGCACAGTGAGGTAGGACAAGCAGATTGGGCCAAGTTAATCAGGGTGAGACCGTATTTGTATGCCCAAGGCATTGCCTGGATCATACCTGTTACAATATTACTTTATTACATGGGAAGAGTCAACATTTAATAATATCTGAAGCAATGAAGTGCCTCACAACGTGCAAGGTGCTGTCCTAAGAGAGTTATATCTATAACACATTTATCTACACAACAACCTCATCACCATTTTACAGATGAGGAAACTGAGGCACAGAAAGACTAAGTAACTTGTCTAAGGTCCTATACTTAGAGTATACCAGTGAAATTCAGACCTAGACAGTTTGGCTTCAGAGCCTATACTCTTTTTTTTTTTTTTTTTTTTAATATATTTTTTTAAAATTTCTTTCTTTCTTTCTTCCCACCCCTCACCCACCCCCGCCCCCATTGTTTTGCACTCACTGTCTACTCTCTGTGTGTTTTTCTGTGTCTGCTTGTCTTCTTTTTAGGAGGCACCGGGAACTGATCCTGGGACCTTCCGGAGTGGAGAGAGGCTGCTCAATCTCTCGAGCCATCTCAGCTCCCTGGTCTGCTATGTCTCTTATTGTCTTTCTTCTGTGTCTCTGTTTGTTGTGTCATCTTGCTGCACCAGCTCTCTGCATGGCCCAGCACTCCTGCACAGACCAGCACTCCTGTACAAGCCAGCTCTCCTGCGTAGGCCAGCTCGCCTTTCATCAGGAGGCCCCAGGAATTGAACCCTGGACCTCCTCTATGGTAGATGGGAACCCAATCTCTTGAGCCACATCCGTTTCCCAGAGCCTACACTCTTAAATGCTAGGTCCTATGCTGCAGCTTTTGAAGTGGCAGCTGAGAAGCCCAAGTCAAGGGGGACCTTAACTGAGTCAGCTGCAGGTGGGCAACCTGGAAAACAGAGGGCTTCTTCAGGGGAGCCACTGACAATCACCTTGCCCATCAGTTGGGAGAAAGGGCAGATTGTTACAGCTAAGCTATAGAAAACCAGGGAGAGTATGTAAGGGCCATGTTGGGACAGGAATCCAGAGAGTAAGAAAGCTGGATCAAATCCAGGATCCTGAAACATACAATTATGAAAGCTCACTTTGTAAGCCAGAAGACTAAATCAGTCTTAGCATGGAGAAAAAAATTGAGCTCGTGAATGAGGGAAGGAAGCTAGATGTGCTGGATGTATAATGTGGACATGGGCTTCCTTTCATTATTTCATTTGTTATAATTTTAAAAAATCCATGTTCATTTAAAAAAGAAATTTGTTTACGACATAGGCAAAAGAACACTATCTTATTTAACAAAATAATAATTCTAAAAACATCTAATGTCTTGTTCATAGTCAGATTTGTCCTAAAATCTAAAAAGAAAAATGTTTTTTAGAGTAGCTTAGTCCAACCAAGGATCAAAACCAAGACCCCACATAGGATCTTGATGCTATATTCCTTAAATCACCTAATCTCTAGAATAGTCCCTTTTTCCATGATACTGTTGTTTTGAAGAGGCCCAGGTCAGCGGCCTGCAAATTGTTACACCTGGATTTGTTTGGATGCTTCCTGATGATGACCACTGGCTTGTTCCCATAGCTCTTTGTATTTTCTACAAACTGGAAGTTATATTTAAAAACTTATTGATTTAAGTTAAACATTTTTGGCCAGAATACATCATCATAGGTGAGCTGTGTTTTTTTCCTTTTTCTTAAAGATTGTGTGCTGCTATGCCTGCTGCTCATCCTCTGGCTAGATGTTGGCCCTGCTAGGGACCAACGCACAAGTTGCCACCTGGTGGCAGCATACCCTAACTGCAGCTTCAGATCTTTGGAGGGGTAAAGACACTTCTGAGATGCTGAACCTATAAATTTAATCAAGATGTAATGATGGGGAAACGGATGTGGCTCAAGTGATTGGGCTTCCATTTACCATATAGCACCAGAGTTCAATTCCTGGGGTTTCCTCGTGAAAGGTGAGCTGGCCCACGCGGAGTGCTGGCCTGCGCAGGAGTGCTGGCCCATGCAGATAGTTGGCGCAGCAAGATGATGCAACAAAAAGAGACACAGAGGAGAGACAATAAGAGACTGCAGACCAGGGAGCTGAGGTGGTGCAAGAGATTGAATAGCCTCTCTCCACTCTGGAAGGTCCCAACATCCGTTCCCCGTGCCGCCTAAAGAGAAGACAAGCAGACAAAGAAGAACACACAGAACAGACAGTGAGTGCAAAAACAACGGGGGTGGGGTGGGAGGGAGAAATAAATAAAATAAATCTTAAAAAAACAAAAAAGATGCAGTGATGGCAAATGACAGTCATACCTTCTGCTTTCTCATCAACTCCTGTCCTTAGACATCCTGAGTTTTCATGAAAGTTTCAAGCCCTTTTAAAACTCCATCTGGTTCCCGCTTCTTTCCCCTGCACCTCCATCTCCAGGTCTTCCTTCTCCACTTCCTTTCCAAAGCATCTATTGCTCTTAAGACAAAATTTATTCTCCTGTCTTCAGTTCAGGATTATTCAAATATTGACCTAAACTCTCCTTATTGGTTGTAAGTCATGACTGTGTCTTCTGGAATTTAATAAAGGTAATATGCCTCAACATTTAATCTTTCATGTTTACTCAGTAATTCACTTAGAAGATATAACTTTTTTTCACTTTGGAGAATGAGGCAAAGTTTTAAAAAATTTTATTTTATTTATTTATTTCTAACCCCCACCCCTAGCTGTTTGTGCTTGCTGTCTGCTCTATGTGTCTGTTTGCTGTGTGCTCGTCTTCTTTTTTTAGGAGGCACCAGGAACTGAACCCAGGACCTCCCATGTGGGATGGAGGTGTCCAATGGCTTGAGTTACCTCCACTCCCCTAGGCAATTTTTAATTACTGTTATAAAAGTGAATTCCAGATTCTTGAGGAACATTTGTCTAAATCCATATGCATGTCCCAGGCTGCTGTGTGCGTATGAGTGCATGGGTTTGTTAGGGCAGGGATATCCCTCAATTTTCTGGTTCCTGAGTACTACGGGGATTTCTGGTTGGTTAATTTCCCCCTGGACATACTATCTCTCTTACCTGGGCCCACTCCCACAGGGTGCAGGCAATTAAAATAAGTCCACAGAAACCTAAACTGAAGGATGCTCTGGCTAATGAGTCTGACCCTGAGACTTTGTGGGTCTTTATCACCAGTACCTCATGGATGACGTTTGATGGATGGGGTGAAGTTGCCAAGGGACTGTTCTGCTAAGCTTAAAGAAGTGGAATTGATTTACAACTGGACAGAAGTCACTAGCAAGGCAATAACACTTTCAGGGCTAATTTATCTATTAAAATCTTTCTAATTAATTAGTAAGGGCAGGGATCTGACATACAGTCTGGATTCAGAGCAGGAGTTAGGAGGGCCAATAATAGGGATGTAAAAAGATGTAGTTGATTCTCAAGATTGCAATGCAATGGGCGTGTGCAGTGAGAGACTGTTACCACCTCTATTATGATGATTACCTCCACTATATCTACCACTATCAAATCCTCCTTCCTCTGTGATCATTCCTTGTCAACCACCTGTTTGGACTGCTTTCCAAATGTTGAGGCCATTGCTCTCATGCCACATCTTTTCTCCATCGACTCTCACCTACACACTGAATTTCCAAGGCATGCTGACGGCTGTCTGTATGTTAGCTGCCAGGCTTCTCCACTGATTTTCCCCGGCATTTTGACCTCAAGCACATTAAAAGCTGAGTGCATCATCTGCTCTTCTCCTCACTTCAAATCTTCTGTTCCTCCCATATTTCTTACATTTGATAATAAATGGCACTATCTTCTACCTGGTTGCCTAAGTTGAAAGTCTTTAGGGTTATCCTTGATTCCTTTCGCTCTCTTAGCTCAAGCTCTGTGTATTTTGCCTCCTATTTTGCCTTTAAACATTATCCACTTATATCTACCTCATTCTCACCATTCTAGACCATACAACCATTGTCTCCTACCTGGACTACACTATTAGTCTCTGTTCTATTCCCCATATCCACTCTTTACATAGCTTAAAACCACTCAGCAACTCATCATTACTACCAAGATCAAGTGTGTACTTCTTAACTTGATGGACAGGCTGTTTATCACCTACATCCTGAGTCCTTCCTGAGGTTTATTTTCCTTAGTGTCTTATGCTCTGGCTATATCAAATGGCCCATAGTTCTTAGTACATGTCATGGTGTTTTATACTCCCTCTACCAGAAATGTCCTCTTTCTACATCCACTTGGAAATTAATATTTATATTCCTGAACCCAGCCTCGATGTCAACTCTTCCTTGAAATCTTCCTGGACTACCAAGTCTACCAGTTGCTAACAGAGTTAATTGTTTTCTACTCTGCACTATTTCTTGCCTTATATATATTTTAATTCTACAATTAGTCACACTAATTGGCATTGCCTATGTATTTTTTCTCCAAATAAATTTGAGATCCTTGAGGGGATGGGCCTTGCCTGAATTTCTATCTAACATTTCAAATTACATAGGTTCAGGAGTGGTTCCAAAAGTGCCAGGCTGAATAAATGCATTAGCAGGGAGCCATAAGCACTGAAAAGAGGTATCAATTATAGCACACAATGAGGGTTATAAAGTTTGAAGTTTGAGTCCGCATGTTAATTGCCTAATAGAAAAAAAAATCCAACAATTTCAGAACTCAACCAAATTCAGTATTGCTTCAATGTATTATCTACAATGTCCAGTTTTGAATAAAAATTATTGGAAATGCAAAGAAACAGGAAAGTGTGGCCCATACTCATGATAAAAGTCAGTCAATAGAAAATGACTCTAAAAAGAATCAACTGTTGCATTTAGCAAAGATATCAAAGCAGCTGTTATAAATAAGTTCAAAGAACCAAAGAAAAATATGTTTAGAAAAATAGTGTTAATGAATGTAAAGATAGGAATTTCAACAGAGAAATGGAAATTATACATAAAAATAGAAAATCTAGGAGCTGAAAGTACAATAACTGAAATGAAAAGATCACTAGATGGGCTCAACAGAATATTGGAGATAGCTTAAGAAAGAATGAGTGGACTTGAATATATTTAGATAAAAATTACTCAACTTGAAGAAGAGAGAAAGAAGATTGAAAGAAAGCAAACTAAAACCTCAGAGATTGTGGAAAATATCAATATATATCATTGTAGTTCCAGAAAGAAAGGCAAGAAAGAGAGAAATCATGTTTGAAGAAAGAATGGCTAAAAACTTTCCAAATTTGATGGGAACTATTAATTTCTATATACAAGAAACTTAACAAACCATAAACAGGGTAACTACAAAGAAAATTACTCCTAATGATACCATAGGTGAACTACTGAAAAACAAAGATAAAATAGAAAACATTTATAGCATCTATGGAAAATGATGCATTACATAAAGGGGAACAAGGATATGATGAAAGCTGATGTCTCATCAGGAACAATGGGGGCCAGAATATTTTAGAATAAATCATTTGAAATACTGAGAGAAAAACTGTAAATCAAGAATTCCATACCCAGTGAAACTATCCTTTATAAATGAAGTTAAAATAAGGTCAGAGAATTCATTGTCAGAAGATTTGCCATATAAGAAATGCTAAAGAAACTTCTTCATGCTGAAAAGAAACATCACTAAATCCACAGGAAGGAATAAATAAATGAAGAATTCATATATAAAGAGTATATTATATATTATATAAAATATATACTAAAAGATATGTAACCATTTAAAACAAAAATTATTATACTATATTGGTTTATAATGTATGTAGTTATAATATATATGGCAAAATAGCACTAAGGATGGGGTAGGTAAATGAAAATATATGGTTGTAAAGTTTCTATAGTTACATGAAATAATTCAGTATTAACTCTAAATATATTAATATATGCTTTATTGCTATCCCTAGAGCAATCACTAAAAACAATGCAAATTGGGGAGTAGGTATAGCTCAGTGGTTGAGTGCCTGCTTCCCATGTACAAAGTCCCTAGTTCAATCCCTGGTACCTCCTTAAAAAAAAAAAAAAGCAAATTAATATAGCTAGAAATCAATAAAAAAATAAATGGAGGGAGCACTTTACCACTTTTGTTTTGATGTTGCTTGATTCATGAATCATTTGCTGCCCAAATAAGCTTTAACAAAATTTAAAAAACAAATGGAACACTAAAAAATATTTGGCTAATGCAAAAGAAGGCAGGAAAGGAGGAACAAGGGGATAAACAAAATAGATGAGGAAAATAGAAAATAGCAAAATGGCAGATCAAAATACAACCATATCAATAATTACATTTATAATAGATGGGCTAAATACTCCAATCAAAAAGGTAGAGATTATTATATTAGATTAAAGTAAGTTAAGACTAAGTATATTCTGTCTGCAAAAGACACACTTTAAATATGATGAATAGTTCAAAGGAAAAAGATGGAAGAAGATATATCATGCAAACAATAACACAAGAAAACTGCAGTGGCATTTATATCAAACAAAATAGACTTCAAAACGAGGAGTACTAAGACAAGAGAGTAACTTCATAATGGTAACAGGACTAATAATACAGGAGGATTAAACAACTACAAATATATATGTCCTTAATAAAAATATCCACAGCAATAGGTAATAATGATTATTAGGAACTTGACCTTTTTCAAAATTAAGGAGTTTTTTTCAAAAGTGATTTAAAAGCGTGTCAAGAGTATAGATTGTTAGCAGTATTGTAATGGTAAAAGTAACCTAAGTTATCTGGGCATGAAGTCACCTGGCCATTTAAAGACAAGGTAAGCCCCAAACATCCCTGTAACAATTTGCCTGGGCCTTTCTTTCTTATGTATAAATGTATCATATTTAACATACTTTGTCAATGTTTTTGCACATTTGTTTCTTCCTTAAAACTATTTATGGATATTTTAAACCCAGGAAAATAGGGTTCATTTCTTCCATCTTTATTATCTTCTTTCATGTTCCAGTACAACCAGTGGCTTCTTATTTGATCGATAAACAAAAAACCACATCTATTATCTTGCATATACATCTTCTTACCAGCACAATCATTCTTTTATTTTTCTTCAAACTCAAAGATATTTGTGGATCCTTTTCTGACCCGTTAACCTATGGCTACTTTCTAATGTAGAAAAAAGAGTACAGGTAAATGAAAATTATGTTGTTCAGATATTCAAATGTTATTTATTAATTAACACAAACTAATATTAATTAAAGATCTTAAAGTTAAAGGGTCTGAAAATTACAGGTTTGAGTTTACACAAGTTCTTATGCTTTGTAACATTATAAAAAGTTAAGCAGTGTAACACCTTTTAAATGTCTTCCATTATTACAATATCCTATTATAACTTCACTTAAATAAATAATTTGTGGAAACAATGATAACTTTTTTGACTCATAAAACCAATATAGGAAACTTAGAAAATTTTAATCATGAGAAAATAAACTCTGTATTTGTACAAACTAGAATAATGTACTTAAATTATTTTTACAAAGTGGTATAAACAGGGAGAAAACAGAGAATTGATTTTAAATCAAAATTATTAAATTAGTCTAGTATGTCCAAAGCATCATCATATAGGAATATTACATTCATTTTTCTAATACAATTTGAAGCAAATTTTCAAGACTTTTAAAATCATATTTAAAAGCTCTGAGTATCTTTCTTTCTTTCTTATCTTGTAACCCAATACCCAAGACCATTAACTTTTTTCACAGATAAATTTTCATTCTTTTTTAGAACTGCAATTGCAACCAAAAATATTTCTTTAGGAGAGCAAAAATAATTAAAACATAAAGAGTTAAACTTTTTCCTGTGGGCAACTTTTGAGTGTTTTTTTCTCAAATGTCTTTGAGTACTTAATATATCAGTTTTTTTCTCTAAATGCCAATAAGATCAGAAGTCATCCCATTATATTTGAAGACACCTTGTAAGTTGATTTAGTCTGCTTTTGTGTTAGACATTTTTATCTGGATTAGATGTTCCTGGAGTTTAAACATAGCAACAGAAGTTTTTGAAAGATTATTTGATATTCAAAGCTGAGAGAGAGAGAGAGAGAGAGAGAGAGAGAGAGAGAGAGAGAGAAAGGACCTGGCTATAAACAGATATGGAAACTATTACAGACCACTGGAGAAGGCTTGCTGCAGGAAATCCTATTTGTGGGGGGAGGGGGATGGGGGATGAGGAGGAGGTACAGCTGGTTTAAATAACTTGGGACCTTGATAACTCCATTAGGACCATATGAATAAAAGCTGATATGTATTAGTGCCCAAAGGAGGGTGGTGTTTCATATTAAAGTAATATATCTTTTAGACAAATAAAGCTGAGAATTTCCTCATAAAGGTTTCTTCCCCTTTTGTTCTAAGGCACTTGTTTCATTTCTGGCCTGCAAAGCAGATGGCAAAACTGAATTAGATGTGAAAGGGATTTATTGGGGAAAATGCCTGTGAAGGATAAAAGGGAAAAGAAGCAGGAGTAGGCAAAGAGAGCCTGCAGACTGCAATGCAGGTTTGATACCTGTGAAAGGAGAAAGGAATGTGGGTTGCATATGAGGAGTTTGAGCCTGGAAAGCGGTAGTCTAGGGATGTAAATGTCAATTAAAAGGAAGCCAGAGGATAATCTAGGGATTGTTTAGCATAGTGATTTCGGTGGTGGATGAAGATTGTGGTTAATAGTATAAATATAAGAACACTTCTATTACTAAGTGTTATGAATATGGCGATACATGGAAAAATTACAACTAATGTAACTTATGGATGATAGTTAACAGTAATATTGTAATATTTTTGCAGCAATGGCAAAGAAAATACGATATCAATTCTAAGGGTTAACAATAGAGGGTATAAGGAGGAGTGGGGTTTTTCTTTTTTGTAGTAATGAAAACATTCTAAAATTGAGATTATGACAACACAACTCTGTGATGAAAATGAAAGCCACTGAATGTACACTTTTAATAGATTGTACAAGTCATGGGACTGTATGACTCACACAGTGAATCCTGTGTTAGTAGATGGACTATGGTTAACAGAACAAATATGAGAACATTCTTTCATGAACTCTAACAAATATATAATACTAATACAGGGTATTAACAATAGGATGGTGTAGCAGTTTGATATTGTCTATGAATTCCAAAAATAGATACTGGATTCTGTTTGTGAACTGATCTGTTCCTCTGGGCTTATTTAGATTGTATTGGATTCAGAGGTTTCACTTTTACTTGATTAAATTATGATTAAGGCTTTGATTGGGCCACGTCAGAGAAAGCTACATGGCAGAGGAGTTAGTTGGAGTTTTGATGCTGGAACCCTGGGAAATAAACACACAGGAGAAGAACACAGAGGAATAGAGGTGGCTCCATAGACACAGAAGAGGGCCTGGGAAGAGAGAGAGCCTGAGAGTCTATAGCTGACCTTGTGGAGAGAGCAGAGCAGCTGAGCCTGGAGAGAAACGACTGCCAGGAGAGAGACGAGACTTATCCCAGGCTACAGCTGATATTGGAAGAAGCTGGGACCACAGAGCCTTAAGAGGAAGTGGAAAGCTGAACACTCATAGACATTGCCCGCCATCTTGGTCAACACATGGCAACAGACTTTGATGAGGAAAGTAACTTACGCTTTATGGCCTAGTAACTGTAAGCTTCTATTCCAAATAAATACCCTTTGTAAAAGCCAACAGATTTCTGGTATTTTGCATTAGCACCCCTTTGACTGACTAACACAGGTGGGTTGGGGGAAAATACACCAAATGTAAGATATGGATTAGATTTAGTAGCAATATTTTGATGATACTCTTTCATCATTTGAAATAAATGTTTCACAGCAATGCTAGGTGTTGGTGGTAGGGTGATATATGGGAACCCTTTATTTTATACATGTTTGTTTTGTAAGTTCACAATTTTTACAATACACTTATCGTTTATGCATGTTCATGTATGAATGCTATACTTCAATAATTTTTTTTTAATAAAAAAGAGTTTGAGCCTGTAGTACAGCTCTGAAAAAGTGTCAGTCAGACAGATGGCAGATTACCAGAGCAAAGATTACCTGTTAGAAGAGTCCCATGTTGGGCAGGAATTGCCAAGATCTAGTCCTCCCGCAGGTCTAAGTCATTTGCTAGGAGCTACCTAAGGAAAGCACGGCCTTGGTGTAATTGTTGTAGTGGGTCTCGAAAGCAAGGCAGGCAGAGGCCGTCGTTGACTGCATTTCTTGCAGCAGTTCTCTCTTGAAGGAAGATCTGTGCAACCCACTTCCATGGCTGCTATAGCACCTCTCCAATGAATAGTTTAGGTTATATGACAGGTTCCTCAACGTGGCCCCTGCAATTCCCAGTCATCCTTGGTGAAGTATGACATTTGGAAAGATAATGCCAGAGCTCTTCCAGGAAGTACCACTGTTCACTTACAGTCATGGCTGACAATTGGCTTAACCCTAAGGTCAAGTTGATCCTGATTGCTGACTCAGAAAACCAGCAGCCCTTTGCAAGCAGAATGTTTGGAGAGAAAATCTCCTCCAAAGCCAAATTCCCATACATCGACGAGACTGAGGAGTGTTCTTATTGGGCTTTGATCGTGACCCAAGGCAAATTTTTGTCATTGAAAGTATACCAGTCTATCAAGATATTTTACTCATTTGTCCTCATCATAGCTAGATAGGAAGACAGAATTATGGGCTCTATATCCATTTCTGCCCTATGAACATACAACAGCATAGATAATAATCAGGCAGCCTGGTGGTTAGTGGGTCTCTTGTGTTTCTGCACAAGGGATATGCAGAGTGCCCTTTGCTACAGCCTATCTTTTCAGGGATGTTTGTAGAGTGGACAGCTTTGGAGGACAGAGACATTATCTCTCTCTCTTGAGAAAAAAGCAGTTTTACCTACAACCTTGGAAGATGGAGATGGTATCTCTCTCCAGAGCAAAAAGCAGTCATGCTTACTGTCCATTGTAAAAGATTGACATTCCCTAAACTCAAATTTCCTCTCCTGTGACACAACCCACTTCACGTGCAGGTGTCATCTGGACCTTGTCCTGTCACCCTGTTGGAGTTGAGACTTGAAGAATAAACACAAACATGCTGACATTCTGGTTACTACTACTGCTGTGCCTTTCTCTTTGGCCCAGTTATCCATGAAACTGTGGCAGGTTAACTTGGAGCTTGTAAGTAGGGTAAAATCTCAGACCCTTCACAGTTCTTGACAATTTCTGCCATATCATTTTAGTTTTCTCCATTTGTCCTCTCCATTCTGCATCCTTTCCTACCTCCTTTTATTCCTCCCTCCCTCCTTTTCTTCCTTCCTTCCCCTCTCCTTCTTTCCCTTCCTCCTATTCCTCTTCCTCCCTCCTACTCTCTCTTGCTTGCTTTCTTTTGGATCAATCTAGGTACTTTACTCCCTTCTTTAACTCTCCACTGGTTTGAAAGTTAATACTCCATTTCTCTTTTATATTCTCCTCCCAGGCTTTAGAACAATAACTCTTTTTACCCACTCCTTACACACATGCAATTAATATTTAGGTTTTATTTTTCCTTAACTGCAAATTAGACATCATCATGATCACTTCATAAAGTCAAGATTTGTTTAGGTTTATTTACATATTGGCTAACTTATTTACTCAACATTTCTTTCTTGCCTTTCAGACCTTCCTTTCCATTCTTTCTGAAGTACATCTTCAGAACTACATCTTGCTGAAGTAATGGAATGTCTTTTAATGGGTGTATATTATTTGTTTTGTAATTGTAGTGAAATTACAAAACACCAATGATAAAGAGAGGGTCTTAAAAAGCAGACACAGACACAGACAAGTCAACCAAGATGGTGACATAAGACATTCCAGGGTGTCATTACCCACAGAATCTTTGAATAACTAGCAAAAACTGGTAGAGCCATCTTCCTCCAGAAAATAGTTAATGAATTGCAGTACTTGGACCAAATCAAGGAAACACAGGTTTAAAAATAGTAGAGGTTGTGGTACTCTTGTGGACTGCTCTTCCATCCCTTCCCCAGTGTAGTGTGGCACCAGCATGTGCTCCCATCACGGGTCCCACCATGTGGTCTCTGACCACAATGGAAAGAAGCTAAAAACCAGTAACAGAAGGAGAACTAGAAAATTCATAAATGTGGAAATTAAGCAATACACTGAAACAATCAATGAGTCAAAGAAGAAATCACAAGGGAAACTGGGAAATATCTTGAGGCAAATAAAAACCAAAGCACAACATACCAAAACTTATGGGATGCAGCAAAGGTTAGTGCTGAGAGGGAAATTTATAGCTCTGAATGCTTACATTAAAAGAGAAGGGAGGGATGTTGCTCAAGTGGTTGCATGCCTGCTTCCTACATGGGAGACCCTGGGTTTGGTTCCCGGTGCTGTTCAAAAACAAGCAAAAAACCAACAAACCAAACAACAACAACAATAACAAAAAACCCAAAAAACAAGCAAACAAATGAAAAAACCAACTCAAGGGAGCTGATGTGTTTCAGTGGTTGAGCACCAGCTTCCTACATACAAGGTCCTGGGTTTAATCCCAGGCAAAAAAAAAAAAAAAAAAAAAAAAGGAACTGGGATTAAAGTCAATGGAAAACTGCAAAACAACCCAATCCAGGGAGGACTACCAGTAGCCCAGAAACTTCAGGAATGAAGGTTTGGATCATTCTTCTAGGCAAAGAACCATGGCCAGCTGAGGTGCTTGCTTAGGGTAAAGGGAACATGGACTGCATAGTAGAAGAAGGTAGTGATAAATACAAAGTACAACCATGTGACCAGTTACAGAAACGAGGACTGTAATGGTCATGAATATTTCTTTCCTGTTTTGTTATGAGTATGTTTGTAAATGCACATAAAGAAAATATCTTTGTTTTCTTTCCTATATTGTCATATGACATAAGTTGTATTAGTTTCATGTCATAACATTTAAATTATAAGATAACAAGTTTAAGAGTGAATATTACCCAAGGATTTGCACCGTATTCTGGAGAGATTTAGTGCATTTCCGGTTGTACACAGGGAGTTGAGTATTGTTAGGTGAAAAATAGGTCTGTTACCATTTTTATTTAGAGATTAAGTATGGTTTAAGAAGATGTGTATGGCTGCCAAGTTGACGAGGGGTATACTCTGATGGTTAGGCTCATGTGTCAACTTGGCCAGGTCATGGTGCTTGGCTATTTGATCAAGCAAGCACTGACCTAATTGTTATTGTGGGGATATTTCATGGGCTTAAATCATTAGTAAATTGATTGCATCTATAGCTGATTACATTTACAATCAACTGAGGAGATTGCCTTCAGTTGAAGGCCTTAAAAGGAGGATTGATGATTTCAGCAGTCAGAGAGAGAATTTCCATCTTTACTTCAGTCAGCCAGCTTCTCCTGGGGAATTCATTGAGGACCTTCACTGGAGCTCCTGGCTTGCACCCTGCCTTACGGAATTTGGACTTGACCATCCCCACAGTCATATGACAATTTTATAAAATTTCATGACATTTACAGATATTTCCTATTGGTTCTGTTTCCCTAGAGAACCCTTACTAATACACTTGTGGTATAAATAAAAATTTTTTTTGAGGTACCGGGGGCCAGGGATTTAACTTGGGACCTTATATGTGGGAAGCCGACACTCAACCACTGAGCCACATTGGCTCCCCTGAGTTGATTTTTTCATTTGTTTTGCTTGTTGTTTGTTTTTGTTTTTTCAGGAGGCACCAGGAATCGAACCCAGGACCTCCCATGTGGGAGGTGGGCACTTAACTGCTTGAGCCACATCTGCTCCCCATAAATAAATTTTACAAAGCTCCTTAAAGAAAATGAAGGAAAATCTCAAATCAGAGACATGACCTCACAACTGGAGGATCTAGAATAAGTAGTACAATTTAAACTCAAAGTGAACAGAAGTAAGGAAATAAAAAAGATTAGAGTGGAGATAAATGAAAAAGAATAAAAAATAGAATCAGTGAAACTGTAGCAGTTTGGCATTGTTTATGAATTCCAAAAATAGATATTGGATTGTGTTTGTAAACTGGTCTGTTCCTCTGGGTATATTTGATTGCATTAAATTCAGAGGTTTCACTTTTAGTTGATTAAAAGTAATCAAGAAAACTACATGACAGAGGAGTTAGAGTTTTTTGAGCTGGAGTCCTGGGAAGTAAACATGCAGGAGAAGAACACAGAGGACTAGAGACAGCTCCATAGACATGGCAGAGGCCCCGGGAAGAGAAAGAGCCTAATGGTCTACAACTGACCTTGTGGAGAGAACAGAGGACCTGAGCCTGAAGAGAAATGAGCCCCGGGAGAGAGACCAGACTTATCCCAGCCTACAGCTGATATTGGAAGAAGCTGGAACCATGGAGCCTTAAGAGGAAGAGGAAGCCTGAACCCTTGCAGACATCAGCAGTCATCTTGCTCCAATACATGGCAATAGACTTTGGTGAGGGAAGTAACTTATGCTTTATGGCCTTGTGATTGTAAGCTTCTACCCAAAATAAATACCCTTTATAAATGCCAACAGATTTCTGGTATTTTACATCAGCACCCCTTTGGCTGACTTAATACAGAAACCAAAAGTTGTTTATTTGGAAAGATTAATAAAATCAGCAAACCTTTAGCTAGACTGACAAAAAAAAAAAAAAAAAGAGAATGCAAACAGCTAAAATCAGAAATGTAGGGGGGGGCATTACTACTGAACCCACAGAAATAAAAAGGACTCCAAAAGGATTCTATGAACAACTGTATGCCAACAAACTGCCTACACTGATTCAAGAAATAGATGATCTTAACAGACCAATAACAAGTTAAGAGATTGAATAAGCAATCAAAAACCTCCCAACAGGAGAGTGGATGTAGCTCAAGTGGTTGAGTGCCTGCTTCCCATGTATGAGGTCCTGGTTTCAATCCCCAGTACCTCCTAAAAACAAAACAAACAAGCAAATAAACAAACAAATGGAAAAATCAACTCTCATTGGGAAGTGGATGTAGCTCAGGGGTTGAATGCCTGCTTCCCATGTACAAGGTTTTAGGTTCAATCACTGGTACCTCCTAAAACAAACAAACAAACAAACAAACAGAAAACAAACAAACAAACCTCCCAACAAAGAAAAGCCCAGAACCTGATGGTTTCACTGGTGAATTTTACCAAACATTCCAAAAAGAATTAACACCAATCCTGCTCAAACGCCTCCAGATAATGGAAGAGGAGGGAATACATCTTAATTAATACTATGAGGCCAACATTGCCCTAACACCAAAGCCAGATAAAGACACAAGAAAAGAAAATTACAGACCAATATCTCTTACGAATATAGATACAAAAATCCTGAACAAAATGTGAGCAAACTGAATCCAACAGCACATTAAAAGAATTATATACCATGATCAATTGGACTTTATCCCAGGTATGCAAAGGTGGTTCAACATAAGAAAATCAATTAATGTAATATACCACAATAATGTAATGAAGGAAAAAAACACATGATCATCTCAATTGATGCAGAAAAGGCACTTTACAAAATCTAGAATCCCTTCTTGATAAACACACTTAGAAAAGTAGGAATAGAAAGAAACTTCCTTAACATGATAAACGGTGTAGCAGTTTGTAATTATGAATTCCAAAAATAGATATTGGATTATGCTTGTAAACTGGCCTGCTAATCTGGACATGATTAAGTTATGATTAGGGCGTTAACTGGGCCACATCAGTAGGGTGTTGAGCCCCACCCTTTGGTGGGTGGGAAAATCAAATATAAAAGGCAAGGCAAAGAGCAGTTTTGATGTTGGAGTTCTGGTGAGGAAGGAAAGAAGGTCCCGGGATAGAGACGAGACATTCGCCCAAGAGTCTACACCTGGCCTTGTGGAGAGAGGCAAAGCCTAGAGAGCCTCATAGTCTACAGCTGACCTTGTGGAGGAAATGGAGGAGCTAAGCCCAGAGAGAAACGCAGCCCCGGGAAGAGAGGAACCCAAGAAGCCTGAACCCTGGCAAACGTCGGCAGCTGTCTTGCTCTAACATGTGGCAATGGACTTTGGTGAGGGAAGAAACTTATGCTTTATGGCCTGGTAACTGTGGACTTCTACCCCAAATAAATACCCTTTATAAAGACCAACCAATTTCTGGTATTTTACCCCATTGGTTGACTAATACAAAGGGCATTTATGAAAAACCGTCAGCTAACATCATACTCAGTGAAAAACAGAAAGCTTTCCCTCTCAAATCAGGAATAAGACAAATATGCCCACTGTCACAATTGTTATTCAACATTGTGCTGGAAGTTCTAGCCTAGAGCAATTAGACAAAAAAAAAAAAAAAAAAAAAGGGGAGGAAGGAAGGGGGGGAGGGAGGGAGGGAGGGAGGGAGGGAGGAAGGAAGGAAGGA
>JAKSZT010053887.1:96339136-96361607 GCA_026826555.1 Tolypeutes matacus
AGAAAATCATGAAAAAATCCACAATAGAGCTATTAGAGCTAGTGAGTGAATTCAGATTTGACAATCCACAATAGAGCTTCTAGAGCTAATAAATGAAAGTGGTGAGGTACCAGATCAAAATGGAAAAAAAATCAGTCGTGTTTCTATACACTTAATAAACAATCTGTTTAATTAACAGAATCAAATATTTAAGAATAAATTTAACCAGGTTGTAAAGGACTTACACAAAGAAAACAACAACATATTGCTAAAAGAAATCAAAGAAGACCTGTATAAATGGAAGGACATTCTGTGTTCTTGGATTGGAAGACTAAATATCATTATAATATCAATTCTACCTAAAGTGACTTAAAGATTTAATGCAATCCCAATGAAAATTCAAACAGCTTTCTTTGCAGAAATGGGAAAGCCAATCATTAAATTAATATGGAAGGTTAAGAGGCCCTGAATAGCCAGGACCATCTTGAAAAAGAACAAAGTTGAAGGACTTCCCAATTTTACAACATATTACAAAGCTACAGTAACCAAAACACTGTGATACTGGCACAAAGACAGGCATACAGACCAATGGCCTTAAAATGAGAGTTCAGAAATAAATCCTCCAATCTATATGCAATTGATTTTTGATAAGGGGGGAAAGAATAATCTTTATCATATTGTGCTGGGAAAACTGGATATCCGTACGCAAAAGAATGAAGCTGGACTCCTACCTCACATCATTTTAAAAATTAACTCAAATTGGGTCAAAGACCTAAGTATAATAACCAAAACTGTAAAACTCAAAGAAGAAAATGGAAGGAAGCATCTTCAGGACCTTGTGTCAGGCAATGGTTTCATAGACCTTTATGCACAAATTACAAGCAAGAAAAGAAAAAAAGTGTTAAATGGGACTTCATTAAAATAAAAAACCTTTGAACATCAAAGGATTTCATCATGAAAATAAAATAAAACAACATACAGAATGGAGAACATATTTGGATAACACATATCTGATAAATGTTTAATATCCAGACTATTAAAAAAAACTTTCAACTCAACAACAAAAAGAATCCAATTAAAAAATGGGCAAAAGTCTTGAATAGCTATTTCTTCAAAGAAGTTATACAAATGGCCAATAAATACATGAAATGATGTTCTATGTCATTAGTCATTAGCTGAATGCTGATCAAAACCACAATGAGATAGCATTTCACATTCACTCGAGTGGCTACCATTAAAAATGGAAATTAACAAGTGTTGGAGAAGGTGTGGAGAAAATGGAACACTCATTTACTGCTGGGAATGTAAAATGGTGCAGCAGCTGTGGAAAACAGTTTGATGGTTCCTTAGAAAGTTAGGTATATAATTATCATATACAAGTAATCTTAGTATATACTCAAGAGTATTGAAAGCAGAGACTCGAACAGATATTTGCACACCAATGTTCATAGCATCATTTTAGCAATTATTAAAAGATGGAAGCAACCCAAGGGTCCATCAACTGATGAATGGATAAAGAAAATGTGGCATATATATACAATGTAATATTATTTAGCTATAAAAAGGAATGAAGTTCTGATACACCTTGAAGACATCATGTTAAGTGAAATAAGCCAGACACAAAAGGACAAATATTAAATGATCTTTTTTGAATTCATAGAATCAGGAATTACAATACCTGTTACCAAGACCCTGGGTGGGTATAGGGAATAGGTAGTTAATGCTTAATTGGTATGGAGTTTCTTTTTGGGTTTGGATAAGTTTTGGTAATGGATGGTGGTAATGGTAGCACAACATTGTGAATGTAATTAACACCACTGAATTATATATTTGAATGTTGTTAAAAGCAGAAATTTTATGTTGTATATATGTTGCTAGAATAAACTAAAACTTAGGATTGTACAATGCAGTGAAACTTAATGTAAACTATGGGTATACTTAATAGTATAATTATAATAATCCTGCTTCATCAATTGAATGAAAAGTACCACATTAATGCAATGTGCTAATAATTGGTTAAACTGTATATGTGTCGGGGGACATATGAGAACTCTGTATTTTATGCATGAGTTTTCTGTAAACCTACAATTTCTCTAATAAACAAACAAACAAAAAAAAAAAAAAAGAAAAGAAAAAAGTAGCCACAGAACAAAGAGAGATCATCTTGAAAAGAATGAACATTAAACATGAATCCAAAGATACAGACAGCCAAGCATATATCAAGCAAGAAAAATAAAAAGAAATCCATGCTTAGACATATATTTTTGTAAATGGCCTTTCAAAATGTTTTATTTGGCCCTCATTTTTTAAAATAAGTCTCTGCTGGGTATTCATTTCTAGATTCTCTTAACACAATAAAACTACTCAACTATTTTCTAGATTTACTGTTTGATGTTTAGTAGGTGTCTGCTATTTGTCTAGTTGTCATTGTTTTGAAGGTTATCTCTTTCTTCTGTGGCTGCTTTTAAGAATTTTTTATCTTTGTGTTTTAAATTTCACTACAATGTGTTTAAGCCTGAATTCCTTTTTATTTATCTTGTTTGGTATATGTTGGGCTTCCTGTATTTGTGTATTTATGTTTTACATCAGTTCTGGAAAATTCACTGATTTTTCCTACTTTTCCTTTCTGTTTTCTCATTCTGGAACTCTGCTTTAACATATTCTGTCACTCACATTTCTTTCATAATTTTGATGTCTTCTGTTGCTATATGCTGAATTTGTGTAATTTCTTTATATCCATCTTCTAATTCAGTTCTTTTCTCTTCAGCTCTGTCTAATCTGCTTTATAACTCATCAATTGTTTTTTTGAGATTTGATTGTTTAAATTTTAGTGTTTTATTTGATTAAATGTTTTTATTATTTTTATATTTTCCTCTGATAATTTAAAATTTCTCTTTAAAAATATTTCATGCAGAGATATTTTTTAAGCTACTGCCAAAATTTTAATAACTGAAGTATTTGTTGAGGAATGTGTGACCACATCTGTGGTTTGTTGTTTCTGCGGCATTTCTCTCATGGTGACTCATTTCTTTATGTAATTTTTCTTTTAAAATTGTGAATTTATGTTTAGTCCAACTTAATATGTGTGAATCCTGAGGTGTTAGAGAATGTTTGCATTTATTTTTGGCAGGTGCCACAGACTTTTGTTAATCTTGAACTACTTTAATTTGTAGACTGAGTGTATTTCTGACCTTTTGAGTATTATATATCTCAACTCCAGACCTGAGTGTAAGAGAACCTAGCAAATTCTCCAGGGTTGATTAATATAATTATTGTGATTATTGTTATTGCTGCTACTCTTGTAATTTTTCTGCCCAGAATAATGGTAGAGCAAATAGAGTCCTTGTAGTCTCCTTTTGCTGGCAGGTAGATAATTTTTTACCTATTTTTTCCCCAAAAGGGTGACACTTATTTCAAGATTTTTGGCTTGATATGAAAGTCTTGGATATATTTTCCTCATTTTTCTTGGGTCCAAGATTTATTGCCTCAATTCCCTGAACCATGGTTAATCTCCAAGGCTTTGAGTTCCTAAATTGGCATTTGATTTCATGGCTTCATAGGATTTTGCTCTTGGTTACTAGTCAGAGAGCTGTTTTTTGTTTGTTTTTAAATTTCCACTTGTTTTGTTTGTTTTCGGGGAATCCCCCCCCTAATTATTTTGGGCTCAGTTATACCTTTAAATATATGTTTGTTGTAATATATTCAGGATTTAGTCAGATTACAATGGGAAGATTTTTTGGAATATCTAGTCCACAAGGCTACCAGAAGGAAAGTCTCTTGTTTTAGACCTTTTCATTTAAAAAACATGTCTTCTTATCCAGTTTCTTTGTTGACACTAAATGACAGAATCTAGAATTTTTGTGTGTGGATGAAAGGTAGGAGAGAAATAAATTTAAAATCACTGACGTATAGTGCATTTCTAAAATGTATCCTTTCAATAAAAATTGAGCTCATATAAGTACATCCCTAATCTCTTGGTAGCTTTTCTGTTCTCCAGGATTCCAAAGAAATTACGAATTATGGTTTGGCATTTACCTCTCTCTGTTCTCTTAAGCCTCTTCTATATAATCCCTTTGCATCTGGAAGTACTCTCACATTATCTTCTCATCTTTCTTGAAAATTATTACCCACTTGAAGATTCTTCTCTTTAATAGAGAAGGTAGGTTCACAAATTGTGGGAGAGTTGGTAGGTGAAGAATTACCTTATGAGTAGCTTATCTTGTCACCAAACAGAATGTGTAGGCTATGGTTCTAAGTCATTTACCTTGACACATGTCCTTCTTAACTTGACCTTCATGATGCTGGCATGTGGATGGTTTTTGGGAGCTACACACTAGCCTTCTTTCTGAGCTGCTCTTGCTACTTCTGGATGAATTTCTACTAAAGAGCAATGTTTTCTATTCTCCTAATCTTGGAGCCCCATTGCCAAGCTCTCCGTTTAGCCAGTGGAGCCATGGGAGCTTTTAGATCTGAGTTTTACAAACTATGACTCCTGCTAAGTATTACAAAATCCCAGTCTGAGGTGCAAGAGTTTCAGCTTTAAGAGTAAAAATATTAGTGTACGTGGGCAGCCTTGGACTGGCTCTGCGAAGCTGGGCAGCAGAGTAAGGACAAAGAAGTTGGGCTGTTGTTCCTGGACTCTGAGGTTGAACCCCACCAGACTTCAAGCACAGCTGGGAACGGAGGTGACTGAATACCGTAACATATCCTGAAGCCTGAGGTCATAGCAGAGTCCAAAGGAGGAGGCTTTTTGTTGCCTAAGGACTTCTACAGTAGCTTTTAAGCTGGGCCTTTTTAGCCTTTCCCTCACCCTTCGTGCCTCTAGTTTAAAGCAGTGGCTCTAACTGGTTTCTCCACAGTTACGGTCAATGTTTCAGTGTGGATTGCAGGGGAGGGTCAAGAGGATTTGGCCACTCCAGGAACGCTGGCCTCCTCTTGTCATCTTGCCATTATTGTCACAGAGTTGGGCAGGAACCCTGGTCATGTGGCTCCCAAAGGACAAAGGCAGATCATGTTACAGGAATGGAGGGAGCCTTTGCTTAAATTCCTTGGATAAGATATGAAATTTGCAAAGGGAAGGAAGAAAAGAGGAAGTGTCTCCCCTCACTGCATTTTCTGCTGCTGCAACAGTAGATGTGAGCTGGTCTCTGGGGTCAGCTCACATGTCTGGCAATAAATGACATGGTATCAGACCTTTTCTGTGTGTTTGTCTGTCTCCTTCCACCAGAATGTGAATCTTTGAGGGCACGGACACTGTCTTCTTTGTCTTAAAACTCTACCCCCTTAACAGGTGTGGGCTCTTGGGCATGTTACTTAATGGTTCCAAGTCTCTGTTTCCACTTCTGTAAAGTGGGGATGAAAATAAAAGTACCTGCCATGTAGCATTGTTTTGAGGTTGATTGCACAATGAATGAATTGCACAAAGAATGAAGTGACGCTCCTTCCATTTGTTATTCTCTTTCAAGAAGTTTGAGCCGATGGCCATACCATCATCAAACTCTGTGGGATTTTGTGGAATGGTCCAGGGTCCCCTTTGGAGCAGTTGGAGAGGGAAGCCCACCGACTCTGTCTTGACCTCCCTGCCCCGCCACTCCCACTTGAATCCCCCACATTGCTTTGGGAGTTGGGCAGGGGTTGGGAAACTCTATGCTGCTGAACCAACTGCCTTTAAAGTCTTCTGAACCAAAGGCAAGGAGCCAGAATCAAAGATTACCTTGTTTTTTGGAGTGTATCACTGGCTATTGTCCCCATCAGACAAAGCCCTTTCATTGGAGCTTCTTTAAAACACTTTTTTTCCCTCCTTTATTTTGCTTTGAAATAAGCTGGGCAACAATTAATTTCAGAGAGAGAGAGAGAGAAAGATAATTCAACAAGGATCTATTACTACTCTCAGCTTCTATTGCTGTAATGAAAATCTATTTCCTTTCCCTTTTGTGTCCCATATAATTTAATGCCCATTTTATTAATGGTCTGAAATAATTACGGAACCCTTTGTGATTCTCAAGTATGTTTCATTTAATTGTGCAATAAATGCCTAATCTCTTCCTCCATCTGAAGCTATTATGGCGTTAAAATTAACAATTATGCAGCAATGCGCCGGGGTCCATAGAAATCACCCCAGATAACTAGACATATATAAATCATTCATGAGAACAATTTCTGAAAAGAGACGGAGGGGAAAAAAATTGTGTTGAAAATGACATTGGGAAGCCAAGGGCCCAGCCTGTGAGAAGATAGTAACACCTTTAAAAAATCTTTCTTTTTCTTTCCTTTTTTGTTATTATTATTTTATTAATTGTGTATGTGGCATAGCCCTCCCCCCCCCCCCACTTCTATTAGCCTGACAGATATTTTCAGAATTAATTAACTGTTAGCTCTGAGGATAAATTGTTCATTATCAATTTCCTGCCCCCTCTCTCTTTCTTTCCTTTTATAGTTATTTCTTTTTCTTTCAGGCCAACAATTACACTCCCTGCCTTTCTCCAGCAGCTCCTGTTCTGCACAGCTATCCAAATGGGGAAACTGCTTTCTTTCTCTTTCAGGCCTATTCACTTCTCTTCTCCCTTTTGTGGGATTTAATAACCATGGCTGATAGGCTCACGCTGGACGGAGAGGTTAAGTTTGTTGCCTCAGCACTTTGCTGACAGGGGACAGCGCAGGAATTCTGTAACTTCTAACCAGCCCTGCGGGACTGCCTTTGGCCTGGCCCACACAGGCACAGCCTGAAAAGAATGCCCAGAAGAAACCCTGAAGCCCCAAGCATGTTGCTTGGCTAACTGCACTTCCATTGGTGCAGTTAAAGCCCGCCTCCATCTTTTAAAACATTCCTGAGCCCTAAGAGCTCACCAGCAAGCAACCTCCAGCCCACTGCCTCCCCTCAGCGCAGGCATGCATATGCATAAACAAATGCACGCTCCGAGCGGGGTCAGAAAACCAAGTGCCCACAGAGACAGGCAGGAAATAAAAATAAATGAGTGAACCTGGTGGGATAGGGACTGTGCAAATTGAGATCCTGTGCCCTGCCTGAAGGGGGCAGCTGCTACCCAGTTTCCAGGGATTTTCGGAAACGTGGGCCCCATGTGGACAATTCTTCTGGTATTTCAGGAGCCCTCTGAAGAAAGGGTTTAATGTGGAACCTACCAATTAATTGGTGATAATCAATTTAGAAAAATTTAAGACATAGTGTAGGCTGAATAAAACTCATGGGCAGGATGGATTCTGACTGGGGCTGTTAATTGAGGTCCCTGCTCTAAAGGGTTGATATTGGTCCAACAAAAGGTTTCTAAAAAAGACACACCCATTACACTGTCCCTTGGCTGTGCAGGGCTTCACAGGCCCCAGGCTTGGGTCTTTGGGGTCTGACAAATGCCTGAGGTTGTTCTGAAGGTGGAACACCATAATGATGAGGGTTTTGGAGGGCGGGGGGGTGAAGTTTGATTTCCTGCCAACGGTCACCAATTCTAAATCATCATTGTAAACACTGAAGAATCATCAGGGTTACAGTTAAGGTGTGGCAAGTCCATTGGCACCCATGTTCCTAATGATTTCACAGATGGTTCGGCTAAGTGTTCACTGAGGGCTCATGATATTTAGAATCCACATGGGCTTGGTGTAATGATATCAAGCATATAGACTCTATTAATGATAGTTAACATTTATTGAGAGCTTACTAAATATTAGGCCCAGATTCACGAAATCAATATCGATTAACTGGTTTACTCTTTTTCATGACCTTATTAGATAGGCATTATTATAATTTCCATTTTATAGATGAAAAAAATCAAGAAGTTAAGGAACATGCCCCAGATCAGTTAGCATAAATGGTCAAGGCAGGATTCAAACCCATGACCATCTGACTCCAGAGCTTGAGCTCTTAGCCATTATGCTAAAATGCCTTCTTGCCTGGCACCTGGTAGGACTGAGTGAGATATACAAAGGTAGGACATGACTGGAAAAAATTGAGCAAATCATAGCAACAAAAGCACATCTGTACAGAACTAAACAGTCAAAAAATGTTTTAATGTTCATTATCTAACTTGGAGACCAGTTTTAACTACTATGGTCAAAGACACTGATAAACAGCTTCAATATCTTTGTACTTTTCTATATACCTTAAGATTATTTTAAAAAAATTAACTACTGGAGATGGAATTCTTTGACCAAAGGGCACACAAAATTGTAAGGATTTTAAATATAAACTGTTGAATTGCCCTCCAGATAAGATGTATGCATATCCCCCACCAACAGTTCTGCCATCATTCTTAATGGCTATGTATTAATCCACCTGCAAGGATGGAGAGATACGTCAAACTTAAAGGTTTTTATCTAGGTTTTATTTGACTCTCTCTTGTAAAACTAACTTTGGTTCTTTCTCCCAAAGTTAAGTGAAAAGCAACCTCAATCCACGCTGAAACTTCCCCATAGAATAAAAACAATAAGGCTGTCACTTTGGGACATGGGGAAGTCTGGCATCCAAATCCCTTATGAGAGTCTTTCTTTCATTTCTATATTCTTTAATTATCTGCTTATATGAATAAGAGAGTGGGAATTGTGTTACCTTTGTAGTACTTCCAGCTAGTTATTTGACTATAGTCTTTGTCTCTTTTCTTTTTTCTTATTTTTTTCTATTTTCTTTTATTGGAGAAATTGTAGGTTTACAGAACAATCATGCCTGAAACAGAGGGTTCCTATATACCACCCTATTATTAACACTTTGCATTTTTATGAAAAAAACGTGATCCCTGGTTTTCTCCTCCAGCAGAGAAGATGCATGGTGCCTCCACATTTGCATATATGTGGCCTGCAACTACCTATAGTGACATTTCAATTCAGAGTTTTGTGATTTTCCTGGCTAATACGATCTCAGCTATTCACCCAATTTTGTTACCAAACTCCTGACTCAGACTTTTAACTCTGTAAGTTTTGTTTAAAGATGTAATACCTGTTAAAGAGACACATTTAACATTTAAAGAGGATATCTATTTCTAAACAATAAACACACAGAGCCTACTTTAGATTGTGGAATGTTTATCTCACCCCTGGAGGTCTTTAAAAACCGGATAATAATAAAAGCTGACATTATTGAGCACTTATGATCTGCGAGGCACAGTGTGTTGCAAGCATTTATTTGCTTTCACAGTAATCCTATGAGGTAGCTATTCTGTTTTTTTTTTACCCTTTTTAACAGATCAAGGAACCAAAGCTTAGGCAGTTTAAGTAATTTGCCCAAGGTCACACAGGTTGCAAACGAAAGAACCTGTACCCACCACACACCTGTCTCTTAATCACTGTCACCATTGTCTGATACTGCACAATGTCTTGACTGGTGTTGCAAACAGTCGGAGGGACAAAAGGCATTCGGAATCCTGGCCACAGAGAATTCTGCAGTGGGTGCAGAAGCCCTTCCGCACATAGAGCCCATATGCATTTTGAGACGTAAATGTTTGCTTTTGAGACCCATTCAGCAACCTGACGGGACACCAGTATTGGGGACATCAGAGGCATAGAGTCTGACCCTCCCAAGGACTGCACAGCCCGGGTGTCCGGAGAGGGCTCTCGGAGCCTGCTGTGATCCGGAGAATGGTAATATATTCCTCTCAGAGGCAGAATTCAGGGGCAACACGTTATTACCTTTCCTAGCAATTGTTTTGTTTAATTTCCATTTTAAAATTTATTTCCTGTGAGAATGAAATGACTGGAATTCATTTGTGCTAGGGAGGGCAGGTGAATTTCTTATTAACTCTCCCAGGTAATGGGCAGCTGCAGCTTGGGCAGCGGGGAGGACTTGAATTACTCAGGGCTGGGGGCGGGGTGCACGCAGGGGGCGTGATTGATGCGGTGTTCAGCGGGGGCCGGGAGGCAGGTGTGCGGTGGTCTGCAGCCGAGCACACTGGTGGAGGTAATATACAAAACTCTAGACTAGGCAACTCTTTGTAGTGGGGGCGTGGGGGTGGGGGCATTCCTGTCTTTCCCCCTGTCCAGAACAGAGAACTTACTAAGGAAAAAATAAATAAAAGATTTTAAGCAGTTGTAAGAATCGCTTCTTTGGAACAAAGTTTATCTCTTGGCCTATGGCAGGCAGGTTATAAGATGAAGTGGTGTGGATTGAATGTTGAGGGTTTTTATAAAGGGGCAAAGGACCTGCGGTTGTGTCGGGGACAAAGCCATGGAAGGTGTGCAGGACAGCTTGCACCTTCCACTGCCTGTGGATATGACTGAGGGAGACCCCGGGCCACCGGGACTTTATTCTGCTGTGACCTTAGCACTCCTTTCCCTGGTATCATTATCGTTGGGCAGGCTCAGTGGCCCAGACCCCGTAGGTTCAACCCCTCAGAGCCTACCCCCTCAGCACTCTCTTTCAATCAGTGGCCAAGGATCGTCCACGGTGTACCTGGTGTCTATTGGTGTCTATTTTTTCTTTTTCTTTTTAATATATTTTTTATTTTACAAACAAACCTTCTCCTTCCCTCCATCCCTTCATAACCTCTGCTTTCTAACTCTGTGAACTTGCTATTTCTAGTCATCTCTTAGAAGAAATATCATATGATTTTTGTGTTTATGGGCCCTGCTTATTTCACTGAACATAAGGCTTTCAAGCTTCTGCCATGTTGCAGCATATCTTGTAACTTTATTTTTTCTGCTGGCTGAATAATGCTCCATTGTGTATATATATCACATTTTGTTTATCCATCCATTTGTTGATTGACCCTTGGGTCATTTCCACCTTTTGTCTCTTGTGAATAATACTGCTATGAACATTGGTGTACAAGTATCTCTTTGAGACCCTGTTTTCACTTTCTTTGGGTGCATACCTAGAAGTGGAATTGCGCAATCATATGGTAATTCTATATTTAACTTTTTGAGGAACCACCATGTTGCTTTCCACAGTAGCTGCATCATTTAACTTTCCTAGCAACAATGCACTAGAGTCCTAATTTTTTCTCATCCCAAACACTTGTTGTTTTCCATTTTTTAAATAATAGCCATCCTTGTGGGTGTGAAGTGGTTTCTCACTGTTGTTTTGATTTGCCTTTCCCTAATGGCTAATGATGTTGAGCATCCTTTCATGTGTTTATTGGCCATTTGTTTATCTTCTTTGGAGAAATATCTATTCAAGGCATTTGCCCATTTTTAAAGAATAGGCTT
The DNA here is from genome assembly GCA_026826555.1 of Tolypeutes matacus. Lineage (NCBI taxonomy): Eukaryota > Metazoa > Chordata > Mammalia > Cingulata > Chlamyphoridae > Tolypeutes > Tolypeutes matacus. The sequence continues at coordinate 96,350,261 of JAKSZT010053887.1, forward strand.
TTAATCTTCTTATTGTTTCACTGAAAAAAGTTCTTTATATATTCTGGACATTAAGTCCTTATCTGATACATAGTTTCCAAATATTTTCTCCCATTCTGTAGCTTGTCTTTTTACTTTCTTGATAATTTCCTTCAAAGCATAAAAATTTTTATTTTGATGAGGTCAAATTTATCTATTTTTTCTTTTGTTGCCTGTGCTTTTGATGTCACATCTAAGAATCCAAATTCCAGGTCATGAAGATTTACCCTTATGTTATCTTCTAAGAGTTTTATAGATTTTGCTCTTATTTTTAGGTCCTTGATCCATTTTGATCAACCGCCCTTCTTGCCACTGTCTGTTCAAATGTCACTGGCTTTCATTCCCTTAAGTCCAGTGGCAAGATATATCTTCCAGGACCAGACAGCCCATAGAAATGAAGGGCAAATAATAAATGGTGTCCAACACTCAGTCTCAATGTGGTAGAGAAAATGCAGACTCTCATGGACTCTGGAGAATTACAAAGCACATACCCTCTGTCAAGGGGCAGCTGCTGCTCTGACCCAGCCAATGTTTCCATGCAGGAAATTTTTTCCATCATTTTTAGGAAATGATGATTCCTGAGAAAAAATCAGTTGAGAAATTGGCAAAATAAGAAAAAGTATAAAGCTTTGGCAAGAATTAAAGTTTAACAATCAACACAGGGGCATAACTTGTCCCAAGGAATCTACTGATGTCAAGTAAAAAACAAGAACAGGAAATGCTGATGTGGAGCCAGAAAGTTAAGGTCTGCTTTTCTGGGAACAAGTACAGGGCCATGTAAGAAAGAAGCAACTGAGATCTAATTAATGCCTATGATCTAATCAGTGAGCCTTGCTTATAGCTGTCACCATGCTTTGTGTGTGTTTGTGGTCCTGTCTGCTGCTTGCAGTGTCCTTTCTGCAAAAAATAAATATGAATAAGTTTATATGAACAGTATACTAATACAAATCCTATGAATGGTGGAGTTCCAAGTTTGGAAGCAAAGTAAGTCCTTAATTTGGCAATTTTGACATATAGTTCTGTGTGGCACTATTAACCTTGGAAGGATATCTAAATGTTACATTATTCGAATACTATCCTGTGATTTTTCCCGGTCTTTTCCAGTGTTCACTATGGCCTACATTTAATTGTAAATACTAGCAAACTTATTATTTCTTACTTATTGAACAAAAATTTTTTTAAATACCCATAATAATGAGTTATGAGTATGAAGAATTTTGAAAGTATCTTAAAATAATATGATTTGGGGGAAATTTCTAAGAATTCCAATTTCTTTTTCCTGAATCCCGAAGATTAATATCCCCGGGGAATTTTGAAACACTAGACTCCAGCTGATTGTTGCCAGACTTCACAGCACAAGAGAAGTAAAAAATACGGACATTTATGTAAAAATCTCCCAATTTAAAAATTGGAATATGTTACAATTTTCAATTTTATTCTTGAGATCAGTGTGTTGATCTCGACTCTTCCTCTGTTTCGAATGCCTTTCTGCTCTCCCCATTTCTAAACCTACCAATAACATCATTCTCATTTTTCAGTCCATTTCTTTCAGGTGTCCCCCCCTTCAGAAAGTCTTCTTCTTCACCCTCCACCCCTCAACCTTTCAGAGCACTCTAGGCCATTACTGTGCCCTCCTGGGCACCGGTAATATCTGGGTACACATCTAATAGCAGAATTTAGAGTCTTGCCTGGATGACCCTGTGCTGCATCCATACTTGTACCTCCCACAGCATCTGGACACTGCAGGGACTCAATAAATATGGGGGAAAGAAAGCAGATATCTGGATTACAAATCCATAAATCCTAGATCCTGACCCATGAGAAATTATCATCAGATGAAATATAACATTTCTATCAGGGGCCACTTTCTGGGAATGAAGGTTGGCCAAAGGCCAAACAGGGAATTGCAATTAGCAAATTCATGAATATCCTGTTTACATTTCAAACAAGCTCATAGCTTGGTTTCTGTACCTAAAGGATTGTGCTTTATTTATAGACCACTAATGACTGTTAATAAGTGGAATTGTGGTTGAATTTCATGACTGTTACAACTGGGGAACAAACTCAATCTGCTCTCTTGTATGAAAATTACTCTGATTAGAGCATAATGACTAACTAAAGAGGCATTTGTACACTCAATTGCAGGGCAGAGAAGGCTAATGAGTTCACCGGCTCAGGCTCCGTTCTTCTAGGAGACAGTAGAAGGGAACTTTTGGTCTTCAGACACAATGGTCCAGTTCTTCAGAGGTCCCAGCTGACTTCCTATGATGCTACTGTCCAGGACACTCTCCTTGTAAGAGCAGGAAGTTAACCGTTTGTGTTTCCTTCACATCCATCACGGAGACTTGAACTTAGTGGGTGTTTAATAAATGTCAAAAAGAATTCTCGGGTGCGGATGTGGCTCAAATGGTTGGGCATCCATCTGCAATATGGAGGGACCTGGGTTCGATCCCCGGGACCTCCCGGTAAAATAAAAAAAATATATAGAGAAGGCGCATGGGCTGCCAGGCTCTGTGTGTTGGTGAGCTGCCAGGCCCCAGGAGCCATGCAGCAAGATGATGATGCAACAAGAGAGAGACGCAGGGGAGAGACAAGACAAGATGCTCCGAAAGCTCCGGAAGCCAGGAGTTGAGGTGGCACAGGTGGCAGAATACCTCTCTCCTACATTGGAAGTCTCCAGGATCGAATCCTGGTGAAGACTGGAGGAGGATGAGAAGAGATGGCAGGAAACAGACACAGAGAATTGCCCAGCGAATGGACACGATACAGCAAATGGGGAAGGGAGGGGTTAAAATGGATAGAGTAAATAAATAAATCTTAAAAAAAAAAAAAAAAAAAAGAATTCTCTTCATCTTATTTTCTCCTACTATTTATTCGGGTCAAACATTACTATATCCATACTGTGTATTAAGAGCTAAGATACAGAGAGAAATAGAACATGGCCCCTTTCCTTAAAAAGTGAATAGACAAATATATGGCAACATATAATTCAGTGTGATAAATGCTAGAACAACTGAGGACCCGATCATGTTGGGCATTTTCCACTGTATCTTGTACTCAACTTTAATTAAGTTCTCAACTACTCTCTATTGGAGTTCATTGTTTTCTCATCAGTAGCCCCCAATACACTGTGAGCAACTTCAGGGTAGAAAATGTGCTTTATACCATTTTGTGACCTGATGTTGACTCAAGCTAGTACTCAATAGGCTTTCAATAAGGGTCAAAAGAATGAACAAATGAGTGAGAGTGTCATGGATCTTTCAGAACTCTGATACTTTAAGCTCGCTTTGCCTTCAGCAAATGGAAGGAGCACAGCAGCCCATTTGGAAGGCTTCCAGGATGGGGGATCTATTGGAGACCCAAAAAAGCATGCTCAGCCTCACTGGGAAGCTGCAGGAATCAGCGCTTGGTCTGAGAAGTCAACATGGCCTCTAGCTTGCTGCAAGGCAAGTGGTGCCTCCATGCCCAGAGCCTCATCTGAAACGATGCACTGTAAATTGCTATACTAACATCCTACTGATCCAGTGAAGGTCATGTTGTTGGCACAGATTGGCTTCTCCAGGACCCATGAACTCCTGAAACCTTGTCCAATCAAGCATCCAAGCCTGCAAAGCTGAGGATCAGGCCTTGGAGCCATAAGGATCACGTGAGTCAGAACTGTCTGTGTTTCCGCTTCCATCATTTACAGGAGGAGGGAAAATGAAGCCAACAAAGAAAAACAAAGTCAAGAGTTGGTGCCCTCGTAACACGGTTCCAACTCCTGGATCTTGCTGTGCCTGAAAATAGCTATCCTCTGGATACTAGTTACAGGAACCAATAAATTCCTCCCCTTTCTGTTTCTTAGTTTAAGCTGGTTTCTCGCACTTGTATCCAAGAGAACCCTGAATAATATACTCTGATATTTCTACTTCTAGGAACTTCTTCAGCTTCTTAGAAAACATCAGCATAAGTTAAGGACCTGTGCTTTGGAGTGAGACAAATCTGGTCTCAAACTCTGACCACTGCATTGTTGAGTCTCTTTCTTCCTGGGGCTCAGCCTCTTATCCTAACTAATACACCAAGAAAAAAACGATTCAGGCCTGAAGTGAGGTAGTGGCAGTGAGGACAGAAAGAGGGGCCAGATTTGAACGTTTTCCAGGAATTAGCATGGACAGAATGTGGTAGTTTATTCTATGTGTGGAGTAAGAGTCGGGGCAGTTGAGGGTAAACCCTGGTTTCTGGATTGAGTGACTGGTGGATGGAGGTGCTTCATGCACCCCCAATTGACCCCCATACCAGCAGACTTCCAGATGGGCTGCTCCGTGCCTTCTGTTCTATGAAGGCAAAGTGTCAGAGCTCTAGAAGGCCCATGGCACTTTCACCCATTTATTTGTTCAACTCTTATTGAAAGCTTACTGTGCTGGCTTGAGCTAGCACCAGGACAGAAATGGTCTTGGCACATTCTCTGCCCTCAAGTTGCTTAGCATTTAGTGGGGATAGAGGTAGTGGGGGTGACTGGTGAAAAAAACAATGCACTCCAATAGAGAGCAGCTGAAGGTCTTAATTAAAATTACATAGACCTGCATACTCTGATATTGCCATCTTGAAATTCTTAGTAAAATTTGAACAAGGGCCCTGCATTTTTGTTTTGCACCAGGCCCCACAAATTACGTAGACAGTCCTGGTAGTGTCACTCATTTAGAATGAACCTGATAGCAGTAGAGTTTGGGGTTGAAGGATAATGGATTTGGGTAGGGCATCTAAAGAGGGGAGGCTGACGGCAATGGTCTGGGATAGCTGGGCGGCACTAGGAGTTGTTGGACTTCTAGAGTTTGTAGGATAAGGTTTGTAAATTTCCTTTGTGCCCCTCAGAGCCATTATAATGGAAACATGGGCATCACAATCTCTTGAGGGAGTGCTTGCATGAAGACCACACTGGAATGTAACCAGAACAAGTTTGTGGGAGACAGAGCTAGAGAGCTAGGATACAAATTGAGGCCACTTTCTGGATGGAGGTTTATAGAATGAAGGTTAATAGTCTCAATATCTTGCCCATACAGATGCTGTGGAAAGAACAGAAATGACTGCCCTTAATCTGCTACTGTATTCCTTGGCAGATAATATTTTATTTGTTTGTTTTTATTCCAGCAATTTGACAGTTTGACTGTGGATACTGTTTCTCTCTTGCAACAGGAGTAGAAGCAGTGCTCTAGGGCTCATGGGGAAATGCCCAATATTTAATTTTGAGAACAAGAAAAAAAAATGCCCTTTGATTGATTTAGTTTGTGAGCCAGAGCATTTTGAGATATAGTGCAGAGGGTACAGGCTTTAAGGTCAGGCATCTCAGGTTCAAACCCAAGTTCCACCAGGTGCAAGCTGAGCGACCTTGGGCAAGTCAATGAATGTTTCTGAGCATCTGTTTCCTTATCTATTAATTCATGCACCTTACAGGGTTTTGGTAAGGATTGGAAGTCACCTGTGAGTGAAAGGATGTTGATTTGGTTGACAAAGCTGGAAGAATGGCTAAGTGCTCACATATTTTAAAGAGATCTCCAAAGGGTTTCCTAAAAGGTGGCCAAACTGCTCCAGTAAACATCAGGGTGCATTGAAGACAATTCTTGGAAGGGAATTTGTAGGCACAGAGGGGGAAGAAAGGAGGGGCAGGGGTGCATTTCTCCTACCTCAGCCAAGTGAGGAACAGCCCAGAAGAATGTCTTCAAGAGACTGCAGGTACTTAAGAGAGGGGGGAGACCCTCTTTTCGCTTCCTGTGCCACTGGCAGAGTGTGGCTCAAGAGAGTTCAAGGAGACCTTCCCATATGCCCTGGAATTAGAAATGCCTGGAAACTGCTGCCTGGAGGTTGAGAGGGAAGAGTGGCTGGAGACAGGGCAGCTGAAGGGGTGGCCAAAAATTAGCGCGCTTTCCTGAGGGTTCCGGGGCTGCCTCGGGAAGTGACCAGGCAAGAGTTGTCTTGAAAAGACCAATACGAGAGAGTCATTTTCTGAAGAAGATATGTCCTGGAACACTCCAGGACTGCATCACTGAAGCAAGAACTTAGGGCATTGGCAAAAGTTCAACTGAAAAGAACATCACCTTCATCAGAAGATGAGGCAGTGTACAAGTCCCCATCTGTGTGTTGGGACCTCCGTGACAGAGAGGGACAGGTTTTGGGTTCCTACATTGACAAGGACATTTAACTTAGTCCCCGATAAGTTAGAAAGGTATTTGCCCACTTTCCTTCAATTCCTGCTCTCTGATCTGATCCCAGAGAGGTAAGAAGATGGAGGGTGGTGGATCAAAGAAAAATAAAAAATCCTACCACTCCCCCTTACTCCATTGCAATGCTTAGACTTGAACTTAGAGGTGACTGGGATGGGGGCAGGCAAAGAGGTAGAAGACAAGATGTAAATGGGATGAAAGATTTAAATTGGATGAAATATTTGATTTAGATTAGAGTTGATTTTTTTGTGTGGAAAATTTAAAACTTATACAAAAGTAGAAAGAACAGTATGATAAATTCTCATATACGTATCACCCAGCTTCTATAATTATCAATTTGTGGCCCATCTTGTTTCATCTATAACCCCATCTACTCCCTGCCCCCTGGATTATTTTGAGACAAGTACTAGACATCATACCATTTAATCTTATGAAGTTTTCAGTCTGTCTTTCTAAGATATAAAGACTCAGTGTAAGCATAACCACAATATAATTATTACACTTACATATTTGGCAATAATTCCTTAATATCATCAAATATCCAATCAGGTGTGTAAATTTACCCAACTGTCTCATGACACTTTTATAGTGAGCTTGTTTAAATTAGGATCCAAAGTCTATATATTGCATTTGGTTGTTTTATCTTTTAAAGGTCATTAAAGGTATTTCTTTTTTTTTTTTTTGTTATTACTTTCTTTTTTTTTTTTATTTGAAAATTTATTTGATTAAATCAAAGAAAGAAGTACATTATTGATTTTAAAACCCTAAATTCAATTAGAAATGTGAATATATAAACTAAATAACATTAATCCATAGGCCAGAATTATGTACAGTGTAGTATCATAGGAATTACAACTAAATTCAGGAAGACAACCTACAGTTCCATTAACATTGTTTGAATATTATACTGGAAAGTGTGTTCAATACAAATAGAGATGCGAATATTCTCACTGTCCTGATTCTGTGATAATCAGGGTGGGCTAAACATTCGCTATATTAGAAACCATGCATGTGTCCCCAGACCTCGTTTTCCTCCCTAGGTCTGGTTTTTAGAATGCTGGTGATAAACTAAGCCTGATTTATTATATGTCCATCCTGTATGGGAAAAGACTGTAACTCTAGGTATCTCTGGTCAACCTTAAGAGATATAGCAGGGGGCTATTACTGGTTGGCGTCCATCTCCCATATGGAGGGACCTGGGTTCGATCCCTGGGACCTCCTGGTAAAAATTTAAAAAATATATAGAAGGTGCATGGGCCGCCAGGCCCTGTGCGCGGGCGCACCACCAGTTCCCGCGAGCCACACAGCAAGATGATGACATAATAGGAGAGTGACACAAGGGAGAGGCAAGATGAGACGCACCGAAAAACCAGCAACTAAGGTTGCGCGGGCAGGATGCCTCTCTCCTACATCAGAGATTCCAAGGATTGAATCTCAGTGAAGACAGGAGGAGAAGGATGAGAAGAGAGGGCAGAAAATGGACACAGAGTTGCCCAGCGAATGGACACAGAAACAGCAAAAACGGGGGGGAGGGGGAAGGGGTGTAAAAATGGATAAAAGTAAATAAATAAATAAATCCTTAAAAAAGAATAAATAAATAAATAAAAATAAAATAAAATAAAATAAAAAAATAATGAATAAAATACCAAAAATTCCAAAAATTTTTGAAATAATAAAAAATAATTAAAAAAAAAATACAAATAGAGAAGGGAAAGATACCAAGACATAACATTAGATACAAAAATTAGCAACCTTCAATTGTAATAGACATCAATGAGTAAAAATCCAGTGAACCAATGAGTTCAAAGAGTGACCCCTTTTACACCAGAGCAGAATATATAAATGGAAGTACCTTTTAAAATGTTTACAATGAGCTTGTATTTCTCATTAAAAAACTAAACATGTATTACAACTGGAATCTTTACTCACTGAGATTTGGCAATTTTTTGTCTTGTGATATCTAATTTTGGTATCTTCATTTCTAGTCCCATAACTCACTTTGTTTTAACTCTGCAAGAAATACGAATTGAAATTATTCCTCCCAACTGTATTTGTTTCACCAATATAAAGTTACATTTCACTGTTCTGTTTCCACATCTTTCTGTATAGCTGAGAATTTATTTCTTTGCTTCCAGTGTGTTTTTTTTTTTTTTCCACCTCATTGTTATAATTTCTTGCATTGCAAGAATCACCATATGAGAGCAAGAGAATACCATCAAGTCCACTCTAGTCCATAGTTCTTCCCCCAATCCAGAGGCGACTGGGATGGTGATGTCCACTCCAACTTCTTAAAAGATACTGTGATTACATAAATGTAACATAGACTATATAGGGGATTCCCATATGCCCTACTCCCAAACCTCCCACATTTTCCCACATTGGCAACATCTTTCATTAGTGTGGTACATTCATTGCAATTGATAAACACATTTTGTCTTTTAAGATGCTTTTAATCTATTGTTTTGCCATGCTTCTTTTTTAATTCTCTTGGAATTTATCTGTTAAAGAAATTGTGTCACACACACTACAGTTTCTCAACTTCTGAATTTTCCTATGCACTCCCATTTTGAGAACATTTCTCTATACACTGGTAGTTAGATCTAGAGGCTTGATCTGCTTCAGGTCTGAGTTTTCATAAGACATGTTATATTGGAAGTGTTATATACTTCCACCAAGAGACACACATCTGGTTTGGACTGGACTTTTTGATAGCAGAAAATAAGAATTTTATTATGTGAAAGTGACTAGTGAGCTATGGAATCTACCTGGGATGCCAAAGAGAAGCATGGAAAGAAGACCTGATGCTGGGTTTTTGAGGTCAGTGGTACAAAAAGACGAAAGGTGTTTCTGGACTATAACTTAATAATAACATAGAGCAAAAGCTCTATTGCCAGAATGCTATGGTTCAAATCCAAGCTCCATTATTTACTAGCTGTGTGACCTTAGGCAAGTGATTTAACCTCTCCGAGACTCACTTTCCTCATCTGTGAAGTAGAGATAATAGTGGAGTGGGAAGGCTGAGTAAATTAATAGAAGGTCAACCATTGATGACAGTAGCCAGCACATGGCAAGTACCACATGCGTTTGCTGTTACTGCCGTGGATGCCGCTACTGCTGTTTTTGTTAACCTTCCCGGTGTTAGTAGGTATTCAACAAATGTTAGCTGGTTATATACAAGTTTTTATATATCTTCAGATAACGTGATATTGGTGGTCTTAACAGGAACCAAGGTGGTTAATATGTATCAAATCCAGTCTTTGGCAAATAATGAGTAGGAGAGAGTTGAAGTTTGTCGTTTTCCTCTTCCCATTATCCCCCCGCCCCACCGACGTGTTTTCTAATCACTAGCATCCTTTGGCAGCCTGAAGTACAGTGTGGAAGTGGCCTGGCCCCTTTGGACGGGAGTTGTCATCTCAGCTCTGCTAGGGACTTCATGAGTCTTCTTGGGGAAATCCAGGCAACTCTGCATCTTAGTGTCTGCATCTGCAAAATTATAGAGGAGCCAAATTTCTGTTCTTAAAATGCATAAAACCTGTAACAGAGCTTTTCTCTGAACAGACCTTTTGGTGGACAAAGAAACTTGGCTAGTCAACCTAAATATATCCCACCCTTTCCCCACTAAAATTAGGATTTCCCCCTTACATTGCAACTCTTCTACCCTCTTTCTAGGATGGGTGCAGATCCCCGCTTCAGGTTGGTAGAGACACAAAGAGACGGGGAGATGAGGGGGTAAATATCCCACATCTTGATCTACTCTGAGTGCTAAAACATGATTTTTAAATTAAAGCCATTTATTTAAATTTATTAACAAAGACCTAAGCTACATTTAATTTTTTTTTTCCTGGCATGGTTTAAAATGCTTTACAAATATTAACCAGCATAATTCTTACAACTACCCTGTGAGGTAGGTATTACTATTATTCCAACTTTACATATATGGAAACTGAGACACATAGATTTTAACCTGCCCAAAGTCACATGGCTAAGGACTAAGTATATTAAAAATAAAAGTTAAAAAAACATCTCATAAGAACTTAAAGTAGATATGTGTCAAAATTTAACTCTTTATGAGGGAGCCACCAGGATGGTACAGGAAGCTCAAAGAGCATTTGAAGAACAGACATTTATATAATCAGTTGAGGAAGGTATAATAAAGTATTAGTTTGCTAAATTAGAGACAAACAGGTTCATATCTTATAGGGCAATAAAGCTGTAACCTTTGGAGTTATCTTCTCTATCAAACAGAAACTACTTGCATCTCTACTGACAAAAATCTATAAGTTAACACATAACCATACAGAGTCTAAGCCATAATAAATAATAAATAGTAACTTAAAAGATGGTTATTCCCCTAGAGAATTAAATTGTCCTCCAGTGGGCATATTAGATGATGCTCCAGGTTAAAATTGGAAAGAGATACAGTTATCCTTTCACCTTGTTTCCAAGTTTTGGATTAAAAACTGGCCGTTTGGTTATTAGAATTCAAATCAGAACCAACTCATTATGTTGCATCACTGAGTGACAGGATTTCTCACCTCACAATTAAGCCATGGCCAATAAGAATTTGTAGGTATAAGAAAGAACAATATCCACAATCTCCAAGGGAGCAGCAATAGTCCTCTGAGTGTAGGGATAGTCCCTGTCAAAATAGGATGACCCACTGATGTTTTTTTTTTTTTTTAATTTATTTTTTTTTTATTTTTATTTTTTATTGATGACTACCCTTGTGAGTCTTTGCTCTTGTAAATGAGACTTAGCCTGCAGTTGTGGGGTGCCTAAGGGTTGCCACCTGAGAGCCTCCTTGTTGCTCAAATGTGGCCTCTCTCTAAGCCAAACTCAGCATATGATTGCATTACCTTCCCCCCAACGTGGGACATGACTCCCGGGGATGAGCCTCCCTGGCAACGAGGGATTAATACCAAGTGCCAACTGGCAGCTTTGTGCAGTGGCAGTATCGTAGCCAATGAGGTTTATCCGAGGCACGATTATTGCTAATTGAAAACTTTTCCCAAGTGCCAACTGGCAACACAACTGGAAAAAGACCTTGAATAAAAGGGGGAAATGGTAAAGACAAATGAGTTCAAGTGGCTAAGAGACTTCAAAGAGAGTCGGGAGGTCATCCCAGAGGTAAC
>JAKSZT010053887.1:96366607-96569620 GCA_026826555.1 Tolypeutes matacus
TTTTTTTTTTCTTGGAAAGATGAAACATTATCCAAATTTATATACAGCACTGATTGTGGCAGTGGCTGATTATTCTGAGAAGATGACTGAGGACAGAGAGTTTGTGGATGCACCTAAGAGGCCCTCATGCGTTCACTCATGGGAGTCATCCTTCTCCATTTAGGGGAATGGGTACTAACTGTGGTTTCTTTTTTTAAAATTTTTTTTTAAAGATTTATTTTATTTATTTATTCCACCCCTCCCCACCATTGCTTTTGTGCTTGCTGTCTGCTCTCTGTATGTTCTTCTGTGTCTGCTTGTCTTTCTTTAGGTGGCACTGGGAACCGATCCTGGGACCTTCTGGAGTAGGAGAGAGGTGCTAAATCTCTTGTGCCACCTCGGCCCCCCTGGTCTGCTGTGTCTCTTGTTGTCTCTCCTCTGTGTCTCTTTTTGCTGCATCATTTTGCTGAGCCAGCTCTCTGCACAGGCCGGCACTCCTGCACGGGCCAGCTCTCCGCTTAGGCTAGCTCGCTGTGTGGGCCAGCTTGCCTTCACCAGGAGGCTCTGGGAATTGAACCCTGGTAGATGGGAGCCCAATCACTTGAGCCACATCCACTCCCTGAGCTGTGGTTTCTTAAAGATGAATGGCAAGCAGATTTATTATGCTTGTCTAAAAATATTATATAAACAACAATTATCAACTACTATATAAAGAGTTTATTGTTGACTGGGGCCTGGCTGGTGGGAATGGGAGAGTGGATGTGGTATAGAGACATATACTGAATGCAGTAATTTATTTATTTCTAAGAAAACAGATCCACTGAGTATCTTTCAATATGCTACATTCTCTAGAGATTTTTTTCAAAACCCTGTGGTCTGTCCTTTTCAGCTTAGTTATTTAATTCCTGCTGCCCCTTTCTTGATTCTGGGAATGTATTATCAGAAGGGTTGGTTTTTATCAATTCCCTCTCACTCATTATTACTGGAACTATTTTTAAAATCTTCCATTTCTGTGGGCTTATTTGGGTATAATTCATAGAATAATTATACCTCCTGTGACTTCTCTGTTGCTAAGTGTGCCTAACACAGAAAGAAGAGTATTTTCTAGCTAGAAAGGGGGCAAGTCACCACCACTCTTCTCTGCCTTTTCCCAGGAACCCTGGATTTCCTATTACAACTTGGTCTCAAATGTGTTTCCTGACAGAAGAGCAGATAGCCAGGGAAGGTGACTCTACCAGTTTGCAGATGTGTATCCTGGATGCCACAAGAAAGCAAAGGAGAGAGGGCAAGAAGGGGCATATAATCAGCCTGAGGGTGTGTGAAACTATTGAGGAGATGTGGACGGACCTAGAGAGTGGGGAGAAGGCTTCCCAGAGAACTCTGGCACTATGAGATTAATATATTAGGGTATGGGGTATAGGGTTTAGGGAAGGGAATGGGGGAAAGCAATTTGGGCATTTAAAAAAATGGACCTTTGCCTACATCAAATCCCTTAGCAAAGAACAAATGAGATATGCCACAATCCCAGGGGTGTTTTATTCCCTCCCCAAGGCTCTTTGCTTCCTCCAGCTTGGTATCAATGTCTCCAACGTACTCCATCAAAAGAAATGTTTAAAAATGTCTTTCCAATTAAGACATAATTTCCACACCATTTGGAATTCGTCATTAATTTTTCAGTGTAGTTTATCATTTAAGAAATTTTATTTTGTCAATGTCCTCTTCAGGGAGAAGAGGTACAGTGGGATGTCTACAGCAATCCCTGGTAATGGTGGGAGGCATGGAAGAAGGAGTTAGGGTTTGGGGTCCCAAAATAGCCATTGTATCACATGTAGACAAGACCCAAATGGACTGGAGCTTCAGGGGCCATTTGTCAGCACTGCCCCCACAGTCTCCAACCCACCCCTCAGACAGGCTTCCCACTAGCTATCCCCAGAGAGGCTTAGGGAAATGTTTGAGAAATACTTTTAATCCCAGTTCAGATGAGGATATGGATATGTGTCTTTAGTTTCCAGTGAGCATGTAGTTTTCTTGACTGTGCTGTTTTGTGGAGTTTTGAATTTTTTGCTTCTACCAGAGTTCTTGGTCTCCAATAAAACTTGGGCTGACTTGACCAAAAAAGGAATTTATTGGAAGGATATTGGGCAGATTACAGTATCTACTGTAGGACTGGAGAATTGTTATTGAAAAATAAGCACCCAGGGCCACAGTATAGAGTCTGTTAAAGATACCATTCTCGCATCAGTGCCACCAGTCAGCTACCTCTATGCCATTGGATTGCCTGCCTCAGAAACTCACCTGTATTTCTGATCTTTGTCTCCTTCATGCCCTCAACTGACTGTCTATGATACCCCCTGTGTCTTTTGGGAACTTGCTGTCAGCTAAGCTAGGCAAGATCACTTGACTGGCTGAGCCTGGGTAGCCCATGTGGTAGCTGCAGGTAAGCTGCAAGAGGAAACATTTTCTCTCCTTTAAGATCTGTCTCCCAACTGTCTTGGGATTCCCCCCAAGAAAGAGGGCTGTTTGGATGCAGTAAAAACAAGACAACTCCAAATGTAGTAAAGACCTAAATACAAAGGATAATACAATAAGGTTTCTGACCTAGGAATAGATAAAGATCCCTAAATAGGACACAACAAGCAGTATCCTTAAAAACAGATTGATAAGTTAGGCTTCAATAAAATTAAGAACATCTTCTATTCAACTTAAGACACCATAAAGAGACTGAAAAATTATTAAGTAGGGGGAGAGGGAGAGGGAGAGGGAGTGAGAGAGACAGAGAGACAGAGATCCAGCAAAGCAGTCATATTCAACACATATAAAGAAACTCTACAAATCAATATGAAAAAGAAACAACTCATTTAAAAAATGGGTGTCTTAGTTTGCCAAGGCTGCTATGACAAATATCATACACCAGTTGTCTTAAGTAACAAGAATTTTCATCTCACGGTTTTGGAGGCTAGAAGTTCAAAATCAAGGTCTTGACAGGCCATGTTTTCTCCCAGAGTCTGTACTCTTCTGGTGCTGGCTTGGGCTCCTTGCCTCCTGTCACACAGCAATCTGCCTCTCCTTGTGGCTACTCCTCTCATTTCCACTGACTTCTGGCTTCTGATTCTGGCTTCTACTAACTGACTGACTGTGTCCAAATTTTCTCAATTATAAGGACTCTAGTCATATGGATTAAGGCCCACCTTGATTCAATTTGGCATCATCTAAACAAGATCTTTGAAGATCCTATTCATAAATGAGTCCACACCTTAACTAATAATATCTTCAAAGGTCCTATTTACAAATGGGTTCACAGCCACAGGAACACAGATTAAGATTTGACAATGTCTTTATGGGGAACATGATTCAATCCCCCAAAATGGGCAAAGGACTTGACCATGCACTTCAATGGCCAATAACATTTAAAAAATTCTCAACCTCATTAGTCATCAGAGAAATGCCAGTACAAGCCACAATGAGATATCAGTATACATACCAGAATGGCTAGATTGAAAACAACTAACAGCATCAATTGTTGCTGAGGAAGTGGAGCAACTGGAACTTTTGTATGTTAATGGTGGGATTGATAAAACTATGTTGAAAAAAAGTTTTATCAGAATCTACTAACACACACCTACAAATATAGAGCACTTGCCATTTTTATGAGAAACTTTAAAAAACATTTTTATTGAAGTATAACATACATATTGAAAAATGCACAAATTGGAAGTATAACATACTTGAAGTGTAACATGATGGAGCCTAGAAATTCTGACTTCATCATTTCTAGGTATATAGCCAATGTCTACAATTTAGAAACAACCTTAATGCCCATCAGCAAAATGTGAATAAATTTTGGAATATTCATTCAGTGGAATGCTACTTAGCAATGGTTACACACAACAGCATGAATTAATCTCACAGACATAATATTGAGCAAAAAAAGTCAGAAACAAAAGAGTACATACTGCATGATTCCACATACATGATTTTCAAAAAACAAGTGAAACTAATCGATAGTGATGGAGGTCAGTGCCTTTGGGATACTGACAGGGAGGGCATCCAAGGAAACTTTCTGGGGTGTTGGAAATGTTTTTTATCTTGATCTTGAGCTGTGCACTTAAGATTTGTGCACTTTGCAGTATGTATGTTACACCTTAATAAAAACATTTTTTAAAAGTTTCTCATAAAAATGGCAAGTACCTTATGTTTTTTGTCTCAATAAATATATCCACATGACAATGATTCAAACAGGAAAGAAAAACTTATGAAAATAAACACCCCATTTCTAGTACTTCCCCATATTTAATTTTTGAAACCATGTCTTCTTTTCATTCTTTTGCTATAATTTTAAATAATATGTTTATACCTCAATTTCTTGATTTATAGACCTTAAATAAAATACACGGATTTTCACTATGAATAAAAGATTTGGATCACGTACATAATTTTCTCCCTTCTCTACTCTTAATATTTCATAGTTTTATTATTATTACTATCTGTTTATGTATTGTACCTTTAAATAGTATACATAAATTGTAGTCAGCATATACATAGCCATATCTTGTTTTGCCAACATTTGACAGTATCTCTGTACTACCTATTTTATAAGATAAGGATAATAGTAATCCTACACTTTCTTTCACACTTTCTCCCCAATTCTATCTCCTTCTATTAGCTCACCTTCTCATTTCATTTAATTTTGTCCCCGCAACAACCACCAAGACTTCTGTTACTTGTTCATAGATTGACTTTAAGCAATTAAAGCAATAAATACTATTAATATCATAACTCCTATGTAAATATTGAACTTTCTTGAGTCAAGTAATAGGCTAGAATTTTATTTCCCTTTCTATAGGCTCAATGCAATGATCCCTGAGCTATTAGAATAAAGATGCTTTTAGCATTAAGGTAAAAACAGAAATTATTATATTCCATAAATTGCTGTAGAACATGCATCTTGATTCAGAGAACTAGGAGGTAAAAAGACAAGTATTGTGCAATCTCCCACATCCAAAAAGAACACAAACGGTGGAACACAAATAGGATAAGCAAAATACAAACTGCCATTCAGAATGGAGAAGATTGGTGGACAAAACAGATACTTGTCTGTAGCAATTCTGAAATTCTGTTGGTAGATGTTGTATGGAATCACTATTCTTGGGGGTGAGGAATTGTTATGGGTTGAATTGTGTCCCCCAAAAAGATATGTTGAAGTCCTAACCCTGGTACCTGAAAATGTGACCTTATTTGGAAATAGGCTTTTTCCCCCAGATATAATCAAGTTAAGATGAGTCCTCTCGGATTAGTATGGGCTCTAATCCAATATGACTGGTGCCTTATATGAAGAGACACAGACACATGGAAGAAGGTCATGTGAAGATGGAGGCAGAGATGGGAGTGATGCAGCTATAAGCCAAAGAATGCCAAGGAATACCAAGGATTGCCAGCAACCATCAGAAGCTAGATGAGGCAAGGAAGGATTCTCCCCTACAAATTTCAGAGGGAGCCTAACCCTGCTGACATATTTATTTTGGACTTCTAGCTTCCAGAACTCTGAGACAAGTTCCTGTTGTTTTTAGCCACCTAGTACTTTGTTATGGCAGCCCTAGGAAATGAACATGAGAGTGTTGCTGATTCTGCTTCCTGGAAGAAGGTCGCCATCCATTGCTCTCTGAGATTCTTCCTTGGCCACGTGTGAAGAAGGCTTTGGAAATATGGCCTCCTTAGAGTTTGGGCAGCTTTATTAACCCACTTACTTCCCATATACTACTGGAAATCCAAAGGTTGTTTTAGGTCTCAAATGGTCCTTGCTATTTTGGTCCAGGCACATTTTGGGGAAAAGGGCAATAAATACAGCCTGTTTCTTACCTATTTGGTTCCAGTCAAC
Source organism: Tolypeutes matacus (assembly GCA_026826555.1). Taxonomy (NCBI): domain Eukaryota; kingdom Metazoa; phylum Chordata; class Mammalia; order Cingulata; family Chlamyphoridae; genus Tolypeutes; species Tolypeutes matacus. Next base: position 96,372,462 of record JAKSZT010053887.1, read on the forward strand.
ATCATATGCCAATGGATACACCTACCATTCTGTGAGAGACATGTTCTCTCTGTTTTTCTTTTCTTTTTTCCAGTTTAAATGTGGGTCTCTGCAATCTATCAGACTTAGGTGGGAAAGCCATACCATTAGCTTCATTTCTTTTTTCTGAGCCATTTTGATCAGTGTTCATTGGGTATTTGTCCTGAGACATAATCCATTGAGTTTTGAACAATGGATGTGACAACCATATTTTTTATTTGCTCCTTCTCCTTCTTGCTTCTTTTTCCTCTTTGCCTGGGGGTCCTTATTTGTCTTTCCATTTGTTCCAACAATTATCTTGATGGGGAGCTTGGAATGTGGTGGAACATGATAGGTCATCCACACTTTATTTTAGGGAACACCATATCATTCCCAGAGGGACTCACAAATCAAGAGCTTTAACAGAACATTATTAAACATACCTGAAATTCTGCACCCAGAGCAATAAGGACATGGCATTCCTGTTTATGGTCATAGCACAGTAAGAATTCCACTTCTGATATGGTCACCTTTTCTTAATGTTTCATCAGGAGCCCCGGCTGCCCACTGATCTCTGATTTATGGCAGACAATGAGGCAGAAAGAGCAAAGATCATCTGGTATGTCAACAAGCTGAAGAATGGCTTGACACTCTGGCCATTCAACACAATGCTGCAAGGGGAGGAAGTCAGTGTTATACAATGGTTCTGTACCAGGAACCACAGGTCAGAGACAGTTGTGGAATATTCAGGTTCTTGACACTGAGAAAGTACCCACAGTTTGGGAATATTCTTATTAGGGTCCTTGTTGGTTTGTAAAAGATAGCCAGATTCTGGATGGGGTAGGGATCTGTTAAGGGGTGTATCACAATCTTCTCTCCATTAGGGAACCAGTGGGAGGGAATCTGCCCATCTATGGGATATTGCCTTTGAAACCCAAGACAGAATTAACAGGCAGCATCAAAATGTGGTGAAAACACTACCCTGCCACTCCATGGCTAGATGCAGGACAGTTGGGTAGAGAGTGGAGGGCAGTGATTGGCCTGGGTACTCTTTGAGATCAGGAGGCAGTGACTCTTTGAGTTGGGTAGATGGCAGGCTTCCTTTCACAAACTTAAATCCAGAGGGAGTAGCATTTGAGCCCAAGGGACATGACCAGTACTTCCCCCGTGAGGTGAAGATTATTGTTGAGGACAGAAGATAGTTATCTTGAGCAGTGGTTGGTGTATCTTCTGTGAGAGGGGACCAAGAGTCATCACCCCACTAAGGGTGCTGGGAAAACCACCCAGTGCCTCAGGTATGTATGAGGAAACAGTGACCTCAGGAGGTTCTCCCATGGCTATATGTTGCAATGGATAGAATGTGGAAGCAATGGAATGGACTCAGACATGCCATCTCTCTTTTGCCACCACTGGTGGAAGAGGGCTTGTGTGGGTCCCCTTTACAAGGACTCAAGAGTGTAGTTGGATAGTATTGCCATTGTCATGGCAGCATAGAGGAAAAGAGTGAGGGATTTGGGGTCAGACTGTCTGGGTTTCAATTCTGCCTGGGACTTACTAGTTCTCTGGCTCTGGGCAAGTGAATTAGGAATTCTGGGCTTCAGTTCCTAAGGATGTTGTGAGGGTCAAATGAGGTAATAAATGCAAAGTCCTTGGTAAAATGCCTAGCATATAGTAAATGTGACTTAAATGTCATTTGTTATTAATATTTATCCCCTCTCTCCTTTCCTGGAGTTGTGTGCATTCTAGGCTAGAGCAATGAAAGGGGCTCTTTGGAATTTAAGTCAAGGTTGAGAAGGAGACAGTTACTGTCTTAGTATTAAGATACTAAGACAGAGATGTCTCAAGGATTTTTAGATGTGCCACTGACTCACTAAGGTAGCCTTTCACTGCTTCTTTCTCCCACACCCAGAATCTAAAGCTTCCCTCTCCCTCTCACCCGGCAGAGGAGCTAGAAGGAGCAGAGAGTGGCTGAGAGCCCTTCCTGGACTCTGTGACACAACTGGAGGTGTGATGGTGAGGGGTTGGGGAAGGGGTTAGAGACTGGACAACTGTGGGGAAGGGGAAATAACCCAAAGGCACGGTTCATGAGAAGAAATCATAGACATCTGAAGGGATAGCCACAATTCCTGTCCGGGGGCCTTAGACCTGGGAACAACACACTGAGGACGATGCCTCTGGGGGTAGAACTCAGAGGAATAGCACTCAGAGGCAGCCGGCCTCTGCCAGAGCAGTCCCTGGGTTCCACCACCTTGCTTCTCAGAGTGCGGTGTGATCTATAATCGGAAGCAAATCACAGATGGGGCATTATTGTGGATGTCATCAGTATGTGTTGGAGTGGACCACGGAGGGAGGTAGCTCTTCCTCCTCCCTCCTCCTCCCATCTGCTGGGATTGCTCTGGGGTGCGAGGCAGGTTGCAAAGCATCTGCATGGGCCAAAATATTATCTATTCAATTATTGCCTGTACCACCACTTCCTCCCACACTGAGAGAGATACTGCCTGGGTTAAGACAGGAGAGAGTGCAATTAAGAGAATGTAATAAGGAGGCGAGACAAAGAAGGAAAGCCAGAAGGGAAACAGGAGAAGTGGATGGTCACTTAGGAAGAGGGCATAGAGGAGAGAGAATGGCAAGCAGGAGTGCAACCGTGGGGCGGGGATATGAAACTAGGATTTCACCATCCTCGTGGGAGTGTAGGGCCCCCGTCTCTCTGTGAGTTTCCTGCTGTTTGCTCTGTGTGATTGGGAAAACCCACTAGCTTCTGGGCCTGATATCTGCAGCTACTGAGCTGCCGGGGAGCTTCCATGGAACCACTATTGATATTTATTTTCTCTGAGCTCTGTGTTTAAGGCGTGATGAAAAACAACCTAACGGCCCAAGCACAACTGCCCCATATGAGAGACCATTAAGATAAAGTCCAGCGTAAGTGGCCCTAATAAAAGAAATTTATCACAAGACATGGGGAGGAAGGTGTCTTTATTCACTAGGTGAATAACTCCGGGCATTGTCAATGTAGCTTTTCAACACTCAGAATTATCATTCATTCTCCAAATTACCAACCGCACAAAAATTACTAAATGGTGCGTTATCACTCCCTCTCAGCGAGAGAATGTCTTTGTTTAACATTTGATTACAAATGGCTTTCCTGCGATTATCATCAATAAATCACAGGTAAGTGCATCCACGGCTGGGACTGATGCAGAAAGACTTTATGAGCTACTGGGAAAAGGAAAAATAAAAAGCCTGCGATAGCCAACACTTCAGAGAGCGCTGGACTTTTAGGGCTCATTTGCTGGGGGACCTTTGGGTACATCCCGAAAGTGGAACATTGACTGTGTCCATTCAAAGGCAGTAGGAAGTTTTGTAGTGATTTGAGAATGTCTTCAGCCCAGTTTCCCACAATGTTTGGTGATAGTGAGAATGTCTTGCCTCTCTGAGGAGAGGAAGCATAACAGAAAAAGAGTGTACAAAAGGAGGAGGAAGGTATCACACTGTGCAAAAAAGAGGAAATTGACAGTGTGGAAAAACAAGTGGGAGGAGGGTGGAGAGGACAAGGGCAGACAGAGGGAATGGGGAGGTGGATAAACAGTGAGAAAGGGGAGGGAGAAGAGCACTCCCCCTCCTTGGCCCACCTCTGCACCCTGTGCAGGTGGGCACATGGGCACACTCTCCAGAGGAAAGAACCCCAGGCTTCTTGCCAACTTTCATGCTCCCTATTTAATCTCAGCTGCTTTAGCTGTTCTCCTTGGCTGGCCAATTCCCATCACAAGCTTCAGGCTTTTGAGATCTGCTTGTGTCTCTTCCACTTTTAGAATCTCTTTTATGTCTTATTTATTTATTTATATTGATTCCTACCCCTTCTCACTCCTCCTTCCCACCACCCCATCATTACCCACTCCCCACACCCTCACCTTTTCTTAACTCTTCAGACATCTCTTCAGTTGTTTCAGGTGAAAATCTCCCTCCTATAACCTGGTCCAAAGAAATCCCAGAGATCAAACTTCAGAGGGAGTTTCCAGTGGAGCTGGGTGCCAAGTTGAGTTAGTTGTACGTTCATTTCTATGACATCTGTAGTTCTTGTAGGTGAGCAGAGGACATTCTTGTCTGAAGGATGTGATAATATAATTGGAGGGCAAGCTCTAAAAATGGCATGTATGAGAGGCTATGGGTAGAGCATAGGGTTAGCGGTGGGAAGTTTTGAGAAATACATCTGCAAGCCTGGCTTAGAGAGGTGGGGACAACATTTTAGAAGGCCTCAAAGGAGAAATTCAGAACTGTGGATTTAATTACATAGGTTAGTGAGACTCTTTGAGAAGGGAGAAAATTAAAGCTACAGAATTATGATCACTATTGTTAGGAAGGAGAAAGAGATTAGAGGATGGTTCCCATGCTTTAGTTCATTATTTCATTCATTCCCTCATTCATCCAACCCCTCATTCAGCAAATGTTTATTGAGGACCTACAATGTGTCAGGCACTGTAATGGGGGTATCCTAGTGTATTAGTTAGCCAAAGGGGTGCTGATGCAAAATACCAGTAATAGGTTGGCTTTTATAAAGGGCATTTATTTGGGGTAGACGCTTACAGTTACCAGGCCATAAAGCATAAGTTACTTCCCTCACCAAAGTCTGTTGCCACATGTTGGAGCAAGATGGCTGCCAACGTCTGCAAGGGTTCAGCCTGCCTCTTCCTCTTAAGGCTCCGTGGTCCCAGCTTCTTCCAATATCAGCTGTAGGCTGGCATAAGTCTGGGCCCTCTCCCAGGGCTCATATCTCTCTGGGCTCAGCTGCTCAGGGCTCTGGTCTCTGCAGCTGCAAACTATCAGGCGAATGGCTTGTCTCTCTTCTCGGGGCCTTTGCCATGTCTAATGAAGCCTTCTCTGTTTCATCATGTATCTGCTTCTCTGTGTTCTTCTCCTGCATGTTTACACCCTAGGGTTCCAGCTCAAAACTCCCACTCTCTTCTCTGCCATGTAGTTTTCTCTGTGAGTCCTACCCAATCAAAGCCCTAATCATAATTTAATCATGCCCAGAGGAACAGACCAGTTTACAAACATAATGCAATATCTGTTTTTGGAATTCATAATTAATGCCAAACTGCTACACTTAGGGAAGGGAACAGGCAGACCCTTGAAGCCCCATGAAGCTCATGCTGCAGTGGAGGGATAGAAACAATTGAGGTAATGACACAGCTCATGAAAGTGCCATGGAGAAAATCAGCAGGCTGAGATTATGGGGAAGAACTGGTGTGTAGAGAGCTACCAATACTCTGACCAGAGTGGCAGGGGTTCACTTTTCTGAGGAGGTGTAACATTTGAGCTGAATCTCTAAGGATGAGTACAATCAACCCCCAGAAAGTTTCCTGACAGAGGAGGTTGAAGGGCAGAGGTTAAATTTCTAGCCATAGACCAGAAGAAGTGACTCAGCGTTGACAGTGTGGCTCAAGTGTCAACAGGCTGTTTTGGAAGCAGAATTGAAGAATGAATGAAAGGGTTTGAAAATTAAATGAAAAATTGGGAGACAATGGGGATTGAGAGGGGGAAGGTGTCACGGCACACAGGACATCCGATAACACAATGATAAAAGGAAGGAATGAAAAGAAAAGAAAAAGGGAAAAAAAAAAGAATATATATATTCTTTTTTTTTTAAAAGGCATTTCCTTTGCTTTTTTGCCCAATTTTTTGAATGTCCCAATCCGCTAATTATATATTGTTTTGTTTTGCTCTTTGTTTGATTATTTGTTTTTTTTTTTTTTCTTCTCTCTCTCTTCCCCCCCCCCCTGAGTTTCCTTATGTTTGTCTCTTGCATTTAAACTTATCATAGTTGTTTCTTTTTCCTAGTAATTGTATTTGATTATTTTATGGACTACATGTTCATGGAGGATTTGGATCACAGAAGGGTTACAATGGGTACTGCAGGGGATTATTGGTGGGGGGTGTCTGGGAGGGGGGTTTCATGGGAATTAGTTCATCTGAATATACATGAAATATATACAAAATTGTTCAAAAGATCAAAAGATGGGGCATGGTCACGATGGGTGGACAATCACACAATAAATGAGGGAATCTGAATTCCTAGCCTGGAGAGCTCTGCCACAGTCTCCAAGGGAGCAGCAATAGTCCTCTGAGTGCAGGGACAGTGTCTGTCAAAATAGGATGACCCACTGATGTGTTCTTTTTATTGATGACTACCCTTGTGAGTCTTTGCTCTTGTAACTGAGACTTAGCCTACAGTTGTGGGATGCCTTAGGGTTGCCGCCTGAGAGCCTCCTTGTTGCTCAAATGTGGCCTCTCTCTAAGCCAAACTCAGCATATGATTGCATTACCTTCCCCCCAACGTGGGACATGACTCCCGGGGATGAGCCTCCCTGGCAACAAGGGATTAATACCTAGTGCCAACTGGCAACACAACTGGAAAAAGACCTTGAATAAAAGGGGAAAAAGGTAAAGACAAATGAGTTCAAGTGGCTAAGAGACTTCAAAGAGAGTCGGGAGGTCATCCCAGATGTAACTCTTACACACACCTCAGTAGGAGCTCATAGAACATCTAAGTGCCTATCACCCCACACAGAGGGGTTCCTGAGAGCTCTGGAGATACCTAGGTCCTATATCAGGGGGGATAGCCCCAGAGACTGATGCCTTATCAGTGGGCTCTATTTTGGAATCTGTGCTCCTGAGAGTGACAGAATTGGACTCAAATAAGTCCTCCCTGCACATGGTTCATCACAAAATGAATGAAAATCTATTTGCCTCATTCGCTGCACAGTCCCTTCTATTCAAACCTATATGTGATGCTGAAGTTTTTAGGCATACTTCCAGAGACTGGAGCCTCTGGCCTACCTATGTGCCAGGTATGCATGGAATCTTAGTGGAGCTGCAACTCCTACCCTACAGCTCGATGGACTCATCCAAGTCACCTGGCGAGGAGACAACGATAGGCAACGGCCATCCCAGGGAATGGAGAGGGTCTGCATCTGCAGGCAGGATCATCCCACCCACCATATCCATGGGATATAAGCCCTCTCTCACTTGGAGGTGGAGTGGACATCACCATCCCAGTCCCCTCAGGATTGGGGGAAGAACTATGGACTAGAGTGGACTTGATGATATTCTGTTGTACACATATGGTGATTCTAGCAATGGAAGAAATTATAACAATGAGGTGAAGCCAGTGGCCACTTGACACTTTTGGGGCAGGGAGGGGACGAGCAGTTGAAATACAGGGACTTCTTTGGGATTTGGAGGTTGTCCTGAGTACCGTTGTGGCAACAGATGTAGGCCATTTTAAATCAGCACACACTACTCAGAACTGTGTGGGAGAGAATGTGGTCTACGATGTTAACTGTGGTCTATGGTAGGTGGCAAGGCCCCAGGATGTGTAAGTCCATTGAGGGTGGTGGGCCACACTTGTGGGAGATGTTTGTGTGGGTTGTGGTGGGAGATGTGGGAGGTGGGCAACATGGGAATCCCAGTGGGTTCCATGTAATATTTTTGGTAATCTAAGCACCTCTTAAAATATATTCATATATATATAAATAACATTTTTGTAAGCAAATGCACATATATGCATATATATTTATATACCATTTTACAAATATTGGTATGTATTGTGAAAATTTTGATTTTTACCCATAATAAAAAATAAAAAAATTTAAAAAAAAAAAAAAGGAAAAAAAAAAAAAGAATGAATGAAAGGGAATGAGAAAGAATGAATGTTTTTCCTCTTGGCATGGATCTGCTTACAGAGCCCCCTACTGGGTACCCACTTCGCCACTGCTCTTTACCCAGGTGTCTTGGATCTTCTAGGAGCTGGGCCATCACCCACATGGCCTTAGGGCACAGGCATTTAAGAGTTGTGCTTCATCCTGATCCAGTGGTGCCTGCTGTTTGTGTGGCTCTATGTTTTAAACGTGTTGCCCCCAGGCCTGATTCAGATCATGCTGCGAATACTACCAACCAAGTCACTGGCTAAAGTGATACACTAATTTTGCCAAATTAGCAAAATATAGATGCCAAGGAAAAAAGCTATGCTCCATTTGCCACAAATATTTATCTTAACCCTCTGCTTGTATTTGTAAAAATTTGTCACAGTATAATTTTTTTTTTCTAGGAGGTACTGGGGCTCGAACCTGGGACCTTGTACATGGGAAGCAGGCGCTCTACCACTTGAGCTATATCTGCTCCCCAGTGTAATATTATTTTCTTTGTGATTTCAGAGGTTTTGACATTGAATTATTCAAAACTCACATATTAAAATTAAATGTAAAAAAATAGAACATAGAGAGAAAAATATTAAATGTGGCCTAAATTCTTGGGTAGCTTTTGAGGATTTTAATTTGATGGGTGTTTATGAGAGACACAGAGGGACGAGAGAGACAGAAAGATGGAGAGGGCAATCCAAAATCCTACAAAGGAGTGAAAGAAGGACAGAGCCTGCCTCTCAAAGAGGGACAAAGGATGATGGCAATAGAGAAGAGGTACCAAGAGGGGTGGGGGTGGAGGGAAAGAGCTTGAGAGAGACGCGACCAAGAATGGGAAAGGAGGGGTGGCAGCAGGAGGACCGCTGCCCTGTGAAGGGGACACAGTGTGGAGATTAAGATCTCTATCGGCGCTTGTGGCTGGAGCGATTACAGTGTATTAGGGGCCTGTCAGTGTGGACAAACACTGCCCCAATTAGGAATTAGTTCCACAAGGCATCAGATAGCAGGGGACTGTTGACCTGTAAATAGACTGGCCCTCCCTTCCCTCTATTCAAATAGGCGCAGATGTTTCCTAAAAAGGTCCAGGAAGCCCAGCCCTCCCTGGCTCCTCCTATAGCAGCTACCAGGGAACAGAAACGAATGCCAATCACCTGGTGTTCTGAGTTTTTTTTTTTTTTAACACCAGTATTCTGTTAAATGCAAGTACTTTTCCTAATAATGCATATCAAACAACCTCGAGTTCATTCTCCTCGCACTTCACCCAGGATTAATGCCAAGGCCCATATTTTCCCTGCTGTTTCCAGGAAGTACTGCCTAGGGGAGGTGCCAGTTTGATGGCAGTCAGTAAGCAATTTAAAATTAATTCTCAGAGATTAGACCAAGATGGCAGCCTGAGCACATGACAGGCTCACCCCTCCTTCCACAATTTGTGGCTATGATAGAAAAGATGTGTGGTTCTTGCGGGAAAAAATCTACAACCACAGTGGAAAATAAGAGGTGTCACAAATGGATCCCAAATTATGAGTCATCCCAGAAAGATTAAAGGCAGATGGGATCAGAAGCAGGAGATATCTGCAGAAGGAGATTGCTTCAAAGGAAAGGGTGGCTGGCTGCTGGAGAGCAGTAAGCCTCAAGGCCATCCCAGCAGCAGGAGGGGCTGCTGGGACAACTGATAAGAGTGGTTGACTGGGGTCTCAGTGGGAGCCCAACTAGCAGGGTAGCATGTCCTCAACTCCCCATCCCTCGCTCCATTGCCACAATAGGCAACAAGCCACAAATAGGTGAGGTGGGCTTTTGGTTAGAGACAAAGGACAATGCCTCAAAAGGCTGATGCACCCACGGAGACCCCAATATTCAGGAATCCAGCTACTAGCTCACCCTGTCCAATGCACATTCCTTACCTCTCCCACAACCTTTGGAGGCAGGCTGTTGAAAAGAGATGTAACTTTCACTGTAGGCTAAAGAGAATCTCAATATGGAGAAGACTCACTAACTGTGTGAGTAGAGCCAAAACTATGAAAGAGAGACACCAAACTCAATGAGTGAATGACCTGACATAGAAAATCGAGTTAAAAGCAAAAAGAGCAAGACATCTATTTTTGCATAATTCATTCACTGGAGAGCCATAGTGTATATTGCATCCCTACAGTCAACTAGAGACACTGGAAATTTTAAAAATTGATTTTTGAAATAAGAACCCAAAAGATGGTTTGAATAGCAGAATGGAGACACTTGATGAGCAAATGAGTAAGCTGGAAGACCAAGCTGAGAAATTCTCTTAGAAAGCAAAATATGGAAGAAAAAATAAAACACACAACATATGTTTCAATACCCATCCAACAGGAGTTGGAGAATAGGTCATTCGATAGACTAGTTACCCTTCAACAAAATGAAAACAAAATGAAACACCAGTGTCAATGAATAAATCCATGATCACAGTGACAAACCTTAGTACACTCACAATCAATAGATGAGGCAGAAACCCTTAAGTGAAATTAATTAAAGAATGTAGAGAAGTTGAATACCATAATTAACAAGCATGACTTACCCTGCTAGAGAAAACTCATTATTTTTTACCACAAACAGACTTTTCACAAAAATTGATCATTTAGGTTACAAAGGGCATCTCAATAAATCCCAAAAAATAAAAACCATATGATTTATTTTCATTGATCACAAGGCAATAAATTAACAACCAAAGGTAAGATTTATCCCTAGAAATTAAAACTCATACTTCTGAATAATTTTGTAGCCAAAGAAGAAGAAAAAGTGGTCATTGCCAAATATGGAAATGCACAAAATTGAGAACACACCTCTAAAAGCCTGTGGAGTGGGCAGAGAATGATAAGAAACCATGACGTCACAGTCATTGACTAGAACACAAGCAATATCAAAATAAATTATGTTTCCAGCTTAAGAAGTTAGAAAAATAACAAACCAATCCCGAAGATATGAGGACAAAAGAATGAATAAATATGAAAGGAAGGAGTCAGGATGGGTGTGGGGGAAGGGGAGTTAATGCTTACCTGGTATAGAGTTTCTCTTTGGGGTGATGGAAGAGTTCTGGTAATGGATGGTGGTGATGGCAGCACAACATTGTGGCTGTGATTAACACTGCTGAGTTGTATATTTGAATGTGATTAAAAGGGAGAGATTTTAAGTTGTATTTATGTTACCAGAATAAAAATTAAAAAAAAAAAAAAAAAACACACCATAGAACTGTACAACACAGTGAATCATCATGTAAACTAAGAAGTATAGTTGATAGCATAACTATAATAATATGATTTCATCAGTTGTAACAAAGTTACCACACAATTGCAAAAGTGTTAATAATAGGGGCACCTGTGAGTGTGTGTGTGTGTGTGTGTGTGTGTGAGAGAGAGAGAGAGAGAGAGAGAGAGAGAGAGAGAGAGAGATGGGTATGCTGTACTTTCTGCTTGCTTTTTCTATAAACTTAAACCTTCTCAAATAAAAAAAAAAGCAGAAATTATCAAACTAAGGACTCAAAAAGGGAAATAAAAAACTGGTTCTTTGAAAAGATGATTAAAATATACAAATGTTTGGCAAGTACAATTAAAGAAAAAAGAGAGAAGGCACAAATAAAAAACATTGATTTTAAAGGGGACATGACTACAGATACAAGGAGATAAAATTATAAAGTACAAGTTTATACCAATAAATGAAAAATATAGATGAAATAAAAAATGCTCAGGATATATAAATCATAAAAATTTGCTCAGAATTCAGAAAACCTGCCTAGGAAAATAATCATAGAAGTTGAAAGGGTGAAAGAGTAATAAAACAATTACCACTGAGAAGGGCATCGGGTACAGACTATGTTAAGGGTGAGTTTTTTTTTTTTTTTAAGATTTATGTATTTATTTACTTTTACCCATTTTTACCCCCCTCCCCCGTTTTTACTGTTTCTGTGCCCATTCGCTGGGCAACTCTCTGTGTCTGTTTCCTGCCCTCTCTTCTCATCCTTCTCCTCCTGTCTTCACCCGGACTCTATCCTGGGAAACTCCAATGTGGGGGAGAGGCGTCCTACTGCCTGCGTCACCTTAGTTCCTGGTTTTTCGGCATGTCTCATCTTGGCTCTCCTTTGTGTCGTTCTCCTGTTGCATCATCATCTTGCTGCGTGGCTCGGTGGGGCCTGGCGGCCTCATGCCTTCTATATTTTTCTTCATTTTTACTGGGAGGTCCTGGGTATTGAACCCAGGTCCCTCCATATGGGAGACAGATGCCCAACCATTTGAGCCACATCTGCCCCCCAAGGATGAGTTTTAACAAACTTTCAGGGGACCAATAATTTTCATGTTATATAAATTGCTCCAAAATATAGGAAACATAAAAAGAGATTGAAAGGAGCCATCCAGTCATTTCATGAGGCAAGTAAAATCAATAACAATATCTACAAGAACAATGCAAGAAAAATAAAACCATTGTCCAATTTCATATATGAATTTAGATGTTGTGGTAACTTGAATTTTGCACCCAATTTAGAACGTTCTTCATTTTATTCTAATCCCTATGGGTGTGAACCCTCTGTAAATAGAATCTCTTGAAAATGTTATTTTTAGTTAAAGTGTTAACTCAAATGAATGAGGATGGCCCTTAATCTGGGATTACTGGGCTCTTTTATAAGCAGAAGAAATTCAGACATACAGAAAAATGTGGGGGAGGAGCCAGAAGCCAGAAGTCAGCAGGAACCTGGAAGAGAAAGGAGAGGACATTTCCATGTGATGGGAAAGCCAAGGGATGCCAAGGATTTCTGGCTGTCCAAAACGGTACTGACTTCAAGAGGAAGCAAGCCTTCTTGCTTCTGAAACCGTGAGCCAATAATTCCCATTGTTTAAACCAACCCACCATGTGATATGTCACAGCAGCTGGTAAACTAAGCCATGCAAAAGTCTATTAAAATACTGCTCCAGTAAACACTTCCCAATATTACATGTGCTATTATGATCAGATGAACAAGATATTATTTGGCAAAAAAAGTTGTGAAAAAAAATGCACATGCTATCATTTGACTTCGTGTTTCCCGTATCCTTGTAATTTTGCAAATTGCATCTAAATTGTCAGAATGGTACTCAAGAAAGTGTTAATAGTGGTTACCTCTGGGGAGTGGAAAAGATATTGGGGGGCGGTAGATGATGGAATATTTACTTGCCACTTTACAACTTTGTTTTCTGTTTGAACTTTAAAAAAAAAACTGAGTGTATTTAATTTTAAATTTTAAAAGAAAAAAAAAAAAAAAAAAAAACCACAGTGGTTTTTGATTGATCACTGATCTAGGGTCTCATTTCCAGAAACCTGTGCAAGATTTTTTCATTGGGGGGTCAAGTGTTCTCCTGACTCAGAAAAAGAGATTTTTGTTCTCTGGGATCCCAAGGAGCAGAGGTAGTAAGAATGAGTGAAGATTTCAAGAAGACAGAGTCAGCTCAATATGAGGAAAAACTTTCTTTAAATTAGAGCAATCCAAAGATACAATGAACCTCCTTAGGAGGCTGTTCCCATTGGGGCAGAATTTGGTTGAGGTCAGCAGGGGTTTTAACCCTGTAGTTCCTGCTTCTTTCCTTAAACCCGATTATTCAGATCTAGATACATAGGACAGTCCTTGTTTTGCCAATTCTGTATGTTTGAAATCCTTCTCTACAAATCATCATATATATGACTACTATTTGTGAAATTTAAAGCACTACAAAATGAAAGAGATATTATTTTAGCATAGTAATCAGTAAGATCCTTAATTTCTCATTTTGATTAGTACTTACAAGTTTTAAAAAAAAGTTTACATATTTATCATTACTTTAAAATCCTGTAGCAATCTCGTTAGGCCAACAGGACAAATAATATTATATCTGTTTCTCAGATTAGCAATCTGGAACTGAGCAGGTAAGAGTCTTGCTCAAATTCAGACAGAAAGCTGTCGCTAGTTTAGGGAAGACCATGACTCCAAACTCAAGGTTCCCATGAATTGCCATCAAGGTCAGAATATAAAATCTCAGACAACAGAATCAAGCTATCTGTAACAAATTTAGTGAGTTAGCAGGATACTCCTCAGCCAGAGAAAATCTGGGTGGTTGTTTCCTTCTTCCTGAATGATTTACCTGGGTGAATACAGGAGGGTGGCTGCTTAAATTACCTAGGCATTTTTTCAAACAACAATTTTCTTTGTACTGTGTAGACCAGGCCTGGGAAAGCAGCATTTCAGGGAGCCAGATGAGTCTACTTGAAGAAATTTTGATCTACTCCTGTAGTCCAGGGGTTACAGACAATTTCCTGGGCTTTGTCACTGGGGGACAAACCAGCCATTGGAAGATGCTCATAGCCTGGGAAGCAGCAAAGTATTGGGGTAAACGGCTGAGTGGTGTTATTTATGAGTTGTTTAGACTAGCTATAACATAACTCAAGGGCCAACTGGCCTTAAGTGAATTATTGACACAGCCGGTGCCAGGCCTGAGGGAGCTGCAATTAATGCATTAATCACACCGAGCCCCATGTATTAACACCGGGGATTTAGTAGCGCTCCACCAAGTTGTTGATGAGGCCTGTGGTGGGATGAAAACCCTGAGAATACAAATGTGACATCCCATGCCCCTTTATTTGTTAGTCAATAATCTGAATAACCCCAGTTTCACAGCTTCTATGTTGGATTTGCTGTTCCTTTCTCTCCGCTAATCGCCAGCGAGGCGCAATAGGGTAGAGACTTTAACTTTGATTTGAAGCCCCCTCCCCCTCCCCCTAAATAAAAGCACAGGTTTTTATCCACATGCTTATATTGCACAGACATCAAAGAAAAAAAAAGCCTCCTGCATTTCCATTAAAGCCGCGCGGACCAGGGGGAGGCACCAAGCTGGGTGCGGGCTTTTGAGGCGGTGGAAATTGATAAGGTTCATCTGCATACAAAAGGCTGAATGGAGAGGCAGCAGGGTGAGCGAGGTCGGACACCCAGATGGATTTTTTAATTCTGGGGAAAATAACACCACCCTCACAAGTGATAACTGGGTCTTTCTTCCCAACTCAGACCAAAATATGATTTCCATTTGTGCATTGGAGGAGAAGAAAATTATACAGAATTTCATTCTGCCGCATAATAAGGCTTCACACTGAATAATGCTACCATAAGGCAGTGTAATTACTGAAGGGCAGAAAATACACTTTCAGTTTATATCTAATCACAATACCACATTGTCTGCTTTGGGAAAAAAAATCGGGGGTGGGGGGTGCAGCGTGTTGCTAGACTGGGTAGTACCCTGGGGAGTTTGTTGGTTTCATCCCTTTCTGAGAAAAGGTGATGGCTTGGGTGGAAGCCTTCAGGCATCAGGGTCATAGTGAATGGGCTTCTCCTCTCTGAGGATATCAAAGTTCTGAGTTCTACTCGTCTAAAATGACTTCTCCTGGTCAACAGTGACCCATTAAGACCACAGCTATTGCATGACCAGCAGAGAAATTCATCTGAAGGCCAAGAAGCTGGCTGAGACTATTGAGGGACTCAAAAAAAAGATTTAGCTCAATTATTATTTTCCTTTGATGGACCTGACTACTGAAATGGCTCAAGAGGATTTTTGGTATTTGTTTTGAATGTTCATGCTTGATGGTTATAGATTGTTCATTTCATTTTGCAGTCTATCTCTTATTCACTCTAAAATAATACATGTTTATGATAAAGTGTTTGGAAATACGGAGAAATCCAGCTGGGGGCTTCGGGGATCGTAAATTATTCTACCATCCAGAGAAAAACAACTGTTAATATTTTGGTAAAAAAAATTTTTTGTGTGTTTTGTTTTTATTTTCTTTCTGGCAATAAAATGCAGCTTCCCACAGTGCCAGAATTTATTTGCACAGTGGACATTAGAAATAATTCTGGTTTCATAGTAGCTTATTTTAGATACAGGGTCCCTAGCCGAATGGTTCTTTAAAGTGACTGTGCACCAGAAGGCTTGTTAAAACACAGATTGCTAAGCCCCATCCTCAGAATTTCTGATTTAGTAGGTCTGGGGTGGGCCAGATTCTGCATTGCTAACAATTTTCCAGGTCTTGCTGATGTTGGTCTGGACACACCCTGGGTGCAAGGGGGTAGGGGTAAAGGAAGCACAAGAAAGGAAAGCTCCCAGGGCACTTGAAAAGGGTACTTCTGAAGAAGAAATGCACAGATTTGGGAAGGCCTTGAAAATGTTCTTACGCAACTGTTTGTAAAGCCAATTTATTAAAATGATATCGTCAGTAGTATAGTAGGCAGAATAATGGTCCCCCCCCCAAAAAAAAATGTCCATGTTCTACTCCCTGGCATCTGTTGAGTGTGTTATCTTACATGGGAAGGGGAATTAAGGTTACCATCAACTGACCTTGAGATGAGGATATCATTCTGGATTATGCAGGTGGGTCAAATGTCATCACAAAGGTCCTTGTAAGTAAAAGACTGTCAGGGTTAGAGGGAGATTTGAAGATGGTTTGCTGCTGGCTTTGAAGATGAAGGAAGGAGCCACAAACCAAGGGACCCAGGTGGCCTCTAGAAACTGGGAAAGGTAAAGAAATAGATTCTCTCTTAGAGCCCATATAGAAAGAAAGCACCTTGATTGTAGCCAAATGAAATCAGACTTCTGACCTCCAGGTATTTGTAGGATGATATAATATTTGCAAGATAGTAAATTTGTGTTGTGTTAAGCCACTGGTTACTAGTAATTTGTTACAGCAGCAACAGCAAACTGATACAAGTTGCTAACCACTGCACACACAAACACACATGGACTGCAACATTATTTTCTGAGCAACTTTCCTTATTACCTAGCATCTGGATCAGCCAGACCTGGGGAATCACCATTGCTTCATGATGATCAGAAGGGAGGCTAATAAGAGTAGTCCAAGCATCAAGCTGGAGATCCTCACTGTATTCTTGGTGTGGCCCCTGGACAAGTCCAGTTGATGGACATAAAAGATTGGAGGCTCCTTTGTCACTGTCAGGAAATGAGTGAGCTGTTTATAATCATTTTCTTGATTAAGGGACACCAAGGTAAGTGGCAGAAAAGTTCTGCCTAAAGCCTGGTGGACACCCTACAAAATAAAACATGAAGAAACCCAGGACAGAGTGTACAGAGCTTGCAAAGGACTTGAGGGAGGACATAGTTTCATTCATTTTGGTCTCAGATCCTCCCAGAGACCTTCTCCAATAATAGTTGTAGCAAGTAGATGTGTCTGATCCCACCTAGGGAGAATCTGAGATTTACAAACTGTGGGGTGAATGCCATAGGCCCACGAGGCTGCGAGAAACAGCTTAGTCATAACTATGATTTGTCCTTCTTATTTTCTTTCATTGAGATCAGATCTCAAGTAACTATATACCAGGACCTCCCCACATAACCACTCCCTTTCTTCTGAGTTTGGCAGGGGATGGGATAGAGGTAAGTACAAGGTGCTTATACAAGAATTTAAAGTGAAGGAAATTAATTGCTGAGTGTTTTTCTCTGTCTCATGCTTATCGTTATCCTGATAACTTTAACAACATTTTCTCTTTTTAAAAATTTTATTTTTTAAATTAAGACACAGTAAAATGACCTTTTTTTTATATAGTTCTATGAATTTTAACTTATGTATAGATCAATGGAACTACACCCATAATTGTAATACGGAACAGTTCCATCATTCCAAAAAACTCTCTCATACCATTCCTCTGCAATCACACTTTCTCTCAACCCTGAATCCCTGATCTGATCTCCTTCACTATAGTTTTGTCTTTTCTCATTGAGTGTGTAATCTTTTGAGACTGCCCCCCCCTTTTTTTTTTTGGAGGTAATGGGGATCAAACCCAGGACTTTGGGAAGCAGGCACTCAACTAACTGAGCTACATTTGCTCCCCTGAGACTGGCTTCTTTAACACATAATGCCCTTGAAATTCATCCAAGTTGTGTGTGTTAATAGTTCAGTCCTTTTTATTGCTGGTTTTATTTCATTGTATGGATCTACTACCGTTTGTTTTAGCCTTTTACAGTTGAAAGACATTTGGATTGTTAACTTAGCAATTATGAATAGAACCACTAAAAACATACAGGTTTTAGTGTGTGCATAATTCTTCATTTTTCTGGGGTAAATGCCCAGGAGTACAATTGCTGGGTTGTATGGTAAGTGTATATTTAGTTTTTTAAGAAATGGCCAAACTGTTTTCCAGTATGTGTATACCATTTTACATTCTCAAGAGCAATGTAAGAAGATCCATTTTTTTTCACATCCTCATCAGTATTTGTTATTGTCACTAGCTTTTAGTTTAGCTCTTCTAATAGCTGTGTAGTGAGATCTCATCATGGTCTTAATTTGCATTTTCATAATGGCAAATGATGTTGAACATCTTTTCCTGTGCTTATTTGCTATTCATCTATCCTTTCCAGTGAAATGACTCTGTGGTTTCTGCCAATTTTCTAATCTGATTGTTTGTTTCTTAAGTTGATTTTTGTGTTTATTATGTAACCTAGATATGAGTCCTTTGTCATACATGTGATTTGCAAATATTTCCTCCCATTCTATAACTTGCCTTTTCATCCTTTTAACAGAGTCTTTCACATAGTAAAAAATTGAATTTTGATGAAATATAATTTATTGATTTTTCTTTCTTTTATGGATCACACTTTTGGTGAAATATCTAAAAACTTTTCACAAAGTGTTAGGTCTCAAAGATTTTATCCTATATTATAAAAGTTTATGGTGTTCTGTTTTATATTTAAATCTATGATTCATTTGGGTTCAGTTTTGTAAAAGGTGTGAGGTTTAGGTTGAGGTTAATTTTTTTTTTTTTTTTTTGCCTATGGAGATCCAAATACCCCCCACAGCATCTGTTGGAATATCAAGTTGTTAAAAATCATATGGCTCTACCTGTGTGGGATTATATCTGGGCTCTCTGTTCTGTTCCATTGATATATGTGTCTTTCCCTCCACCAGTACCAGGCTGGATTACTGTAGCTATATTTTAAGTCTTGAAATCAGATAGAGTGGTTCCTTCCATGTTATTCTTCCTTTTCAAAGTTGTTTTATTCTATTTCTTTTGCTTTTCCATATAACTTTTAGAATAATCATGTCTATATCTACAAAACATCTTTCTGGTATTTTGATGGGAATTGTGTTAAAACTATATACAATTTGGAGAGAATTGACATCTTTACTATGTTGAATCTTCCAATCTATTAAAATGGCATTTCTCCGGTTGAGCTCTGAATGTCAGCAGAGTTGCAACACCTATTCTCCAGTTCATTGGACTAGCCCAGGACAATTAACAAAAGGATGATGATGGACAAATCCCATCCCAAAAAACAGAGAGTATCTACAACTACAAGCAAGACAGTTCCATCCATCTGCCCCATGGGATGTAAGCCCCCTTTCAATCAGAAACAGAGTGGGCATCACTATCCTCAAATCCTCAAGACTGGGGAATGAAAAATGGACTAAAATAGATGTTATTATTCTATTATTATTCTATTATAGACTATTATTATTCTAGCAATGGAAAAACCTATATTGTTAGTATAAAGGCAGTGGCTACCAGAGGTTCTGATGAAAGGGAGAGGGAAGAATAGGTGGAACATGGGGCATTTTTGGGACATTGGAATTGTCCTGCATGACAGTGCAATGATGGATACAGGCCATTATACATTTTTTGTCAAAACCTATGAAATTGTGTGGTGCAAAGTGAAAACTATAATATAAACTATAGTCCATGGTTAGCAGCAATGCTTCAATATGTGTTCATCAATTGTAACAAATGTACCACACTAATGAATGATTTTATTAATGGGGAAAAGTGTGGGAGAGGTAGGAGGTGCAGCATAGGGGAATCCCCTATATTTTTGATGTAACATTTTTGTAATCTAAAGCTTCTTTAAAAATTAAAAAATGGCATTTTTTCCATTTATGTAGATCTTCTTTCAATCCTTTCATAAGCATTTTGTGCTTTTTAGCACACAAGTGCTACATGCATTTGGGTAGATTTAACATGAGTATTTCCTTTTACTTTTACTCTGAGGAATTATAAATAGTAGTGTTTGTTTTATTTTGGTTTCCACATGGTCATTGCTAGTATGTAGAAATACAGTCAATTTCTGTATTTGACTTTGTATCCCGCAAACTTCCTGAACTCACTTATTAGATCTAGGATGTTTTGTTTTGGTAGATTTCTTGTGATTTTCTATGTAGACAACCATGTCATCTATAAATAGGGATAGTTTTGTTTCTTCTTTCTAAACTGTATTTCCTGTTCTTGTTTTATTGCTCTAGGTACAACTTCCAGTACATGCTGAATTGCAGTGGTGGAACAGACATCCTTGCCTTGTTCCTGATCTTAGGGGAAGGCATTCAGTCATTCACCATTAAGTATGACATTAGCTGTAGGTTTTCTGTAAATGCTCTTTACAAGTGAGAAAGTTCCCTCTATTCCTAGTTTTCTGAGAGTTGTGATCTTGAATGAGTGTTATATTTTGTCAAATGATTTTTCAGTGTCAATTGAGATGATTATGTGATTTTTCTTCATTAGACTGTTAGTCCAATGGTGGACTACATAGACTGACTTTGAATATTGAAGCAGTCTTCTGTACTTGGAATAAACTTAGTAATGGTGTATAATTCTTTTTCTATATTGTTGATTTCCATTTACCAATATTTTGTTAAGAATTTTTGTTCCATGTTAATAAGGATATTGGTCTATAGTTTTCTTTTTGTACTGTCTTTGGTTTTGGTATCAGGGTGTAATGGATTCATACAAAGAGTTGGAAAGAGTTCCCTTCTGTTCTATTTTTGGGAAAAGTTTGTATAGAATTGGTGTTCATTCTTTAAATGTTTGCTTGAATTTTCAGGTGAAATCACTAGGGTGTGGACATTTCATTTTGGGGAGGTTTTAATTACAAACTCAATTTTCTTAATAGTTATAGAGTTATTCAAATTATTTATTTCATATTAGGTGAGCTATAATAGTTTGTACATTTCAAGGAATTGGTCCATTTTATCTAAGTTTTCAAATTTATAGGTGTAGAGTTGTTCAGAGTTTTCCTTTATTACCCTGTGATGTCTGCAAAGTCTAGTGATATCCCTTCTTTCATTCCTGATATTAATAATTTATGTCTTCTTTCTTTTTTTCTTTGGCAGTTTTGCAAAATTTATTATTTATGTTGACCTTTTCCAAGAACTAGGTTTCTATTTCATTGATTTTTTTCCTATTGCTTTTCTATTTTCAATTGCATTGACTTCTATTCTTATCTATATTGTTTTCTTTCTTCTGCTTGCTTTGGTTTTATTTTGGTTTTATTGTCTAGTTTCTTGAGGTGGGAACTTAGGTTATTGATTTGAGACTTCCTTTTTTCTAATGTAAGCTTTTAGTGCTATAGATTTCCATCTTAGCACTGCTTTTACACGAGCCCCACAAGTTTAGATATGTTGTATTTTCATTTTCATTCCATTCAATGTATTTTTAAATTTTCTTTTGAGCCTTCATCTTTGACCCATGGATTATTCAGAAGTGTGTTGTTTAGTTTCCAAGTGTTTGAAGATTTTTGTTATCTTCCTATTATTGATTTCTAGTTTGATTTCATTTTAGGCTAAGAACAAACTTTGTATGATTTCAATTCTTTTAAATTTGGTGAGGTTTGTTTTATGGCCCAGGATAGGCTCTATCTTGGTATATGTTCCATGGGTGCTTGCAACAAAATTATATTCTGCTGTTGAGTTGAATGTTATATGAATGTTGATTAGATGCTTTTGGTCAATAGTTTTGTTGAGTTCTTTTATATCTTTGTTGATTTTCTGCCTTGTTGTTTCATCAATTGTTGAGAGAGTTGTTGAAGTCTACAATTATAATTGTGATTTTGTCTATTTTCTCCATCCATTTCTATTCGATTTTGCACAATATATTTTGCAGCTCTGTTGTTTGGTGCATATACATTTAAGATTGTTTTGCTTTCTTGGTGGAGCAACTCTTTATTATTATATAATGTTCCTATTTGTCCTTGATAATTGTTTTAACTCTAGTCTACTTTATCTTATATAACACAATCTTTCCTGCTTGCTTTTGACTAGTGTTTGCTTGTTATATCTTTTTCCTCCCTTTTACATTCAATCTACCTATATTATTATATTTGAAATGAGTTTCCTATAGACAGCAAATAGTTGGGTCATGTTTTTAAATCTAATGTGCCAATCTCTACTTTTTAATTGTTGTATTTAGATGGTTATACTTAATGTAATTGTTGATGTGCTGAGGCATAAGTCTACCATTTTACTTTTTGTTTTCTGTATGTGCCATCAGTTTTTCATTTCTTATTTTCTTTTTGTTTACATGTGGGTAACTTGAATACTTTTTTAGAATTCTTCATTGATTCTTATAGAGGAATCATCTTTCAATCTATGTTTTCCATTGTTTGAATTTGGCAAAAATTTTCTTGTCAGAGTGTTTAAGTCTGTTGCAATTATTTTGTCAGTTAGGTGTATTTTATAACTTTCAGTATAGCTAATAATAGCAGTGATAAAGTATGAACTAACATTTTTATTGAATGATGCCAAGTACTAAATCCTGTCCTAGGTGTTTTAAATCCATAGCTTCTAATCTTTATATAAACCTTATAATATCCTTATAATATTTATAAGGATATATAATATGTTGCAATATATAACCCTACAGGGCAGGCATTATGGTCCATATTTTATAGATGAAAAAAACTAAGTGACAAAGTGGCAAATACGGATTTTAATCCAGAGTTGTCTTTCTCTTAAATTTCAAAATCTTTCTATTGTGTCTGCAGAATGAAAATCAAGGGACAGATGATATTCTTAAATTGGGGACTGATATTTAATGACTCCACATTTACTATGATAGCAGCTTATCAAGGAGCTAAACCAAGATGAGGAGGAGCAAAGTATTTGTTGTATACTTTCAGCAACTCCAAGTTTCTCCTGCAATAGTCTCAGAGATTTGTGAAAGTAGTTTGTCTTTTCTTTTCCAAAATTTTATAGTTAGGGTTAGAAAAAAAAGTGTGCCCAAAGCTTTAAACATGAGAAAATTTGTTCTCCAAAACCCAGGTATCTTGTAAGTAAATGGTATAAAAATACAGAAGGTTTGTTATTCAGGCCTTTCTTTGTATCACCAATAATATTACTCACAGATTTGTCATATGGCCCTTAGACAGATTGTTTCTAGTGATTTTATTTTCTTTTTTGTTATTACCATAAAAGGATTTCCATTGTATTTTCAAAAGTATTGGGTTTAAAATCATACTACATGGAACCTTATTGTACTCAGGAATCCCTGGGTAGAAGGGGCAGGGGACAAGAGAGCAAGCTGGATTCTGGGATCCTCACTTCTGCTTCTACCAGGCAGCACTATGTTTGCTTACATTTTGAGAATCAAGATAAACTTTTGTTTACAGTTCTTTGTTGAAAGAACTATAAGCAAAATATAGCTTTAAGATCACAGTTCTAATTAGTCATTTCATTATACCAGAAAACTATTGCATTTGGGATATATATTCTTTTTTTTTTAAAGCAGCATTATTGAGATATAGTTCACATACTATCCAATTCACCCATTCAAATTAGACAATTCAGTGGCTTTCAGCGTATTTACAGAATTGTGCAAACACAATTCTGCAAACACAGCCACAGTGTGTTTGCATATTCACTACCCCCCAAATAAGCCTTGTACCCATTAGCAGTCAATCTCCCAAATCTCCCAACCTCTCTGCTACCCCACACCCCCAGGCAACCACTAATCTATTTTCTGTCTCTATAGATTTGGTTATTCTGGAAAATTCATATAAATGGAATCATATAATAAATGGTCTTCTGTGACTGGCTTCTTTCACTTAGCATACTGTTTTCAAGGTTCATTCATATTGTAGCATTTATCAGAATTTCAGATCTTTTTATTGCTGAATAATATTCTATTGTATACCACATTTTATTTATCCATTCATCAGTTGATGGATATTTGGGTTTTTTCTACTTTCTGACTATTATGAATAATGCTGCTATGAACATTTGTGTACAAGTTTTTTTGTGGGCTTGTGTTTTCATTTCTCTTAGATATATACCTAGGAGTGGATTTGCTGGATCATATGGTAACTCTATGCTTAACAATTTAAAAAACTGCCATAATGTTTTCCAAAGTGGCTGCACCATATTACATTCTCATCTTGTATTTGACTATTCAGCTAAGGAATCTTGTTAATTTTAATGGTTCATCATTTGTCTTTCCTTTTAGAGTTGACAGTGATATCAGCTCTAAATGATTTCCAATATTCATGCTTTATTTTATTGGACAGAAGTGTTTTATTCATTTTAAATAATAATGTTGATAGAACACTTAATCTTATTATCTTATTCCTGATTTTCCTGTGATTGCCACTGGTGCACTGGGTCTCAAACTTGGATTCATATTGGAATCACCCTAGGAGAGTTTTAAAAATATATTAATGCCTGGGTCCCTGCCCCAGAGAGTCTTATTAGTGTGACTTGGGCATTAGGATTTCTGAAAACTCCTTAGGTGCTTCTAATATGAGGTAAAGTTTGAGAACTACTACTGTAGTGCACACGTACCTCTGCCATATCATTCATCACAAACTACAATTATGGATTTATTTTGTCTGTTTTCCCCAGGAAAGTTCTTAGAGACAGGTTGTTATATTTTGTTTAACTTCAGGGTTTATTTTCATTCGATTCTTTGTCTCAATCACTGATTTTAAAATGATCATTCATGTCTTATTTGACATGGTATCCTTAATGTCAGCACAGTGCCTGAGACATGGTAAGAAATTAATAAAAGTTCTGACTTAAGAGAATGGTTAGATAAGATTTTTTGTCTTAAATAGAAATGCTTGAAACAACATATTTCTAGGACAGGTCTTAGGAGTCAGGGCAGGTAGTGTTTCTCAAGAGAAGACCAGAGATGAAAGTCTGACTTTTACTATCTTTTGTCTTGAGTGTCTGGTCAAAAATTATAAGTTTTCCATTATGTTTTTATCAGAATCTCATGCCTCTGGTCAAGCTTGTATAATTTCTGCCATCTGTAAAGTTGAGGGGGACTGACTGCTCTTTCCTCAGATGCAACTTCCCATTTATTCCCCTTGCCAGAAAATGGTTCCTTAGGTACCACTTCTATGGTCAACACACATTTGATTACTGAAAAGAGACTAAATATTGGACATAGAGAATTTGGTAGCAAAGTTTCTTTTAAAAAGCTTTCCTTTGCATTATTGTGGGAAATCAGATGAAAATATGAGAGTTTTTTGTTTTTCAGTATTCTTTTATACTTTATTATGAATTGGGTAACATACAGAAGAAGTATTTCAGAAGTATGTAGATTTTGTTTTTTCTACTTTTCTAAAAATAGAGAACAGCTATATTTACAATGGAGAAAATATTTTAAATATTTGTTTAATATGGCCATTTTATTAGTTGGAGATGTATTCAGTTGCAAGTATGGAAAGCTTCATTACAGTGCTTAAAACCAAAGGAACTTTATTTTTCTTACTAAAAGAAGTCTGGAGTTGGGTGGGAATATGATCTACAGATCCTAGTTTTGTATCAATGTTAACATTTCTGATTTTGATAGCTGTACTATGGCAATTAAGTTCATAGGAAATACACACTGATGTACTGAAGGGGCATGATGCCTGCCATTTACTTTCAAATGATTTTGAAAAATATGTTAATGATGTATAATAATTAAAACAATATGTAGTCATTAATATAATATGAATTAAAATGCTATTATCATGTATATAATTATTTTATATTTATATATATTATAAAACAATTGCATGATTATATTAACCTACAACAAAATAATTATAGAGAGAGAGGGAGAGAGAATAATTAAGCAAGTGTGACAAACTGTTGCAACTGGTGAATCTAGGTGATTTCTATGGACTTAGAATTTTCCTAAGTTTGAATTATTTCAAAATGAAAAGTTAAAGTAAATATAGGAGAATATTGTACTTTCACTACGCTTGTCAAATACACAAATCAGGAAGAGAAAGATTCATAAACTTGACTATCTTCAAATTCTGTATAGAAAAAGGCCATAAACAAAGTGCAAAGACAAACCATACGAGGGATAGTCGCAAAACATGCAAACAACCAGTTAGGATCCAAAATATATTAAAACTCCCAACAAATCAGCATAAGAAAACTAATAAACTCCAGGATATAAGCAGGCAATTCGCAGAGGAGGAACGCTTAATGGCCACTAAATATGCAAAATTATTTAACATACTAGTTTTCAGGAAAATGCAAATCAAGCAACAATTTCACCCCAACCATAGAGGCAAAAAATATTAAGATCTGCCCATACCAAATACTAGCAAGGATACTGAATAGTGTGAATTTTTGTACAGAACTGGTTGGTGGGAACAATTTCTGCCCAATAGTTACTGTGAGGATTAAATGAGATATTGCAAGTAAAGTGTCTGGTGTCTCGGAAGACTTCCGTTAGTGTTATTTTTTATTGGCCCCTAGTCCCAGAGAAGTGGGCAATTCCTGCAGCGCTGGCAAGGTCTCGCCCTAACTTAAGTGGACGGTTACAGGCAAATGATCACAGAGAATCTTGGTTAATGTGCTTCTTCCTTTTAAATCATGATCGATTCGATGTCTCTGCAAATGAATTATTACTTAATATCATGATTCAGAATGTCCTTATTACAGCATAAAATTTTCGTATATTGAGGCCAATGTGGAAATAGCACGATCTGGTTCTTGCTTCCATTTCTGGCCTCTGAGTCATCCCACCAGGTGTAGGTCTGCACACAGATAACCACCATGTCTCCATTTTACTTTATGTTTAATTTAAAATTATTGTTTTTGTATTGAGAAAATCCAGTGCGTGGAGGGTGGTGTTGAAATGAGATATTCTTATAAAATGCTGGAGGGAATATGAATTGGGAGACTCTTTCTGGAGAGTGATTTAATAACATGCACCAAATACTTCAAAAATGTTTTTACCGTTTGGCCCAGCAAATCTATTTCTGAGAATTCGTCCTGGGGAAAGACAATAAGACAGCCAGAAAGATCAATAAATAAATATATTAAAATAGCATTGTTTATAACCAGGAAATCTAAACAAATTAAAGTGTCCAAAAATATGGCAATAGTAAATGTCAGATTATCAGATGGATTATTATGTAACCAATTAAAAGATTTATGAAAAATGTTTTAAAAATCAACTAAATAAGGATATAAATTGTGTTTACAGAATGATTTCTGCTGTGTAAAATAATACACACAGGACAGAAGAAAGGTTATCAATGGATACTGCTGGGTGGATAATTTTAAATTTCCTTTTCTAAAATTATTTTGCATCTTCCAAAAATTCTTCAATGGGCCTGCATTTCTTTTGTAATCTGAAAAAAAATATCAAAATAAAAGAGGAAAAAATGTGTTTATAGCCCCAAACTTAATTTTTACACTATCACTATAATACATTAAATTACCAAATAGTGCTAAAAGGATTATACAACAACAAGAAAATAATAATCACCTGCCCCTTTCTTTCACCTTTCTCCTCTACCTGGGAGGTGGCAACAGCTTTAAATTTTCTAGCTGTTTTTTCTGATATTTACTCCATATATCTATAGAATTTTCACCCACAGATATTCCTTGTTTCATCAAATGAAGATATTGAGTTTATATTACAGTAGATGAAGATTTTAGCACTCTCAGCCATCCCTTTTACCCTCTCCCTTCCCACTTCCCTCCCTCCCTCCCTCTCTCTATATATATCACAATTTTTAGTTTAATACCTTTTCCGTGTTTTTATTATTATTATTACTGTACAAATATTCTTCCCTGCTGTACAAGGCAGGGTATTTCAGTGCATGGGTATAAATCTATTTTCTTGTATGGCTTATTTTTTCATTGGCTTAGTTTTCTTTGCCTGTGTGGCTGTGATTCCCAACACTCTCCAGCTGCTCAGTAAACTACTTACTACAATTCTCCATGTGGTAAAAACTCTCAGATCATCTCTTTGCTCTGTTTTCTTCCCCTAGAGACATCCCACCTGAAACCCTCTGTCATCCAGGTCAGTACTGGTTCCTCTCCAGACTTGCTGTGCATCCTGAGAATTTCTGTGCTGTCACCACAGATATTCACACTCCTCTGTTAGACCTCATGTTCCCAGGATCTTTCCTTCATATTGGTGGGACACATCCACCAGAGTAAGGGCTCATGAAAGATAAAACTTTGAGACTTTGAATGTTTGTAAATGTACTTATTTTATCTTAACCTTTGATTGATACTTTGGCTAGGAGTACAATTCTAGTTGAAAATCATATTCACTCAGAGTTTTTAAGGCTTTGAAGCTCTGTGTCATGTGCATGAGGCCTTGACTCTGAGGTGCTTTGCTTTCTCCGGAGAAAAACCACTGAATAGGGAGATTTCTCCTCAAGCTCCTTCTGCATGCATGTGTGAACCTGGCTAAACTCAATCTGGAACTGAGTTGGAAAAGACCACTGGGGAGAAATCTCCCTATTCAGTGGTTTTTATTTAATCTCCCTATCCCCATTTTCAGTTTAGCATCTCACCCCTTCCCTCCTCCATGCTAGCTGACCTGAGACTGGAGTTCTCTTGTTCAATTTTTCCAGAGAACATACTTCTAGTACCCCATAGGAGTAGAGAGTAGATCACCTGGCAATGCTTTGAAGTGATGTGGGCTGAGGGAGTCCAACAGTTTTTTATACAAATTTTAAACAGTTCTGCAGTTTAATGTCCCCTCCACCCTGTCTTCTCAAGTACCTGGTACTTCCTTAGCCCCTTTGGGATTCTGTGGTTGAACTGGCTTCCTTCTCATTGGCCTCCCTCTGCAAGTTATTAGATTTAATCTTATTCTACTCCTTGAAGTCATTTACTACTTACCGATCTACTTTTCCCTACCCTCTCTCTTTTCTATTTGAAGTGTTAATGAAGATGAAGCTTATTTTCTTCCTTTCTTCCTTTCTTCCTTTCTTCCTTCCTTCTTCCCTCCCTCCCTTCCTCCTTCCCTCCCTCCCTCCCTCCCTTCCTCCCTTCCTCCCTTCCTTCCTTCCTTCCTTTTCTTTCTTTCTTTTTCTTTTCTTTTTAATCCTTGATGTTTGGAGGTGATTTTCAAGGGGAGGGAGAAGTGGAAACATCTTTATCTCACTTTTTTTTTTTAAAAAGATTTATTTTATTTTTATTTTTTTCTCCCCCCCCCCCCCCCCCCCGTTATTGTTTGCGCTTGCTCTGTGTCTGTTCATTGTGTGGTCATCTCATTTTTTTAAGGAGGCACTGGAACGAACCCAGGGCCTTCCATGTGAGAGGGAGGTGCCCAATGGCTTGAGCCACCTCTGCTCCCCTTTATCTCACTTTTAAAGGTAAGAAAATTTATCTTCAAAATTGACCACAGCTAACTCTTTTCCTCATGCTTCCTGCATTTTCAAGGGGAAAGTAGAAGAGCAACTACTTAGAGTAGAGAAAATGAACAGGGGCAAGCTCACTAAGCATAGTGAGAATAAGCCTCCTGCACTGAATAAAATCTCCAGCTCCCTTTCTCTCTCTCCTTTTTTAAACCCTCAAATTCATAGAAACTTACATCCCAGGTTTGCATAGCCCTGCGGTGTACAACCTATTGTTTAAGATAATTCTTGTAAATAAAGTAAATGGGGCAGGCAAAGTGATTTCTGTAGATGGATTAGCATCTTCAGATGCCCAAGGGTGGTAGTTTATAAGAGCAACATGGTAGTAAACCCTTGCACAACGGGAAGAAGTCTCTTTAGTGTATCTAATCTGTGGTTTGCATTTTATGGGAAAGATTTTTCTTAGAATATGTCACACCTGTGCAGGTGTGGAATAAACACATAGAAGTTGCTCTTTTTCACAATGCAATGCCAAGCTGGAATTTCATTTGGTTCTAAAGCAAAGAGTGCTCATTAATAGAATGTGCATTTGTGCCACACGGGAGAACTCCCTCAGGCAGACGCTTCCAGTGACTGTGCTGTGTGAAGGCTGCAGTCAAGGATGTCCCACAAGAACTTCACGTATGTATATTGAATAGCTGTCTCATATCTCTGGCAGGGGTGGGGAAGAAGAAAACAGATAAGACAGATAATTCTATTATTATTCAGAATCATCTGGAAACAATTTGTAATCTGAGACCAGCAGAACCTATTACAGCTCCCAAGCACTTTCATATTTATTTGGAGCTCAAAATAGGAACATTAACAATAGTCCTAATTAAGTGCTTATTTCTATACATATGATTCTCAGCCTCTTGTCTCAGTTACTCCTTACTGTCTTAGAATATCTTAGGTATTTTAAAGACTGAGTGAGGAAAAAGGGTTAGGACGTTAAACACCTCTAAGTAAAATAATTTTGCTAATGCCTGTAAACAAAATCTCACAACCCAGCAGTCAAAAATTAAGGTAATGGAGGCAGGAAAGAATAGAGAAGGAGAGAAGAAAAAACTCTTCCCTAAGGAAGGGATTGCTTAATGCATAGGGGCAGAGAATAGGAAGGCTGACGCCCAATCTGTGTCAAGCACTAGTCTCCTCACTTTACTGTATTACATTAAATCATTAAATCTTCACAGAGTCCAGCAAAGCAGGTTGGTAGCCCCAAATTTTGATGAGCACATTGAGGCTAGAGATTTTAAGTAATTGGCCTATCGTGATTCAAGTAATAAATAAGCCTTCTATGTAAGTAGTAGAGACAAAGCAAAACAATGACAACAACAGTGGTGAACAAGCTTCTCTGAGACTAATTATCTGAGCTCAGAGGAGTCACTTGGATCATTTAAACAGAATTACTCTATGAGTATCTTAAGTGCTTAGTGCAAATACTATATATTTTTTACTCCCTAGTATACAGAAAAATGGAGATATTGATGGCATTAAGATTGATAATGAATAATTTTTTGATTAACTGTTCACTTCATCAAGGTCCCCAACTTGTTTAAAAATGTCAGACCTACGTGCATTTGTTGTGTTTGTATGATCTCAGTTCTACAGCATTAGGATCTTGCTGTCATAGATGAAAGTTGAGGTCCCTGAAAAGGAAAGGTAAGAAAAATATTCCTGGGCCACAGTCAGGATATCTGGATTCAATTCTAACTCTTAGATTTAATAGTGCAAGATTAATAGAAAATTGTTTGATCTGTTTGGGTCTTGACTTTCTCATATGTGATGAAGACATTGAAATAAGGGATTTTTCCAACTCCTATATATATTTTTTTCTTCTTGATAAAATGTGTCTTTCCTGCTAGGAATCTTTTCACCAAAAAGAGTCTGTGGATGGTAAATTTTAGGAATCTTTAACTTTCTGAAAATATATTTATTTTGTCCTCATACTAGAATGATAGTTTGGCTGGGAAACTTTGAAGATATTGATTGATGTGAAGTCTGATTTCAGTTTTATTTAGCAATTATATAGTATGCATTATGAGCCAGACATTGCTGTATGTGCTTTTCAAATATTAACTCATTTATTCCTCTAACCACCATATGAGGTTGGTGTTAGTATTACTGATTTTATAACTGAGGGAAGTGAGTAATGGAGAGGGTAAGTAGCTTGTCTTAAGTCACCTTATTTGCAAATGGTAGAACCAGGATTCAAATCCATGCATGCTAGCTTTTAACTACTATGCTCTGCTGCCTCTTTTTATTATTATTTTTTATGTAATCTGTTGTGTGTTTTTTTCCATGAACACTTTTAAGATCTCTTTATCTTTGGTGTTTAATACTTATTATTAAATTATTTAATTCTTTGTACTTCTTAAGCCCTTTCAATCAGGAGGGCTTATGTCTTTTTTCAATTTTGGGAAATTTTTATCTATACCTTCATAGATTTACTCCCCTCAATTTATCTATATTTTATTATTATTTTCTTGAGAATTTCTTTTAATCAAATGATGAAACATTTGGATCTTTTGGCCCATCTCTTCATTTTGTTTGTATACTCATATTCATTTCTGTTGCATTCTGGTAAGATTCTTCCATGTAAACCTCAAGCTCTTTAATTTATTCTTCTGCCAAGTTAATTCTACTTGGTAGACTATCTGTTGAATTCTTACTTCAACAATCTAATATGACTTTTAGTCAATTCTTTCATATAAATACCCACATATGTGGCATAAGTCTATATTTATTTACATTTCATTTTTCACATGTTTTGAGAAAATTTGTTGAAGTTTATCTACTGCCTCGCTCTCTTAATTCTATTAATTATGTAAAAATGCTCTTTTTGGTAACATTTCCTCCATTTGTTGAGATTACTGGATTTCATTGTGTTGGGTTTCACCAGTGTTTGGTAATTCTTGTTCGAGAACACAGCTTCGTTTTGAAATTTAACAATCAGGAGAATGTCTGCTGTAAAAAGGTAAGAGGATCCTCTGGTACACTAGAAGTTATGAGAGATTTCCTGAAAGATGCAGAGCCCACAAGATCATATTTAAAATGGAAATCACACTCCAAAAATATGTACAAGATAAATAGTTGCAAAAGGTGGGATTGGCAGGCACCAGGAGGGCTTTTAGACCGTGGGAAGAAGGGGGGGTTCCAGGGCAAATGAGAAGGTTAAAATTTTCTCCCAGTGGGCCTGATCTTCCCTAGAATCTTAGAATGGCATTTTTAATCCCACCAGCCCCCTCTGGTATGTTGTCCTTGCACCCTGACTTGGTTCTTGATAATGTTTATTGATCCTCTCAAAATTTCTGTTTCAAATCTCTCTTGCTATTCTTGGTGCTTGTCCTGGCACCATATCAGCCTATACCATACCATACCCTAATAAGTACATTTAACTATGGAATAACTTTTAGGGCAGCTGCTCTCTGGTCAGAGTAAAGATGCAGCAGCTTGTGACAGAGCTGCCAAGAATGAGAGCCAGGAGACCAATTTCTTGGTCTCAAGTCTGAATAGAATTTTTGTTAGTTTCTGATTTTTTGGTTGTTGCCCTGAATGTAATAAATACATTTGGAAGATGAGAGTTTATATAAATATTATTTTCAAAAATTTTGTAAAATGTAATTTTATGTTGTCAAAATTCCCTACTTCATTCCAGCAATGCAGGACTTAAAGTATATGTTTTGCCCAAATGGAGTATTACTATCTTTAATCCAACCTATATAAGGAGATAAATGCAAGTATGAATGAGAAATATGCAATAAAATTAATTATAAATTCTTTAGAAATGCTTCAGTTAAACTGTCAAATTATCAGTAAAAATTAATCTTAGATGAGCTAAATATGCTAAAAAGTCAAATTTAGGCATTACAAGTAAAGTTATATATATATAATCAAATAATAGCCTTTAAAAGGGAAAGTCACTCCAGCTCCAGATTTTGAATTTACAGACCAAATGGATTCAGGTCAAGTCCTCTGCAGGGAATGATGAAGGAAATGATGAGTCTGGGAAGATTTGTGACAGATCCCAAATTTCCAACAAACACATTTTGCCAGGATCAAAGGCAAATACATTTTCATACTAGTCAAACCCTGCTCAGTGAACTTCATAGTGTATCTAAGTTGTTAGTTGGAGTGGAGAAATGAGCATTTTGCTAGAATTCTCACTCTTGTTGTGTGAAAGCTAGAGAAGATGTTGAGCTGACAGCTGTGTAACTCTCATTGAAATGGCACTTTTTAAAGGGTGCTTTGAATCCAATGAATGGAACGAAGAAATGTTATGCACAGGCTGCCTCTCCACACTCTACCTTCCATCTCAAAACATTAGATATTATTATTTGCTTGGGTTAGCAGGTGAGGGAGGACATGGGGGTGGAATTGGGAAGTGGCTGGGGGAGAGATAGGGAGAGAGAGCAATTGAGCGAGAATGCGATCCAAAGAAAGGTAGAAAGGATGTAAATATTTGATGTGTGAAGAGATGAGGGGGATTAGAGGTTGTAGCAGCTTGGCATTATTTATGAATTCCAAAAATAGATACTGTATTATGTTTGTAAACTGATCTGTACCTGGGCATGATTAAATTATGATTAGGGCTTTGATTGGGCCATGTCAGTCAGACATTGAGTCCCCACCTCCTTGGTGGGTGGGGACTCACAGAGAAAACTATATGGCAAAGAAGAGAGTTGGGGTTTTTTGAGCTGGAGTCTGGGAAGTAAACATAAGAGAAGAACACAGAGGAATAGAGACCACTCCTTAGACATGGCAGAAGCCCCAGGGAGAAAGATGGAGCTGTTCGCCTGATAGTCTACAGCTGGCCTTGTGGAGAGAGGACAGCAACTGAGCCCAGAGAGAAACAGAGCCCCAGGAAGAGAGGAACCCAAGAAACCTGAACTCTTGGCAGACATCAGCAGCCATCTTGCCCCAATACGTGGCAATAGACTTTGGTGAGGGAAGTAACTTATGCTTTATGGCCTGGTAACTGTAAGCTTCTACCCCAAATAAATACCCTTTATAAAAGCCAATAGATTTCTGGTATTGTGCATCAGCACCCCTTTGGCTGACTAATACAGAGGTTCTTGAGAGCCTCTGCTCTCTGAGGACCACAGTAGCTCTAGCTTAACTTCCCCTCTCCCCTCCCTATTGCCCTATCATGTGAAATGCAATAAGCATTAGGGCCCCCCTTTTTTTTTTCTAGTAGATTTGACTGAAATTGACTAATAAACATATGAAAAGGAATCAACTTCACTTTACCATTTCACTCATCATCAGGTTGGCAAAGATTCTTTAAAAATGGAACCTAGTATGGGCGAGGTATAAGAAAGTGGGCATTTTTCACACACTTCTAGTGGGATTCCAAATTGTTATAACCTTTCTGAAGGGCAATTTGGTAATTTATTATCAGAAGCCTTACAAGTACCCATACACTTTTACTCAGCAAGTGTATTCAAATAAAAGCATAAATGTGCACAGAGATTTAGTCTCAAGGATGCTTATCACAGTATGCTTATGAAATCTAAGCTTTGAAAACAAATAAAATATTTAGCAATAGGGGAATGGTTAAGTAAACTACATGCAACTCACACAAGGAAATGCTTTGCTGCCATTAAAATAATGTGATGATGAAGAAGGCTCCTTGTTAACACTGGACACGATCATGATACGTATTTAAGTTTTAAACATAGCATGGGATGCCACTTTGTAAAAAATTGCAAAGGTATGTATTAAAAACACTGGAAGGATAATATATCAAAATGTTAGCAGTAGTTATAAGTGGTGACAGGCTTATAGGTGGTGTTTATTGTTTTGTCTTTTATATATTTATTTTAAAATTTTCCAAAATGAAACGAATTAATTTGGTAGTAAAAACTTTTATAAAGAAAGCTTGAGCTGGGCAGGAATATAGGAGAAAGCAGAGAGAACAGCGACTGGAGTAGGGGGAACAGTTAAGAGGATGTTACAAAAGCTCAAAGTGCTGATGGCTTCAGCTATTTTGGTATTAGGGAGAAGTGGATGATGTAAGAGGCATCTTTGAAGGGAGATTGAACAATGCTTTATGACAACAGGAAATTGTGGTGAGGAATGGTGACTTAATGATACGTGTTTGTGCACTATTGAGGGAAATAATTTGGTGTTATTGATTTAAGCTGGTAAAGAACCTCTAAGGCAGGAGTTCTTAACCTTTTTTTGTTCCATAGACCCTTTTGCCAGTCAGATGAAAACCATAAACCCCTTCTCAGAATGCAGCGGCAAATAGTTTTATGACACTCAACTAGCGTTGGGTCTAACAACTACCATAATTTCGAAGTATGGATGAGCGTAGTGATTTTTCGAGATGCACAACAACTGTAATTTGATATGAAAAGAATACTACTGTAATTTATTGCATACATTCATAAGTGAAGGAAATGCTAGATTTCAATTAGAGGTCAGAGAAAATAAAGATAAGTTGATTTTTTTTTTCAATTCAAGCTCACATAGACCCCCTGAAATCTTTCCATGGACCCCTGGTTAAGAACCCCTGCTCTAAGGAGATGTCCTATAGATAGTGGAGAAAGTGAGACTGATGTCAGGGAGGATGGTGATTTGCTTTATAAGCACAACTGGAATGTTAAGAGTTAATTGTCCAAGAAAAAGAGCATAGTCCTTATAGTTCTGTATTCAAGGAGAGTTAATAAGTGAGGAGAGGAAGAAGGACCAGAAAAGCAAATAAACATCTGTCTAGAGAAATAAAAGGAAAACAGAAATATATGGAGCATAATGGAAAATTAGGGGAGAGGATTCTAAGAAAAATGAGGTAGAGAACAGAATTCATTATTTCAGAAAAACAAGGAAAATGATGACAGAGAAAGGGCCAGTGAATTTAAGAATCTTACTAGAGGTATCAAAGGAGAAGCTATTCATTTCTGTAGATTGGTGGGAATAGAAGTCAAATTGTAGAAGATGGATTGGGATAACATAGATAGCTAGATGTAGATCATCCATTGAAACTGTTGCAGCAAAAGAAAAGAAAGAAAAAAGAAGGTCATTAGAGGAGTGAACAGAGCCAAATAAAGCAGAGTTCTCTACGACGGAGGAGAACTGGGTGTTTTTTAAGGAAAGGATCCTGCAAAGAGAGGCTGGAAATAACGATGAGGGAGGGTAATTTGGGAACAAGATTTCTGAGAGAGAGATGGCTGCAGAGCACAGATTTTACGTTTCAAATGGGAGAAAAGAGACCATCGTTGTCTCTTAGAGAGAAATAAAAGATAAGAAAATGAGTATAGGCATCTGTACATGTTGAGGGATGAAAATAACAGGTGAATTAGTACAACTTGGATATCCTCAAAGTAGGAGTTGATGTCCTTTGTGCTCCTTTAATAGAGTCTTGAAATATGGGGCCAGAGACGCAAAAGGGGCTTAGAATGTCAATTTTAGGAAATATAGGGGAAAGCAAAGAGGTGAATAAAAGTTTTGCCAAATATCACATAGTTGGTAAAAGGAGCTGGTGTTGTTTGGCTTTATTTTAGTTTTATGCACATTGAAGTGGATTTAGTCTGTCTGTATCCAGCAGCATCATTTGGAGCAGATAGAAGGAAGGGAGCTTGTGAGCATTATTTCGTGAGGCAGGAAATCTGGGAATCTGGGGTGGCTGAGGACCATGTTAAAATAGCTGATCCAAGAGTCAAGGTTAAGTGTTGTCAGAAGAGGCCCATGCAGTTGGTGAAGTCAGTTGAGCTGATGGTCAGTCAAGTGAGTGGTGGTCAGGGAACAAATGCAGAGGAAGATTTGGTGGGAATGGGAAGTAAGAAAGGTGAGAAGACTATGGTCAAAGAGGGTGGAGCTATGGATAGAGATGTTACAACACACCCATATTGGTGGGGTAGAGAGGCTGATTTGAGCACAAGATGGATGTGAAACTAGGAGGTGAGTGGTTTGAAGGGTAACGGAAGAGAATGTGGAAGTGGACATGGATACTAGTGTCAGGGCTCTACCTCAGGGGATATCAGCCCCCACGGGGCCAAAACTTTGAATGAAGAGGAGTGTAAATCTCTGCCTGCAGAGCCAAAGACTGGGGAGCAATGTAACTTAATGATAATGAGCATAGGTTTACTCACCTCCATGATATCCCAGCTATATGATCTTGTGGAAGTTATTAAACCCCTCTAAATTTCATTTCCCTCATCTGCAAAATTATACTACCGACTTCCTATTGATGTTGTGGGAAGTGAATGAAATAATGTAAATAAAGTATCTGGCATAAATGCCAGATATGACGATCATGATGATGGTGATGGTGGTGGTGAAAATTTTTTAAATAACTGCCAGATATTCACCCCACATTGAAGTCTCTTGGCAGAGGATCCAAGTCATTTAAGAGTTCCTAGGATGTGAGGTTGATTGTTGATTATCTTATTCCTCAGCCCTTTATGAAAAAGGTGACCTTAGCAAAGATTACATGGGTGTTGTTGGGGGTAGGGTGGGGAAGGAGCTGTCCGTTGTCCTAAGGCGATCTGGCTAAGTCTAACCACTTTCCTAATATTTTCGGTTCCATTTCTCACTACTAATGCAACTAAATCTAACCTGGCTGAATATTTCTAGTTAATATTTCCATTTACTTCCACAAAATATAGCTTGTCTGACTTGCTCTGTGAATTAATTGCAAACTATTATCTTTAACTCTTCTGACATCAGTCCATGAGAAAATTTAAATACACTCACCTTTTATTTTCTTTTTAGTTTTTATTAATTTTACAAATACTGTAATAATGACCTTTTCTTTTCCTTAATTCTTTCACCCATACTGTAATAATTAATGGTACTAAGAGTAATCTTGAGTTTTTACAAAGTTTTTATTTTTGCTTTTATCTATTTTAGAAAAAGGGAAGCATAAAATATTATAGGGCCTTTTATTCCATTAAAATGTTTGAAGAAAAACAAATGATTAGGGACTGAAAGTATTAGGATCGAATAATTTTAAAAAGTGCTTAACAATTGCAGATAGACAAGGTGTTGTAACAGTGTACTCATAAATTAGGCTGTTATTCTTGGTATCACTTCATAATTTATTAGCTTAAGTAAGATCTAACATGTTTTATCAGATTTTGTAAAATATTACCTGGAGTAAAATACAAATTCTAAGCAAAAACACAAATTCTGAACCATTCTCACATAAATATAAACTCAAGTACCTTTCTTCTAATAATCATTACTGTCTGGCAGTGATAGATGATGAAGATTATGCCTCAAAATACATGAGTATTTTCAGCACCTGAAGTGTAGTAATGATAAGTAAAGTTGATTGCAGTTTTTCCCCCTTATTTACGGACATGCTTCTGGTTCTTATTTAATGACATAATTTATCATTAGCTATGGGTTGTATAGGCATGTGTCAAGGTAGCATAATAGTAATGGGGCTTGGCATTAGGTTTGAGGCAAAAAGAAGAAAGAAAGAGTACTGGAGGCTACCAAGTGTTGGGATGCTAGATGGGAAGTAGAGATAAAAGTTAGATGGAAAATCGGCTCAGTATCAGGCTGACTTATCAGATGGGGAAAAACAAAGAAGACTGGACTCTGTCTTACCTTCCCTTTTTCACTCCCCCAACATAGTAGATAAATTATATAGCTAAATAACTAAGATGAGCTAATGCCCACAGAAATGAATAAAAATTTAAACATTAATGGCATATGCCTTTATGTTCATTTTGATCCATACAGCCCTTCATTTGTTTCCTTAATTAATGCCTTCTTTGGATGGGAACCATCATCACAAAAAAGTATCTGAGGAGTATAGCTTCCTGATGTGAAATGACGCACTTTAAAATATGTGGAAGCATAAATATTATCTATGAATTTATTACCTCACTCTGATGGAGCTCACTCTATGGTCTCAAGAGCATTATTGTTAAAGGAGGACTTTAATGTGTCCATGACTCTAAAAGTCCATGATTTAAATACAAGAAAAAGTTAGAGAGCCTCACTAGAACAAAGCATTTTTGAAAAAACGGTGTTTTAATTTAAAATATTTTTGGATTCAAATAAAAGGAAAGTTTAGGGACCACCATTAAAACAAGAGTAGCATTGATAAATGAAGATGTAACAATTTAAATCCTTTTGGTTCAAAGACAATGAAAGTTTGATACTCTTCTCTGAATTTGTGTGAAAGTACTAGAACTGAAAGGAAAGTTATTAAAGAAATGGAAACACATCTAACTTATTCCTAGATGTTTCTATTCTGTCAGCCCATTTGGGATGTTTTTGATTCTCTCTGGAGCCAATCCAAATGAAAATATAGGCATGTACCAATGTGCTCTTGGGTGATTTGAAGTCTTTCCTTTTTTTTTTTTTTAAATTCCTATTACCATACCACCCACACATCCCTACTTACCTTTATCACGTCTGCTGCCTGCGTTTGGCTAACCCTTAACCGCTAACCATTTTCAACTAAAATGCATGTGCTTAGCACTAAGCAGCTAGCTGAGAAGATTCTTTCCTCCCAATCAACACAACCACAGCATGAAATGAAGACACGGAATGAGAGGTAGGAAGAGAGAGAAGAAGAGAAGGGGAGGGGGCACTATTTCTATATAAAAGACTTCAACTTCTTATGTGTTCTGGAAGGACTATTAATATTTCTTCCTAACTCCTCTTGCACTGCTAGGCTTCCCTTTCTCTCCCACTCTCACGCCTCCCCATGCAGGCAAAGCCTTGAATCAGCAGATTCTGAGCTCAGAGCAGTAAAGAGCTATTGAGGGACAGACTCTGATAGCATTACGGCCAAACATGGAACCATTTTCTGTGGCGAATTGCTGAGTTCTACCTGGTTATCTCTTGCCTTGCACATCACTTCCAAATGACATGCTCTCAGTCTGGGTAAAAATGAGAGTTTTTTAAAGAACTGGGATTTCAATAATATGTGACGAAAGGATGAGATTACTTTCTGAGGTAGGGCAAGGCAGGGAGAAATGAGGGAGGGAGAGGAAGTGGGAAAGAGGTGGAGGGGGAATAAAAAGAGAGAATTGTGGATCCTTTAGAGCACTTGATTACATGTATTTCTCTGGTTCTTGCAACCAGTCTTTCTCTAACTTCAGGAAGTCAACATAATAAGCCATTTTAATCTCGTTTATTTGTCTTCTTTCTTTCCCTTGCTTCTCCCACTGTTGGCAACTGAATGCTGTAGATACTCCAAAATGTCTTGAGTTATTTATAGGAATTGCTGTAACTTGACAGTTACATAGTTAAGTAAGGTGGAAGTGAATGCTATTATGCCTTAACCAAAACTTAGAGAGTGAAATAGGCAATGGAGTCCTTCAGGGAAATATATCCACTTGTTTTGGCCAATTAGGAAATTTGGAAATCAGCATTTTTTTTTTTTTGAAGTAAAATTAGTAGCCAGCTGTCCTGTCTGTTTTCAAGAAGAGAATGGCAGTCCTGCAGTTCCCAGGACCCTCCACTCCCCTGAATGGCTGCCTTCCCATCCCAAGTTTTCCTAGAAGTGGGGGCGTGTTTGAATGTTTTATGCCCTTAATTAGTCAGCACTGTTATGATGTGAATTTCTCTCCATTGTAATCAGGAAACATGGAGAGATGACAAAGAAAAGACATGTTTGTTGTGTGTGCCGTTTTGAGACTGAAAAAAAAAAAAACCCAAATGTGAAAGAAGCATTTTCACTTGGAATTTGAAAGTGACATTTGTTATTTCTCTCAGGGGTACAGTCTTATGGACTGAGATGGGGGGACTGCAGTGTCTAAACTGACGGACTTTCTAAAATCCTACACAGTTTCAGTGAAGAAAACTGGGACACATAGAAAGGCACGGCTAGTGCAATGTTCACATATAACAGAGAAAAGGCAAATATATTATATGTAATGTA
Organism: Tolypeutes matacus; assembly: GCA_026826555.1. Lineage (NCBI taxonomy): Eukaryota > Metazoa > Chordata > Mammalia > Cingulata > Chlamyphoridae > Tolypeutes > Tolypeutes matacus. The sequence goes on from JAKSZT010053887.1 coordinate 96,413,375, forward strand.
ATATATAGGAAATTATTTCAAAATAAAAAGGTGAAAATGCAAGGCACAATATCTAGTAAAAGGCATATTGCAACATTTGTTTCTAAGAGCAAAAGTTCATAATGACCTAAATGGATACTATATATACTCATTGAAAAGTAATTCAAAGTCAGTACAATAAAATGTGCAAGTTTTACTTCATCAAACTCCTCACCTCTATTCCCAATCAAAAACCCTTTCTTGGAAATAATGACAGCTAAGGATTCTATGTATATTTTCCCAAACTATTTTCAAGTAATTTATTATACACATTCATACAGAATATTTTTTCTTTATTTCACATATGTGGGTCATACTTTGCATGTTGCTACACAAGTTGCTTTTTTCACTTAACAATGTATCTTGGGAAAGTTTTCATGACAGCAAAGAATGAGATACACTTCATTCTCTTTAAAGGCTGCATGATATTGCTTAGTATGGGATTACATAATTTATTTAACAGTTTCTCTAAACGTGCTCAGTTAATTCATTCCAAACTCTTGCACTTAAAAGCAAGTATTATAATATCCCTTTCCATAGATCTTTGTGGGGACATGTGTTTTTTTCACCTTTTTATTTTGAAATAATTTCAAGCATACAGAAAATTTGCAACAATATTACAAAGAGCTCTGGCAGATTTGTCAAACCTGGATAATTTGTCACATTCTTTCTCTTTTTCTGTACATAATATACACACATATTATATTTTTGTTATGCTATTATTTTTTCTGAACTATTTCAAAATAATTTGCAATTTTCTACCATTTCCTCCCCAAATTCTTCAGTGTATATTTCTTAAGGACATGTATATTTTCTTACATATCTGCATACAATTACCAAATTAAGAAAATTTAACATTGATTTAATACTATTATCTAATCCACACTACAATGATCTAATTTTCAATTTCATCAGTTGCCCCAATAATGGCAATTCTCTTTTCTTGTCCAGGATCCAGTTCAGGATTATGTAGTACGTTTAGGTGTCATCTTTCTCTATCTCTCTCTTTCATTTTTTCAACTTTATTAGGATATAACTGACATACAATAAAATGCACAGTATAAAAGTATACAATTTGATAACTTTTGACATGTGTACATCCAGGAATCTGTTACCACAATTAATGCTAATTAACATAATCATGACTTCCTAAGTTTCTTTGTATAACTGTAGTCCTTGCCTACCTCCCTTCCCTCCCTCCAACAACAGCCTGTTTTCTTTATATATATTTTATTACAGAAGTTGTGAACCTATAAAACAATCATGCATAATGTGCAGAATTCCCCTCCCCCAACACATTACATTGTCATGGAACATTTGTTAGTGTATGAAAGAACATCATCAGACTATTACCACTAACTATAGTCTGTAGCATACATTTGGCATATTTTTCCATAACCCCCCTATTATTAACACCATGTGTTAGTATTGTACATTTGTTATACTTCATGAGAGAACACTGTCATATTTTTACTGTTAACCACAGTCCATCTTCCACCACATGGTTCACTGTGTTATACAGTCCCATGACTTGTACAATCTATCCATCCACATTGTTGCTCTTACTTTCATCACAGAGTTGTGTAATCATTGCATCACTAAATTTTAAACATTTTCCTTAGTCCAAAAGAAAAAATCTCATACCCCCCTATTATTGACCTTTAGTGTTGATATAGTACCTTCTTTGATATTGATGCAAGAATATTACAATATTGCTGTTAACTATAGTCCATAAGTTACATTAATCGTGTTTTTCCCATTCACCATCATATTCTTACCACTTTGTAATAGTGATGTACATTTGTTCTAGTTCATAGAAGTACATTCTTGTATTTGTGCTATCAACCACAATCCTCATTCACCTCTGTGTTCACTCTGTTCTTCCATCCCTAGATTATTCTCTAGCTTTCTTTCAATTGACGTTTACATCCTTAGACACAATCCCATTTATAAACCCACTGTGTTAGTTACAGTCACTATAATGTGTTACCATAAACTCTATCCATTTCCACACTTTTACAGTTAATTAAAACTTCTACATGCATTAAACATCACCACCCTTTCTCAGCCCTCATCCTATCTCCTAGTAACCTATACTCTAGGTTTTAACTCTATGTGTTTATTCTTTGTGGTTCATTCATATTAGTGAGACCATGCAATATTTGTCCTTTTGTGTCCAGCCCATTTCACTCAGCAAAATGTCATCAAGGTTTCTCCATGTTATCATATGTGTCCCAATTTCATTTCTTCTTACAGTAGCATAGTATTCCATTGTATGTATATACCACATTTTGTTTATCTGTTCATCAGTTGATGGACACTGGGATTGTTTCCATCTTTTGGCAATTGTGACTAATGCCACTATGAACATCAATGTGCAAATGTTTGTTTGCATCACTGTTTTCAGTTCTTCTGGATATATTCCTAATAGAGGGATTGCTAGATCATATGGCAGTTCTATATTTTAGCTTCCTGAGGAACTGCCAAACTGTCTTCCACAGAGGCTGCACCATTCTACATTCCCACCAACAGTGAAAGAGTGTTCCTATTCTCCACATCCTCTCCAGCACTTGTTTTCTGTTTTTTAAATAATGGCCATTCTGAGGTATGAGGTGATATCTCATTGTAGTCTTGATTTGTATTTCCCTAATAGCTAGTGATACTGAATATTTTTTTCATGTGATTTTTCACCATTTGTATTTCCTCTTTGGAGAAATGTCTGTTTAAGTCTTTCCCCCATTTTTAAATTGTATTGCTTGCTCTTTTATTGTTGAGTTGTGTGATCTCTTTATATAGCACAGCAATCTGTTTATTATAATAAATTTCTAGAATGTCACATAAATAGGATAACACAGTATATATTCTTTTTTTGCTCCAGCTTTTTCACTCAAAACAATTATTTTGAGATCATCCACATTGTTGCAATGATCAATTGTTCATTCCTTTTTAATGAGTAATATTCCAGTGTCTGGATATACCACAATTTGCCCATATATAGTTAAAATTATTCCACTATATTCTTCTTGTACTTTTCTAATTAAACAAAAATTAGATAGCTAATTCGCCACTGATGTGTTTTTATATATGGTATAAGGTCTTGTTATTTTCCTAAAGGCAACATTTAAAAAAATTTCCAGTCATAGATAAATTGCATGTCCCAGAACTTTAAAAAACTTAAATAAGAGATCTTAGACCCACCCTTGAGTTTTAGGAAATCATCAAAAATGGTAGATGAGTAGAAGATAGGTAAATAGGCTTTAAAAGCAATGATATTAAAGGAACCTATATCTAAGAGAGTGTACACAGGAGAACAAGAAATGTGGCAAATTAAATGTATGATGTATCAATTAAGATACATTCGACCTAACATTGGCTTAAATAAAATGGAAGTTATTTTTCTCATGTAACAAGAAGTCCAGAGATGGGCAGTTGCTGGCACAGATTCAGCAGCTCAATCCTGTCATCAAGGCCCAGGCCCTCTGCATGTGTCTGCTTTTCCATCCTTAGCATCCATATGCCTGGTGCTTCAGGGTTGCAGGATGACCCTTGCAGCTTCAGGCATTACATCTGTGTTAAATGCAGGAAGAATGGGGAAAGTGGACAGTGTAAGTGAGTCCATCTCTTTTCTCAAAATATCAGAAGGGTTACAGAAGCCCCCAGGTAGACTTCCCTATATGCCTCCTTGGTCAGAACTTGGTCACTTGCCTATTCCTAGATACAAGGGAGACTGGGAAAGTGAATACTGGGCTTAATATCATTATAGTGGATGACAGCAAGACAGAAAGTATGGAAGAGGCTGGAAATGGCTGCTGGATTAGCCAACACATTGAGTTTGCCACGAGCAACAAATGTGAGGAAACAAGTCTCTTCAGTGTGGGAAAGACATATTTAAGGAAGAAATTCCACATGTGTCTTCTAATATTTAAGAGTTGTTATGTGGAAAAGTGAATATATTGCAAACTAAGCTCAACAGGTGGGATTTTATAAGAAGGCTGATTTCAGCTGAATGTAAGGCAGAGATGATGATCCGGTTGCCTTGTGAGGTAGTGCCTAGTAAGGAATTTGGCCTCCAAAAGACGCTTGGCCTTTAGCCTGGCTCCTGGGAGGTAACTCTTACCTCTTGGACTTAGTGATAGGAGTGTCTTTGTTCTTTGTAATTATTCATGGTGGGTCCCAGGATCACACTTGATAGTTTATGCTATAAGTCGCTTATGAGTGGGGCCAGCCATATCTGTTGTTTTAGGGTACAGGCTGGCCATGCCAGAGGGAGCAATCCTGTTGTTAGGGGGTAGGAGCTTTGAGTCATGTCATATCAGCCCAACCTCAGGGGAAGGGAAGGAGGGCTGGGCATGGAGTTAACCACATGGACTAGTAATCAATCATGGTTACTTAACTGGCTTTATTTTATTTAATTAAAACTCTGGACACTGAAGCTGGGGTGAGTTTCTCTGATTAGTAATACACATTGACGTGCCGGGAGGAATGCGTTCAGAGTCCACGGGAAGAGGACACAGACGCTTCACATTGGGGACCCTCTTAAGCCTTTCCTTATGTCTCTTCTTCTGGTTTTTTCTTATTTGTATCCTTTTGGCTATCCTAAAACAGGAATTGTGTATCGTGCTTTCTTCTGTTCTATGAGTCCTTCTAGTGAACTATCAAACTGGAAGGGGTTGTGGCAACTCCCAAATTTGTAGCCATTTGGTCCTCAGTGAGGGTGATCTTGGGAACTCCCAAACTTGAACCTGCTTCTGTAATGAAGGCAACCTTGTGGAGGACCATGCTGTTAACTTGTGAAGTTTGGCCTAACTCCAGTTAATTAGTGTCAGGATTGCACTGTAGGGTGTAACTTTCTGTATTTATTTATCTATTCTACATGCTTTTCAATATTACTCATTCAACCCTGAGATTGGGACTGTTATCCTCTTTTCACAGATGAAAATTGAGGTTACACTGCTATGAAGTCTTAAGCTGGAACTTGAACCCAGGTTACCTGGCTCCAGAGTCCATGTTCGGAAGGCTTCGCCATAGCATCTTGCGGGGAGACTGGATTAGATCACTTTTCGGATTCCTTCATACTCTTAAATTAGGCCCCTTTTTCATAATCATTAGATATGTCTGATTAAGCCACACCTATTCTTTATCACCATTTAGCAAATTACTTTCCTTATTCACTTGTCGAGAGAAACCTTTACCTTCAGCTCTTCTTTGCAGATGTTGAAGTTAGTACATATCTCTGTGATACTATTTCAGGGCCTCAGATCTGGTTAATGTCAATACTCCTTCAACTTCCTTGTCATAATTTGACAGTAGAAAGTGCTCATTTACTTCCTTTACTAACTCTTGAAAACTTCCTTTTTAAACAATCCATTGGGTCCTGTGAAAGGGAGCAGAACAGAGCCATTGTGGAACTACGATATTCAGTAGTTTCTTTATAAGAGGGAGAAGCAAACACACCCAGCCTAAAGGTTTGGTGTATGATACCTGCTTCAGCTGGATGGTAAGCATGCTGTCAGTCACAATCCTGCTTCTTCCAACAAACCCCGTAAGATCTGTCCCAGTTATCTTCATCAAAGATACCACCTGCAAATCACTTCACTTATAAAACGTCTCCTAAAGAGGTACAATCTGGGGATTACAGATTCTGGATTGATTTGCAGCCTTTACTTCGTGTTAGTAAAAGGTGGCAAATCCTGCATTTCCTAGTCTGTTGAAACGAGGTGTTGTGGTGAGTTGCTGCTCCTACACCCATAGGAGAACATGGCCGCAGGAAGGCCAGAGACAGTGTGCGGGGGTGGAGGGAAGGGAGGATCTGGGCAGCAGCCAAAAAACGTGCAAAGTAGACAAAGAAAGGCAGCAGGTCAGGGGCTGAGCAGGAAAGGCAGCTTGGCATCTGGAGGGATGCAATGGGGATTCTCTAGGATCAGAAGGGATGGGAGCAGGGGCATGGCTATAACCAGGATGTGACACTGGATGGCGGGAGGCAGTCACAGCCCAACATCTCCATCTCAAGGCTGGAACTGGCTTCTGAAGGAAGTGACGCTCTCTTGGCCAGCAAATTGCCTTCAGCTTTGGACTTAATAGTAGAAGCACTTCCTGTGGGATTTACAGTAGCAAAGATAGGCTTCCCAGGTATAATCCCTCCTCTCACAGTTTGCCAAACCCCTTTTGGGTTCATTTTCATTTCCTCTCAGCTCTCCTTCTTAGACTCCTCTAAGTTTATTGTCTACTCTGTGATCCGTACTCGTCTTTATTTGTTCCAAATTCTGCTTTTTCAAGTTTCATCCTAATATTTCAGAGGCAGGTGCTCGGCAGGGAGCATGGGGTCATGATAAGCCAGACAGCCTCACATTTGTATTTCCTCCCCTAGCTTTCCTTATCGAGAGATGAAATGAATAACAGCCTGCAAGATTGTTGTAAGGGCTCAATGAGGGACTGGATATGAAAACAATTTGTAAATGGCAAAGCACTGCACAGCCATGAACTATGCTGCTTCTGTTGAAACAAAACTGTACCCTATATTGAGCTGGCCTTGTGACCCCAGCAGCCCAGGCGTCAGGGAAGTGTCTTTCTGAGACATTGTCTGTAAAAGCGTAGAGACCACGCCTTCTGAACTGCCTCAGTGGGCAGGTGAGTGAGAAGGATTTGGCACAAAGTTAGGAAAAATATTATTTCATGCGTCAAGCCCGGCCAAGGGCAAATGACCTTGATGCTGCCTTCACCAGACCCTCCTCCATGATTCTTTGTGTATTTGGGATGTTTCTTAAAAGTGGAGCACTCCTTTTTTAGGGAAATTGGGCTTACTTATGCCTACAGCTATTATTCATCTATGATTTTTCTCCGTGTTTGCATGCTCTGAAAAACTTGTAGAATTTTTCTCCATTGGAATATGTATTTAAAAATCAGAATTATTAGAGACTGTGCTGTTTTCTCTCATTCAGATCATTTACAAAATTGTTAAATTATACCACTAGGCCTGGAACCAATTCCCGACAAACTGTGGTTACACTTTTTCTGCCTAAACCAGCTCTCTAGTCATGAATAAATAACCTTCCTATAGTTCCTCAGTCTTAATTCAATTAAAAAAAAATCCATTCCTGGTTAATCTTTCCCTTTTAAAGTATCTACTTATTACCAACATGCATATTTTGCACCAAAAATGATAGTATATTAATGTTTGCCCTTTCATAGTCTCGTTCCTTCTATTAGGTTTTCCTTTTTTTTTTTCTTTTTTTTTTTTTAAATATCCAATGAACCTCTATTTAATTATAGTTGCCCTGTCTTGTCAGACAGAGAAGAGGATCTCAATTTCTAGGACAGAGGCCATCTCTAGTACACACTATAGCTAAAAGTTGCTTGATTCCTTCTTTGAGTGTTTCACCCCCTAAAATCTCCAAATTATCTACATTTGTTTCAGTACTTCAGCTTAGTATTCTGATTAATGACCAATATTTGCAGCAGTCTTAATTCTTATGGGTTTCAAGGAATATTTCAGAAAAGGCAATTTCCCTGAAAATTGAGGTAACGACTTTATCCAGCCTTTTGCTATCTCTTCTTCCTTTTGTTCAACTTTGGTGCCATTATTTTTAAGTGATTCCATGGATTCTCAAGCTGCCTTCCTTCCTTTGCTAGATTTAAAGAGTCTCTTCCTAATCCTTATAGAATTCAGATTTGTACATACTTTTTAAAAATCTAATTTTGAAGCTATTCCTACCTTGCCATATTTTGTGGGTTTCCTTGTTTTCTTTCCTTGGTTAGTTTTCTACTTTATAAAAACATTTCCCTTCCCCTGCCCCACTTATATTTCTGACTCGGATAGCTAGCTACTGGGATCCATTCTAACCCCTTGGAATTTTTCCTGGATTGTCAGTAAATTGCTTTGAAATTTTCTCTGGGTTACTCTCTTGTTGATTACTGGGTTTTAAAATTCTAGCTTTTGTTTTTGCCATAGGACACTTTCTAATATTAAATAGACATGCAGTGGATTTTAATTTGCCCAGAAGGCTGTGGAATTAAATTGTGCAGTGTTTACTATTAATGACTCTGCATCACCTTGTGGGCCAGTTCCTGTTCACTCTCTGAGCCCAGTCTGGTATATTTCCCTGACTCACAGGCTCCCTCTCTACCTTCTCTGGGAGGCAGTAATTTCTCTTATCTACAGATCTCACTTCCATCCCTTGTCCCAGTGAGGCATTTTGCCAATCTATGATTGAGTAATTAAAGCCTGCCTTTATTGCTACCTGTCCTAATTTCACAGCTTCCACAATCTCAATTAACATTTCTATCTCGGTTTCCTGGTCAGGTGGGCTGTAATATATCCCCATTATGACTTTTTAATTATGTGAGAATGGAATTTCTACCCACAGAGATTCTATAGAAGTTCTTTTTCTGATAAGATTTTTATCCTACTGCTTTGTGGAAATATCTTCACACGGTACTATTTCAAAACCATATTTATTTGTATCCTCTTTGCGAGATGTATTTGAAGTGGCTTACAAAAATACATACAAAGATTAAAAAAAAAAACAAAACCTAGTCAGTGAGAAAACAGGGGTAAGATAAAATAAGGGTGGAAAATGAGATGTAGTGAGAATGAGCTCACACCATAAATGTTAGGTACTTGGTAGAGTATGCTATAAGCCTGTCTCAGGGTTTCCTCATGGCCAGTACAAAGAGGGGATCAGTTGCATGGTTCAGAGTATCTTTGGTGTAAAATTAAACTAATTGCTTAGGAAAGGCACAAACACTTCTTCCTCAGAGGTTCATAATTTCTCCTCTGGGTCCTGATAACATCCCTAATAATATTCTTATAGTAAATGTAACATTGTTTCCAGTTCGCTTTTATTATGCTCCCCGATGTAAGAATACTGCAAAATGGCAACACAGAATTTGGAAAAAACAGTTCTATGCCTGACTCAAGTCATTGTCTCCTAAGTATTGGGTATAATGTGTTCAACAGTATCCTCCCCAATATAAGGAAAGTTCTGTGAAAAGATGGCAGAGTAGGGAGCTTCGGGACACAGTCCTTCCACTAAAACAACTATTAAACAGGCAAGTACTGTCTGAAACAACTATTTTGAAACTCTGGAGACTAGAAGAACACTGTACAGCATTCAGGGAAGAGCAGGAAGAAGAGGCTGATAAATTTTGATAAAGAACAGTAAATTGGTCTCTTCGCATGGTGGCTATTGGTGCCCACCCCTGACTATCACTATAGGCCGCCATGGGGTCCATCCCCTGGCTAACTTACTGGTGACAAAAAGGGACATAAAAATCCTCTTCCTCTTCCTCAAGACTTTGGGTGGGCACTGCCAATCACTGATTATGGCTTTTGATGAGCAACTTTGGATTGCTGGGAGCCCAGCTCTGAGGGTGGCCTTTGTTTCAATCTGCCCTGGACAAAGGCTTCAGTGGCCATTGTTTCTATCCACCCCAGACAAAGGGTGCACTGGAGGATACTTAAAGATGCTATGATTCCTCAGGGCTGCAGGGGACAGTTAGTTGAAGGGCTGTATTTGCTGGGCAGGCCAGGAAAGCTCACATGCTCAGCTCTGGGGAGCCATGAAAGAAACTCTTGGTGACTGTCCTGATCACCTCCTGAAGGCACTTTGAAGCTGGTCTGCACACCCTTTGTGGGTACCTGGCCCTGTTTTAGCTGAGAAAGACTGACTTGGGAAAACCCTCTCTGGCATGCCCCTCCTCCCAGAATTTGCCCTCCAGGCAAAAGCAACTTGAGACAATAAAAGGAATATAAGAAACTATAGAGGTGGCAATCTGGGACAAAGTCCTCCTGGCTTCAAATACCTGGGAGAGGGAATTTTGTTCCCTGAGAAGACTCTAAAACAACTAACAAGCAAAATCTCAGGACAAGACACAGGACATTAAAAATATCAACATTAATAGGAGTTTGGAAGAAGTTGATTCCAATCCTCATGGATTGGACTTTGAGGGGCTCAAGACTTCAGTGGAGGAACTAATTACAGGTATGGTGGAAACAGCAAGAGAACTAGAATTAAAGTGGAGCCAGAAGGTGGGACTGAATTGCTGCAATCTCATGATAAAATTTGAATGGATGAAGAATTGCTACACATGGATGAGTAAAGAAAGCAGTTTCTTGAGATGGAATCTCATGGTGAAGATGCTGTGAACATTGTTGAAACCACAGAAAAGGATTTAGAATATTACATAAACTTAGCTGATAGAACAGTGACAGAGTTTGAGAGGATTGACTAATTTTGAAAGAAGTTCTACTGTGGGTAAAATGCTGTCAAACAGCATCACATGCTACAGAGAAATCTTTTGTGAAGGGATGAGTCAATCAGTGTGGCAAAATTCATTGTGGTCTTATTTTAAGAAATTACCACAATCACTCCTACCTTCAGGAAATGCTGCCCTGGCGAGTCAGCAGTCATCAACATTGAGGCAAAACTCTCCACTAGCAAAAAGACTACAACTCACTGAAGGCTCAAATTTTTAGTAGTAAAGTATTTTTAAATTAAGGTATTTATATTATTTTTTAGACATAATGCTATTGCACACTTAGATTACACAGGGGTTCTTAACCGGGCCCTAAGGGGTCTGTGGAAAGATTTCAGGGGGTCTGTGAGCTTGAATTGAAAAAAAAAATCAACTTATTATTTTTATTTTCTCTGACCTCTGATGTAAAACTATCTGCCACTACATTCTGAGAAAGGGTCTGTGGTTTTCACCTGACTGGCAAAGGAATCCATGGAACAAAAAAAGGTTAAGAACTCCTGGACTACAGTATTGTATAAACATAGCTTTTATATGCACTGGGAAACAAAATTTGTGGGATTCACTTTATTGTGATATTCACTTTATTGAGTTGGTCTGGAACCAAACCCACAATATCTATGAAGTATGTCTCTATTTATCCTTTTGTGTCTTGCTTATTTCACTCAACATAATGTCTTCAAAGTTTAACTATGTTGCAGTATATATAATAATTTCATTCCTTTTTACACCTAAATATAATATTACAATGTATATATATCCCACAATTCGCCTGTTCATTCTTCTGTTGATGGAGCCTTGGGTTACTTCCTTCTTTTGGCAATTGTGAAAAATGCTTCTATGAACATTGGTGTGCAAATACCTGTTCAAGTCCCTACTTTCAATTTTTTGGCATATATACTCAGAAGTGGGATTGCCAGGTCATATGGTAATTCTATACTTAATTTGCTAAGGAACCCCCAAACTGTTTTCCACAGTGGCAGCACCATTTTATGTGGATTGAACCCAGGACCTTGTACATGAGAAGCAGATGCTCAACCATGGAGCTACATCTACTCCCCAATGAGACTTGGTTTTTCATTTTTTTGTTTGTTTTTAGGAGGTACAGGGGATCAAACCCAGGAAGCAGACACTCAACTACTTGAGGTACATCCACTCCCTGACATATGTTTTTAATTCTCTTGGGTATGTACCTAGGAGTGGAATTGCTGAGTCATATGGTTTCTTAGTTTGCCAGGGCTGCTGTAACAATATACCACAGACTAGTTGGCTGTAACAACAGGAATTTATTTTCTCACAGTTTTGGGGGTTGCAAGTCCAAAATTAAGGTGTCACTGGGATCATGCTTTTTCTGAAGTCTGTAGTGTTCTGGTGATGGCTTGCCAGCGAACCATAACTCAAACCGCCTCCATCACACATGGTGGTCCCTCTCCCTACCTTGTTTCCTACTCTTATACTCCTGTATCCGAATTTTCTCTTTATTAGGACTCTAGTCATATTAGAATAAGGCCCATGCTGATTCAGTTTGGCCTCACTTTGACTAAAAATACCTTCAAAGATCCTATTTACAAATGAGTTCACATCTATAATACCTGGAGTTAAGGCTTGAAAAATGTCTTCATGAAGGACATGTTTCAATCCATAACATTTGGTACTGTGTTCACTTTTTGAGGAACTGTCAAACTCTTTTTTTCAAAGCAGCTGCAACATTTTACATTCCTGCCAAAAATGCATGAGTTTCCAGTATCTCCATATCCTCAGCAACACTTGTAATTATTCATTTTTTTTCATTATAGCCATCCAAGTGGTTGTGAAGTGTTATCACATCATGGTTTTGATTTGCTTTTCCTTAATGACTATTGGTATTGAGCATTTTTTCCAAGTGCTTATTGACCATGTGTACATGTTAGTTGGAGAAATTCTATTCAAATCCTTTGAAGACTTTTTACCAGGGTTATTTGTCTTTCTATTGCTGAGTTGTGAGAGTTCTCTGTTTATTCTGGATACAAGCTCCTTTTCTGATGTATGATTTGCAAATATTTTCTTCCATTCTATGGGCCTGGTTTTCACTTTCTTGATGGGGCCCTTTGAAGCACAAAAATTTTTAATTTTGATGAAGTCAAATTTATCTATTTTTCCTTTGTTTCCTTCTGCTTTTGGTGTCACATTTAAGAAATCATTGTTTAATGACGGTATGAAGGTTTACTCAAATGTTTTCTTCTAGGATTTTTATAGTTTGAGTTCTTATATTTGTCTCTGATCTATTTTGAATTAATTTTTGTATATAATTTGTAGTAGAGCCCCAACTTTTGTATGTGGATATCCAGATGACCCAGTAGAATTTGTTGAAAAGACTGTTCTTTCCTCATTGAGTGGAATTGTCACCCTTGTCAAAAGTGAATTGATGGGAAGTGGATGTGGCTCAAGTGACTGAGCTCCTGCCTACCACATGGGAGGTCCTGGGTTTGGTTTCCGGTGCCTCCTGGAGAAGATGAGCAAGACAGCAAGCTGACGTGATGGGCTGGCGCGGTGAGCTGACGCAACAAGATGACACAACAAGAGATGCTGGGAGGAAAACATAATGAGAGACACAACAAAGCAGAGAGCAGAGGTGGCTCAAGCAATTAGGTGCCTCCTGCCACATGGGAGGCCCCGGTCCCTGGAAGGAAGACGAGCGTACAACGAACCTCCCACGTGGGAGGTTCCCTGTGCCTCCTGGAAGGAAGACAAGCGTACAACGAACAGACAGCGAGCTCAAACAACCAGGGGGTGGGGAGAAATAAATAAATAAAATAAATCTAAAAAACAAACAAACAAATAAACAAAAAGTCAATTGACTATAAATGCAAGGGTTTATTTCTGGATTCTTTAATTTATTCCATTGATCTGTATTTCTGTCTTTATGCCGGTATCACATTGTCTGATAACTGTAGCTTTGTAGTAATTTTGAAGTTGGGAGGTGTGAGTCCTCCAAATTTGTACTACTTTTTCAATGTTGTTTTATCTATTCTGGGTCCCTTGTATTTCTATAGGAATCTTAGTATCAGTTTGTCAATTTCTGCACACACAAAAAAAGTTAGCTGAAATGAATCTATAAATCAATTTGCTGAGCATTTTCATTTTAATATTAAAGTGTTTAATTTATTTCAGTGATGTTTTATACTTCTCAGTGTATGGGTCTTCCACTTCTGTTAAATTTATTCTTAGGTATTTTATTCTTTTTGATGCTATTGTGAATACAATTTTGGCCTTAATTTCATTTTTGAGTGTTCATTTTTATTGTATAGAAATACAATTAATTTTTGTGTATTGATCTTGTATCCTATAAATTTATTGAACTCTTTTATTAATTGTAAGCTTTTACTGGATTGATTAGGATGTCATTTACAAGTAGAGGTAGTTTTATTTTTTCCTTTCCAATTTGGATTCTTTTATTTTCTTTTTTTCCTTACTTAATTGCCCTGGCTAGCCCCTCCACTACAATATTGAATAGAACTGTCTTGTTTCTGATTCTATGGAGAAAGCATTGATTTATTAATATGGCATATTGTGTTATTGATTTTTGCATGTTAAACCAATCTTGAAGTCCTGAGATAAATCTTTTTGGCTTGTAATTATCTTGTTAAGGATTTTTGCAACTATATTCATAAGGAATATTGTTTTGTAGTTTTCTTTTCTGGTGATGCCTTTATCTGATTTTGATATTAGGATAATACTGACCTCATAAAATGAGTTGGGAAGTGTTCCCTCCTGCTCTATTTCTTGGTATAGTTTGTGAAAAATTGATCTTACTTTTTCTTTAAATATTGGTAGAATTCACTTGTGAAGCTGTCTGGGCCTGGGCTTTTCTTTGTGGGAAGTTTTTTGATTATTAATTCAGTGTCTTTACTTGTTAAAGGTCTATTCAGATTTTCTATTTCTTCTTGAGTCAGTTCTGTGCATTTCTAGGAATTTGTCCATGTCATATAGGTAGGTTATGTAATTTGTTAGCATAAAAATTTTCATAGTATTCCCTTATAATCATTTTTATTTCCATAAGATCAGTACTAATATCTTTTCTTTCTTTCCTGTCTTTAGTTATTTGAGTCTTCTCCTTTCTTTTTTTTTTTTTTTTTCTTGGTCAGTTGAGCTAAGGATTTGTCAATTTTGTTGATCTTTTCAAGAAATCAACTTTTTACTTTGTTGAATTTTTCCTATTGTTTTTCTCTATTTCATGTACTTCCACTTTAGTCTTTATTATTTCCTTCCTTCTGCCTGCTTTCGGTTTAGTTAGCTCTTATTTTTCTAGTGTTTTATGGTGGAAAGTTAGGTCACTGATTTAAAATACTTTGTCATTTTAATATAAATGTTTACAGCTATAAATTTCCTTCTAAGCACTGTTTTAGTTGCATTCCATAACTTCTGGTATGATTTTGTTTTCATTCATCTCAAATGCATTTTTTAATTTGCCTTGTGGTTTATTTTTTGACCCATTGATTATTTATGTGTTTAATTTCCACATACTCGTGAGAATTTACCAAATTTCCTTGTGTTATTGATACCTAATGTCATTTCATTGTGTCAGAGACCTACTTTGCATGTTTTAAATCCTTTTGAATTTATTGAGGCTTTATTAAGACTTTTTTTTATGCCTAACATATGGTCTATCCTGGAGAATATTCTATGTGTACTTGAGAAGAATGTATATTCTGCCAGTGTTTGGAAGAGTGCTGTAAATATGGCTATTAGGTCCTCTATTTTCTTGTTGATCTTCTGCTTAGTTTTTCTATCCATTACTGAAAGTGGGATATTGATGTTCCAACTATTGTTGTTGAATTATCTGTTTTCCCCTTTAATTCTATCAGGTTTTGCCCCATATACATTAGGGTTCTGTTGTGAGGAGCACATATGTTCCTAACTGTTATAGCTACCTGATGGATTGACCTTTTTATCATTGTAAAATATCCTTTTTTTAACTCTAGCAACAATTTTTGTCTTAATGTCTATTTTGTCTTTTATTAGTATAGCTGCTCCAACTCTGCTTTGGGTACTGTTGACATGGTGTATTTTTTTCATCTTTTTACTTTCAAATTATTTATGTCTTTGAATCTAAAGTGTGACTCTTGTAGACAGCAAATGTTTCTTTATCCATTCTGCTTACCTCTGCCTTTTGATTGGAGTACTTAGTACATTTACACATTACTTAATGCAATTAATGATAAGGTAGGATTTGCATCTGTCATTTTGCTATTTGTTTTCTGCATGTCTTATTTTTTCCCATATTCTTCCATAAATGGATTCTTTTTAATTCCCATTTTGTTTCTTTCACTATATATTTTTATTTTCTTAATGATTGCCCTAGGGATTACAATTAATACCTTAATTTAATACCAACTTAATTTCAATAGTACACAAAAACTTTACTCCAATAAAGTTCTCTTTCATTACTCCTTCCTTGTACTATTATTGTCATACATATTACATCTTTATGCATTATAAGCCTATTATACAGTTTTATAGTAATTATTTTAAGCAGTTATTTTAAAAATCAGATAGGATGAGAAAAGAGTTACAAACAAAACATGTTTATACTGTCTTTTATAGTTACCTTTGTATTTATCTTAATGGTGCTCTGTATTTCTTTGTCTGCTCATTGCACCCTGAAAGCCTCCCTTTAGTATTTCTTGTACGGCTTTTCTGCTAGTGATAAGTTTTCTTCATTTCTGTTAATGTGAGAATGTCTTAATATCTCCTTCATTTTGGAAGAATAGAGTGGCTGAGTATAGAATTCTTGGTTAACAATCTTTTACTTCAGGCAAGAAAAAGAAATAAAAGCTATCCATATTGGAAAGTAAGATGTAAAACTTTACCTATTTGAAGATGACATGATCCTATATATAGAAAATCCTGAAAAAGGAACAGCAAAGCTACTAGTACTAATGAACAAATTCAGCAAAGTGGTGGGGTATGAGATCAACATACAAAAATCAGTAGTGTTTTTATACACTAGTAATGAACAATCTGAGGAGGAAATCAAGGAAAAAATTCCCTTTACAATAGCAACTAAAAGAATCAATTATCTAGGAATAACTCTCACCAAGTATGTAAAGGACAGAAAATTACAGTACATTGCTAAAAGAAATCAAAGAATACCTAAATAAATAGAAGGACATTCCAAGTTCATGGATTGGAAGACTAACTATTGTTAAAGTGTCAATTCTATCCAAAATGATTTACAGATTCAATGAAATTGCAATCAAAATTCCAACAGCCTTCTTTCCAGAAATGGAAAAGTCAACCATCTGGTTTATATGGAAGGTTTAGATAAAAAAAAGTAGCCAAAGCCATTTTGAAAAAGAAGAACAATGTTGGAGGACTCATACTTCCTGATATTAAAACGTATTGCAAAACCACAGTAAATGAAAGAGCATGGTACTGGCAAGGATTGACACATAGACAAATAGAATAGAATTGAGAGTTTATTAATCAGCCCTCATATCTATTTTTTTTCAACTTTCATATACATTTTTTTTTTGTTTTCTTTTGTTTAAAGCTTTATTTTAGTAACATATATACAACCTGAAATATCCCCCTTTAACCACATTCATATATGTGGTGTTAATTATATTCACAATGTTGTGCAGCCATCACCATAATCCATTTCCACACCTTTTTCATCACCCTCAACAGAAACTCTGTACCAATTGAGCTTTAACTCCCCTTTCTAGCCCTTCCCAGCCCCTGGTAACCTGATTCTAGTTTGACTGTTTGTCCTTTTGTATCTGGCTTAATTTCCCTCAACAGGTTGCATTCAAGATTTGTCCATGTTGTTTCATGTATCAGAACCTTGTTCTTTTTCACAGCTGCATAAAATTCCATTGTATATATATATATACACCACATTTTGCTTATTCATTCATCTGTTGATGGACACTTTCATCTTTTGACAACTGTGAATAATGATGCCATAAACATAGGCATGCAAATATCTGTTTGACTCTCTGCTTTCAATTCTTTTGAGTACATACCTAGAAGTGGGATTGCCAGGTTATATGGTAATTCGATACTTAGCTTTCTGAGGAACCACCTAACTGTTTTCCACAGTGACTGTACCATTTTACTTTCCTACTAACAATGAATGAGTGTTCCTGTCTCTCCACATCCTCTCTAACACTTAAAAAAAAATAGTAGCCATTCTAGTGGGTGTGAAGTGGCATTTCATTGTGGTTTTGATTTATATTTCTCTGATGTCTAATGATGTTGGGCATCTTTTAAATGGAGTTGAAGAAAGAGATGATGAAACCAACAGTACTATCAAATCTGAATGGGAAATACAGTGAGAGTACACATTGCAAACCTAGGAAAAAGAGGAGACAAGGTAGTTGCTTCTGCAGTTTGGCCTTGGGGAAATCTGAGTGTTATATTCCTTACTTGGGCTCTTCATCCATATTCAGAGGCAACTTGGAATTTCTGATGTGGTGACAACTTAAGACTGTGGATCCAATATACTGTTTAGTAGAAATCTGAGAAACTGGCATAAGGCTAATGACACTCTCAGCTTGCTTTATTAAAAAATAATTTGCACTCTAGTCCATAGTTCTTCCCTTTACCATAGATTATGTCCATATGGGTGATGGCTCAAAGCCTGCTCTTCTCTTACTCTCCTTTATTTTAAATAAAATGGAATATTGCCTTCTTATATTCCTTTTCTTAAAATAGGGGCTGACCTGCTTTAAACTTTAAGGAATCTTATTTATGAATAAAATTTGTTCCATTATGAAAAAAATATTATTCAGCCATAAAAAGAAATGAAATTCTGATACATGTGACAACATGGATGAACCTTGAAGAGATCATATTGAGTGAAATAAGCCAGGCACCAAAGTACAAATATTGTATGGTATCACAGTTATGAAATACTTAGACTAAGCAAATTCATAGTCAGAAACTGGAATATAGGCTGGTTTGGGAGTGAAAAACGGGGAGTTAATGCTTACATTGTATAGAGTTTCTGTTTGGGGTGATAGAAAAGTTTTTAGTAAAGGATAGTAGTATTGGTAGCACATTGTGAATGTAACTAACAGCATTCAATTATATATTTGAATATGTTTAAAAGGGGAAATATCAGGTTGTATATATTCCTAGATTAATTTAAAA
This sequence comes from Tolypeutes matacus, assembly GCA_026826555.1. Taxonomy (NCBI): domain Eukaryota; kingdom Metazoa; phylum Chordata; class Mammalia; order Cingulata; family Chlamyphoridae; genus Tolypeutes; species Tolypeutes matacus. The sequence goes on from JAKSZT010053887.1 coordinate 96,431,780, forward strand.
AAACCATAGGACCACACAACAGAAACAGAAAACTCTAATGTAAACCATAGGCTATAGTTAGTAGTAGTAGTTTTATAATTATAGTCTTTTATTAATTGTAGAAAGTGTACCACATAAATAAAAGTTGTTAAAAATAAGGGAGTATATGGGAACTCTGTACTTTCTGCATGAGTTTTCTGTAAACCTACAACTTCTCTGATTAAAAGAAAAAATTCTTTCATTTTCAGCAGTTTGATTCTGATATGTCTAGGCATGGATCTCTTTTTGAATTTATCCTTGTTGGATTTCATTTAGCTTTTTGATGTGTAGATTAATATTTTTATCAAATTTGGGAAGGTTTTGGTTATTATTTTTTCAAATACTTTTTAAAAACCCTTTCCTTTTTCTCCATTCCTTCTGAGACTCCCATTATGCATTTGTTGGTGTGCTTGATAGTGTCCCACAGGTCTCTGAGGCTTTGTTCATTTGTGTTCATTCATTTTTTTTCTGTTGTTCTTCAGACTGGATATTCTCAATAGACTTGTCTTCAAGTTTGATTCTCTCTTCTGTCTGCTCAAATATGCTGTTGATTTCCTCTAGTCAATTTTTTATTTCAGTGATTTTACTTTTCAACTCCAGAATTTTTCCTTGGCTCTTTTTCAATAATTTTTATTTCCTTATTTTATTTTCTATTTGGTGAGACATTATTCTTATGCTTTCTTAACTTCTTTAGACATTATTTCCTTTAGTTATTTAAACATATTTATGATTTGAAATCTTTACATACTAAATCTAAGTTTTGGTCTCCTTGTGTGTCAGTTTCTACTGACTGCTTTTTCCTCCATATGCAGGCCATATTTTCCTGTTTATTTGCACATCTTATAATTTTTTGTGTGCAAAACTTGACTTTTTAAGAACATAATGTATCAAGACTGGAAACAGACCCCCTCCCTCACCCAGACTTTGTTGTTATTACTGTTTGTTGTTGTGGTGGTGGTGGCTGTTTGTTCATTTAGTGACTTTCCAGGAATAATTTTGTAAAGTCTGTATTCTTTGTCATGTAAGGCCATTGGTTTGCTTACTTTTCAGCTAATGATTAGACAGAGATTGCCTTGATTACCTAGTATTAGTCAGTCTCCCAGTGTGTGTGTTGGAGCATGCTCCAGAACCTGTGCAGAACATCAAGACATATTAGAGTTGAGAACTAATGGCCTCTTCAGGTCTTTCTAGGGCTGGCACACAGCTTTATGCATTTGCACAGCTCCTGTGTGTGCACATCATAGACGCAGGCAGCTGTGATATTAAATAGCTGTGCCTGTTGTTGACAAATGCACTGTGGATAGGGCTGTTCACACAGAGTGAGCTCTACTCTAGGAAAATTAGAACAAGCCCTGAGAATGGAAGTTTTCAACAAGTTGCTAGACAGATCTGATGGTGATAATTCTCTGGAGATGGACTTTTGGGGAGTTCCAAACTTAAATGTCTCCTTTTCTCAACCAGTGGCTGCTAGGTTACTATTTTTCATAGCCACTATACTTGTAAGGTTATTAACTTTCAAGCTTACCCCAGAGCTGGGGAGAGAGGCATGGGATTATGTCAAAGTAAGACAGCACAAGGTTCACTAGTCTTGTAGAAATTCAGCTGTTTTTCTTGAATTAACACTCTTTGGGTTATTGCAAACTTTTAGTTAATTTCTGAGTCCTGAAAAAGTCGATTTGGACAGTTTTTTTCCAGTGTTCATTGATTTTAGAGAGGAGTGAATTTTCAGAGATCTTTTCTCCCCCTTTCCAGAGGTTGCATCCTGTATTATTTCCTTTTAGGTAGTCCATCAGCATTACAACTAGTTATGCACATTGGTGGCTGAGATAGTTTCATGAATAATTCCTATTTTTTTCCCTGGAGTAAATATAATCTTAAGCTACCCCTCATCTCTCAGGCTTAGAAAGAAGTTGGAAGTATCAAAGAAGCTAGTGATACCTTCGAGGTCATAACTATATTTGGAGCAACACATGCTTACATGTCAGTCAACAGAAATAAGTTTGAACACACCAGGAAGATATTTGCTCTGCTTAAAAAGGAACATATGAGAAAAATAAGTTTATAAGCCCTACATGATATAGGATACTTTTCTCAAGTGTTTGCAGCATTATCAAATTATATGAATTTTAAGAAAAGTTATTGAGTTTCTAGACATTTGCATGAACATCAGATAAAGAATGGCTATGAGTTCTGAAAACTTTGCAAACGAAAGATTTAAGAGATATATAAGTAATTATAGAAGTATGTACTTGTAATACCTGCCAAAGTGCATTGGGGGAATATTCACGGCTTAGTTAGGGACTAGTGGCTAGAGCATTTGTGATGATTTACACAGGGATGGCTTTGAAGAATGTGTAGATCTTGACCCATGGTCTAAAGATGGGGCCTGTGCTCATGGTTAAGAGAATGGTGCAATGTAGAGATTTAGCAGAGGAGCTTCTGCATTGTGGATGCATTTGTTCATGTGAATTGAGTAGCAGTGCCTTGTAGTAGCAGGGGAATGAGGTTAGATAAAAGCACTCAGTGCACTGGGGTGAGCCCTGGTTTTGGATTTCCCCATTATGCTCCCAGCTGGCTCCATAAGTCAGTAGACTAAAAGCTTGATTCTGGACAAGGTGAGAAGCATTTAAAAATTGGTCATTTGTGTCCTCAGTTATTTCTTGTTACTTGGGGAAAATATACAAGAGAACAAGACAATGTGAACCCCCTTTGAGGCAGGGGGACCAGGCTATAATGGAAGTTCTTTCATAGGGAGACTTCTCCTTTCAGCAAGATTCTAATTACTTGACCATTTATTGACCACACACATTCTGCTCTCCATCTCTACTCATTTGCATGCTTCAGATGAAGAGTAACTAGGGAACTCTGTCTAGCGCAATGAGAAAACCACCGCCATGACACCCAGATAGCATCTCACACTTGTCATTGGGAGTCTTCTGCCATCTGTCCAAGGGAACAATCTGACAGAGCACACAGGATGAAATTTTGCCAGCTTCTGTCTTTAGATAAGGATGCTATCGCTGGCTGAACATATTTTATGTATAACCTACCAGCTGCAAAGACCACTCAAGCATCATGTTTAAATATATTTGATAGTATCTCAAATTCCTGTTAACTCTTGCCGGGATGTGTGGACTTTAAAAAGGTATATAATAATATTCAAAGCTGCTCGGATTCAAAACAAAAACATATATGAAAATGACCGTGGCCCCTTCCTGAATGAAAAGGATGTAGGGGGAGGGACGTGTTGAACAGAAGGATGTGGATAGAGATGGGTGGTGGAGTGGAGCGTTGCAGAGGCTGCTAGGGAAACACATTGTAATTCATCTCTTTTCTCTGCCTCCTGATTCCAAATGGGACCAGATATGGGGATGCCTCAGTATTACAAAGCTTTCCTTTCCTCTGTAACCCAACCAGCTCCTCACTGTTGACTGATTTCAAGACCAATTCTCATAGCTTAGGCTATTTTGAGTTAAGGTGATATCAAGGTTTAGGAAAATGAGAATGTAAATTCAGGCTTATCTGTAATATTATGTTATTAGCCTCAAGAATTTGTACCAATTAAGGTTAAATTTTATGCCCCACACATGTATTCTTAAAGCTTTTGTAATGACAGGAACCTCTAAAGGCATGGTATAACTTTGTCCTGAGATCATCTTGGGTATTTTATAATAATAATAATAGTGGTCTTCACATTGGTATGGTGTTCCCCCATTTTACATCTAAATACTTCAGTGTGTATTTACTAGGGACAGGATCATCCTCTTACATAGCCACAGTACAGTTATTAAAATCAGGAAATTTAACATTGATACAATGGTAATATATAATGGTCCATATTAGCATGTAATCAGTTGTCTCAAAATGCCCTTTTTAAATAAAATTTTATTGAAATATATCATTTATACATGTATATACATAGCCAATAAGTATAAAGTAAAAGTTGTGAACTTACAAAATAAACATGCATATCATCACACAGGGCTCCCATATATCACCCCCCCACCACCACCTTGAATTGTTGTGAAACATTTGTTACAAACTATGAAAGAGCATCGTCAAAATATTACTACTAACTATAGTTCATATCTCACATTTGGTATATTTTCTCTCCAACCCACCTGATTATTAACACCCTTTATTAGTAGTATAAATTTGTTATAGTTCATGAGAGAATGTTCTTATATTTGTCCTGTTAACCACAGTCCATTTTCTACCACTGGATTTTCTCTGTTATACAGCCCCATGTTTTGTACAATCCGTTCAAATTGCACACTCACTGGCTCTCAGTTTCATCACAGAGTTGTGCTGTCATCACTTCAGTTAATTTTAGAATGTTTTCATTACTCCAAAAGGAAAAATCCCATATTCCCTTATAACCCCCATAGTTGTCTCTTAGAATTGATATTATCTTCTTTGCCATTGCTGCAAAAATATTGCAATATTACTGTTAACTACCATCCACAAGTTACATTAGTTGTAATTTTCCTGTGTATCACTATATTTTTAAAGCTTTGAAAAAGAACATTCTTATATTTATACGATTAAAATGCCCTTTTATCCCAAAATCCTAGAGATTTTTTTCTGATATTTAGTTCAGATATTTAATTGTTATGTCTCTTTAGATTCCTTTATATGGAAGAGTTACTCAGAATTTGTTTTTTAAACATGACAATTTTTTTTGAAGAATACAGCCATTTCTGTAGAGTATCCCTCAGTTCAGGTTTGTCTGATGCCTCTTCATGAGTAGATTCAGGTTGAACTTTTTTTTTTTTTTGCAAAAATGCCACATAAGTGATGTTGTGACTTTCTCCTATCACATTAAGATATACATGATGTCAGTTTGTCTTAACATTGGTTATGTTAACTTTGATCACACTGTTAAAGTTGTATCTTGCAGGTTTTGCCACTTGGTTACCATTTTTCCTTTGTAAATAATATGTAATATGTGAGAAGAAATTTGGAAATTATGTAAGTATCCTGCCCTCATTAATTGTTAACTCACTAGTTTTAACATCCATTGATAATTTTCCAACTAATCATCATTGTATAATCATTACTGGAAATTTTATGAGGAAGAATTTTCCCTACTCTCCCTTTTATTTTTTATATATTTCTTGTGCATTGATTTATGTCAGTATGAATCATGAATTCTAATTTTATACAATAATGTATGATTCATTACTAACAATATTTATTTTAATACTCAAATTGTCCCAGATTTGGACAGTGGGAGCTCCTTCAAAATGTCTGCTATGGCTTTTTGACATGTCCCCAGGAGTTTTTGAGAACTTCTTTCCTTTCTGGCACAATAAAATGTTCCAAACTAATCTTGTACTTTCACTGTCATGGTGTTGGAATTAACTATTTCTATAAGCACATTTGGTTTATTATAGTGGAGATTGTTCTTTAGAAACCAAGAATTGGACACTAGGTGTGTTCGTGGCTTCTGCGGTGTTAGAGCTTCTAGATCCCCTCAGAGGTGAGGGCTGGGAAATATAGGTACATGCACATGTCTGTTTATCTATCTATCTATCTATCTATCTATCTATCTATCTATCTATCTATCATCTATCTATCTATCTATCATCTATCTATCTATCTATCATCTATCTTCTATCTCTATCTATCTATCATCTATCTATCTACCATCTATCTATCTTCTATCTCTATCTATCTATCTATCTATCTATCTATCTATCTATCTATCTATCTATCTATCTATCTATCTATCTATCTATCATCTATTTTTAAAACTTAACATAGATATCTTCAATTGCAATCCAATACTATGGACACATTCTAGTCTTTCTTCTTTCTATATCTCATAATCCTCAATATATTTACTCATTTGCTTAAGCCTGGAACAGAAAAGATCATTTCAGAATTGATAACACATACCCCTAAGAAGTATAAATCTTGTAACTAGAACTCAATATCTTTTTCCGGTGTTTGTTTTTTGGAGACGGGGGAAGGGTAAAATTTATAGACTGTTAAAAGCATGAGTCTTAAGTATAAAAGTCAATACATTTTGACCCTTAAAACCTTCTCCTTACCAAGATATAGAAAATTTATATCTCCCATAAAGTTCCTCCTACTTCTCCCAGTCAATCCCCATCCCTGAAAAACACAACCAGTTTTCTGACAGTTTTCATCATAAACTAGCTTTGCTTGTTCTAGAACTTCCTATAAATGGAATCATACACTATGACTTTTTTGTGTCTTGCATCTTTCACTCAGCATTATGTCTGTGAGATTTAATCATATTGTGTTTATCTATAATTCATTCCTCTTAATTGCTGGGAAGTATTGTGTTGAGTGAATATACCACAATTTGTTTTCTAGTCATCTGTTGATGGGCATTTGGTTGTTTTTTTTTTTTTTTTTTCATTGTGGACCATGATGAACAAAACTACTACAAACATTTTTTTACAAGTGTTTTTGTAGACATATGAATTCATTTCTCTTGAACACATACCTAGATGTAGAAATGGTGGATCATGAGGTAGGTGTTTGTTTAACTTTATAAAAAATGGTCAGACCTTTTCCTAAAATGACTGTACCATTTAAAACTCCACCAGCAATGTATGAGAGTTCTGGTTGCTCTACATCCCTGCCAACATTTGGTGCTGTTAATCTTTTTAATTTTAGCCATTTTAGTGAGTGTGTAGTGGTATTTCATTGTGGTTTTACTTTGCATTTCTCTGATAACTAATGAGGCTGAACCTTTTTTCATGTGCTTAATAACCATTCATGTATCTTCCTCTGTGAAATATCTTTTCAAATCTTTTGTCATTTTTGATTGGGATATTTGTCTTCTTATCAATGAGCTATAAAAATTTTTAACATATTCTGGATACAGGTCATTTACCAGAAATATCATGTGCAAATATTTTGTCAGGTTTTGGTACTAAGTTATGCTGGCCTCCAGCCAGGCTATGGCTTGCCTTTTGATTTTCTTAATGATGTCTTTCAAAGGACAGAATTTAAAAATTTTGAAGAAGTCCAACTTATCCATATTTTTCTTTTACACTTAGTGTGTTTTCAGTCCTGCATAAGAAAATTTTGCCTACCCAAGGTCATGAATATTTTTCCTATGTTTTCTTCCAGAAATTTTATATTTATAGTTTTTGCATCTAAGTTTATGATCCATTTTTTTAAATTGTTTTATATGGTTTGAGTTCCAAATTCATTTTTAAAAATATAAATATCCATTTGATCCAGACCATTTGTGCAAAAGACTATTTTTGCCTCTATTAAATTACCTTGGCAGCTGAAGTAATGATGGAAATTATCTCTTCTGACTACTGAAATCATCACTTCTCTTTTTAAAACCTCCAACTGATTGTATGAGAGTTCTCTCATTGTTGAAGGAAATCTCAGTTGATTGTAAATGTAATCAGCCATAGATGCAATAAACTTAATAATTTAATTCATTGAAATAGTCTCACAGTAACATTCAGGCCAGTGCTTACTTGACCAAGCTACTGGACACCATAACCTGGCCAAGTTGACACATGAACTTAACCCTCACAGTCTACCCCCTATCAATTTGGCAACCATACACATCACCTTAAACATTACTTAATCTCTAAATAACACAATAACAAAAATATTTTTGCCTAACAATACTCAATTGTCCTGCATACAACTGGAAATGCACTAACTCTCCCCAGGATAGATTGCAGGTCCTTGGGTAATATTCAATCTTAATTTTGATATCTTATAACTTAAATATTATAACATGAAGTTAATACAACTTATGTCATATCATAAGGGAATAAGATAGTAAAGAAAAGAAAGATATTTGTTTTATGTCCATATACAAACATACTCATAACAAAACAAGGAAAAATATTCATAACCATTACAGTCCTTATTTCTGTAAGTGGTCATGTTGTCACAGCTCATATTTATAACTACTTTCTTCTATAGCCCATTCCATGTTCTCTTTACACTCAGCAAGCACCTTATCTGGCCATGGTTCTTTGCCTTGTAGGGTGACCCAAACCTTCATTCTTGAAGTTTCTGGGCCATTGGTAGTTCTCTCTGAATTGGGTTATTGAAATTTTCCATTGACTTTAATCACAGGCATAGTAGTACTAAGAGACACTCTAAGAGATCTCCTCTATTCCAGGCAAACTCTTCTTTACCTCCATTGTGTAGGTGCAGTCCTATTTCCCCTTAATGGTCAGGGTAATCACCCCAGCCAGTTCAGTAATTCCCTTATTTGCCTGTTGATTCAGAGGTATGAGGAGTCTAAAGTGTCCAGATGGCAACCTTAACTTACAATTCAATGGAATCATTGTTGGGTCCCCTGGTGGAAGCACTCCTTTTGAAACTAAAACCTGTAGACCAACAGAGCTTAAGGTTGCAGACACAGGAAGAAAAAATTTTCCTAGTGTATCACTCAGGGTAATAGTTAGCGGTGCCGTTCCCATTTCCACCCCTTGATTCCTAGACCCGTGAATCCTGGCTATGGGAAAAATAGCTTCATAGAATGGACACTGATTTAGAGCTTACACGACCTCCTGGAGAACACTGCCCCAGCCTTGCAAGGTATGCCATCTAGTTGGTGCAATAATTGAGCCTTCAAATAGCCATTCCACTGTTCTATCAATCCAGCTGCTTCAGGATGATGGGGAGCATGGTAAGACCAGTGAATTACATGAGCATTTACTAGTTCTCACACTTCCTTAGCTATGAAGTGGGTTCCTTGATCAGAAACAATGTTGTGTAGAATACCGTGATGGTGGATGAGGCATTCTGTAAGTCCATGGATGGTAGTTTTGGCAGAAGCATTGTGTGCATGAAAGGCAAACCCATAGCTGGAGTATGTATTTATTCCAGTCAGAATAAACCACTGCCCCTTATATAATAGATATGGCCCTATGTTATCTACCTGCTACCAGATAGCAGGCTGATCACCTCAGGGAATGGTGCCATATTAGGGAATGAGTGTTGGTCTCTGCTGGTGGCAAATTGTGATTTCAGCAGTGGCTATAGCCAAGTTGGCCTTGATGAGTGGACGTTCATGTTGTTGAGACCATGTATAACCTCCATCCTTACCACCATGGCCTATTTGTTCATGAGCCCATTGAGCAATGACAGGAGTGGCTGGGGAAAGAGACAGACTGGTATCCACAGAATGGGTCATCTTATCCACTTGATTATTAAAATATTACTCTGTTGATGTCACCTTCTGGTGATCATTAACATGGAACACAAATATCTTTGTTTTCTGGGCCACTCAGAAAGGTCTATCCACCTACCTCTTTCCAGATCTCTTTGTCACTAGTTTTTCAATCATGATCCTTTCAAGTCCCAAGTCCCTGACCATCCAGCCAAACCTTTGCAACAGCATCTGAATCAGTGTGTAAATGCACCTCCTGCCATTGTTCCTTCCAGGCAAAATGAAAAACCAGGAGCACTACTTGACGTTCTACCTGCTGAGAGGATTTTACTTCACCACTGTACTTCAGGGATGTCCTAGAAAGGGGCTATATGCTGCAGATGTCCACTTTTGGGTGGTACCTGTATATCATGCAGAATCATCTGTAAATCAGGCCCAAGTTTTCACTTTCTCAGTCAACTGATCATAAAAACTCCCTAAGAGGCCATAGTTATGGGCTGGGAAAGAGAAGGAAATGTGGCAGGAATGGGGGCCATGGGCATTTGGGCTACTTCCTCATGTAACTTACTTGTGCCTTCAAAACCTGCTCAAGCCTTATAGATATCACTTCCATTTTATGAAGAAATGCTGCTGTGCACACCCAACTTTGTGGCTTGGAAGGTCAGAGAACTCATGATAGGCATCTCAGGTCTCATGGTAACTTGGTGTCCCATGGTTATGTGTTGAGGCTCTACTAAGGTCCAGTAGCAGGCCAAAAGCTGTTCTCAAAGGAAGAGAAGTTACCTGGAGAAGATGGCAAGGCTTTGCTCCAAACTCTTGAGGGTCTGTGTTGTGATTTTCCTAAAGGGACCTGCCATAGGCTCTGGAAAGGCTCTGGATCCATTTGATATGCTGGATTGTAAGGCCCAAGTGGCAGAGCCGCTTGCACAGCAGACTGAACCTCTTGTTCTGGTTCCCACTGAAACCTAGCAGCTGTTTGAGTCACTCAGTAAATGGGCTGGAGTAGCTCACCCAAATGAGGAATATATTGTCTCCAAAATGCAAAGAGTCCAACTAGGTGTTATGCCTCTTTTTTGTTTTGGGGGGGTGGTGGTGGTGTTGCAGATGCAGCAGCTTATCCTTCACCCTAGAAGGGATATCTCAACATGCCCCACACCACTGGATACCAGAAATTTCACTTAGGTGGAAGAACCCTGAATTATGGTTAGATTTATGTCTGACCCTTTGACACCCAGTGCCATAACAATAAGTCTAGAGTAGTTGCTACTTCTTGCTTACTAGGTCCAATCAACATGATATCATCAATATAATGGACCAGTGTGATGTCTTGAGGGAGGGAGAGACGATCAAGTTCCCTGCAGACAAGAATATGGAATAGGGCTGGAGAGTTGATATACCCCTAAGGTAGGACAGTGAAGGTGCATTTCTGGCTTTGCCAGCTGAAAGCAAACTGAATCTAGTGGTCTTTACTAGTAGCAATTGAGAAAAAAACATTTGCCAGATCAATAGCTGCATACCAGGTACCAAGGGATGTGTTGATTTGCTCAAGCAACAATGCCACATCTGGAAGAGAAGCTGAAATTAGAGTCACCATCTGGTTAAGTTTACAATAATCCATTGTCAGTCTCCAAAATCCATTTGTTTTCTGCACAGGCCAAATGGGAGAGTTGAATGGAGGTGTGGTGGGAATCACCACCCCTGTATCCCTTAAGTCCTTGATGGAGGCACTGATCTCTGCAATCCCTCCAGGCATCTGGTATTACTTTTGATTTGTTATTTTGCTAGGTATTTGCTAGGTATTTGGCTTCCACTTGGTTTTTCCTACCATAATTGCCCTTGCTCTACAAATCAGGGAACCAATGTGGGGATTCTGCCAGTTTCTGAGTCTGTCTGTTCCAATTATGCATTCCAGAACTGAGGAAATAACCACAGGATGGGTCTGGGATTCCACTGGTCCCACTGTAAGGTGGACCTGGGTTAATAATCCATCAATCACCTGACCTCCATAAGCCCCTACTCTGACTAGTGTACCACAGTGACATTTTGGGTCTCCTGGAATTAATGTCACTTCTGAGCCAGTATCTAATAATCCATGAAATGTCTGATAATTTCCTTTTCCCCAATGCGCACTTACCCTGATAAAAGGTTGTAGGTCTCTTTGGGGAAGGCTGGGAGGAAGATCAACAGTATAAATTTTTTGACAGTGTAACAAGATCCTTCCCCAAGGGGATCTGGCCTTTCCTTCATTCAAGGGGCTCAGGGTCTGTAAACTGTCTCAAGTCTGGGAATTCATTAAATGCCCATGACTCTCTGTTTTTGTGATTCAAGTTAGACTTTTGTTAACTTGACACAGAACTCTTCTGCTTATACAGATTAAATAAGAATTTAGTAGACTGCCCATCCGTTTTACTTCTAGGTATCCATGATCTACTAGCCAATACCATAGATCTCTGTGACTCAAACTATTTTGATTATTGCTTTGAGTCTGCTGTTCATTATGGTAGCCATGCTCACCTTGTCTTCTGCCAACCTGGAAGCTGTTCCTCCCCATTGTGTTTAAGGATCCAAGTTCAGAGACAGCAGTTCCAATAGTAATATCTGATCTACAAAGAAGAGCAACCACAGAGCTCTTCAGGGATGATGGAGTTAGCCTCACAAATTGATTCCTCACAATCCTGGTGAAAGATGTGGTCTTTGGACATTCCCGGGATGGGTTAGCAGGTCTTACATATAAATTCACTCTAACATTCCAATTTCTCTAAGTCTTTTGATCCCCTCATCTACATTATACCAGGAAAGGTCTGGCATTCCAACCTCAGGAAATATAGGTCACCTGTTGGTCCATTATTCAGCCAAACACCCAAACACCCAAACAAACTGTTAGAGCCCTTCCTAATTTCTTGAGCTACAACATTGAATCCAGAATCTCTGCTTAGTGGGCCATACCAATAAATTCAACCTGATCCAACTTTATATTCCTTCCATCTTTATCTCAAACCCTTAATATCCTCTCCTACACATATTACCCTGACTTCTGTATACATAAATTGAAAAAATCAGGCAGTTCTTTTGGAGAGTAGCTCACCTCCTCATGGGTCACTCTTTGTAGCTCACCTTTTGGTCCTGTTAGAACTTCAGTCTAGTTAGTATAAGTCTGGAAGAAAAGTGGGATAATGGGGTGGATAACAAGAATAATTAGAAGTGTCTTGCAAGTCACCTACCTTAGGACATTCCATTGCAATTTCATCTGGTGAAACAGGATTAATCTCGTCAGACAGAGAAGTGAGAGCTGTTTACTCACTGGAGGTGGTTACAGGTTTATCAAGCACAGCAGTTCTCATCTCTTCAGGTGGAGGTTGGATGACAGATTTTTCAAGGTAGACTGAAGATCAGGGGGCTGGTTCCTCAGGGCAGAACATGATAGGTTTATCTGAAAAAGAATCAGCAGAACCTAGGGTTTCAACGTCTGCATCACCATTATGATCAACCCATAGGACCCCATTCCAATTTTCGGGATCCCATTCTTTTCCAATCAGTGCGCTCACTTTAACAGCAGATAATTTGCAAGGTTGGGAATTTAATTTATGTTGTAATTCAGCCACTTGCACAATGAGACTCTTGGTCTGGTTTTCAGAAATCTCAAGTCTGCAGCTGTATGAAATAAGATTTTCTTTCAGGGAACACATAGAAAGTTTCATGTCTGTCATGCGGTGCTTCAGTTGGGAATTTGAAACCATGATCTCATACCTTCCTTTTACAATTGTATCTAGCATATTTAGGAACAACCAGCCAATATCATTATAGCTTTTAAAGTCACAAAACTCTGCTAAGGTATCAAAAACACTCTCACCCAGAACCTTCCCTCTTATATGCATTTGAGTAGCCATATCCAGTGGTGATATTTTGTGTATTTCTATTGCCAACACATGCCATGGACTATTAGTGCCATCTTGATTGTGGGATATAGAGTCATTCATGCCTTTGAGTCTAATCAATTTGGAGAACCAGTTCCAAAAACCCTAGAACCAATTCAGAAATCTCATCTTTAAGATTCTGTTTCTCAAGAACCCCTCTAGGTAACAAAGCTGTATTAGTCAGGGTTTTCTAGGAACTCAGAACTGACAGGACATATAATGTAAATATGATATTTTTATAAGCATTGTCTCATGTGACTTTGGGGATGAGCAAGTCTAAATTCCATAGGACAGACTGTAAGCTGGGATGCAGGTTTTTGATGAATCCTTCAGGAGAAGTTGGCTGGCTGAAGTAGAGGTGGAAATTCTCCCTTCTGATTGCTAAAATCATCACTTCTTTAAAGCCTTCAACTGATTAGATTGGGTTTCTCTCCTTGTCAAAGGCAATCTCCTCAGTTGATTGTAGATGTAATCAGCCATAGATGCAATTAACTTACTCATTATTTAAGTCCATGAAAAATCCTCACAGTAACAATTAGACCAGTGCTTGCTTGACCAAACAACTGGGCACCACAACCTGGCCAAGTTGACACATGAACTATCACAGCACCTTTGCAAAAATCAGTTGAGCATATATTGTGGGTCTATTTCTGGACTCTCTATTCTGTTCTCATGATCTGTGTGACTATTCTTCTGCCAAAACCAAGCTATCTTAACTGTTGTGGCTTTATATTAAGTCTTGAAATCAGGTATTCTCAGTCTTCAACCTTGTTCTTGATGAAGTGACCTTTTTACCATTATAAAATGATCCTCTTCATCCCTGGTAATATTTATTGTCTTGAAATCTACTTTGATATTAATATCACACTCCATATATCTTATAGTTAGTGTTTGCATAATATATCTGCCCCTCCCTTTCTGGATTCAAATTACATATATTTTAGACTGCTTAATATTGTTCTATAGGTCACTGAGGCTATGCTCAGTTTTTGTTCTTCAGTCTTTGCTTCAATTTGACTAGTTTTTATTTATTTGAGTAGCTTTTATTTTTTTGTCTTCAAGTTCACTGATTTTTTTTCTATAGTCACTAATCAGCTGTTAACTGCAAACATTTTATTTTGCATTTCAGATATTGTATTTTTTCTCTCTAGAAGTTCCATTTGGTGCTTTTAAAAATCATATTTATAATACTTATATTTACAATAGCTGTTGTAAACTCATTTTTTTCTCTCTTTTTTAAAGGTCTATTTATATTTGTTGATTTTTCTTCTTTTAGATCGCACTTTCCTGCCTTTTCACATTTAAGTACTCATTAGATGCTGGACATTTGCAATGTTATTTTGTTGACTGTCTGGATTTATTTTTCTCTTCTTTTAAAGAAGGTTAATTTTTGTTTTAACAAGCAGTTAAATTACTTACAATTTAGCTTGAACCTTTTGAAGTCTTTTAAAGCTTTTTAAGGAAGTTATAAAATGGTCTTCATTTTAGGACTAGTTTAGCCTTACTAATAAGGCATGATCTTTCTGAAATCTGAATGCCCTGGGTTTTCAGCAAAATCTCTTTGCTTTGGCTGGTCAGAACTTGAACATCTCCAGCCCTAAGTGAGCTCTGGGATGTTCAGCTTACAGTTCCCTGGTAGTTCTTTGTTCAACCTTGTAGAGTTTTGTTCTTTGCAAGAATGGCTTACTATTTAGCAACAGATTCAAGGGGACTCACTATGCAGTTTTATAGAGTTCATTCTACCTCCCCTACAGTACTCTCTCTGATACTCTGTCTCCAATATTCCAGTTGCCTCAGCTTCTACCATCTTCAACCTTTGTCTTCTCAACTCAGAGTGATCACTATCCTGTGCTTTTGTTCTTCCCCCTTCCTGTACTGCAGTCTAGAAAATGCCTCCAGGCAGATAATAAGGGTGATCATCATAGGGATCACCTGTTTGTTTTCTTTCAGGTATGTGAGTTCTGTGCTACCTGATGTGAAAAGTCTGAAACAAAAATTTTTATGTGTTTTTTCCAGTTTCTAGTATTTCATAGCGTGAGAACATGTCCTGTTTCAATTAAGCTGTCTTATTCAGAAGCAGAAGAGTATGAGAAAGCTTTTTTTAAATTATAAATTTATTTCTTTAATAGATATAGGTTTATTCAGATTTTCTACTTATTTGTATGCCAATTTTGATATGGTAGCTTTTTAAGTGGTGTTTACTTCTTATTTTCCCCAATTCAGTTTCTTCTTCACATCAGTCCCATATTATTTTTCTGAAAAGTTGGTTTCTATTTGTTGTTGTTAAAATGACCAATACCTTTCCTTTGCCCTCAGTCTAATTTTCTAATTTCTCAATTGCTATTCATTGCCTTGTCTTATCTGGCCCCAATCATTGGCTGAACTTTTTCTTTGTTGAGATGGATCTTTCTTTTTTAAATAAAAACAATCTTCTCAAGTCATATCAATAAATAACTTCATTCTCTGTTTCAATAGCTCTTTAAACATATGTATACAAAATTTATAATTTATTTTATATAGAGTACCTCTTCTAGCAAGATCAATCTTCCTTATTCTTTTATAGAAACCTAATATCATGCATAATAACTGGACATGGTAGGTATTATATGAATGTTTTCTTTTTCAAATAATTAAAATTATTTCAAATCATTTCTCTCTGATAAGAGGGAGCATGGACCCTTGAACAAATTAAAATGTTTGGGAGGAATAAGGGGGTATTGTAAAGGTTAAAATGGAGGAAATGACTGCATGCAGGACTGAAAATACACCATTTTTTCTTCTTGGTTTTTCTTTTTTTTTTTGAGGCACTAGGGATTGAACCTGGGACCTCATACATGGGAAGCAGGTGCTCAACCAACTGAGCTACACCCGCTCCCCACAGTTTTTCAAAAGGTCAGTATTCCTGCTCTGGCTGTACCTCTCCAGTTGTTCTTTGTTTAATGCCATTGTACTGTGCACTGAGTGAGACATTAAGAAGAGGGTGAAGAAACCAATCTTTTTGTGATCATTTAAAGTTTGGTTGGGAGTCTAAACACATGCATATAAACATGAATGTGCCATTTATTTCTTTAGACCCTTTCCTTGAGCTCTCTCTTCCTCTTTTTGTAGGCTGTTATAAATTTTTGTAGAGTGTTGAGTTAAATATTGTCTACCTGACAACCCAGAACCATTTATCTTAGACATTGAAAGAATGATGAGAAAGTTATTTAACCTTTCATAAGAAGGTTTTGCATAGAAAAAGGGTCATCTAACCTAATATGGAAACTTTTTTCACTAAATTTAATGAATTGGTTTGTAATCTAGATAATTTAGGAAACTTCAGAGACATCATCATCCAAATCATTATAAAAAAGGCATTTTAGTGTTTTGTTGACTCAGTGCCATGAGCTGTATGATTTAAAACTCATACATCAAATTCAATAACATGCAAGTGAAGTATTAATCAATTTTGTGTAAATTTAGCTGGATGGGTAGTACACATCACACTTTGGGGACTTTGCAGTGAGGAGTGGCCTTAGTCACAGGATGTGAGAGAAAATCCAAGAAGTCCTGTCATTGGCCAAGTTAATCTTGAAGAGCCATTTAAATCAAGGCATCTGCATGAATGAGACTCTCTCATATAATCACTTCTGTTGTCTCAAAGCAGATTAAAGGAGAAGTGCTCTTTAGAAGAGAGTGTAAAGCAGTGCTGCTTTACATTTAATTTATTTCAAGTTAGAGACTTTATTCAGCCTTTAACCAGGAGCCTCAAGTCTGCCTGGAGCCAGAATTTGAGGCTGAGGAGGTGGGAGGAGAAAAATTCATTTTATTTCTTACTTACCCTCATGTGCAGGTTACTCAAGCACACACCTTCTCTCCTCAGGTAGACTGTAGGTTCTGAGAGCTCAGGCAATAAGCTTGGTCCATGCACAGAGGAGATAACCAGTAAATACTTATTAGACAATCAAAGTAGCTTGTCTGTTGGGTGAGTATAACTGAAGCTTCCTTCTTCTTATATACACATATGCATGAAGATAGTTTTTAAAGCTCAAACTAACTGAGCTTTTACACTAACACACATACATAAGTGCATTCACACAACTACTTTGAAAAAAATGATGAATTCAGTCAAGCGAATAGTTCTTTAAAGATTGGCTCACTGGAGGTTGAATTAATCAGATCATTATATTTTTAAAATAACCAGTTGAGTTCTTGAACTAGGATGTTGACTTTATTTTATTTTTCTAAATTAGTGTGCATTGTATGTATTGTAGTACTAGAAAAACCATCTTTGCAGATGCTTCATAGGGAAACAAGCAGACAAGTAGTAAAATTGAGTTTTTGTTAATTGTTAGGGAGCTGTCCCTCCACTGAAAAGAGATCATTACCAAAGTGGGAACTTTTTAAGTCCCCCATTTGAGTACTCACCAGACAAGGAAAATAAGCCAAACACAAAGGACTTCTGCCATAAGCCCAAACCATAATGGGACTGTGTTACCAGCCCAAACCAAAAGAACCAAAGTTCACAAACTGAACTTCTGCCACAATCCCAAACCAAATAAAATGAAGTTCAAATACACAAACTGGACTGCTGGTCCCAACCCAAACCAAAAGAACCAAGATTCAAATTCCCCTTTGTCAGAAGATACCCAAAGAAAAGCTAGAGTCTTAACCAAAGTGAAGGAGATTAGGACCCAGGAAGACTCACCAATAGGAACTGGGTTGTTGGGGAGACAACAAAACTCAAGGGGCTTTTGCCGGCACCAGGCTTGAATCCAACAACAGCTCCAGAGTCAGGTTTGTGATCACATTGTACCCTGTTTCTGACACCATGTAATGTCAGCCTAGAAAGAACAAATTAAGCTGTAAGGCAATAAAGGCATATATTTGGGGTCTTAGAATTGCAATTTGGTGAGCACAGATTCAGGTAGCAATCCAGATCATGCCCCACTATGGCATTTCCAAGCAAGGGTTTTTATAGGTAAAGAAGATGATTAGACAAGTTGTTTGTCATTGGTGAACATTTGGGGATACTCCAGCAGTCCTTCAGGTTAAATAGTTAATTGAATTCTTTATCTTGTGGTTTTTGAGGAACATTGTTGCTTGAGGCTTTGCATATTTTGGCAGTTTGTGATATGTGGCTGAGACCTGCATTAGCGTAACCTCCAGAATGAACTCCCAACTCTATTTTAAATCTCTTTGCTATTATAACCATTTCCTTTTAACGTTTTCCCCTTTTGATCAAGCTATTTCTCCAAAAGTATTGCTTATCAACTTTTGGTATTAATCCTTCAGCACCTGGGAGTCGTGTCTCATGCAGGGGTGTAGGTAGTGAGTTTATTTGCAGAGTTTGGCTTAGAGAAGGGCCACATTTGAGCAACAAGGAAGTTTTCAGGGGCTTACTCTTAGGCATTAATTATAATTAGGCTTAGTTTTGTCATGACAGAAGTAAGTTTCATAAATGCATGCTTCAAGATTGAGGGCTTGGTGCATTAGAATGACTTGGAGGTAGTTGTGGCTGTTATTCTGGAGATGATACAGTGAATAAGAGATATTGTAGTAGCTATAATAAGGAAAAGGATTAGCAAGGTTTGAAATATGCTACAAATCTAGTCTCCCCAGGATCCAAGATTTAACCAACCAAATAAGTCCCTGCTTCAGAGTTCCCAAGTTTATGTAATATTTTAATTTTCTCTTTGATGTCTTCAATGTTTTGCTGAACATTGTCATACTGTTTTATATGGAAGCAATATTGTTCTCTTAAGAGAGCACTTGTTCCACCTTGCTAAGCTGTAAGGATATTGAATGCTCTGTGATTTTGTAGCACAACCTTCACTGGGCTGTCTACGTTGAGCTGTAAGTTCTCTATTGCCTTGATGGTAGCATTAAAGGTGGCCTCAAGAGTTCTAGGTATGTTTTGAATGGCTTTTTCTAGTTGGAGAATTCCATGGAACTAAATAAAATTTCTTCGAAAATTTCAGCCTATACTGGGTCTTTTGACAAGTGGGTTGGATTCTTTGCTGTCTCTTTTAGGTCTGAAATGATTTTTTAGTTTATAAGGAAAAGATCCTAGTTAGTTATACCCTTTGTTCTTCTTTTATAGATTAGGGAGTAAGGCTGTTATTGTGCAGGTCCCACTCCAGGCTCGTGGTAAGGCTATATGGGTATTTTTTGCCACATAGGAAGAAATAGCCTGTGCCAGCCAGACTGAGAGTTAAAATATTACCTTTAATCCAGAGGTTTGGTTCATGCCTTACTCAACCTCAAGATGTGGACACATCTGCATCATGGCAGGCAAAGTCTAAAAATTTGTAGGGCTTGGTAGAGTATGAACAATAGACATTGTGGTGTAGTTGATATAATAGATGCTGGAAATGGTTATAATGGAGTGAAGGGTGGTTAAAAACTTGTGTCCAAGTGATGCCTGAGACTTGGTCTAGATAGACAGTATGATTGTCAGAGATATAGATAGATAAGGACAACACTGGCCTTCCAATGCCCTGAAAAACTTCCAATGGTAGAAGAGGCTGCTTCACTTAAGTTGAAGTAGTGTCAAATTCATTTTTGTAAGATCCATGTTTGATTATTTTGTCATTGTCGAAAGGATGCCATTTACTTTTGTCTTGGTCATGCCAAGGGTTTGATTGCAGAGGTTGGCTGGGATAGTGCCTAGATAAGATCCTGTGCCATTATCATTGTTTATGCAAAGACAGAAATTCATTATAGTCTGGATAGTTTGTGCAATGGGAGTCCCTTTCTCTCAAGAGTAATATAAGTCCAGTGCAGCTACTGTTTCTGATATTTATCTATTGAATATCCTTCCTTTTTGCCACATTCTTGGCCTATATGAAATATGCCATCTATGTTTATCCAGTTATGGGTACGGCCAATTTCTGGGACCCTTCCATGGAGTCTAAATTAGTGTAGCCTCAGCACTTTGATAGATTGCCTATGTCAGCAATCCTTTGCATGACTGGGAAAAAAGGATGGTGAGTGGCAAGGGACCAGGAAGAAATGGTAGTGGTGAGAATGAGGAGTTTAAAAAGGTAGGATTCATTGTGGGAGGGACAGAGATGGACTGGGGTGCAAAGACAGGGTGAGAGAGGAATAAAAATTAAGATTATAGTAGGTTATTGAGTTCATTCAATCTGATGAAAATCAGGTCTGATTCTGGTTCTTGGGTTAGCCGTTTGTATCAGCTGCCATCTACTTCTGGGTGACTTAAGCCCACAAGGCTTTTGTATGATCTGTTGCTTGACAGCCTCCTAAGTCTCATCTTCCATGCTTTCTCCACTTCTCCCACCATGTCTGAATACTCAAGGCTTCTGTTCTTTGAATGGAAACTTGTTTCTGGTTCGGGATCTCTGATGCAAACTTTTCCTTTTTTTGTATTTTGTTTCTGATATGAAGTATTTTATTATCTTTTTAAAAATATATAATAAACTTTATTTTTAAAGAGGTTTTAGACTAAAAGTTACATCAAAAGTATAAGGGATTTCCATGTACCCTCTCCCTCTTGCCTTGACCACTCTTACCCTGATCTCCACATGGCCCACCACTTCTTGTCATAATTTTCGTGTCTAATTACTTTTGTACATATTTTATGTCCCCCTAAATTATAAGCTTCAAGAGGACAGAAACTTTGTTTGTGCCTCGCAAATAGTAGGTAGTCAATAAATACTGGTTGCATTGCTTGAATGAATTTGAGTTATATTTTACCTTTTTCTTTTTTAGGGCACAACTTACAAAGAGAGGCTTTTGTTTTTGTTTTTCAGAGATAATATATTAAAATCAAGTATATGTACATATACACAGAGAGTTAATTATGTAGACTATGTTCCTGCAAAGCAGTGTTCTCCTCAGTTTGCAATTCACCTCCTTAGGGCAGTTGCTGTTAATTTAATTATTCATAAATTGCCATTTTTTTTCCAGAGCATTTCAATTCATTAAAATATAATTAGCTGTCCATAAAAGGATACCAATTTAAAAAGTGAAAAAGCAAACCACAGGGTTGGAGAAGATATTTGAACTATACATATTTTTTTTTCCCTTAAAAAATTTTTTTTAAAAGATACTTTGATTACATAAATGTTACAGAGAATATATAGGGGATTTCCATATGCCCTGCTCCCCATACCTCCCACATTTTCCCACATTAGCAACATCAGTGTGGTACATTCATTGTAATTGATAAACACATTGTGGAGCATTGCCACTAAGCATGGATTATAGTTTACATTGTAGTTTACACTTTTTCCCATCCGACTCTGTAGGTTATGGCAGGATAAATAATGGCTTGTATCTGTCATTGTAATGTCATTCAGATGATTCCCAAGTGTCAAAAATGCCCCCTTATTACACCTGTTTTCCCCTCTCCCTAACCCTAGAACATCCATGGGTCACTGCCTCCACAACAATGGTGTTTCTTCTATTGCTAGAAACACAAGTAGTCTATAGTAGAATACTAGTAAGTTTATTTTAGTCCATATTTCGTTTCCCAATACTGAGGACACTGGAATGGTGATGCTCACTCCGCCATTAATTGAGGGGAGCTTACATCCCATACATCCAATAGATGGGATGCTCTTGCTTGCAGTTGTAGGCACTCTTGGTTCCTTGATATGTTGTTTGTCCATTATCTCCTCCCCATTAGTTGTTCTGGGTAAGTGCATTGAACTGGAGAGTAGGTGTTGCAACTCTGTTGAGATTCAAGGCTCAGCTGGCACATGGACAGCCCAAAGATTTAAGTCTCTTGGATGTACATCTACCAACTCTAGTACTAATTATCAGTTCGAATAGAAGGACAGAAGAGTCATACATGAACTATACATATTTGATAAATATATCAAAATATTTCAAACTCTTACAACTGAATAATAAAAACCCATTAGGAAAATGAGCAAAAAAAAAAAAAAAAAAAAATCAGAACAAGCACTTCACTAAAAAAATGCCCAACTTTATTAGTCCTCAAAGAAATGCAAATTAAAACTACAATGCCATAGCTTTGTATCCACCCACCAGAATGGCTAAAATGTAAGATATCGATAATACAAAGCAAGGGTGAGAATGTGGTACCATTTTGGGAAAGTATTTAATAATATCTGCTTAAAATAATTACATACTCCCATTCCTAGGTATAAACCCAACAAAAATGTGCATGTATGTTCATCCAGACATGTACCAGAACATTTGGTGCAGTACTATTCATTGTTGCCAAAAGCTAGAAATAATCTGAATGCACATCGACATGGATGAATAAAGTATGGTATAGTCCAAAGTAGAATACTATATAAGAATGATACAACAACATGAATCAAGCTCATAAACATAACATTGAGAGAAAGGAACCATACACACTAAAAAAGCACCCTGTAAGATTCCATTTATATGTAATTCAAAAACAGCCAAAACTAATTGGTAATGGTGGAAGTCAGGACAGCAGTTACTCTTGAGTGGGGTTGGTTGGTGACTGGAAGGAAGAATGAGCAGGGTTTTCGGAGTGCTAGTAATATTTTCTTCCTTGATCTGGGTGCTAGCTACTCTGCTTGGCAAAAACTCCTCAAGCTTACATGTAAGCTCTCCGTACTTATCTGTGTTTATATGATAACTGTAAAGCATTTATTTAACAATGTATTTAATTATCACCTTTCCTAGATAATTCAGAAGGCACCTCAGAATGTTGCAACACATCCTGTCGTTATTATCACTGGTTATTAAGGCTACCCTTAAGTGTGTGGTGTGGGGTTGGTGGTGGTGGTGGGGGCTGACACACATTGTGTGCCTAAGTCCTACCCTCCAATATATTTTAAAAATCATTTTAATATTTTAGAATAAACAATATAATTAATATAAGTGAAAATTTCAAAGGTACAAGAGGGTATACTTTGAAGATAAATCACCTTCTTAATCCTGAACACTGGACCACCAGTTTTCTGCCTCAGAGGCAACTACTATTACTAGTTATTGTGCGCCATTGTAGGGATTTTTGATGCCTTTACAAGTATACATATATATATATATATATATATATATACACACACACACACATACACACACACATATAGAGGCCTCATTTTTTTTTAAATGGCTGCATAGTATCTTTTTTTTTTTTAAGATTTATTTTATTTATTTCTACCTCCCCTCGTTGTTTGCACTCACTGTCTGCTCTCTGTGTCTGTTTGTTGTGTGCTCTCTGTGTCTGCTTGTTGTCTTTTTTTTTTTTTAGGAGGTACAAGAAACTGAACCCAGGACCTCCCATGTGGGAGGGAGGCACCTAATTGCTTGATCCACCTCCATTGCCTGCTTGTTGTGTCTCTCATTGTGTTCCCTTGTTGTGTCTCCTCATTGTGTCATCTCATTGTGTCATCTTGTTGCATCAGCTAACTGTCTTGCTCGTTTTCTTTAGGACGCAATGGGAACCAAACTCGGGACCTCCCATGTGGTAGGCGGACATCCAACCGCTAGAACTACATCTGCTTCCCCTCATAGTATCTTGTATGTGATATAACTTAATTTATTTGCTTAGATCCTTACTGATGGATTGTTTCCAATCTTGCTAATTCAATATTGCAATGATTTAAACATTGCAATGACTACCTAGTAGTGCATGCCACATTTTGTGCCACAATTTTGTATATTTGCAAGATACTTGTAGAATAAATCTCCAGAAGTAGAATTGCTGAGTCAATGCATTTGTAATATTAATAAATATTATCAAATTGCCCTCCATCTGGGTTGAATCAATTCATACTCCCACCAGAAATGTATGCATATTCCCACTGGGGATTCATTAACACAATGGGCTACTAAAGTTTTAATCTCTACCAATCAGATAAGTAAAAAAAGTGGTATTTTGGATTACCTTATTATGAGTGAGATTGTACATCTTTTCACATATTAAAGAGTCATTTATATTTCCTTGTTTGTGAACTATCTGTTTATATCATTTGACCATTTCTATACTTCATTGCTATTTTTTCTTATTTGGTTTCGTCAATGACTTGATTGCAAATATTTGCCCAGTTTGTTGTTCGTCTTTTGATTCTTTTCCTCTGGCAGAAATTGTTGACTTTTATATGGTTGAATTTATTGATGTTTTATTTTATGGATTTTGACTTTGTGTCATATTTAAAATGATCTTCCCATGGATATGGTGGGTGGGATAATCATGCCTGCAGATGCAGGCCCTCTCCATTCCCTGGGATGGCCGTTGCCCATCGTTGTCTCCTTGCCAGGTGACTTGGATGAGTCCATTGAGCTGTAGGGTAGGAGTTGCAGCTCCACCGAGAGTCCACGCACACCTGGCACATAGGTAGGCCAGAGGCTCCAGTCTCTGGAAGTATACCTAAAAACTCCAGCATCACATATAGGTTTGAATAGAAGGGACTGATGAACCATGTGCAGGGAGGACTTATTTGAGTCTAATTCTGTCACTCTCAGGAGCACAGATTCCAAAATAGAGCCCACTGATAAGGTGTCAGTCTCTGGGGCTATCCCCCCTTATATAGGACCTGGGTGTCTCCAGAGCTCTCAGGAGCCCCTCTGTGTGGGGTGATATGCACTTTGATGTTCTATGAACTCCTACTGAGGTGTGCGTAAGGGTTACCTCTGGGATAACCTCCCGACTCTCTTTGAAGTCTCTTAGCCACTTGGACACATTTGTCTTTACCTTTTCCCCCTTTTATTCAAGGTCTTTTTCCAGTTGTGTTGCCAGTTGGTGCTTGGTATTAATCCCTCATTGCCAGGGAGGCTCATCCCCGGGAGTCATGTCCATGGGATATAAGCCCTCTCTCACTTGGAGGTGGAGTGGACATCACCATCCCAGTCCCCTCAGGATTGGGGAAAGAACTATGGATTAGAGTGGACTTGATGGTATTCTGTTGTACACATATGGTGATTCTAGCAATGGAAGAAATTATAACAGTGAGGTGGAGCCAGTGGCCACTGAACACTTTCGGGGCAGGGAGGGGCTGTGCAGTTGAAATACAGGGGCTTTTTCAGGATTTGGAGGTTGTCCTGAGTGCCGGATGTAGGCCATTTTAAATCAGCACACACTATTCGGAACTGTGTGCGAAAGGGTGTGGTCTATGATGTGAACTGTGGCCTATGGTTGATGGCAAGGCCCCAGGATGTGTAGGTCCATTGAGGGTGACGGGCCACACTTGTGGGAGATGTTTGTGTGGGATGTGGTGGGAGGTGTGGGAGGTGGGGAACATGGGAATCCCGGTAGGTTCCGTGTAATATTTTAGGTAATCTAAGCACCTCTTAAAAAAAAAATATATATATATATATATATATATAAATAACATTTTTGTAAGCAAATGCACATATATGCATATATATTTATATATAATTTCACAAATATTGGTATGTATTGTGAAAATTTTGATTTTTACCCACAATAAAAAATAAATAAATGAAATAAATAAAATAAAGAAAGGAAAGAAAATGGGAGACAAATAAATTGTTCAATAATAGAAGAATGGATAAATAAATTGTATATTATTCATACAAAGAAATGCTATAGAAGGAAAAATGAGTTATGTAAATATATGCCTCAAATAAATGAAACTCAAAAATATAAAAAAAATAAAAATAAAATAAAATGATCTTCCCACTGTAGTGAATAAATTTAGGTTATAAACTAATTGTTCCATATTTTCAGCTTATATTTTTATGGTTTCATCCTAATGCTTAAGATTTTATCCATCTGGAATTAATTTTAGGAAAAAGTGTGAGGTAGAAATCCAACTTAAATTTTCAGTAGTGTTTTAGTCAGTGTTTTCTAGGGAAACAGAACTACAGAGGATATCTGTAAATATTATGAGAGTTTATAAAATTGTCTCAAGTGACTGTGGGAGTGCACAAGTCCAAATTCAGTAGGGCAGGCTGCAAGCTAGAAACTCTGATGAAGGTTTTTGATGAATTCCCCAGGAGAAGCTGGCTGGTGGAAATAGAGATGAAAGTTCTCTCTTCTGACTGCTGAAATCATCACTTCTCCTTTCAAGGCCTTCAGATGATTGGATGAAGGCAATCTCCTCAGTTGATTGTAGATGTCATCAGCCATAGATGCAATCAACTTACTGTTGAT
Organism: Tolypeutes matacus; assembly: GCA_026826555.1. Lineage (NCBI taxonomy): Eukaryota > Metazoa > Chordata > Mammalia > Cingulata > Chlamyphoridae > Tolypeutes > Tolypeutes matacus. The sequence goes on from JAKSZT010053887.1 coordinate 96,457,914, forward strand.
TTAAGTCTATGAAATGTCCTCATAGTAACAGTTAAGCCAGCGTTTGCTTGACCAAATAACTGGGCACCATAGCCTGGTCAAGTTGACACATGACCTTAACCATTACAGTAGAACTACTGATTGTCCCAGCACCTTTCACTGAATAATCTATTTTTGTCATATACTAAATTTCTGTGTGTATTTGAGTCTGTTTCTAGATGTACCAGTATGTTTTTTGCAATTATAATATGTTTTAACATTTGGTTGTGATAAGTACCATATTTCTTAATATTTTGGGGGTTCTGTATTTAACTATATGAACTTTAGAAGTTGTCTATCTATCCCTAGGGGAAAAAATACTGGCATTTTTATTGTTATACATTAAATTTAAGATTAACTTTAGAAAAAGTGATTTTATGCATTTTGAGTCTTCCTAACCAAAAATATGGTATGTTTAAGTCTTTTTCTCTCCATTTCAATCTTTTCTGTGCCCCTCAGTGGCACTTATTTTTTAAAATTTGTTTTTCTCTTGCACATTTTCTGTTTTATTCCTAGTTACTTTATCTATTTTTAAAATGTAATTATAAAATGGGATCCTTTTCCTCAGGATCTTTTAAGTGGTTGTAGTTTTTATATATCATGACTTTTGATTTCTGGATATTGATTTTTAGCCCAGCTACTTCTTTCAATTTTCATATTTTTGTGATAGATTTACTGCAGAGTCTTTTAAAATTTTTTCGGTTAGAAAAACGCTACCTGAAAATAATAATTTTATCTCTTCCTTTCCAATTTTTAGATTTCTATTTTCTTTCCTTTTACCCAATTACACTGGTAATATTTCCAGTATATCATTTTGTTCTTTAATGAGATGTGTTAAGTATTTATTCATGAAGAATAAGGTTTGCTTTTAGGTTGACATTGTCTACAATAAATACAAAAATGTATATTTCTAATCATGTTATTAAAGAATTCATCTACCCTCATTTTGTCAGAAGTTTTTATTAAATCAAGAACAGATGATGAATTTTATCAAATGCCTTTTCAACAGCTATTGATGCTCATATGCTTTTTCTCCTTTGATCTGTTAATGAAATTATATTTTTAGATTTCCTAATATTTAGCTGTCTTTGCATTTCTAAAATAATCTCATGCAAAAATCATATGTAGGGTTTTGCATCAATATTCATAAGTGAAATTGGCTTGTGGATGTTTGGGGTGCTATCAATACTATGATAGCTTCAAAAAATAAATTTGGGAATTGGAAGCTCTCTTTTTTCTGTGCTCAGGAGCAGTTTAAATGACATCAGAGTTAATCTGTTTTTTAAAGATTTGGTAGAATTAACCTATGATTCCATTTGTCTTGGTGCTTTTTAAGGAGTTGCTCTTTGATAACTCTATCAATTTCTCATTGGGTTGTTTAAATTTCCAAACTATTCTTGAGTGATTGATCACTTATATTTTTTCCTAGAAATTCCTCTATTTCATTCTGGTTTTTAATTTTATTTACCTAAAATTTAACAAAATATTCTTTTATGAATCTGTTGATTTATTATCATTTTTTTTGGTGTGCTTTAGTGTTTTTTCTCTTTTTTCCTTCCTTAGGTTAGCTATTTTATTATCTCCCTAAGTCCAAATAACTAGTTCTTTGTTTACTTATTATTTGTATCATTTTTCTAATTCAGTATTTACCTCAATTATTTCTTCCCTTAGGCTTATTAGGTTTTGGTTAAATTATTTCTTGAGTTTAATTTATTACTTTTTATTTTTTCCTAATAATAGGTTTTCCTCTGAGAATTATTTTACATGTATCCCACAGTCCTGATATGTAGTGTCTTGATTTTTGTATTTTCTAGAAAATCTATAATTTCCATTTTTATTTCCTTTTTGATAAAAGAATTTTTAAAAGAAGAAGGTTTTTAAATTTCCAGGAGATGGAGAGATTTGTTTTCTAGCCTATTGCATTGTGGTTAAAGAGTGTTTTCTGTCCTTTTCAAAACTTTGGAATTGGTCGAGGTTTTCTTTCTAGCCTAATAAATATGCTCAAGACTAATTGAGAGCTAATTGTATCTTATGAGTTCAGGGTAGGAAAGTTTGATGGCATCAATTAGAAGTGATATTCATTTTGCTGTTTTTTTTTTTAAGGTTTTCAATATCCTAACTTATCTTTTGCCTAGAATTTTGTCATGAATTTAGAGAATTAAAGTCTTTTGAAATAATATGCTTATTTCTATTTCTTACATTTCATGAAGAGCAATGTGTGGCTCATATGTATTTTTAAGTGTTTGTTTTCTGTTGTGGATTGCAAAGTTTATCATTATAAGGTTTGTTTCTTTGTCTCATTTAATGTTTTTTGCCCTAAAACAAACTTGTCTAATACCAGGATTCCAACCCCAGCATTTTTAATATTTTTATTTTCTAAGTATTCTTTACTTGTCATTTTATTTTTCAGTTTTTCCTAGTAACCTTGTATTATATGTGACTTATAAAATGTCTGGTGATTAAGATTCCAGTGCAAGATGATAGTACTATCAATTTTCTATTTTAAAGAATATGAAAACATCAACATTAATGGCAGTATTTTATTTTGCTATAGTTTTCAGAATTTATAAAATATAGAAAATGAAACAGAGCTAAATAACCTATGTATTTAAATTACTAAAATTTATGGGCATATTAGTAAAACAAGTAAAAATAAAATTTAAAAATCTAAATATTAAGCATACATTCTAATATAAATTTTAACAGAAAAAAATTGATAAAAATAAAATATTTTAAAAAGTAAACACTGCATGAAATGAATAAAGTTTAATTCATCAAGAATAAAATTAATATTAAATCATCTAAAAAAAGCATAATCTTAATTTTAAAAACACATTAGTTTTGTCATCCTGGTGTCATGGGTATATTTTCTGTGCTTTTACACTAACCAAGAGAATGATGAAGAAATAAGTAAATATGAGTTCCAAATATTTTCTTTTTAATCCTTTATCTTCAAAGAAAATTCCAATTTGAGTTTTATCAGCTTGAACATATATTTCAAGAACTGTTTTGTTGAAGAGATAGAAGTCCCTTGAAAGATTTTTTTTAAGTCTGGTGTATTGAGGTATGGCTTATATATAGTAAAATGCACTCATTTAAGTATGCAGTAATGCATAAAGGCATATAACCATCACCATAATTAATATGTAGGACATTTCCATCACACCAAAAAGTTCCTGTGTTCCTCTGTAGTCAACCGCTCTTATGACTCACAGCTGCTAGCAATCACAGACTTGTTTTCTATAGATTTCGTTTTTACAGAATATCATGAAAGTGGAATCATACATTATGGGTAAACTTTTAAGTCTGGATTTTTTCACTTAGCAAAATGCATTTAAAATTCATTCATGTTATCATGTGAATTAACATTTGTTCCTTTTTATTGACAAATAGTATTGCATTCTATGGATGGCACCACAATTTATTTATTCATTCACCAGTTAAAGGACATCTAGATTGTTTTCAATTTGGGACAATTATGAGTAAAGCTGTTATAAATGTCCATGTACAAGTTTTTGTATGAGTTTGCTTTATTTCTCTTGGGGAAATAACTGGTATTGGGATTACTGGGTCATATGGTATGGGTAGGTTTAATTTTTTAACATACTGTCAAACTGTTTCCTGTAGTAGCTGAACCATTTGCTTTTCATCCAATGTATGAGAATTCCAGTTGTTGAACATCCTTGACAGCACCTGATATTGTTGGTATTTTTGTTTTGTTTTTTAAGTTTTAGGCATCCTGATAGGTGGTATCTCATTATGGTTTTATTTTACATTTCCTTAATAACTAATGTTCAGTATATTTTAATGTTTGTTTTATATTCATATTTCTTCTTTGTTTAAACATCTGTTCATATCATTGCTCCATTTTTAAATTGGGTTACTTGTTTCCTATTATTTAATATGATCAGTCTTTATATATTGTAGATAAAAGTTGTTAATGAGATAGGGGTTTTACAATTTTTTCCCAGTCTGGTTTATCTTCATTCTCCTAGAGTGTCTTCTTGAAAAGCAGAAGTTTTTAAATTTTGGTGAAAACCAATTTATCATTTTTATTCTTTAATGGATTGTTCTTTTGTTGTTATCTCTAAAGAACCTTTGCTTAACTCAAGTTCACTAAGATTTTCTGCTGTGTTTTTATTAAAAAAAATTTTTTTTTTAATTTTAGAAGTTTTATATAGCTCTAGGATTTACGTTTAAGCCTATTATCCATTAGGTGTTAATTTTTGTAAATGGTATGAAGTATGGATCAAGGTTTATTTTTTTGCATATTGATGTCCAATTTTTCTGGCATCATTTGTTGAAAAGACTATCCTTTCTCCATTGAATTGCCTTTGCATCTTTGTCAAAAAAATCAATTGACCAATACTTAGAATAAGCAGGTTTCATAGAGAAGATAGTAGGTTCCAGGTTACTTGGGGCCAGGGGTGGGCTGGGGAACAGTTATTGCTTAATGGGTATAGAGCTTCCGTTTGAGGTGATGAAAAATTGGAGGTAGTGGATGTTGGTGATAGTAGCACAATATTGTGAATGTAATTAATACCACAGAATTGTGCACTTGAAAGTGGCTAAAATTAGAAATTCTGAGTTGTATATATGTTACTACAATAAAAAGTGTTTTTTAAGGAAAAAAAACCAAAAAAATCTATTGACTGTGTATGTGTGAGTCTATTTCTGGGGATTCTATTCTTTTATATTGATCCATGTGTCTATCCTTTCACCTAAACTATACTTTCTTGATTACTGTTGTTAGATAGTAAATCTTGAAATCAGCTGATATTAGTCCCTCAAATTTGCTATTCGTTCTTAGAAAAAATTTTGGATATTCTAGAACCATTGCATTCCCAAATACATTTTTCAATCAGCTTGTTAATTTCTACAAAAAAAAAAAAAAAAAAAAAAAAAAGCTGCTGGATTTTGATTGGTATTACTTTGAATCTGTAGCTCCAAGAATTTTCTGATGTTACTTTTTGCTTGGAGTAGGATTTTTCTCAATGATTTGGCCTTATCTTCAGCTTTTGGTCCTAATCATACTTCTGAGCCACAGAGATCTCTCTTTACCCTCTTGTCCCTCCTCCAGAGGAAAACCTGCTGCTTGTTACTTGTTGCTTTGCTAGCTTGGTGGTGGCTGCTTTTAGGTCTTGGTCGTGGGAGTGGGGTTTTTTAAGCGAACCTGCCTCTAATCTCATGGCAACCAAACTTTGCCTTGTACCTTTGGCAGATCTAGAGTCTTGGTCCCAGAACTCTTTACTGTTCTTTCCACACAAATAAAAGGTTTTATTCTTTTACCCCTTCCACAGCTACAGTTGGTTACCACCTTAAGGCAGGTCAGAGGGTTCAAGTAGGACTTCATCTGCTTCTTGCAGCACGTGCCACTCCCCTTTTTCAGGTCTCTACCACCAAGGGAATTTCTCTCTAGTCTTCTTCCCTGGTCCTCATATTTCTTATGGATACCCAATGGAGGTCTGTGAAGAGCCCATGAGCGACTGTGAGCTCCATTTGTATTTGCAGCTCCTAGGGATGCCATACTTCTCACACTAGCTAATACTTGCTCTTTATCAGTTCGTTAAAAAGTTCAGTTGTATTCTTTTTACCTAAGTGCATGGCTCCCACTGTCTCTTCCTTCCATAATTTGCTGCAGGTGAGCCAGGGCTTTTGCTTTGCTTCTCCTTGATTAGGCCGATTTTGATTTGGATTTCCGGCTACTTTTTGCTCTAAAATCTCTTCTCTCTGCTGGCTTAAAGAAAAGTTACGATTTTGTATTTTATCTGGCTTTTTCTAGCTGACAGACTGGGATCTACATGTCTTCTAACTTTCACAGTCTAGGTAGTAGTGTAATTCTGACTGCAGTTGTTTTTAATGAATCAGAAAGCTACAGTTTTTGTTTCCAAGAAAGAATTTCTAGTTTGTCTTTTGTTGTTTATGTTTCATACACTGCAGATAAAGATTCTTGGTCAAAGTTACCTGCATCCATTTCAATACTGTCACATTCATATTTCATTTATTTTGAAAATCTTCAAATTAGAATAAGAGTTTTCTTGCACTAAAACCTTTTCTTGCTGACTGTCATATTATTTTACCTCTTGAGGAATATGAAAGTACATAGGAATACTTTTAAAAAACAAATCAGTTTGATTGATACATAATAATAAAGCATACAATTTATCCAAAGTGTACAATCAGTGGTATTTGGTATAATCACATAATTGTATATTCATCACTTCAATCATTCTTATTTTCATTATTTCAATAATAACAATAATAAATAAAAAACAGACAAACAAATAAGAAAATTCCTCACCTCTCAATCTTTCTGTTTCCCCTACTGTACACAGTTGCTATTTCTGGCTATCCTTGTACAATTATTTATTTGTTTATTAAGCAGTTTTTTTGAGATATATTCTGACCACATACTATATGATCTATTCAAAGTGTATAATCAATGGCTTTTAGTATAATCACAATGTTATACAGTCATCATCTGAAAAATTTTAGAACAATTTCATTACTCCAAAAAGAAGACTCTACACCCTTTAGCATTCCTTCCTCAGACCTACATAACCACTAATCTCATTTCATCTTTATAAATTGATTTATATTTACATTTTATATAAATGGAATCATACAATATGCAGTACTCTGTGTTTGGTCTCCTTCACTTAGTATATTGTTTATTTTGTGTTTTTTTTTGTCCGATATTAACATTTTGTAGTATTAACCTACATTTGTTCAGCTTCAAAGAATAATGGTCTTATATATGCAATTTTACCCATATTCTTATTTCACATAATATATTTATATTTCACATAATATATTTAGGTCATATGGAGCAGTCATACAATATTTGTCCTTCTGTGTCTGGCTTGCTTCACTCAATATAATACTGTTTAAATGAATGTACCTTTGTTTGATTTGAAATTCAAATACAGTGTTATCTTTCATGAAAGATTTTTATTCAGCACAAGACTATTTTTTCACAAATTGAACAATTGAACATTAATATTCATCTCGAGAGTAAATAATTCCAATTTCAAAATTTTTAAAAATTCCAAACAATGACCTCTGCTCTCTGACCACTCATGGTTCACTTGCTTCCCTCCATGCTATCCCACTTGCTGTAAGACCCTCAGAGCTGCCATTTGCAATGTGGTTGGTTCAGTGGGGCTTCTCTGTCTTCTTGCCTCATTCAGCTCTGCTAAGTGGAGCTTTCACACCCACTGCTTAGATAGTCCTTCTCCTCTAGCCAGATGCTTAATTTTTTTCTTTATCTTTCTTCCTGAGTTCTCCCAATCACATTCAGTTTCATGCTTGAGTTTTTGTACCTTCATTTTCTGTTCTTGCTTTATAGAGAGGTTATTCTTTGTAAGACTTTTAATTCTTGCCAATATGTTAGTTACCATTTACATTCTTCTGTGTGGCAGGGTTTTATTGTTACTGTTCTTTGCTGTTGATTTTATTCTTTTCTTTGCCTGCCTTCTCCCCTTTGTGTATCATCTCTACTTAGATCCTGCACATGACTGGGGATTGTAGTTGTTTTCTAATTTCATTGAAAATGGGTTTTGTTTTGATTTTCCATTTTCTCCTTGCTTCTGGATGATTTCCTACATTTTAAAACCAGAATCTCTCTTCTCCTCTTATGTCATCCCAACATTTTCTTTTTAATATAACTTGTTCTATTTAATAATCTCGTATACTGAATATCTTTGGAAATCCTGTAACTTTTCTAAAATAGACAACCTCACACATTTGATCAGTTATGTTCCTGGAGAGTTGTTAACAATTAGACCATCATAAGGAGCCCCAGATTGTCCAGATTATCCTATTGAGATGATGCTGTGAATGAAGATTTTATTCCTAACCAAGCCTCTTAGTTTTGATGAGAATGTTTCTTGGATTTGATCAACTATAAATAATGCCGTATATACATGGATGGTTATAGAACAAGAGCAATGACACATTTTAGGGGCAAATGAATTGACTATATGAGGATATGATAATAAATCTATTTAATAAGTTTTGAATGGATATATAAATGAAGGAATGGGTACATATTTATGAAGAATTTAGCATTGGAATTGATTGCCATCAGAGCCAAACTTATCAGCTGGCCAGTGCGTTTGACCACCAAATTAACCAGTAACTGATCCCACAAATATATTTTCCAAAATAATGTAGGAATCTGGTGCCATATATAAGAAAATGAGATGACGCTGTTATCTGAACTAAAGTGACCGCTGTGACCGATGCTATAGTTCTCCTAGCAGGGTTTCTCCCAGTCATTGCCCCGGCAACCTCACCTCTTACCACCTTCCTCTGAGTCTCTGTGCTGCAGCAACACCTGCCTGCTCTTAGTTCTTCAAACTAAGCAGTTTTCCAGCTTAGGAGCTCTACATATTTTTCTCCCTCTGCCTGGCATCTTTCCCCCTGCTCCTTCTTTTCAACTTCACTCCCTTCTTAAATGCTCCCTCTTTGGTCAGCCCTGGCTTCAATACTATATGACACTTTCATTTGCCTTGTCAGCCTGTCTTGAATATGCCCATATTCATCATTCTACTGCAAATTTCCTATGTCAAGGACTATGTCTTTATTTTCCTTATCTATGTTTTTATTATACCTTTATTATTTATTTATTTATTTATTTATTTTTGCTTAGAAGATATGGGCATTGACCTTTAATTTTTAATCTATTGAAGTATATCACTCATACATGAACATACATAAACAATAAGCATATAGCAATAGTTGTGACCTTACAAAACAAACATACATAACATCATACAGGGCTCTCATACCTCATCCTACCACAAATACCTTGCATTGTTGTTAAACATTTTTAACTAATAATTAAAGAGCATCCTCAAAATATTACTACTAACCAAAGTATTTTTCCCCAACCCACCCTATTATTTTTTAAATATATTTTTATGACAGAAGTTGTAAACTTACAAAAATAATCATGTACATGTGCAGAATTCCCATACAACACCCCTCTATCAATACACCAGACTGTGGTGGAACATTTGTTACAGATTATGAGATAATATCATCTCATTCTTCTTGGATATGGATATCTTTGTCCTTCAGTAGGGTTGGGAAATTTTCTACCATTATTTCTTTAAATATTCCTTCTGCCCCTTTTCCCTTCTTTTCTCCTTCTGGCACAAACGTTTGCACATCTCTTGCTGTCGTCTAGTTCCCTGAGATCTTGTTCAACTTTTTCCAATCTTTTCTTCATCTGTTCTTTTGTATGTTCACTTTCAGAGGCTATATTTCTTTAAGCTCACCAATCCTTTCTTCTGCCTCCTCAAATCTGCTATTATATGATTCCAGTGTATTTTTAATTTCATTTATTGCACCTTTCATTCCCATAAGATCTGCTATTTTTCTATGTATGCTTTCAAATTCTTCTTTGTGCTCATCCAATGTCTTCTTTTTTTTTTTGGTTTTGTTCTTTATTGAATGGAATCCAAAGTTGACATTTCTTTGAAGCCTGGAACTACTAAATTTCATTTCTCTGAATGTTTCTACAACTTTTTCTTAGTGGTGCAAGTTATCTTAAGTAGCTTACATTGTCAGTCTCTACAAAGTACTTCTGTCTGTTGCCCTTCTGATAAAACAAAACTATTCTTCATTAACTTAACTGTATATGTATTTTTGCTATAACACTTAAACACATTATGTCTTCTTAATATACTTAATTTCTTTAGCCATCTCATTGAATTTATTAAGGAGATTTGTTTGAACGTCTATGATTAGTTGTCTCAACTCCTTTATGTCATCTGGAGGCTTATCTTGTTCCTTTAACTGGGCCATATCTTCCTGTTTCTTGGTGTGGATTGTAAATTTTTGTTAGTGTCTTGGCATCTGGCTTACTGAGTATTTAATCCGGGTGCAGGTTTTCTCTTTAGTTTAGGGCTTCCTACCCTTTCTCCCTTGCTGGTTGTATAGTAGGAGCCAAGGATGTAGTTGGTGCTATAAGCTGTGGAGGCTCAAGCTGCCCTCAGTGCCCCAAGGACCAATGAAGCTTCTCCCAACTTCCTCCTTTGCCAGGGGTAGGGACAGAGCCACAGCTGTGTGGAATAATCCAACTCATGCAGGCCTAGATTGTAGTTGCCCAGAGAGACTGATGAAGCTTCAAGTCCCTTTCTCCCCTGCCTGGGGCAGTGATGGAGCTGTGGGCAGCAATCTATGCAGTGCTGCTCCAAGATGACCACAGTTGCCCTGGTAGACTTCCAATTATTCAGTCTGTGCCAGCGAAATGTACCTGCGGTTATCTGGATAGGTTGTTGCAGGGCCTGCCAGCTTCCTCCCTGCTAGAGGTGGGGCCGAAGCCTAGGCTAGGGCTGCAGTCCAATCTGCGTGAAAGAAATCGGTCTCTACTGTAACTGTGATTTTCAGTCAGCCCGGCTTCCCCTCATGCTGGGGGTGGAGTCAAAATGGCGGCTGCCAGCCTCCTGACCTCGACAGGTTCAAAGTTCAGCTTTTCTTAGGGTTATATTTTAGCCAGCTGAACTGACTAATCAGTAGCTGACATTGGTGGCCAACTGTCTCTTCCTCCCCTGTTTTTGGGACATGGAGCTTCCAATTCCTGCCACAGAATAGCTCCTGGGGTGGCTTGCGCTGCCAAAGTAGGATGATCACTGGCATCCACGGCGTGGCCTGTAGTTTCCTGGAGAGGCTGGCGCAACTCCCCCAGGTTTCCTCCTTGCTTGTGGTGGGCCTGGGGCTTAGGCTAGAGCTGCAACCTGATCTAGATGGAAAGAAGCTGGTCCCTACCAGCATGTGATTTTCAGTCAGCCCCACTTCCCTTCATGCTAGGGGCAGAGTTAAAATGGCAGCTACCAGCCTCTTTCTGACTTGGACAGGTTCAAACTTTAGCTGTTCTTAGAATTACACTTTAGCCTGCCGAATTTACTTATCAGTAGCTGAAATTGGTGCCCAACCGTCTTTTCCTCCCCTGTTTTTGGCAAGTGGAGCTTCCAATTCCAGCCGCGGAACAGCTCCCTAGGTGGCTAGTGCCTCCAGTGGAGGATGGGCATCGGCCTCCTGGGTGTGGAGGGCTCCTTATGAATCTTCTCTGCAGATGGGAAGTCTCCTCCTTCCACTCTTTCAAGGATGCTGCAGGATGCACTTCTGGTCTCCAGGAGCCCCCAAACAAGTCCTTTAGTTAGCTCTGGGTGATTACTCACTGCCCTGTAGCAGGAGCTGATTCTAGAGCACCTTACTCTGCTGCTATCTTGCTGGTTGTCCCTATTTATTTAGTTTTAATTGATATCCTGCTTACTTTCAAAACATTTTTGAGGAAGCTTTTTTTCCTTTCATTTTTTTATTTTTTAAAGATACTTAGATTACATAAATGTTACAGAGAATATATAGCTTATTCTCATATGCCCTGCTTCCCATACCTCCCACATTTTCCCACATTAGCAGCATCTTTCATCAGTGTGGTACATTTATTGCAATTGATAAACACATTTTGGAGCATTGTCACTAAGCATGGATTATAGTTTATACTCTCTCCCACTCAATTCTGTAGGTTATGGCAAGATATATAATGGCCTTTGTGATGGTTAGGCTAATGTGTCAACTCGGCCAGATAATTGTGTCCAGGGTGTTTGGTTCAGCAAGCACTGGGCTAATTGTAATACAAGAACATTTATGGACTTTGGCCACCAGTGAGTTTACTTGGTGGATAGCTGATTATATCTGCATCAATCAGAGAGATTGATGCAGATGTAATGGGTGACGCTTTTATCCAATTAGTTGAATACCTTAAAAGGGGTAGTGATTTCAACATTCAGAGAGAATTTCCCAGCTTGTCTTTGGACAGCCAGCTTCTCCCAGAAACTCATCAAGGACCTTTCATTGGACTTTCATCGGAGCCCCTGGTTTGCAACCTGCCTGCTGAACCTGGACTTGTGCATCCCCACGGTCATGTGAGAGACTCTTATAAAATCTTAAAATATTGACAGATATCTCCTGTTGATGCTGTTTCCCAAGAGAACCCTGACTAATACAGTCTGTATCTGTCATTGCAATGTCATTCAGGACGATTTCCAAGTCCCGACAATGCCCCCATATTACAGCTGTTTTCCTTCTCCCTACCCCCAGAACCTCCAGTGGCCACTGCCTCCACATCAATGATATTTCTTTCATTGCTAGAATCACAATAAGTCTATAGTAGAATACTTGTAAGTGTACTTTAGCCCATAGTTCATTCCCCAATCCTGAGGATTCTGGGATGGTGATGCCCACTCCACTTTTAGCTGAGGGAGCTTTTAGATTTAAAAAATCCCTAGTGGGGAGTGGCTGTAGCTCAGTGGCTGAGTACCTGCTTCCCATTTACGAGGTCCCAGGTTCAATCCCTGGTACCTCCTAAAAGAAAAAAAAAAAAATCCCTAGTTACAAATGTCAAGATTAAAATAAAGATAAAAAATAGTTCAGATGCTGTATGGAAAAGTGGAAATAATTATACTTGGTATTAAATAGTTCTCGAAAGTGAATTATCTTCCTTTGCCTCCAGTATGGCATCCAGCACAGGGTCTTACAATAGCTGACCATTAATTACTAGGTGTTTACCTGAGTTGCCCATCTCCAGGGGCTATCTACCTCAGTGGCATAGAGGCTAAACGTGAAATCCCTACTTGTTTTAGTTGCCTGAATATTGTTCTGTTCTGTCTCTTCATCTAGAAGCTACTCCTGAGGCAAAATGTGAGAAAGCTGTGGTTCAAGGGTGGCCTAGGAAAGGCTACCCAGGTCTGCCTCAGTCCTGAGCTGCCCACATCGTCTCACACAGGTAGAGTGTGGTCAGGCTACTGAATTTCCTGTACTGACCCTCTGGGGGCCGCCCACCAGCTCGGGCACCTGCTGGTATCAGTGTGGGACAACCTATGCCTCACCTTGCTCCTCACCTCTAATGTAATGGCTTCTCTACATTTCTTATCAGAACCATCATGGGAGCAGTGCCTTTTACTTTCATCTTCTGCTTTCAAGTATTTTAAAAGATTGAATGCAGTCCTTTCTCTCTTAGTCTGACCTCTGCTTCCCCACTTTCCCCCTCATACAGGCTTTGTTCCAGCAAAGGCAGCCCCAGGGCCACCTGTGCAAGCATGGTCACCTGGAGAAGTTGAAACCATGTATACCGATTGCTTGACCACTTGCAATAAATGAACAGTACGATCAAGGAAGTTTTATAAGGATAAAAAAATATTTAAAATTATGTATAACCCTCCTGACTTGAGAGCTGGGGTGCTTCCTCCTGGTAGGAGGGCCCCTTGTTAAATGCCTTGAACAGTGGAGGATGCGTGCTTAGAGTCAGGAGCCCAGTGAAATTGCTCTGCATGATAAGAACAAATGAGATGAGAATAAAGAAATCCAGGAAAAGAGGTGGTGATGCCTGAGGCCAGACACTGAGAAGGGGGGGGGGGGGAGAAAGAAGGAAGAAAGGATAGGGACCCTTTCCCATCTCTCTCCCAGCAGAGCCAGATGCAATGGGGATTTTTCCAGAGAAATGCAATATTGAGTGGAGAACCATATTCTCGGAACTTTCATCAAAATTATTAAAACCATGATAGGCTTGTGGAGTTAGATTTCTTGTGGAAGACAGTGGTGAAGGGAATACATTTTGTGTCAAATTTGAAGGGTTGGGGAGAACCAAAGTCAGGCTGCTCTAACCTGTACCCTGATCGTGACTGAAAACGCTTATGCCTAATGTTTACTCCAGTCATTACCCTCTGTCCTATTTTATGATCTGTCCTAGATGGTAAAGAACCGAAGTTCCTAATCCAAGATGGCTTTCCTTTATAGAAAAACATTTTCCAGAACTTCTATGCCCCAAATCCAAAGGCTGAAAATATTTGTTACAAGGGGAAATATGTAGGATAATTAATAACTACTACTCTACTATTTTTATTGCACTAAAGTCACATCCTTAATTTAGGAATGGCATATAAGTTTTTTTTTTTTTTTTTTTACATGCATTTCATTTATTTATTTTATTATTATTATTTTTTATTTTAATTTTTTATTTATTTTTATTGTGGGTAAAAATCAAAATTCTCACAATACATATGTAGAAAACTTGTACTCATAAAATTATCATACTTACAATCTTAAATTTGTTTATTCAGCCATTATTCCAAATGTATTTATCAGAGTTAAAGTTTTTGTTTAAAATGGAATTACAGGGAAGCGGCTGTGGCTCAATCAGTAGGGCTCCCATTTACCATATGGGAGGCCCTGGGTTCGGTTCCTGGGGCCTCCTGGTGAAGGCAAGCCTGCCCGTGTGGCGTGGTTAGCTGACCCAGTGAGCACAAGCAGCAAGGGGGGGGATAAATGAATAAATAAATAAAATCTTTAAAAAAAAAAAAAAGGAATTACAAGCTGCTTAAATAAATATAGCATTTCTTTAGTTTTTTTTCAGTTTTTACACAACTGTAGCATGCACAGGAAGCTATTCCAGTTTTCAAGACTGAATCCCTCATGATTTCCAGCAGATATAATAAAAATGTAGTGTCTTTTGAGCAGGTTTCTGTAGACCTTCAGGACACACCATTGAACTTGTAGGGCTACCCAGCAGAGACAGTTGGTATAGGTTCTGGAACCCTCGAGGCTTCTCCTAGACACGTTTCACTTCATATATTTATCATAGGGGATGTTCATGCCAGTTGTCCATCAGAGGAATTTAGGAAAGAATTCAGGGGATAACTCTTGGGAAAACAGGGTATTCTCTGAGAGTGACTCAGAATGATCCTCCATCACATACCATAAGCAAGCAGTGTCCAGTCCCCATGTAACCAGAGATGGTGCTCCAAATCCATGGGGAGGAGAACATAGACCACGGGAACTTTAAGTGGGGGCCCTAACTGCAGCTAAGATACCTGTGACATTCTGCTAGAGCCTAGACCATGGAAGCCAGCATTCACCTGACCCTTGTATGGTAGGTCCATGAGAAAATGTAATCATTATACACTATAAGATAAGATCATTATGTTACCTCTGGCATTGGTATAATAGCAAAGGGAAGGTTTGTAATAGGCACAGCTCATCCTGAGAGGAAGAGAGACCTTTATGTTATAATAAAGATATGGCTCTGCCCAGCCTTGAGGGAGGGACGATGCTTTTACAATATTTGGATATATTGGTTTGGGGCTGGGGAGATTGGGGGGTGGGTGGGGAGAAATAACTAGGTTTTGTCATCCTGTCAATTAATCATTTTTTTCTTTTTAAAATACGTGATAACCGAATCTGATTTTAAATTAAATTTACACATGTGGATACGAAGGGTGTGTTGGATTTAGATAGGCATATCAATGGGAATGGGAGGGATGACATTCCCCAAAAGAAAGTAAAAATGAGAAAAAAAGGCAGAAATGGACAGTGGTGTGATAAATGTGGGGACTTGGAATATTTGTGGAGAAAGCAGGATATAATGGAGCCTGAAGGCATAAGCTCTTTAGTGTGGTTCTTGGAGTTTGTCTCAGAAGGATGAACTAAAACTGACGGATGAGAATGGGTGAACCCAGGAAGTTCCAGAAAGTAGCCCTTTGAACTGAGGCCTGAGGTGGCACAAGCTTGGGTTAGGATACTGGTTGTGGGAATGGAGAGTAGGAGGTACATATGAGAGTCATTTCAGAAAAGGAACAATGTAATTTTTTGGCAAATTGGCTGCAAGGGCTGAATGAAAAGTCAAAGGTGGAAGATGACTTCAAATTTTCTCAACTGGGAGACCAGAAGAATTCCATTGTCCTTGAGTGAGATGGTAAATTTGGAAGGGAATTCAGTTTGAAGGACAATGAAGAAAAGTGGGGAAGACTGTGTTTGGGTCACATTGAATTTGGTATGACTATTGACTATCCAAGGAGAAAGTGTTAGACTTTAAAATGGGGAGAGGAGGGGATTCTGTGAAGTTGAAAGGTGAAGATAGAAGTTGTAGATTTGAAAGTCATCAACATTGAATCCATACAGATAAAACTGGTTGAAATCTCAAAGTGTAAATAAAGATGTAAGTTCAGACTCAAGAATTGGCAATTAGTGCTACATGAGTTTTTCATACAGTTATTTTTGGCAGCCAGTACTATGTTTCATTCAATTGATGATAATGGTAAGATTGGGGAAACATATTTCCTACTTTTTCCTATGGGTTTTCCATTATTTCTCTAGTCAAATGTATCCATTACCATCAAGAGGCTGTATTTGTTTTAGTGATGAACTTCCCTCTAGCAAGCATTAAAAAAGAGCCCTCTCTGGCTTCAGATTTTTTAAACGGCACATCACAACCCATTTTTTTTCCCCTTAATTTTCAATTTTGAGCTTTCTGACGATGAACTGTGCTATGGTAGAAGAGAAAGGAGGAAGGTGGTGGGTAGAGACGGATCCTTTTATAAAGATCAGCAATTCTCTGTGCTTTTATCCCAGGCAAAGATTACATTTAACACCCAGGGGTCTCAGCTGCCTCAGATCCTTTTCAGAACGAGTGGCTGTGGCACTGCAGATAGTTTGGGGTGTCCTTTCATTTTTTTGACAGTATTAAATATATACCCCAGTGAACCATAAATCAGTGATTTATCTAAGAATGAATCATTTTTCTAATAAGGGACCACTTCTTTTAAATTGGATAGTGCATTACATTAAACAGGCAGACTTTCTCAATACTGCAAAATGTTTCAGCCAGCCATTTTTAATAAATGTAACTAAAAGTCTTCTTTCTTTAGGAGAAAGCTGTTTCCCTTCAATAGGGCAAAATTAGGGTATTTGCTGAGTTTTGTGGGCTATTGTGTATACTTTATTTGGTTTTCCAACCATGGGGACAGTTTTCAATATGGAGGTCTCATATTTGGGAAAGGAAAGGGAAGAAATAAAAGGAGAATTCTCAGGAGCTCAGCTTGCTGGAGGCCCAGCAGGATAGGGCATGGACTGGTATTGTGTGTGCATGTCAGTATTTCACGGTGCACACCTCAGTGTCATTTCAGAGGCTGGTCTGCCTTATTTGCTGTGGTATCCTGGTACTAAGGATGGTGTCTGAAATGCTTGGTAGGTGCTCAGCAACTCTCTGCTGAATGGAGGAATGTTATGAAATGATATGGTCATTTCTTGGATATTCACATTCCATCTTGGACTATTCTGATTTAGCAGAGATGTGATCTGCCTCTTCACCACTATTAAGCTGAAAGTAGAGCTGGGAAAAAGAAAAGATTGAAAATTCAAAGTTATATCCTTTTTTTTTTTCACATTCATAACACAGGGTATTTTATAAGCACTTATGTCTTTAATGGAAGATGTTGCTATATTCTATTTAGATTTGTTTTAATTAATAGATTTCATTGATAGGCAGTGAAAAAGAAGGGTGTGGGTATGAGCAGAAAGGAACATTATTCCTTTAAAGGGCTGTAATTTGTTTCAGATACCTGGCTATCCATAAAAATGAGTAAATAGACCAACTGTATACAGATGTAAAATCTGATTAACATATGAAGATAGATATAAACATGATGAGCACATCTGTTTATGCCAATATGGTGAATTAAAATATTCTGAAAACCCCTCAAGTGCAAAATATCTAAAAATGCTGTATTAAAATTTTAAATATATGTAGGTTTAATCCATAGCTAAATGGAAGAAATGGAAAGAAAATCCTTTGCCAATAATAATAATAAAACAGAAATCCAGACAGGTAAGTAGACAATGAACCAATGGCTGCTTGGGGATATCTGCCTATTCCAGACAGATTGGAACTCCAGTTTTCAGGGGCTGATCCTGGGAACAGATACAGAGCTTAAGGTCAGTACAAGGTAGGAAGTTAGATCAAAGATCTCTGCCTAAATCCAAATATCTCAAAGGATGGCAGCCAGTGAAAAGGTAAATTAGGAGAGGGAAAAAACCTTCCCTATAAAGGGAGATAGAAAGGAAACTTCCCTTAACACTTCAGCTATGTACCCCAATTTAGATATGTTTTACTCAATCCACATTCCTGTTGAGTGTGAGCCCATTGTAAATAGGGCCTCTTGGAGATGTTATTTTTACCTAATTGTGGCCCACCTAATTGAGGGTGGACCTTAATCTGGATTACCAGAAACCTTTTAAAGTAAAAGCCACTGAGAGGAGCCAGAAGCCAGAAGTCAACAGAACCCAAAGAGAAAGCAAAGGAGAGGACATCTGCATGTGATGTGAGGCAAGGATATAAGCCAAGGAACCCCAAGAATTGCCAGCAGCTAGCATCAGAATGTTATGGACTTTGGGAATAAATCATCACCTTGCTGTTGCCTCAATTTTGGACTTCTCCTAGCTTCAAAGCTGTGAGCCAATACATTCACATTTTTTAAGCCAACTCATTGTGTGGTGTGATATTTGTCATAGCAGCCTGACAAACTAAGACAATGAATGATCTGAAAAAAATCCAAACTAAGCATTTAATTTAAGTGCTCTCAGATTGGCATTCTGTGGAGGAACATACCTTCAGCCCAGGTCTCAAATAATTTTCATATATAAAATTCAATAAATGCAAACTAATAATAAAAAAATCCCATAGGAGTAAATGAGGAACCATGAGTGAGAGGTTCTTACCCCACAAATAGCTAAATTAGACTGCAAAGAATTCAGATCTTTTAATCATCAGTTACAAAATATAAAATAATCATGCATAAATATTTAAAGAAATAAAAGAGAAAATTTGAAATATGACTATCAAAGAAAAGACCAAAGAGAAATATTTAGGAAGCAGGTTTAGAGAGAACCAAATTGAATTTCCAAAAATAAAAATGTAATAATGAGGTTAAAACATAATGAATGAAGGAGCCGATGTGGCTCAGTGGTTGAGCACCGGCTTCCCACTTGTGAGGTCCTGGGTTCAATCCCTAACTCTGGTACCTCAACAAAACAAAACAAAACTCATAATGAATGAGTTAAAAAAGCCAATTAGACACAATTGAATAAGGACTCAATGAATTGGAAGATAAATCTGAAAAATTATCCAGAATACAATGCAGAGAGGCAAAGAAATGCAAATATGACAAAGGAGCTATGAGTCATAGAGAAGAGAATGAAGTAACATATACCAAATCTGATTACCAGAGGGGAGAACAGAGCTGGTTGGGGAAGAGGCAATATTTAAAGAGTTAATAGATGAGAATTTTTCTGCATTGATGAGAGATAAGAATTACGATGTTAAAAATAAGTAAAAATCAATCTATATTTAGACACATCACAATGAAACTACAGAATACCTAAGAAGAAGAGAAGATCTTTAATGCAGCCAGAGAGAAAAGATATTCAAATAGGATGACAATTATGGTCGGAACTAGGGTGAGACAAGTGAGGTGCATATGGTGCAAAATTTAAGGAGACTCTCACTGTCTGGCTCAACAACAATAATGAACCAAAATACATAATTGGAGGGGAACGGTTTTCTCTTTGCAGAACAGGAAATTACTCCTTTTTAATTTTAAGATGACAATTATAGCAATTGATATTGCTGAAGAGTTATAATATTTTGTTTCTTATAGCTTCTGCCAAGCCATGCAGAGGAAAAAAGGGATTGCCTAAATAAGTACATTAGTAGTTTTTGAAATGAGAATATGAGATCACATGTAGCAATCACTATGAAGGAGGTTACAAGATTTGCAGGTCCAAGGGAAATAAAAAACACCTATTGAATGAGGGTGGAGAAGACTTGGGGAATATCAAGACCATTCCTTGTATTAGATTAATGATAACTCTCTGCAAAGGCTTTGATACAAAATGTGGTAGGTATCTCAGAGTCAGAAAAATTTCAGCAAGCCACAAAAAGAAAGCATCAAAGTAAAGCAGAAAGATATATTCTGCTCCAACCCAGAGATAAAATGAGGGTTATTCTAAGGCAGGGATAGCAAATATTTGATATATATGCTGCTGTGTTCAAATCCTCTGCCTGTACCAGACATCATAAATTAATTGCAGTACCTTTTATTTCTCGGCTCAGATCTGGGATTAAAGGCTCATTAAAACATGTATTTTATACATGATGCGAATTTTGTAAACTCACAACTCATAACTTCTTTAATTAAAAAAATAGGTCTCCTGACAGGTATTGCTAATTGATTCTAGTTCATTGCCACATCATCTCCATAAGTAGGACATCACATGTGCTTGTGAAATATTTGTTGAAAGAATGAATGAATTGGAGTTGACAAACAAGATTAAACCTGATTTGCCATTACTATTAAGGCAATGATTACTAATAATGAATAATGGTAATAGAAAGATACCCCTTTGTCCAGTCTGCCACCCCAGAATAGGTAGGTCTTGAGAAGTTAAGGTATCCTGGTCTGAGACTGTGATGTTACATTGGAACTAGCTGGACATAAAGGAATGGTCTTCTGTGTTTATGGGTTTTAGTGTATAGAACTGAAAAGTGTTCTTGGAGTTGGTATCTGTGGATAATTTTGGATGGCTTCCTTTTCTTTTTTTTTTTTTTTATTATGGGTAAAAATCAAAATTCTCACAATACATACAAACATTTGTAAAATGATATATAAATATATATGCATATATGTGTATTTGCTTACAAAAATGTTATTTATATATATATATATATATATACATATATTTTAAGAGGTGCTTAGATTACCTAAAATATTACACGGAACCCACTGGGATTCCCATGTTGCCCACCTCCCACACCTCCCACCACATCCCACACAAACATCTCCCACAGTGTGGCCCACCAACCTCAATGAACTTACACATCCTGGAGCCTTGCCACCAACCATAGACCACAGTTCACACCGTAGACCACACTCTCCCCCACCCAGTTCCGAGTGGTGTGTGCTGATTTAAAATGGCCTACATCCATTGCCACAACAGTACTCAGGACAACCTCCAACTCCCAAAGAAGCCCCTGTATTTCAACTGCTCATCCCCTCCCTACCCAAAAACTGTCAAGTGGCCACTGGTTCCACCTCATTGTTATAATTTCTTGCATTGCAAGAATCACCATATGTGAGCAAGAGAATACCATTAAGTCCACTCTAGTCCATAGTTCTTCCCTCAATCCAGAGGCGACTGGGATGGTGATGTCCACTCCAACTCCAAGTGAGAGAGGGCTTATATCCCATGGATATGGTGGGTGGGATGGCTTCCTTTTCTAACTCCAATTTTCCCACCAGGTTTTACTCTTCTGAGTATCAAACTATAAGAGCCAGCAATAGCTGGAAATTATTGTTCAGGTTCAGGTTCAACTAGGTCAGGTTGTATCCGGCCAATTGCAGAGCTTAAGAGTAGGAGTTTTACTTCTCTGGGCTTAATAAGATCCTGTGTACTAGTGGTGATGGAGTCCTGAGTTGAGAATCAGAAAAGAGCTTGGACCCTTAGAAACCTGTATATCCTCTCAAGGCAGGGTAGGACCAGCTTATGTGAGTATCCCTGGAAGGACATGCCCACGTACATGGCACAGATGGCTGAAGGACCCTGGAGGCTTGGGGTACTCTAGCTTTTGCAGCTGAGTTGACCAGGGAGAAAAAAGATTCCATTTTGTTACCTTAACCAGGGACTGACAACTTGCTTTATGGTGTACTATCAGTCCATCAGTCTTGAGATTGCCATAATTTAAGGTAATCAATAGCTAGATCTAAGTTCTAAAAAGTAGACAAAGAAAACTAACACTATATTTAAGTGGACCTAGTAGACAGAAGGATAAAAGATAAACCAAAAACCCAAAATAGGAACCCTTTGTCATTCTAATGTTCCCCATTTCTTTTTTTTTTTTTTTACATTTCTCAATTAAATGTAATGGATACATCTAAAAAAATTTTTTTTAAATCAAATAATATGTTACACAATATATTTGGTTCATAGTAACGCATTCATACAGTATTTTTGTCCTTTTGTGTCTGGCTTGCTTCTCTCAACATAATGTCCTCAGGTTCATCCATGTTGCCATATACTTTACGACTTCATTTCTTCTTACAGCTGCATAATATTCCATCATGTGAATAGACCACAGTTTGTTTATCCATTCGTCTGTTGATGGACACCTGGGTTGTTTCCAACTTTTGGCAATGGTGAATAATGTTGCTATGAACATCGGTGTGCAGATGTCTGTTCATGTCATTGCTCTCAGTTCTTCTGGGTATATACCCAGTAATGGTATTGCAGGGTCATGTGGTAAGTCTATATTCAACTTCTTTAGGAACTGCCAAACTATCCTCCATAGTGGTTGTACCATTCTGCATTCCCACCAAGAGTGAAGAAGTGTTCCTCTCTCTCCACATCCTCTCCAACACTTGTAGTTCCCAGTCTTTTTAATAGTGGCCATTCTGATAGGTGTGAAATGATATCTCATTGTAGTTTTGATTTGCATTTCCTTAATCATGAGTGATGTTGAGTATTTCCTCATGTGTTTTTTTGCCATTTGTATTTCTTCTTTAGAGAAATGTCTATTCAAGTCTTTCGCCCATTTTTCAATTGGGTCATTTGTCTTTTTATTGTTGAGTTTCTTCTAATAGTTTTATGGTCCTGGCTTTTATATTTAGATCTTTGATCCATTTTGAGTTGATTCTTGTATAGGGGGTGAGATAGGGGTCCTCTTTCATTCTTTTGGTTATAGATATCCAGTTCTCCCAACACCATTTGTTGAAAAGACTGTTTTCTCCCATCAGCGTGGGCTTGGTAGGTTTGTCAAAAACCAGTTGACTGTATAAGTGAGGGTATGTTTCTGGGTTCTCAATTGTATTCCACTGATCGATGTGTCTATCTTTATGCCAGTACCATGCTGTTTTGACCACTGTAGCTTTGTAATATGTTTCAAGGTCAGGCGGTGAAATTCCTCCTACATTGCTCTTCTTTTTTAGAATGCTTTTGGCTATTCAGGTGCACTTACCCTTCCAGATGAATTTGGTAACACATTTCTTATAAATTCTTTGCCCACTAGTGAGAAACCTGCCTCTCATTTTCTACAATGTATTTACTTATTTGTTATATATGCAAAGTAGCTTCAGAATTGCTAACTCTGTGAGAAACAAATTGACCAACTAGAGTTCAGTCTTCACGGACACATTGTTGTCATTAGCCTTGCCGTACCCAGTGAAAACACTTTTATGCAGTTACTTAGGTCAATTCCTTTCTTTCCCATCCCCTTCAGTGTGGTTAGATCATTCATTTGTAATGCACTTAGATTCATTTGTCACAAGCTGCATTTCATCTTGCCTTTCCCTGACATCCTGGCTCATTTTTAAAAATTTGCATGCAGTAGAATTCATTCTTTGTGATTCTCTGGGATTTGACAAATGCATATAGTCATGTATTCATAACTACAGTACCATACAAAACAGTTCCATACTCCCAAAATCCCCTTTGTAGTCAACCACTCTTATAACTCCCAACTGTTCTTATAGTAATGACTATTTGCAACCACTATAGTTTTGTCTTTTCAAAAACATTGAATAAATGGAATTATTCAATGTGTAACCTTTTGGGTCTTACTTCTTAAACTTAGGAAAATGCACTTCAAATGCATTAGGTGGCCCAGTAGTTCATTCTTTTTTATTGCTGAGTAGTATTCTATTACACAGATGTACCACACTTTGCTTATCCAATAATTTGTTAAAGGATACCTGGGTTCTTCACAGTTTTCAGTGATTATGAATAAAACTACTATAAATATTTGCATACAAGTTTTTGTGTGAACATGTTTTTATTTCACTGGTTTAATACCAAGGAATGCAATTACTGGGAAGTATGGTAAGTATATGTTAAACATGAGAAATAGCCACACTTTTCAAAGTGACTGTACCACTTTCCATATCCATAAGTAATATATGAGTGTTCCAGTGGCTTTGCATCCTTGCCAGTAATTGGTATTGTCAATTTTTGTTTTGTTTTCAGCCATTCTATTAAGCATATAGTAGATTGTCATTGCAGATTTAATTTAATTTGCATTTCTCTAATGGCTAATGATATGCTTTGGCGATGTTTTAATTATCTTCCCATTTTTTAAAATTGGGTTGTTTGTTTTCTTACAGTTCAGTTTTGAACATAAGAATATATATATTCTGAATATCAGTGATTTGTTGGTTATATAATTTGCACATATATTCTTCCACTGTGTAGCTTGCCCTCTCAGTCCCTTAACTTGTCTTTTGCATAGCAAAATTTTTTTTATTTTGATAAGGTGCTTGTAGCAGTTTGGCAGTTTGATATAATTATGAATTCCAAAAATAGATATTGGATTATGCTTGTAAACTGGTCTGCTAATCTGGGCATGATTAAGTTATGATTAGAGCATTAACTGGGCCACATCAGTAGGGCGTTGAGCACCACCCCTTGGTGGGGTGGGAATCAAATATAAAAGGCATGGCAAAGGACAGAGTTGAAGCAGTTTTGATGTTGGACTTCTGGTGAGGAAGGAGAGAAGGCCCCGGGATAGAGATGAGCCATTCGCCTGAGAGTTCACAGCTGGCCTTGTGGAGAGAGGCAAAGCCTAGAGAGCCTCATAATCTACAGCTGACCTTGTGGAAGAAACAGAGGAGCTGAGCCCGGAGAGAAATGGAGCCCCGGGGAAGAGAGGAACCCAAGAAGCCTGAACCCTGGCAAATATCGGCAGCTGTCTTACTCCAACATGTAGCAACAGACTTTGGTGAGTATATTAGTCAGCCAAAGGGGTGCTGATGCAAAATACCAGAAATCAGTTGGTCTTTATAAAGGGTATTTATTTGGGGTAAAAGTCCACAGTTACCAGGCTATAAAGCCTAAGTAAAGTCCACAGTTACCAGGCCATAAAGCATAAGTTTCTTCCCTCACCAAAGTCCATTGCCACGTGTTGGAGCAAGACAGCTGCCGATATTTGCCAGGGTTCAGGCTTCTTGGGTTCCTCTCTTCCCCGGGGCTCCATTTCTCTCCGGGCTCAGCTCCTCTGTTTCTTCCACAAGGTCAGCTGTAGATTATGAGGCTCTCTAGGCTTTGCCTCTCTCCACAAGGCCAGCTGTGAACTCTCAGGCGAATGGCTCATCTCTATCCCGGAGTCTTCTCTCCTTCCTCATGACCAAGCTCTCTTACTTCTCAGGGCTCCAGCTCAAAACTCCAACATCAAAACTTCTCCAACTCTATTCTTTGCCTTGCCTTTTATATTTGATTTTCCCACCCACCAAGGGGTGGGGCTCAATGCTCTCCTGATGTGGCCCAGTTAATACTCTAATCATAACTTAATCATGCCCAGATTAGCAGACAAGTTTACAAGCATAATCCAATATCTATTTTTGGAATTCATAATTACATCAAACTGCCAAACTGTTACAGTGAGGGAAGAAACTTATGCTTTATGGCCCAGTAACTGTAAGCTTCTACCCCAAATAAATACCCTTTATAAAGACCAACCGATTTCTGGTATTTTGCATCAGCACTCCTTTGGCTGACTAATACAGTGCTATTTAGAAATTTTCCTTTTATGGATCATGGTTTTGATGTTGTATCTAAAAGCTCTTTGCTAAACTAAGATCATACAGATTTTAGCCTATGATGTCTTCCAGAAGTTATAAAATTTTATATTTAGGTCTGATACATTTTGAATTAATTTTTATATAAGGTGTGAGATTTTGGTCAAGGTTAGTTGTTTTGCATATGGGTATCCAATTGTTCAAATAAGTTGAAAATATTATTTTTTCTCCATTAGTTTGTCTTTTTTAAAAAAAAATTATTTTTTTTCTCACCCCACCCCCTCATTGTTTGCACTTGCTGTGTCTGTTCGTTGTGTGCTCGTCTTCCTTTTAGGAGG
The DNA here is from genome assembly GCA_026826555.1 of Tolypeutes matacus. NCBI lineage: Eukaryota > Metazoa > Chordata > Mammalia > Cingulata > Chlamyphoridae > Tolypeutes > Tolypeutes matacus. The sequence goes on from JAKSZT010053887.1 coordinate 96,483,673, forward strand.
CACGGGAATCTGAACCCGGGACCTCTCGTGGGCGGGAGGTACCTAATCGTTTGAGCCACCTCTGCTCCCTCATTAGTTTGTCTTTGTATCTCTGTCACAAATAAGTTGACTGTTTTGGTATAGGCTTCTTTCTGGGCATTCTCTTCAACTCCATTTATCTATGTGTCTTTTTTCCACCAAAACCACGATGTTTTGATTGCTACAGCTTTACAGGACGTCTTGAATTAGATAGTGTGTGTTCTCCAACTTGTTTTGTTTTAAAATTTATTTTGTCTATCCAATTCCATTGTCTTTCTATATACATTTTACCTACTGGGATTTTGATTAGGATTGCATTGAACTATACACCAATTTAGGGAGAATTGACATTTTAACAGTATTAACTCCTTCAATCCATGAGCATGGTGTATCTCGCCACTTATTTAGGTCTTCTTTGATTTATTTCTTGAATATTTTCTAGTTTCCAGCATAAAGGTCCTGCATGTATTTTGTTACATTTATACATAGTCAAAATAATGCTTTTTTATTTTAAATTTCAATTATTCAATGTTAGTATATAGAAATACAATTTATTTTTGTTTATTGAGCTGTATTCTGCAAAACTGACTTGCAGGATTGGTGGAGGAAAGGATGAATAGGTGAAGCATAGGGCAATTTTCTAGGGCATTGAAATTATTCTGTATGATATGGTAATGGTGGATACATAACATTACACATCTATCAAAACCCATAGAACTATGTATATGAAGAGTGAACCCTAATATAAACTATGGACTTTAGTAACTAATAGTTTATCAATTTTGGTTCATCAATTGTAATAAAGATACCACTCTAATGCAAGATGTTAATAATAGTGGTAGTTAGTATGTGGAGAGGAATGTCTATATGATAACTCTGTACTTACTGATCAATTTTTCTGTGAACCTAAAAACTTCTATAAAAGAAGGCTTATTATATTTTTTAAAAACTCATTTGCAATTTTATAAGGGCTCTTTTTATAGATTTTTTTTTTGAATTTTCTACACGACAAATCTTGGAATCTGTGAATACACACTGTTTAATTTCTTTCTTTCCAAGATCTATGAATTTCTTTTTCTTTTTTTGCCTTGCTTGACTGGTTGGACTTCCAGTACAGCATTAAATAGGAGTGGTAAGAGAGGACATCTTTGCCTCATTCCTGGCCTTGGAGGAAAATCATTCAGTCATTCACTATTAAATATGATGTTAGTGCAGGTTTATATGAGTACTCTTTATTAGGTGATGTAGTTTTTCTTCTTATCCAAGTTTTTAAAAAATTTTGAATGGATGTTAAGTTTTGTTAAATGTTTTTTTCTTCATCTCTTCAGATAATCATATTTTCCTTCTTTAGTCTGTTAATTCAGTCAAACCAGCTTAGCCTTACAGAGAGAAACCCTGCTTGGTTGTGATATGTTATCCTGTTTATGTATTGCAACATTTGATTGGTTAATATTTTCTGAAGATTTTTGAGTCTACGTTCATGGGGGATCATAGTCTTCAATTTTCTTTTCTCAAAATGTCTCTGTCTACTTTTGGAATTAGGGTAATTCAGCCTTCAAAAAATGAGTTGGAAAGTGTTCCTGTCTCTTCTATTTTTTGGATCAGATTGTGTAGAATTGATATCATTTTCCCCTCAAATATTTGATAGAATTTACCAGTGACACTGTCTGGATTTGGAGGTTTTTAGCTGCTGTTGTAAGAAGGATTTTAACAACAACTTTAGCTTCTTTAATAGCTGTAAGAATCAGTGATCTATTTTTTTAAATGGAGTTTTGGTATCTTGTGTCTTTCAAGAAATTGGTCCATTTCATCTAAATTGTCAAATGTATAGGCATAGGATTTTTCATAAAATTCCATTTGTGTTTTTTTAATGTCTACGGGGTCTGTAATGATGTCCCCTCTTTCATTCCTGGTATCGATAATTTCTGCCTTCTCTCATCTTTTCTTGGTCAGTTTGACTAGAGGTTTATCAATATCATTGATCTTTTCAAAATATCTTTTCATTTCATTGATTGTCTTTATTCTTTTTATGTTTTCAAGTTCATTGAGTTCTGCTCTTATCTTTATTATTTCCTTCCTTCTGCTTGCTTTGAGTTTGTATTTGCTTTTCCATTTCTAATTTTTAAGTGAAAGCTTATATTAATGATTTGAAACCTTTATTCTTTTCTAATATAAGCTTTTAATGGTATTAATTTCCCTTTAAGCACTACTTTAGCAGAATTCCATTAATTCTGATGACTTGTATTTTAATTTTCATTCAGTTCAAAATAAATTCTTTCATAGCAAAATGTAAATGACCAATTATGACCCAAGAAGAAGTATGAAATTTAAACCAGTTACAATAGAAGAGATTGTAAAGTTGATTAGAGATTGCCACATAGTTCACAGCCGAGTTCCAGCTAATCAATTTTAATAATCAGATAATTCCAATACTATTAAAACTATTTCAGACCATCTAAAGAATGAAAGCTTCTCCAATTCCTTTTATAAGGTGAACATAACTTAGCACAAAATCTTTATAAAATGATTTAAAATATATACATGCTAAAGTCAATCTCATTTATCTAAAGACAAATATAAAAAGATTATGTAAAATATCACCTATTAGAATCTAGGTGCAAAAGTGGTTCTGATTCTAATATTTTTGAATGTAATTGTATGAACAAATTTCAAGAGAACAATGGTATGTTCATATAAATATATATTTAAAAACATTTGATAAAATTAATTCCTAATAAAACTCTAGTTAAAGCAAGATATATAAGTATGTAAAAATAATTAACTTTACCCAAAGAGAGGTTTGGCTTTTCTCCTTGTCTCCTGGGAGGTCATTTCTAGGAAGAGTGTCTTCATTTATCTTGGGTTCCTTAGGCCACACTGCATAGTCTAATAAGGTGAGTTATGATGGGTGCTTTAGGCCACATAGTATTAGTCAACCATGTCTACATGATCTAGTCCCAGTAAAATCTCCAGACATCAGAACTCAGGTAGGCTTTGGCAATATTCCATGTATATTGTCATTCATATATTCCATGTATTAGGAGAGTAGTGCTGTCCATGGTGTCACTGAAAAAAACAACTGGAAGCTCCATGCTTAGACATTTTCTGTATTCTCCCCTATGCATCTCTTCTCTTGGCTGATTTTAATCTGTATATTTTCACTGTAATAAATTGTAACTATGAGTATAACAGCTTACAATGAATTCTAAGAGTCCTTCTAGCAAATTATTGAACTTTAGAGTGGGACTGTATTCTGTAACTTTATAGTTGGTGTCAAAAATGAGGGATGTCTTGTAAACAGTTCCTCTAACTTTGCAATAAGGAAATTCTTAAACAAAATAAAAATTGTTTACCAAAAGTTAACATCAACGTTACTCTTAGCAGTATAACACTAAAGTAATGTCCATTAAAATCAGCATTGTTTTGGAAGTTCTAATAAAGCCAAGAATAAAAAGGAAAGAAATATTACAAAAAATGTATTATGTTTACATATTTATATATTTACATAAATATCAACAATAGAAACCATATTAATAGATAAATAATAGGAAACTATAGTAAAGCAAAGTACTAATAAGAATCTTATAAAAAATGTCCCATATATGGTTTATATATGTCTGAATATAATTTTACATGCATGCCGAAAGCTGTGGAAAATATATATACAGTTGTTTCCATTGGTTGTGTGGAAGGGTAGCAGAGAAAAAAGGTTGTGTGGTTCAGAGAGCAGAGACAATAACAAAGTAAAAGACTATATAAAAATGTGTTCATGATAAAAAATAGTATGTAGGATACCCAAATTTTCAAAATTATATATATGTCTGCTACTATATAAAGATATATATTAAAAGATGGCCAACAACCTTTTGTTAATTATGGTTCCTTCAAAAAAGTGGAATTCCATGTAATTTTTTAAACTTATTTCTCATACTTTTATATGTTGCTTATTTTTTATAATGAAGATATATTATTTCACTATGAAAAATAAAAAAATAATAAAACAAAACCACAGGTATTCACCAATCCAAAAGATTTTATCCCAAAATTTGAGTTTAAGAACTGTATAGGGAGGCTCCAGCAGATCTTACAGCATCACCAAATAATCCAGCAGTACACGGTGACCTCTCTCTGGGTGAGAAGGTGGAGCCTTGAGGGTGCTGAAAATAGAAAAGACTCAAAGGAGATGGGACAAGCAGAATCTGGAGCAGGTCCTAAGACAAAAAAGAAGATATACCTAGAACTGGGCCTAGAATTGGTAAAAAAAAATTTTTTTTTTAGTCAGTGGACAATAGCCATTGGTTTTGGGTTTGGAATCAAGGGAAATGTTATGGGCAGGGAAATGGTTCTCTGAACCCCAAATTAGAATTGTCATTGCTATGTTTCTCTATCTTCAACAGAAAGAGGAAAAAAAGAAAAACTTTACAATAGAGTCCCAATTCTGAGGCATATGACTTAGGAAATATTTTTAAGAGGAAAATGTTTCAATTTACTTCTCTAGTTTTAAGATAAAATGCCATTCAGAAGAGAAAATCAGAAGATGGAGTAGTTTGTCCCCATTCAAGGAAGGAACAAAAAGAGTTTAAACTAATTATTAGCTTGTTACAGAAGGAAATAACAGATTTCAATAGGACCAGCGCCATCAGTGAGAAAGGCTTGATCAGTTCCCCAGAGTTTGTGTCAAAGAAAAATTGTACTCCTGCTTTCTGTAAGAATTGTTGCACTGAGATGATTTTCCAATAAATTCTCAAGAAAGGAAAATGACAGCATTCTCTCTTTGAGGTGATAAAGACCTCCATCCCCAGGCTGAACCCTGGCTTTGGAATCATGTACTCAGAAAGCATGGCTTTTATCTAAAACCTGTTTTCACTTTTCAAATTAGGTTATGTGAGCTTTTCATTCTCTCTGACTCTTAGTTTTTTCACCTATGAAATGGTAGGGCTTATCAGAGTACAGAAAAGAACATTCATTTGATTTATTTTGTGTGTCAGTAGCATAATTCAAACACAAGCATAATCAGAAAATGTTGATCAGAATAGGAAAAGCATGCAAACACCACAGCAACCAAAATAGCTTAAACAAATGCATTTTTCCCTTCAAAGCTGTGATTGTAAGCTGGGGAGGCTTATTAGAGTAAATAGCAGTAGAGAAGGTTTTAAATGTGGAGCCTTAAATTATGGTACATAAGGGAACTTGAGAGATCATTTAGTCCAATGTATTTGTTCTTCCAGTTGAGGCAACCGAGGCTCCAGGTGGTAATGTGACTGGATCAGGATTGCATGACTTCTCAGTGATAGTTTGGGACTAAAATAAAAAGTAACCCCCAAAATCTTATTGGCCCCAGAACAATAGATTTATTCTCAGTTACTTGCTAAAATTAAGTGGGTCACCTGTGTCTTCTTCATTCCAGAACCAAGACTAAAGGAATAGCCCCTATCTGGGACATACTTGCCTAATATCAGTGGAACAGAGAAATGGTAGAATGAAAAGGTGGCTCTGAAAGCATGTGTTTTGAGGCAGCATGCCACTTCCCTTCCTATATCCTTGGCCAATGCAGAACCACACGGCTAAGTCAGGCATCCGAAGGGCACGTGGTGGGCCAGAGAAGGAGGGAAGGGAGCATTTTTTTCCACTCTGTTTCCACAGTGTGTTTGAAACACCATTATTGAAATGAAAGACTATGGAGTCTAAGAAGAATAAGAAGGCAATTAAAGGAAGATTATATATTGGGAAAAAACCTATGGGTCAATGGACTGGAGAGCCCTATGAGGTTGAAGAAAAGTTTTAGTTGAGGTACTTAGATAATAGTGATAGAAAGAGAGGAGATTATAGTCAGAAAATCAGATACTTGGATTAGTGGATTTGAAGGTAGAACAATATTGTAGTCTATGGGGTGATCATGGATGTAGATAACTAGGGTGGAGAGAAGAAGAAGGTCATTGGAGGTACAATCAAGGAACCGAGAGTCCAGCATAATGACTGGGTTCATCTACTTGAACAAAAAAGTCACTAGAATACTGTCAGATGAGATAGAAAAACCGTGAACCTTGAGATGAAGTATTTAATGAAGAATGGACAATGATTAAGAAGAAATATGACTAAGAAGGAGGAACAGGGGTGGTATCTGGAATCAAGGCTCTAATGGAACAAGCCTCAGTGAAGAGGTGTGGAACCCTCAGTGTTGCCATTGGACACTTTAAGTAAATCATTTAATCTCTCTGTGCCTGTGCTTTTTTGTTAAGCAGAAACTCCAATCCTACTTTTATAATCAAGGTCTGTTGTGGGACTCAAGTATGGTGGTGAGTGGAAAAGCAGTTTGAAAAACTCAAAGGCAGCGAAACTGATGAGAGGGAGAGAAGGTAGAATTTCTTGATAATGAAAGTTATTGAGCATTGGGGTATGTCTCCAGACAACATTAGGGAATTTCTGGTTGTGATTCAAAGGTGTTTTTGGAGGCTGCCCTCTAAGATGGCCCCCAAGTGACCCCCACCTCCTCTGGTATATTACTTCCAAGACAAGGTCATAAAAAGCATTTCCTCCTTGCTTTGGGATCACTTTCTCTGCCAGATGCCAGTTGCCACATCATGAGGACATTTAAACAGCCCTATGGAGGGCCCAGGTGCAAGGAACTGAAACTTCCTGCCAATAGCCCTGTGAGTGAGCCATGTTGATTCCTCTAGTCCAGGGGTTCTTTTTTTTTTTTACCGGGAGGTCCCAGGGATCGAACCCGGGTCCCTCCATATGGGAGATGGACACCCAACCATTTGAGCCACATCCATCCCCCCCAGGGGTTCTTAACCTTTTTTGTTCCATGGACTCCTTTGCCAATAAGGTGCAAACCACGAACCCCTTCTCAGAATGTAGCAGCAGATAGTTTTATGACAATCAACTAGTGTCAGGTTTAATAACTACCGTAATTTATACGTATGGATGAGCATAAGCGATTTTTCAAGATGTGCAACAACTGTAATTGACATGAAATGTATATGACTATAATTTATTGCACACATTCATAAGTGAAGGAAATGCTAGGTTTCAGTTAGAGGTCAGAGAAAATAAAGATAATAAACTGATTTTTTTCAATTCAAGCTCATGGACCCCGTGAAATCTCCATGGACCCCTGGTTAAGAACCCCTGTTCTAGTCCCAGCCAGGCTTTCAGAAAATTGCAGCTTCAGGTAACATCTTGACTACAAGAGGAGAGGCCCTGAGCTAGAAACACCCAACAAAGCTGCTGCTGCATCCCTGACTATCAGAAACTGTGAGTAAAAGTGTTTCTTGTTTTAAGCTACTAAGTTTGGGGGTAATAAATAACTAATATAACAGTTTTTGTTTCAATTGAATCTTAAACCTCCTCTTTATTCATATTTCCTACCTGTGTGTGGAAACAAAAGTAGCTATTTAAAAATCCATCCTGACAAAAGTCAGGAGACATCTCTTTCTGTTGGGAGGCAGTGGGTAAATCTTTGTGGCACCTCAGTCTTTGGCTTACCCAGGTGTAAAAGGAAGGGTTGGCCCTGGCAATCTCAAGGCCCCTTCTAGCTGCAGACTTCGTGAGCTCCGTCTTGAATGAGGTAGTTGACTCACACAGCACATGTGATCTTGCTAGGATGACCAATTAAAGTTCAATGACCAATTCTATTGACTGAATGTTCATAAAACTATTTTTCTGAGAGAAGGCAGACCAGAGTAAGGTCAAAACTAGAATGCAGGCATCAGGTCCAGAGGCAGAAAATAGTAGAAAAGAACTGGAGAGAATATAGGGAATCCATTACTCCTAAGCTCAGTCTTTTAAAGAGATGTCTCATGGCATACACCAAAAATGTGTTGCATGCAGTTCTGCCTTAGCAATATATTTGGTTATTTATTTATATGCTTCTGTTCCTTCTAGACTTGTTTCACTTTTTGTAAATATTACATTTTACTAAATTAAATTTTTGGAGTTTCTCTATGACTATTTCTCTCCAATAATTCTAAATGATTTGAAAATTGAAAAAAAAATATAGCAGAATGGGTAATCTAGTATTTTAGATGCCTATAACATTCACACAGTGATTTTTCAGCTATGATTAAACTCATCAACTCCCCCCATTTGCCATTTTAAAAGTAGGAGATCAGTCATATTGTCAATTAAATTGATTTGATTTTTATTTTATCTTCTGGCCCAGGTTTCCATACTCTCCCATTGGCTTTTCACTTTCTATGGGACACTTTTATAGTAGAAACTGACCTACCTGGTCAGGGAAATTTAATGAACCTAGTTGATATTCCCAAGACAATACCAGATTCACATTATTCCCCATTATATTTTCTAATTCTAGCTTAAGTTGATCTTCTCCCAGTTCATCCTCCACCCCACCTCTTGGCTAAAAACATATATAACATCACTATTAGCTTGTACAATTTATCCTAAACTTAAGTAAAATAGGGCTTCTGTTTCATTTGTTTGTAGAGATGTGTAAGTATTTGCTCTGGGTAAATATTGCTGTTTACTGATAATATCAGGCACATCTGTGTGCTTCTCAGTATGGCCACCTCTAGGCCCTTGGCCACTTGCTGTGCCTCAGCTGCTGCTCCTGCTCTGCCCCATATTTCCACTGCTTGGGACCAACTGCCTGGGAGTCTGGCTTTTCCCTTTAGCAGCAGTTATACAGTCAGACTAGCCAAGTGCATGCCTGGTCTCTGTTTTTTTCTTACCACTTCTAGACTTTAATGAAATGCCACACCATAGGCATGGGAACAGGCTCTCCAAGCAGTGCACAGGGATCCAAATTCCACTACCTAGGAGAGAGCATGGGGCAAGGGGAGCAGTTAACTCCCTGTGGGATTAAACTTGACCCATGGGAAATAGGTGATGGCAGGGAATTGCAGATTAATTTCCTCTCCTTTCTCCCTCCCATGGATTGGGCCAAGCACAGTTCTGGAGCCACCCTTGGGAAGCTTCCCACCCTTCCCTGCCTCACTTCCCTTTATGCTCTCTCTCTCTCTCTTTCTCTCAAGCTTTTACTTCCCAAATAACGACTCAGCTCTTAATCCTTGCTTTAGGCTTTGTTTTCTAGGGAATCTGGTATCAGATACTAATGAATATGCCAGAATTTTTTATCGCAACACCTTTGTACTCTTTTCCAATCTTTCTGCTCTACCATGTGAGTCTATATTCAGCTTTCGCTAATGGTCATATACATATATGTTAGAAGATATAATTTCTCATCTATAATTAGTGATAAATGAGCCACACTGACCTCCCTGCTAATTCTTGAACATTCCAAGCACATTCCCACCCTTGTATTTGCTACTCCTTCTGCCCGAGATACTCTTGCTACAGTTTTCTACATTCCTTCGCCTCTTTCAGGTTTTTGATCAAGTGAGTCTTTCCCAGATCATCCTATTTAAAGTCATAGCCCCTCTTCCACCAACTCTCCATCTTCTATCCTGCTTTATTTTTCTCTATAGTTTTAGCACCATGCAATGTTTTACTTATTTGTTTATTATCTACCTCCTCCAACTAAAATACCATCACGAGGGCAGGAATTTTCTCTGTTTTCTTTATTGCTGCATTCCCCAGTGTCTAGAACAGTGCCTGGCACATAAAAATGCTCAGTAAGTGTTTGTTAAATGAATTAATGAATGGACAAATCAGTTGATAGTATATATTTCTGTGTCGGTGTTGACTATTTTACTCAATTTTGAGGAAAACAGGGTAAAGTCTATCTTTAGAAGACTTAAGTTGAGTTCATGGGGTGGTTGAGTGCTTAAATACAGTGAAAATGATCGAGTCCATAAGGAAAATCCAGTCTTTATCATTAAATGGGAACTGAGAAGCTCCTGTCTACCTACCCCTAATGAGCTCCTGGGGAGATTTAAACAAATATAAGATTTGGTTGTTTTCTTCACAAAGCTGATTATCACTGTGTTTAAGAAAATTAATGTTGTTATATGAATTATTTAGAGAACTCGACATTAGTAAGCCATGTAGCTTGGACTTTTACTCCATTAGTAGTTCAGGAATAAGAGAAGCAAATATTAGACCCTAGTACCAGTTCTCTCACTCAAAAATCAAGTGACCTTTGACACTTGACTTAACATTTCTTAGTCTCAGTCCTCATCTATAAAATTAAGACAATCTCTAGGAATTACTAAGAGGATCAAATGATATAATGAAATCAAATTGCTTGGCACACTCAAATTGCTCAATAAATATTCATGCTTATAATGATTTATTATTATTTTTTAGAAGCAATTATAGGGATATTTTAATAGAGAAAATGGGACTTGAGGAGTAGCTGAGATTTAAAGAATAAATAGCATTTGAGGCAAGAGGATAAAGTAGAAGTAGAAGGATGAGAGAAAAATAAAAAGTCCATAAACTCAGAGACAGAGATGCATATAGTATTTTGAGGGGAGTAGGATATCCAGGTGATCAGGTGGGGTGGGGGGATGAATATGTTGCCAGATTATGTCAGGGACTTGGAACATTTGTCAGAGGGAGCTTGACTGTAAATATAGCTCTCATCACTTGGTTTTAAAGATGTTAGGATAGAGGGAAAAAGACAGGTAGAATAAAGAGAAGCAAGAAAGAGAGAAAAAAAGTTCAGAAGCAAAAGTAAAGCCTGGGCATTGGCTAGAAATAGCCTTCTCGTGTGTAATATTCTCTTAGAATTTATTTAAAGCATTAAGATGAGAGGACAGTTCAGAGCACTGGATTAATTCCCTTTTCTCTCTCTCCCTTTCTTTCTTTTGCCCTTTTATTAAGAAAATAAAAGAGACTTTGAAATATTAAGAGATAGTGGGATTAGAACCTTTCCGGTGAGCCCCAGTCTTTCCTCCCCTATTAATTTCCACTTGATTAGAATTCTTTTTGAAGTATTTAAACATGGACAATAGGAAATAGAAGGATGAGTTATTGAATATCAGTTAGACAGTATTAATATAATCGTGGCTCCCATTTTTGTACAGATACTTCATCTATATGTATAGTTTCCCTTAAGAATAAAGTAGATACTCCCTTCCCCCTACCTCAAGTAATTATGAATTTTAACAACTATAATGAAACTCTTAAAAAGTTAATAGCTGATTTGTAAATCCTCAGCTTAAAATTTTTAATTTAAAAAATAAGTTTTAGGTCTCAAGAGAATTGAAGAGATTTTTCTTTTGCTTGCTTGCTTCCTGCCCCCTGCCCCCAACACATGAGAAACTTCCCTAAAACTAACCTCTTGAATCGATGAGGGCTTTTAGCACATCCACACTTTTGAAAAGAGCCATGGCTGTTTGGAGGGAAGCTGGGGAACTCTAAGAAACCCTCTTCACATAGGGGTTGCCTGGAAAGGGGATGGTATTGATATTCAAAAGTCCTTTGAAACACAGAGAATATGTCTCCAGGGAAAAAGCAGCTGCTTTTTTCTCTTCTGGTAACACCAGCTCACCACTCGGTAGCCCTGACATTGGCTTTCAGGCTGAAGTCTTGATCAAAAGACCTTTGAGGAGCAAAGCAGGAAGTTGGGTCTTTCTGAGATGATCATTCTTTGGATTTTCTGTCACTAAGGACTTTTTAAAAATCAGGTATTTGATAAAGACTGATTCATATATCTTTTTTTCATATCTAGAAATGTCATTGGATTTATAAATCTTAGGTTTTCATGTTAGCATGAACTACTTGAGGTCTCAAATGTTTAATTGATTTATCAGCAAGCCACTCTTTCCAAATCCTTCCTGTCAAACACAAACTATGCTAGTAAATTCTGCTGTTTTAAAATGCCTACTTGTTTATTTCCTTTGAAATATTAAAACTGACTCCTTGCCACCAATTTGGGAAAGAATATAAACACAGGAGGGACACAGTTTACATTGGAAGAGTTCAGCCCCCTTAGGAAAGCTAGAAATAGTGAGAAAATATTAACATATAGGATGGGAAACCACGGCATAAAAAACAGATGTGGAAGAAGAAATTCAGCAAAAGTTTGCCATGTCAGACTAATTAGAAATACACCAGTCAGAATTTGTGAAAAGTTTGACTCACAGTAGCCCCTTAGCATTTGAGAGGAGTAAATCCTAACTGCCTCATGAACCCCCACCTTGTAAATTCTGCTGCGTCATAGAATTAGTTTGGTAAATTACTTAGGTAGTGACTAATGGAGAGCACCATTACACAGTGAAAGGCAGACATGGGCATGGCCCTAGCCTGAAGCCCCCCATTCAAACTTGTGCCTCACAATTTTTTTGTCTTGAGTAAAAGTTTTACCTAAAACATTTTATGCATCTATGGATCACTGTTAAATCACTAAACTCCTAAATGCTAAGCCTGCAAATGTCAAGAATCCAAATATTATTATTGAGAAGTCCGTACTGTTGTGTGTGGACACATAAGGTTCACCCCATTTGGGGAATTTGATGTAATTATGAATTCCAAAAATATAATTGAATCATGCTTGTAAACTGATCTGTTAATCTGGGCATGATTAGGTTAGGATTAGGGCGTTGAGCCCCACCCCTTGGTGGGTGGGGAATTGAATATAAAAGGCAAGGCAAAGGAAAGTTGAAGTAGTCTTTTGAGAAGCAGTTTTGATGTTGGAAAGAAGAGAAGCAAGCTGTTCGCCTGATCATCTACAACTGACCTTGTGGAGGAAACAGGAGCTAAGCCAGGAGAGAAACGCAGCCCCGGGAAGAGAGGAACCCCAGAAGCCTGAACCCTGGCAAACGCCGGCAACTGTCTTGCTCTAACATGTGGCAATGGACTGTGGTGAGAGAAGAAACTTAATGCTTTATGGCCTGGTATCTGTGGACTTCTACCCCAAATAAATACCCTTTATAAAGACCAACCCATTTTTGGTATTTCACATTAGCACCCCTTTGGCAGACTAAGACAGCACTATAAATTGTTTTAAATTAAAATTAACTGGAAAATCTCATTTACACAGTCACTCTGTGTCTGGGTCCCATGTTGGGTGCTATGTTGAGCTTATTGCACAATGTAAGAAAAATGACTTCTCTTGACTTTCCTTATCCCATTGGACCAGTAAGACAGCATTCTACTGAATGCTGAAAGCCCCAGGCCTGGTCAATATCATGGACCTGTGACCCACGCAGTCACACAGGGCCTAGTGTTTAGAAGGTCTCAGTGCTTGGTTTAATGCCCTGCTGTCATTGTCTTGAAAGTCTTAACTTTGTATCAAGGGACTCCACATTTCCATTTTGCACTGGGCTTCACAAATTATGTAGCCACTTGAGGGCAGATTGTTCTGAAATTAGTCAAAGCTGTAGATTTTCCCCTCCTAATTCATCTGGGATTTCTTCCCTGTTGCCAAACTGCCCCAGGTATAGCAGTTTGATATTGTTTATGAATTCCAAAATTAGATTTTGGATTATATTTGTGAACTGGTCTTTTCCTCTGGACATATTAGATTGGATTGGATTCAGAGGTTTCATTTTACTTGATTAAATTATGATTAAGGCTTTGATTGGGCCACATCAGTAGGACATTGAGTCCCCACCCCTTGGTGGTCTGAAACTCACAGAGAAAACGACATGGAAGAGATGGAGTTTGGAGTTTTGATCCTGAGGCCTGGGAAGTAAACACACAGAGAAGCAGATATGAGGAAGGAGAGAAGGTTCCATTAGACACGGCAGAGGTCCCAGGAAGAGAGACGAGCCGTTTGCCTTAAGAAAGCCTAAGCCTGGAGAGAAATGAGCCCCGGGAAGAAATGAACCCAGGAAGCCTGAACCTTTGCATCCAACACATGACAATAGACTTTGGTGAGAGAAGTAACTTATGCTTTATGGCCTGGTAACTATAAGCTTCTACCCCAAATAAATTCCCTTTATAAAAGCCAACAGATTTATGGTATTTGGCATCAGCACTCTTTTGGCTGACTAATACACCAGGCTCTGTTCCCATATGTTCCTTTCAAGTGAGCTTATGATGGCAGGACAGCATTCACAGTAATAATGCCTAGAGCTCTCCTTTAGAACTCTGTTATGCTTTTCTGTGACTAGTAAATCTCTAATCCTAAAAAACTGCTTGGCCATTGCCTACTGGCTACACCAAAAATGGGGATTTAAAATCCTGCTGGATCTTTGTGCAGTCCCAGAGGGATGTTTCCAATAGCCAAGTATTCAGTACCACGAGTAGGCCTGGGGGCAAGTAAGTGTGGCTGGCCTCCTGACAGGGCCATCAGTGCCCTGAGGGCTGAAGCACACAAAAACCTATGTGGCCATCTTGTCACATCTCCAGCACCCTTGGAGAGTGTATTAATCAGCCAAAGGGGTGCTGATACAAAGTACCAGAAATCTGTTGGCTTTTATAAAGATTATTTATCTGGAGTAAAAGCTTACATTTGCAAGGTCCTAAAGAGTCTAACTCAAGGTTGGTTTTTCACCAAAGTCAGTTGCCAGGTGTTGAAGCAAGATGGTTGCCAATCTCTGCGAGGGTTCAGTTTTCCTCTTTTCAGCTACAGGCTGGCATAGGGCATGTCTCTCTTCCTGGGGCTGCAGGATCAAAATTCTCTTCCCTTCCATGTCATGACAAAGTTCTCTCTTCCTGTGTATCTTCTTCTGTGTCTTCTAGAGTGAGTGCCTGTTTATATCAGTCCACTAAGGGGGTGGGGACTTAACCTGCTTTACACCCCACTGACAGGATTGAATCAAAGCCCTAATCTTAACATAATTTAATCAAAGTCATCTCAGCTGAATCTAATACAATCAAAGGGTATCATGCCCAGAGGAACAGGCAAGTTTATAAACATAATCTCTCTTTTTGGAATTTATAAATTATTTAAAAACAAACAAACCCTTAATTCCACAACAACGCAAAGTAAAACTCATATCACAATCAGTTTATAGAGATACAGTTTGTCTTGGGGCAATGTCCCTGCTGGCTGTAGAACTATGAAACAATTTATTTGCTTCCAGTATACAAAGGGCAGACATAGGTAAACATTTGCATTACCATAAGGAGAATTAAGGAAGGAAACATGTATCACAGGTTCCCAATAGTTCTGAAAACCTGCAGGACATACTCCATCAGATTTTGAAGTCTGAGAGTCATTCTTAAGATGATAGTTTCTTCTCAGGGCCTAATGGGGGCCCACCCTTTCCACAGGCTTGCTCATCGGTCATTTTCTTGGTTCCACCCTCATCAAGCATCTGGTTGGCGACCAACCTCCAGAACTCACTCCGCAAGAACGTTGGGGTAATGGAGACACTTCATCCAATCTCTGGGGTAGAGTCTCAACCCCCTTAGCACAGTGAGGTGACAGCAACATTCTCCCTAATCTCTGGCCTAAAGGCCCAATCTCCTCATAACAGTGAGGTGGTGGTCTGGCCTTCCTTAATCTATGGGGGACAGGTCCACCCCTCTCAGAACACTGAGGTGTTGACCTCACTCTCCCCAACCCTTGGGAAATGTGCTCCATCCTCTCTGTAGCCTGGAGTGATAAAACTCTCCCTGAACAGTGGGCTGGAACATCCACCCTCTTCAAATGCATGAACAAACTCACCCTTTCCATGCACATGGATGGGATCCTTCTCTTGGCCCAGGATGTCTTAATTCCAGACCTAAGCTTCCATAGTTTTCCTGTTAAAGCTGTTTTCTTTTTCATCTCTCCCCTCCATGTCCATTTTAGTCCAGGCTGACAGTGGTTTTGTTCATACAGTGCTTTCAAAAAGCTTGTTGGTTTAGCATGCAAGAAGCTGAGATCCAAGCCATCAGACAGTAACACTTTCCACAAGTTTTTCCTGGATAACTGCATTTTCAATCCTGGCTTACAAGTTCCAAGTATAGTTAATTCCTCCAATGGGGCACTATCATCTGGGGGCTTGATTTCCAGAGGCTTGGAATTTCTGGAATTAGTTTCTGGTTCCTTTGTGCCCAATATGCAATTATCAGCTTATCTCTTTCCCCTAACATTTTGCTATAAGCTACAAGGAGAAGCCAGGCTGCATTTTCCACATTTAATTTGGAAATCTCCTTGGTTAAATGTCCAAGCAAGTTCATAATTTTCCAATTCTACCTTCCATATAATATCAGGAGTCAGTCTTGCTAAGTTCTCCGTAACTTTAAAACACAGATCTCCTTTCCTCCAGTTTTCAATAATAGTTTCATCATTTCTTTTTAAGGCTTATCAGAAATAACTTTAAGCTCCATATTCCTACCAACAGTCTCTTCAAAGCAGTCTAGGCCTTTTCCATTAGGCATCTGACAATTTCTCCAAAAAATACCTCTTACCCATTTATAAAACCATTCCAGCATTTTTGGTAATCGCAGCAGACTGTACCCCACTCTCCTGGTACCAAATTCTGTATTAGTCAGCCAAAGGGGTGCTGATGCAATGTACCAGAAATCTTTTGGTTTTTATAAAGGATATTTATTTGGGATAAAAGCTTACAGTTACAAGGCCCTAAAGAGTCCAACTCAAGGTTGGTCTCTCACCAAACTCTGCTGCCATATGTTGAAGCAAAATGGTGGGTGGTCTCTTCCTGGTTTCTTGGGCCTTAGCTGCTCAGTTGCCCTGTTCTCTTCAGCTGCAAGCTATCAAGTGAATGACCCATCTCTCCCCAGGGCAGCAGGATCAAAGTTGTCTCCTCTTCCGTGTCTATGGAGTTCTCTCTTTTTTCTTGTATCTTCTTCTCTCTGTCTTCTTGAGTGAGAGTCCATTTATATAGCCCACCAAGGGGGCGGGGACTTAAACTGAGTTACACCCTAATGACATGGTCAAATCAAAGCCCTAATTTTATCATAATTTAATCAAAGACATCTCAGCTGAATCTAATACAATCAAAGGGTATCATGCCCAGAGGAACAGACCAGTTTACAAATATAATCTCTCTTTTTGTAATTCAAAAATAATTTCAAACTGCCAGAGATGGGAACTCCAAGGTTTATGCTGTGTTTCATAGGTAGTGAGGACTGAAACTTGGCTTCCTGGCTTCTACTTTTCCTGATCTCTTTTGTGTCCTCCATCCCCCATGTTGCAGG
This sequence comes from Tolypeutes matacus, assembly GCA_026826555.1. Lineage (NCBI taxonomy): Eukaryota > Metazoa > Chordata > Mammalia > Cingulata > Chlamyphoridae > Tolypeutes > Tolypeutes matacus. Next base: position 96,500,656 of record JAKSZT010053887.1, read on the forward strand.
ACCAGTTGCATGGAGCACACTCTGAATGCATTACAAGCTTTCTGATCCACCCTCCATTAGCATTAGAGTAATGTCACACCCATTGTCCTCTGTTCTGGTCAAGCATTCATGGAGATTCAAAACAGGACACGAAGCTAGTATCAGAATTTATCCATATTCACTTTCCTATGCAGCATGATCTAGGCATTACCCAAAGTCATAGAGACAATCCACAAGGAGTCTTGGAGGTAGATGGTTTCTCCACCACAGTCAAGGAAAGATGTGTTAAAATACAGTTAAGTCCCACCTTTTTCTTGATGATGACCCTAACTATCCAAGCCCTCACCATTTTCCTGATAATTTATGTTCCATCAGCACCTGGTGTTTGAATCACATGGCCCAGAATTTAACTACTGTTATATTTTTTGGTGTTATTTTTCAATTATTGGTCTATCTGTGTAATTTTGGTCCATGCTTAAGCTTTTTTGAGGTCAACAACTAGCTTTTGTATTTCTTTTGGGTCTGAGCTTGGTTCTGATGTTCCAGGTATTCTTGTTAATTTGATTTACCCACAACCCACAGAACTGGCTTCAAACAATAGGTAAGAGGTACATATGACTAAAAGAGTGTATGTTGACTCATACTGCTACCTGCCCCCAACACACATACACACACTTGTAAGGAATTGGAAAAGTCTCTGATTCACAGTCAGAGTTGTTAGACCTTGCCTAAAATACCTCTCCCGGAATCCACAGACTCACAACTGTGTTTCCACAGCCTCCAAAATATTCCACTGCACCTACTCTCTTGATTTTGCCTTTCCCGGGCCAGAAATATAGGCTTCTGCCACATAGAGAAAGGCAAACTAATAAAATCCCTATCATATTCCTGCTCTCTGTTGTTTCTGGGTTGCTTTAAGATAACCTGTGTTTGGCCTGAATTCACGTCTTTTGTCACTTAAATTGTGTTTGCATCATGGTCTGAATTTCTGAACTTGGCTAACCTGGGGAGATTCCCTTCCATCAAATCCTAGTAAAGAGAAAGAGAGAGAGAGAGAAGTGTGGGGAGGAGGAGAGATTCTGAAGACAACAGACAAGAAAATGAAGAGAGAAAAAGAAAATATCACAAAAGAATTACTGTGGTGTCTTTTGTTTGTTTTTGTTTTATAAAAGGTTTTTAAAGTCTAAGAACGAGGTAGGGAAGAAAATTCTATAGAACAGCCGTGCAACTGGGGAGACAAAGGGAAGGGACAAATACAACAACTGTGCCCTCTCTGGTTTTCTCTACACAAAACAGGAGAGAGAAAAAAAATCTGAATGAGAAAAGCAGAATAATTCTCAGACCTCTCGTGGTATGAAATCAGTTGGTGAAGGAGTATTACTAGCTTGGAGCTAGGGGAAAAAAATCATTTCTGAAGTGCACATTTAGAGAATGGTATTTTTAATGCAATAAAAATGGAAAAGAAATTTGGGAGTGGGGGAGGGGGAGACCTTCCTGCAACTGCAGCTGCTTCTGTCTTAGGGCTCTGGGCAAAGATGTCTCCTCTCATTCTTACAGCTGCCCATTATCGTGCCTCTCTCCTTCACATTATTCTCCAGGAACCTTATCAGACATAAGCATCGCCTCAGATGCTGTGACTGGAGTCTTATAATTGTCCCCGGTTAGAGCTCAATAGCACCTTGAACCATCAGAGCAATCTCAGCTTTTAAGAAAAGGTCTCCGCAAGGAGATGCGGGTAAGAGAATTTGCCTGTGGCTATGTGAGTTCTTTAATAGCTAACTCTCCTCTGCCAGCCCTCTCTGCAGAGCCTGTGGAGAGATGAAAAGTCTCCTTATTTATCACCCGGCTCTTCAGAATGCCTGTTAGGCAATGATCACATTATTTATTACAAGGTGTGTGGTGCCATTGGGGGCGGGGTGGGGAATGATTTCTTTAATGGGCCTCCAGCACATGGAGAGGCTTGGAGATCAAGATGCGGAAGGGGAGGGAGGAAATGTGACGGTACGGGAATACCAGAGGGGTTTGCTCGTGCTCCTTGAAGGTAATGCAGGATAGTCTCCACAGGAAAATATAATCTATTGCAAATTCACATTCTACGTGATTAACTTTGTTAATTTGGGAATAAAAGGAGGGGAAGACTGTGTTCTTCCAATATGTTTCTATCTGCAATCAGGTCACCTGGTGCTTGCAGAAAATTTAGGGGAGGCCTTTAACTTTTAGCAGTGATACTTGGTGGCGCAACTTCACCCCTAAGCCCCACAAAATGAAGACTGCTTCAGAGCTAGAGAATGAAATCTTCAAAATTCACAAATACCCAGATCTAGGAACCTGATGGGGAAGCGAGGGCTCCCAGAGGCTCACACTTTCCAGACCAGAGATCTTAATTTAAATAGATCAGCAGTGTTTTCTTTCCAGGACATAAATACCTATCAAGAAATTGATAGAATTTGGTGTCTTGGAGAGAGAGAGATTTTAGCAGAGTGTCTTCACTGTTGAAGGGAGATTTTCTAAATCAGGAAGCACTTCAAAAGGTATACTCTCGAGGGCGTGGGAAAGTTCATCAGGTTTGATTGGACTTACATAGGTGGTATCCAGACCAGCAGACTGGGTGAACCAAGAGACAGGCAGGCGGGTGGTGAGTTGTGGATGGAGCTACTAGGCAATGGTGCTTCCTGTTCACACTGTTTCCTCTTGAATATCCACCTCCTTCCAGCCCCCCAGTTGGAGGAAATAACTGTGTCAAGGAAGTTCTTACTTAAAATGATGTCATCCACCATAGGGACTAAATCCAACAGATCTAAAATGGAGGAGATTCTTTTTCTCTTTCATCCAACCCTTTACTCCCTTTGTAAGTAGGCTGTTTGGAAGGTATGGTTGGTTCAGCTACAAGCTACAGATGCCCAACTACAGTTACTTAACTAATATAGGAGTTTATTCTGTCACGTGAAATCTGGAGGTTGGCATCTAGAGCTGTTGTGCTGAAGCTCTGCAATCCTTATAACATGGTTTCCTTCCTCAGGGTTGCCTCATGGTTACAAAATAATCACTGTAGCTCTGGCAATCACATCAGATGTCCAGGCAGGAAACAAGAAGAAGGAAAGAGGAAAGAGGAAGTGAGGAGAGGAATGGAAAAGGATGAGAGAGAAAAAGTGGCCTTGAAAGGGCACATGCTCAGTGAGGCAACCTCCTGTTTAAGGCACTTTCCTAGAAGCACATTACTCAAAAGCTTCTAGGCTCAGGGAGTCTTCCTCTAACCAACTGTTTGACGTGGCCACTCCTATCCATTCAGGAGACTTGGAAATGTGGCTTTTGTTTGTTTGTTTTTAAAGCAGGGCCAGCCCCAAGAAAATCAGGGTTTTACTATTAAGGAAAGAAAGGGAGAGTGGATATTAGGCAACAACCAGCCATCAACTATGAGACAGAGGTCCAGGCTTGAGGAACAAGCCTTGGACCATCAGATCTGGAAACTAAAGGCTCTTGGCTAGACAAGGAGGATGCATCTCTCCCAGGAAACTTGGAGCATCTCCAGCTGCCTCAGGCCTGAGGTCTTGGAGGAGACTGCCCTACCATGGGCAAGGCCAGAACTCCATGAAAGAAACAAAATCCTTAGACTCCAGGGAGACATCGATTCCTGACCCAACCTTACTCTCTCTGGGCGACCTAGCTGAAGTTGCCCAGCCTTGATTTGCACTGCTATCCTGGCACTGACCCTGTGGCCACTCTTGAGCTAACATCTGCTATACCAGCCCAGGCTCATGCTATGTGACCATTTCTCAAAAAAAAAAAAAAAAAAGGTGCTCGAAAGGCCATCCTTGGCAGAACTACCCTCCCAACTTCAACTGCTTCCATCTAAAGGCTCAGGCTTATCCTTGCTCTGCATCCATAAGGTTCCAAGCAAGAAATATGAGGACTCCTAGGTTTACAGTCTTGTGGGACTTGTTTCTGTTTCTGGTCTAGCCTGGAACCCAGATCCATGAACTGTAGCTCTAACCTTATTTTCTGTGCCTACACCCCCATCTTATACCCTAGTTCTGATAACAGGGTCCTTCCTAATCTTGTTCCACGGTGCCTGGGTGTTTACCTGAGCTCCTTCCCAGTTCCCAGCCCCCTGGCACCCAGTTCCTGAAGTGGGGTCTCCCTGACATCATAACATGAGGGTCCCTGTCTGTGGCAGTTGGAAATTCTTTTATGAATCCCCAAAAGAGAAAGATTATGTTTGTGAACTAAATTCATTCCTATGGGTGTGAGACCCTTTCAAATTGTACTATGTCAGTGCGGCATAACTTAGGTTGAGTCTCCACCCTCTTGCTGGGTCTGATATAAATGGAGACACACAGGAAAAGGGAGCTTTGCTATATTTGATCCTGCCATGTGAGAAAAAGGAGAGGCTCAAAGAGCTCAGACCCAGGGAGAGATGAGCCTGATAGCTTGCAACTGAACTCAGGAAGAAAGCAGAGCAGATGAGCCTGAGAGAGGAGGGTTGGTAAGAGACAAGCCTGGTTTCCCACAGCTGACCTCTGGGAGACGGCACAGCCGGGAGGGGAAGGCAGAGACCAGGCAGGGATCATCCGCCATCTTCCTTCACGATGTGATAGCTGACTTTGGTGAGAAAGCAGCTCTTTCTGGTGCCTTGAGTTGGACTTCTCATGGACTTGGAACTGTAAGCTTCTACCCCAAATGAATTCCCTTTATAAAAGTCAAACCATTGCTGGTACTTTGTATTGGCAGCCCTTTGGCAAACTAAAATACTCTTCCTGCTCACTGCCTGCTCCAGACCCTGAATACCACAACCCCCCACAGGCCCTACTGGGAATTCCTTGATGTCTGTCCTGGCCTGGGTAGCCACTGCTGCCCACCTTTATTTTTTTTTTTCAAATATATTTTTTATTTATTTTTAAAAAGTACTTGGATTACATAAAATATTACATAAAAAAATATAAGGGACTCCCATATGCCCCACTCCCCATACCTCCCACCCTTCCCCACATTAACAACTTCTTTCATTAGTGTGGTACATTCATTGCAATTGAAGAACACATTTTGTAGCATTGCCACTAAGCATAGACTAGAGTTTACGTTGTAGGTTACGCTCTCTCCCACTCAATTCTGTAGGCTATGGCAGAATATATAATGGCCTGTATCTGTCACCGCAATGTCTTCCAGGTCAATTCCAAGTCCTGAAAATGCCCCATATCACACCTCTTTTTCCCTCTCCCTGACTTCAGCACCTCCAGTGGCCACTGTCTCTACATCCATGATATAATTTCTTCCGTTGCTAGAATCACAGTAAGTCTATAGTAGAATACCAGTAAGTCTACACTAGTCCATATTTTATTCCTCAATCCTGGGGATTCTGGGATGGTGATGCCCACTCCAACTCTAATTGAGAGGGGACTTTGATTCCATATGGCTGATGGATGGGACTCTCTTGCTTGCAGTTGTAGAATCTCTAGATGGTGTGGTGGTTGTCCATCTTCACCTCCTTGTTAGTTGTCCTGCGTGAGTCCAATGAACTGGAGAGTAGGTGCTGCAACTCTGCTGAGGCTCAGGGCCCAGCCAGGACATGGACAGCCCAAAGATTCAAGTCTCCTGGACGTACACATACCAACTCCAGCACCAACTATAGGTTCAGACAAAAGGGACAGAAGGGGCATGTGTGGAGAAGTCACATCCGAGCCCAACTCTGTCACACTTGGGAGCACAATCTCCAAAGTAGGGCCCACAGGCAAGGCACCAAACTCTGGAGCTATCCACCATGACTGCAGGACCTGGGTGTCTCTGGAGCCCTCAGGAGCCCCACTGTTTGCCTGCCTTTTGCTACTCACCATTCCCACAATGTCATATTCAGCTTTTCTGGTCAAATATTTGTATATTACTTACTGAAGGATCCTTTCCTGCCCCATGGTGATATGTGTGTGAGGTCTCCAGGACCTGGCCAATCCTAGCCTGGCCAGTTAGTTCTGATGGAGAATCAGGCTCTGATGGTTGCAGGTTTGATCCTCTCCTGAACTAGGACAGTAGCTGCTGATCTGGCCATTCTTGGCTGAGTCCATTTACAGCCAGCCATGCATATTCTGGTACTATCAAGTACCTGTAAGTCCTGTTAATTTAGGCCCCTTGCCCCTGAATTCTACATATGTGGATGGTTCTAGAGATGACAAATGCATCCATAGCTGACATCTCTTTGTAACCATCTCAAATGCCCTGTGAAATGGTGGAGCTGACATAATTTCCTTCATTGCCAGAGGAGGAAATTGATTCACGGTCAGGGACTGTCCAGTGTTAATAGATCATCATCATAATTAGATAATAGTAATATAATAACAATAACACAGGCACAGGTCCCAGAGAGGGCAAGGTAGGATGCCCATTGACTAGAATTGATGCCAACAATTCCTTTGTATATTGTAATTTTAAAAGCACTTTCCCATGTTTTGTCCTCACAGTCTTTATTGTGTCCACTTTACCAATGAATTACCTGGACTCCCAGAGAAGTTATGAGATCTACCTAAGGCCACCCCAACTTACTGAGCTTCTACCCCCAATAAATGCTGGCCTTTGGCCTCCAAGTTCATGGCTCTTTCCTCTTTTCTGAGGCGGGACCCCAGAAGTTTCGGCACTGGGGTCATGGTGTTGCATGTCTTGGTTCCTGAGGTGAATGAGATGTCCACAGATTCTCCTGCATTCGGTTTAGAATTTTCTGAACCATCCTCACCAGGAAATGGGCTATTGGTGTGGGGCTCCTATGAGCCTCTAGTTTGACCTGATGGCCTCTAGTTTGATATATACTTAGAAAAATACAAGGTGGGAACCACTGACCAGACCCCAAAACTGATAAATAGGCAGATATAAACGTGTGGGTGAAAAATGCTTGGAGGACCTGCATTATATATAATTATTTTATTTTACATTTCTATCAATAATACAGAAATTTTTCCCAAGCCCAACAGTCCTATATTATAAATTTAAAAAAAAATGTCCTCACCATATCTGAGATTTTGTATGATGACACCTGATTTAAGCTTTCTATAAGAAGTTAATACCTTACACAAATCTTTGAACTTGAAATATCCAAATTGTGCCTTATATCTGTTTCATTGTTCACTAAATTTCCTGAGGAGACTAAGTGTCTCCCTTTTGGCTGATGGAGTAGATAACATAGAATTGAGGATTAATTTGTCTGACACAGAAATCTGGAAAATGCCAAGAGAACTTAAGTATCACATAATATTGTTATCTTCATATAAAATTAGTTATTAAGCACTTGCTTAAATGTAATGCCTTGTACATGTGCAGTACTTTACCAGACTCTTTTCCATCCATTATCTTACTGGATCCTCAGCATAGTCCTAAACCATCTCCGATTAGAGGAGGAAATGGAGACTGAGAAGTTATGTGTCACGTATTGGGAATCAGCAGAAGTTAGGGATCAAACTATGGAGAAGTGGGGAGGGAGTAAATTCAGCAACCCCCACACCCTTCCCTTAACATTCATCTGCCTCCTTTGGGCTACAGTGAAATCTGAAGATATCAGGAAAAGCTCACCAACAAGGCTGTGACTTAGAAGGGCCATCTTAACCTGCCTGCTCGTCAGAGGTAATAGATGATGAGGTGTACAGATTCCAAAGGCAGGGACATGCACCCTGTGTCCATTTGTTACCATGATTTTCAGGTTTCCCTGGTGTAGCAGTTTGATATTGTTTGTGAATTCCAGAAATAGATATTAGATTATGTTTGTGAACTGGTTTGTTCCTCTAGGCTTATTAGATTATATTGAATTCAGAGGTTTCACTTTTACTTGATTAAATAATGATTGAGGCTTTGATTGGGATGTGTCAGTATGACGTTGGAGTCCCCATCCTCTTGGTGGGCATGGACTCACAGAGAAACCCCACCTGCAGAGAAGGGAGTTTGGAGTTTTGATCCTGGAGCCCAGGAAGTAAACACACAGAGAAGCAGATACGTGAGGAAGGAGAGAAGTCTCCATTTAACACAGGCAGAGGCCCTGGGAAGAGAGATGAGCCATTCGCATGGTAGTCTACAGCTGACCTTGTGGAGAGAGCAGAGGCACTGAGCCCAAAGAGAAACCCAGGAGGCCTGAACCCTCACAGATGTCGGCAGCCATCTTGCTCTAATACGTGGCAGTAGACTTTGGTGAGAGAAGTAATTTACACTTTATGGCCTGGTAACTGTGAGCTTCTACCCCCAATAAATGCCCTTTATAAAAGCCAGCAGATTTCTGGTATTTTGCATCAAGACCCTTTTGGCTGACTAATATACCTGGTTACTGCTAAGCATCTACTACCTGATGGGACCCCAGTGTTCTCTTTCTACCCTGAAGGCATCTAATTACGACCCAGTAATGTAGACCCCCACAGTTATTCCTGCTCTTCTAACTCACGAATGGTATAATCTAATTCAAATCTGAGGATACAGATAATCTGTGATTTGGGAAGGCTTCCTGCACCTCCCCCTATTGGCTTTCTGATAACTGTGCCCCTCAAACAGCCTGAGACTTGTGATATAAAGGTAGAAACACATGAACAAAAAGACATCTCTTGGTATCCTGATTGGCCACTGCTTTGACCAAAGTTTATATTACAGGTGGGAAAGGTTCCAATAATGGGCTCTGAGAATGGTGGCCCATGAGTCCCAGTGAACAAGGAGAGCCTCGGCAGGTGCCTCCAATAGGGAGAGCCCTCGGAACATGTACTCTTGGAGGTTAAGAGGGTGGGGATCCTGATTCCATTGATGGCGCCCCTTCAGTCTGGGGTGCAGCTGCAGCTACAGGAAAAGCGTCGTCATCCCAGAGCCAGGCCCAAGGATGCAGGTTCCCATGGCTTAGTTAAGGACCCTGAAATCAGAATGGCAAGGCTGCCCTGTTGAATTCCATCCCGGCATGGTTTACTAGTCACTGAAGTGGCGGCATGGGGGCATCCAAGCCAACTCAGTGCCTATGGCACTCTTCCTCTTCCAGGGCTGAGGGCATGGTATAAAAAGATCCTTTGGGGAGTGGATGTGGCCTAAGCAGTTGAGCACCTGCCTCCCACATGGGAGGTTCTGGGTTCAGTTCCCAGTGCGTCCTTAAAACAAAACCAAACAACAAACAAACAAGCGACAAACCAACTCAGGGGAGCCAATGTGGCTCAGTGGTTGAGTGTTGGCTTCCCACCTATGAGGTCCCAGGTTCAATACCCAGCCCTTGTACCTCAAAAAAAAAAAAAACAACAACTCCTTTGCCTACCCTCTCCCCTCTGGCACTGGTCTCTGCTTAACCCCTTTCCACTGATGACATGGGTGGATGATATGCTCCATTTTCATTTTTAATTCACCCAGACACAGGCTTTCCGATTCCCTTGAGCTCCATGCCCACAGCAAAGGCCAGATAATCCCTGCCCAGGCCTCCGGGGCTCAAGACTGCAGCCTGGTGGTCCTAGGTGGGAGCTTGACAGAGTAGTGTTTCAAAGTAGGTAATCAAAATCAGAAAATAAAATTATGAAAAGTCAAATTGTGAAGTAAAGGAAGTCTCAGCACAAAGGCAAATTAGGTAAACTGGAAATTGAAGTCAGAAGTCCCAGAAAGAAGGCAGGTGAGCAGTGGATGTCCTAGTGTCAGGTGGTGTGAGACCGCTGATGGTGCACCAGCATGACCCCAGCATGCTGGTGGCTGGCTGGAAACAGCTGTGGGCCGGCTGCTGGCTTTGCTCTTCTCTATCCTTGTCCTCACTTTTAGTGGCCCTGACATGCCCCATGATGGTACCTGTAGTCCCTGCCTGGCCCTCTAGCACTGGAACCCCTGCTGCCATTAAGTGGCGTTGCAGTCTCTAACTCTTCTTTCTTTTTTTTTGAGGTACCGGGACTGTGGACTGAACCTGGGACCTTGTATGTGGGAAGCCAGCGCTCAACCACTGAGCCTCTCCCTTGATGGGATTCCTCCCCTCTTCTCGTGGACTGCCCCCTGGACCCAGGGCCACCGTACCCAGCAGCTGTTCAAATGGGAGCAGAGGGCTGTGTAGTGGAGGCCATCGCAGACCACCTGACGGCTCCATTCCAGGATAACCTTTCCTTGGCAAGAGAGACCTGCCTGCCTCTTAATGAAGCTTCTCTGTGGTCAGGAGCAGCACACCTTCCATCCCTGCTGCTGTCATGTAGGTCCACAACCAAAGACATCTTTCTGAAAAGTCAAGCAAAGATTTGAGCTTAAAACTAAGTTCTTGGGAGTCCTGTGAAAATGATCTCAACCCCCCACACTGGCCCAGTTGCATTTCTGCACACTCGAGGGCAGTCACACAGAACTCGGGTGAAAGATGCAATTTATACAAATACACTGCACTTATTTTAAAGAGACAGAACTAACATTTAGTGGGTTTCCAGCAAGTTCCAGGCAGTATGCTTTATATATTGGTTATGGTTTATCATTTAATCCTTGTGACTTTAGACAGTGCTTTTTCCATCTGATAGGTGAGGGGAATGAGGCTCAGAGAAGCTAAATCATTTGCCCCAGCTCACAAAGCTAGGAAGTAGCATATCCAGGATTCAGACCAAATTCTGCCTGACTTCAAAACTTGTGTCAGTTCCGTAATTCTCTATATTCTGTGGTGAATAGGTGTCAATTCCATGATGATGCTGTGCCAATGACATCCACCCCTGTTTGTCTGCCTGCCTGTCTGCTGCATTATACTGTAAACCACTGGAGGGCAAGGGTCCTGTCTCATTTGTCTTTATCTCTAGGATGTAGGTAAGGATCTGGCACCCAGTGGAGCTCCAGAAACATTGACTGAAAGAACATTGATTCGTGACCATCCACTGGCTATGGTGTCCACCGCCTCTGTGTCCAGGAGATGATTCTTATCATCCCTACACTTCCAAAATCAGATCAAGAGAAGGTCCAGCACAAGCTTAACAATAGAAATTTAATCCCAAAACTACCATACTTTTTGTGCAAATGGCCTGCTTTTTGAAAGATAATGACTCTTGCATGCTGCTTGTGATTGCTGAAATAACTTCTTTCCCTTTTGCTAAATTTGTGAAAGTTAAAAATCTAACCAGTGTTCCAATGTTGCTCTTCTGGATTTCCAGATTAAAACAGAACAAGCATGGCCAGACTTTGTTTTAAAAAAGTCTCTGCTTGGGGAAGCAGATGTGGCTCAGTGACGGAGCTCCCGCCTACCACATAGGAGATCCCTGGTTTGGTTCCCGGTGCCTCCTAAAGAAGACAGCGAGCTGGCATAATGGGCAGGCGCAGTGAGCAGGTGCAACAAGAGACACAGGAAGGAAAAACATAATGAAAGACACAACAAAAGCAGAAAGCAGAGGTGGCTCAAACGATTAGGCACCTCCCTCCCACATCAGAGATCCGGGGTTTGGCTCCCAGTGCCTCCTAAAGGAACAAGGAAGACGAAGAGACACAGCAAGTGCAAACAACGAGGGGATCGGGAGAAATAAATAAAAATAAATCTTTTTTTAAAAAAAGTCCCTGCTTGTCTTTAGCACAGGAGTATAGATATTTTGTATCTTCTTACTTTTCAAAGGAGAACAGTTCTTATGCCCTGCTCAAGAAAGTGAAATGTAGCTTTCACCTTAGCTTCTTGACCAAAGAATTTTGTTTCCTGTAAGAATGCCACCCTCTACTGAAAGTTGAGGATGTTGCTGCTTCTGTCTCGTAAGGACAAGGTGCTTGGCACTGTGAAAATGCGACTATTAGCATCCATGTCCCAAGCTGAGTCTCCTCTGATTTTCTTAGTCTCTCTTCACTGTGTTTAGAACAGGGTTGTGAGCACGGGGTGCACTTCATGACTGTAGGTGTGCTGATTAATTCAGGCAATTTTATGTCCTGGGGAAAACTGGCACTAGCCTGTAAATTTTGCATATTACAGTCTCTGATCTCTGTGCAGAGCCAGTACCCACTGTCCCACCCAAATTGCTTTGGAGGGTGGGGTCAGATCCCTGTGCCTAGAAGAGCCCCTGGCATGCAATACAATAGAACACTTGTGAATCTGAATCAAGTCTGTAAGCAAGTGAGAAATCAGCTTGACAAGCAAATGAGAAGTTTTCTAAAATGAAACTTTGCCTATCTTTTCTGCTTTCAGACTCTGAGCTGTTGTCTCTGCCATAATCATTCCAGGCCATGGGTCAGAAAACACCATGCCTGTCCTTGTATAGCCTGCAACCTGAGAATGGATTTAAATTGTTAAATGGTTGGGGTGGGGGGAGATCTAAATTAGAATATTTCAAGATGTGAAATGCTCACTTTTTAAGTATTGCCTGTGGTGCTTTTGAACTACTAATTGAATAGTTAGGACAGAGGTCATGTGGCCCACAAAGCCAAGGCTATTTACTTTCTGGCCCTTTAAGAAACACTTTGTGGACACCTGTTCCAGACCACTGGGTCTCCTGGGAACTTGTTAGAAATGTAAATTATCTGGCCTTAACCTTGGAATTGAAATTGTGTGTGTGTGGGGGGGCAGTAATCAGAGTTTTAACAATCCTCCAGGTGATTCTGATGCACTCCCTAGTTTGAGGACCACTGATCTAGACTAATTTAGGAGTCACGTTCTGAATTAAAGACAGAAACTGATCTTTATTAAACACCTACTGTGTGCCTGGTCCCAGGCTCAGAGGCTGTGATTTGGATCAGTTTGCAAGAGACCAGAAAAAGACTCTGCCAGGAAATCCATCCCGGGTAGCGATTGTTTCCATTGCAAAGTAGCGCCTGTCATAAAAGAAGCAGCGTTCCAGCGATCCAGTGTGTGATAGGCAAGCATCCCGAGGGGGGTTTCAGGCAAAATGAGTTCTTAAATATTTGATTTTCTTTCCAGTCACTGGCCACCTTTCTATTTGGTTTGGGGCTGAAATGAGACAGCTTGTAAGTAACTGGAGAGGGTGTTTACCCAGTGAATTAGTTCGGCTTTCATTGTGCGAGGGATTAGCGCCAAGCAGTGGATGAGGCTCCGTTTCAGGTTAGAGGGGCTTGCTGTTCTCTAGCTCCAGGCCAGGACTAATTATCATAGGACCGAGGCCATTAAAGGGCTTAACTACCAGTGCCCCCTTCCAGGACTGGATTAGCTGTTCCCCTGCAGCTCTCGGCCGATAACCATTCCCAGGTCTGTCTGCTCTCTTCGGTGGTGAGAGCTGGAAAAATGCCGCCGATTCACAGTTCACAACTGCGGGGCACACTGGCGCCCGGCCTGGACAGCTCTGCGGCTCAGAGGGGCAAAGGATTCACCTATCCTCAAGAACGTCTGGAAATCGCCTGAGGTCACTCTCATAGTGGAATGTTTCTGGGGAAGGTGGCGGAGGGAAGAGCCTGGACAAGAGTGCCCCATCTGGAGGCGCCTTGGGGTGGCCACGTGGCTTCTGCTATGTTCCCTGGGTTTTTGGGAGCCCTGGGGGACTGGCCAAGCCCGGGCAGGCTGGGGTGTGGTGCGGTCATGCTCTTAGAGCCGGACCGCCCCCCCCCCCCCCCCCCCCGAGCATTCACGTTGTGCTACCCCAGCCCCTTTCCTCCTTTGCAGACTTTTTCTTTCAGAGCCAGGGGTAGACTGCACAATTGTGGGAGGAACAGTCTTTTTCCCTCTGTGGAAAGGGACAAGTAAGTTACATCATCTCCCTGAGTCACAATTCCTCCTCTATAAAATCAAAATAAAGTAGAGCCTAGTCATAGGACCTTTGTGTGGCTTAAAGGAGAGGAAGCATGGGAAGCACTTGTTCTTTTAAAGGCGCAATAATCAAGAGCTCTTAGGCAGATGAGCAGAGTGCTTGGAAGAAAGAAATCAGCTGTCTCCTAAACCTGCAGGGAAAAAAGGGTCTTAAAGGTTTTCTAGTTTCCCATTTCCTAAAATTTCCAATATGAGGACCACTTTTAATGGTAATAATACTTGTGGCATTCACTGAAGAAGCAAATAAAAATATTTACAGATCCAAAGATTCCTCACAATCATTCCCTGGGTCCCCAGGAGTCCAGACCTTGTAGGTTTAGAGCCTTTCATATGGTCCAACTCTCCACCTAAAACTTTGACTGAGAGGTCAGCTGCTGTTTGCACACCTATCCAGCCCATCCCATTTCGGGATTGTTTCGACAAGAGAAAATGTTTTTTTTTTTTTTTTTTTGAGTTCATGTATGATATTCATCAAAATAACAGTGATTATTTCTGGTTCATTGGACTATGACTGGCATTTTTTCTTCAATTTTTTCCCCATATTCTGCAAAAAGCCCTACATTCACTATTAGAAAAAGTCTAAAACTTTTGTAATGTATTATAATAAAAAACTATGTCTCTGTAACTTCCACCAATTTGATTCTAGTTTTAGCCCTTGGTCCACACCGATAAATATAATATTCCCCATGACAACCTTTCAAGTAGGTGAAGTCAGCAGCCAGGCAGGTACATCTTGGAGAATGTGTTAGTGAAAAAAGTTAAATCAGAAGTGACTGCCTTCTTTAGTTGTATATTCCTGCTTAATTGTGTAATGGAGGCATCTGGGCAGCTTGCAAGGGCACTTTTGTGCCACAGCCACATCTGCCCAAGCTACTTGGCCATAATTATTTCCAAATATACCTGTTGAGTTTGTTTGTTTGTTAAAATCAATTTTGTAATTATTTTGAAAGAATCTTTTTAGTTGCCTTTAAAAATTTTTTTTGAAATGTTTTAACATCATTTGGATGTAGAAGGAATTTCAAGATATGTGGAAAATATGGGATTTCAGTTGTAGCGGTACAGAACCATGGCAGTGTGTTTAATTTGTGGTTTTAAAGAAGAATTTTCAGACTGTACATTTTTTATGGGGTTGGTCATGGGATTGGTCACAAAATAGGGACCCTCTCTGGCTATTTGCTGAGTGAATAACATCTTATCATAGCACATACCAGTTTGAATTCTCATTAGTGGCTCCAGGAACTAAGAGTTATTCAACTCAATTCATTAAACCTTCATTGAGTGCCTAATATGTTGCACACATTTTCCCAAATAGGAATTTCCAGGCAAGGAATTTCCAGGAATCACAGTGAGTGAGAGAAAATTCATCCTAGGAGATTTGGAGGGTTTATAAATCAATATGTTCCATGATCTCACCAAACTTTATCGACCTGTCACCTTTGAACTTTGTGGGGGATTATGTGGATTGCATTCAGTGCGACCAAAAAGGGCAAAGCAATTGGTGCATTTGGAAAGATGCCAGACTCTAGAATTTGTTTTATTTGTGTATGTGTGTTATTAAAAAACAATAGAAACTGAAAGAATGGAATGTTCTCAGGTTTTTATTTCAAAAAGCAAACTGTAAAGACCAGGTGGTGATAGGGGGATGGAAATGGAATAGATGTTAATGTTGAATATTATACATAAACATATTTGGATCATTTCCAACAAATATTTGTCGAACAAATTTCATATGCAAAGAATGCAGCTGGCTGCCATGAGGGATCCAAAGAAGAGTAAAAGAGGGTCTCTATACATAAGGAACTCACAATTTAGGTGAGAGGGGTACATAAATAATTTTAACAGGAAGTAGGCTATGATAAGTACTGAACTACAAGCAAAGTGCTATGGGAGTTTGAAGGAAAGAGTACTAAGAGAATCTGAGGTTTCTTGGAGATGTAATGATTTGAACTGGGCCTTGAAACCTTAGGAGCCTAAGCTAATACATGTTTCCAGTACACAGTCCTATGTATCCAAACTCTCCCTTTTCTTGGAGGCACACAGAGTAAAATGAACAGCATTAAAATTTTCCACTAATCACCTGAAATAAATTTTTATTTTACCCATAAAATTAACAAGCGATCATTTATGATGGTATATTGACGATAGACCCAAAATGTATGTCATTTTATTAATTAATTCAATTACAGGCCAGGTTATGGTAGGCAGAGTGAGTCAGAGGTTTAAGAAGAAAACGGAAATCTGCCAAACTATTTGAATACTCGAAAGATGCACGAACACTCTAGTGATGATTCAACAAGAGCACCCTTAGGCTCATATTTATTCCTAAAATGTTATCAGAGCTGCCTGGGAACACAAACTCAGTGATTTATATTCTAGTCTAAAAAATGCAGTAGTCCCAGGTGATCTTAAATGCATCTCCAGAGCACGGCATCTCCCTTATAATTCTATAGCCTGTTTGAGGCCAATGAGAGGCAATGGACAATCTGTTCCTGACAGCAATTCAAATATAGCTCTTTCACTTACTGATTGTGTGAACTTGGCCATGTCTTTTGGCCTCTTTGAAATTCAGTTTCCTCTTCCTTAAAATGCCTTCCTTGCAAGCTGTTTTTAATGAGAATTAAAGGAGCACCTATCATAGTACCTTGATACACTACACATTCAACAAACAGTGTAGCTACTTAGACTATTACTATATATTGTCAACATTCATTCAACCATTGCTATTTATTGAGTCTATGTGTGTGTGGAGTTTGAACTTATACTATAAACATTTTCTGGGAACTGAAGCCTGGAAATTGGCATAGAAATTGGTCCTCTGGGACTCCTGAAAAAAGCAAATGCAAAAGTACTCTGGAGGAAAGTTCCCACAACCCAGGTTGATGGATTTCTCACAGAAAAAAGATGGCACCCTGTTGCAGATTGCGTTATTGTTTTCAGTTCTTTCTTGCTCCCTGTATACCCCCTTCGTCATGCAACTTTGCAGCTTCTCCCATTAAAAGTGTAATAATATATATCTCCCTGCCCCATTGATGCTGGTCTTGACTATGTGACTTGCTTTGACCAATGGATTATCCATGGACATGAATCAAGCAAAGGCTTGAAATGTGTTTGACCAGCTATGCTTGCCCTATTGCACGTCTGGAATCACCATAAGGTGACCTTCCCTTGGATAGCTGTTGTCGCTTCAGCTTGGGCCTCAGAATGAACAGATACGGAACGGACCTGAGCCCAACCTGCAGCTGGGACATAGAGTACATCTGGACCCAAATTGCAGCTTGGATTCAAGCCTAGCAGAGTTCAGCCCAGATCAGACCTGCAAGCAAAAATAAATGTTTATTATTGTAAGTCACTGAATTCTGAATTGGTTTGTTATGCAGCTTTACTGTATCAATAGCTAACTGGTTATAGCCCAATATTAAATGAGTTTGCAATAAAAAAAAAAAAAAACATTAAACACATGAGGAAACAATATTTCATGAATCAAAATCAGCAGAAACAATAAATAATATGATTAGAACACCAGGAAGATGTCAAAAGAAACACACATACACTCGATTATGAATAGTTTTACAGAGGAGTACTACTTAACCTTGAAAAAGCAGATGCTTTTTTTTTTCCTACCTGGTTGCTTCATCCATCTTCTTGGTGCATCGCCTTGCTGCAGGGGGCCTCTCCGCTGCGGGCAGGGGCCTTGCTCCTCACCACGCAGGTCTGGGACACCTTTTTTTCTTTTCTTTTTTCTACCAAGAGGTCCCGGGGATGGTAAATGGGTCCTCCATATGGTAAACGGGAGCTCAGTTGCTTGATCCACAGCCGCTTCCCTACTTTGTATCTTTAAAAAAAGAAACTCTAAAGAATTGAGAAAGAAGAAAAGCAATCTAAGCTGGGATAGCCTTGATGTTAAAACCAAATAGGAACAGTAATAGGAAAATTGCAGGCTAATATCATTTATGAATATAGAAATAGACCAAGATATTATATTAGCAAATAAAATCTAGTACATAAAAATCATAAAATGCACACAGATGGGGAAGAATTAAAGGATCATTTAATAGTAGAATGTCCATTAGTTTATTTATTATAAAGACAGACTAAAGAAGAAGACCACTATGTATCTCAAACAGATGCAAGGAAAGCATTCAATGAAATTCATTAATCATTACGGAAATTTTTAAAAGTAATAAGTACCTTTTAGCAAACTCAGAATAGAAGGATATTTTATTAATCTAATAAAGCATATCTACTGTGGTAGGCTGAAAAGTGGCCCCTCAAAGATATCAGGTCCTAAACCCTGGAACCTGTAGATGTTGCATCGTTTGGAAAAGAGGTCTTTGTAGGTGCTATTAAGTTAAAGGTCTTATGATGGGGATATTATTCTGGGTTATCCAGTGAACCCTAAATGCCATCACAAGTGTCCTTATAAGAGAGAGGGTGAGGGAAATTACTCACACACCCAGAGGGAAAGGTAATGTGAAGTTAGAGGCAGTACTTGGAGTGATGTGGCCATAAGCCGAGGAATACCAGCAGCTACCAGACCTAGAGGAGACAAAGAACAGATTCTGCCCTAGATCCTGTGGCGAGAGTGCATCCCTGGTGACAACTTGATTTCAGCCCAGTTGCCACTGACTTCACACTTCTGGTCTCTAGAACTGTGAGGATGTATTTATGTTTCTAAGCCATCCAGTTTGTGGTCATTTGTTTCAGCAGCCACAGGAAAATAATACATCTACCAAAAATCTATAGCAAAATTTATACTCAGTAGTGAAATGTTAGAAGCATTCCTCTAAGGTCAGGAGCAAGACAAAAATGCCCTGTTGTTCATTATTCTTCTGGAGAGTCTAGCCAAGATTATCAAAGGAGAAGAGAAAGAAAAGACGTAAGGACCAGAAAGAAAGAGACAAGCCATTACTCATGAAACAAATGATACAAGAGCATCTACAAACTACTAGAACCAATAAGGGGGTCAGCAATATTGGTGAAGCCAAGAACAATGACATTGCTACAGAAAAATCCAAGAATGTTACATTTATACCAACACCAAAAACTATGGCGTACCCAGCAATAGACTTATTATGAGCAAAGACCTTTATGGAGAAAGTTATAAACCTTTATTGAAGAAGACCTTAGTAAATGAATGCATTTACCATGTTCATGAACAGGAAGACTTAATATTGTAAAGATGGTATGTCTCCCAAATTAATCTACAATCAAAATCCCACAGTCCTATTCTAAAATATATATTCTTATTTAACAGACACATAATGCTTAATGTGTGTCATGCACTGTTCTAAGCAATTTACAAATATTAACTCATTTAATCCTCAAAACAACAGTATGAAATAGGTGCTGTTATTATCCTCATTTTATTGATGAGAAAAAGGAAGCTCAGAGAGGTAAAGTAACTTGCACAAAGTCATGTAGCTAGTAAGTGATTGAGTGGGGTTCAGACTGAGGCAGGCTGGCTTCAAAGACCATGCTCAATTTAGAGCCCATAAAAATGTACCTATATGTTGAAACTTGCTATATGGAAAAAGATGGTGAAACAAATCAAAGGGGAAGGAATGTGCCATTAAATGGGGTTAAGAAAATGTCCATTTGAAAAAGATAAAATTAGATCTGTACCTCACACCATACACAAGTTCCAGGTGAATGAAAGGCATAAATTGTAAAACTTTTAGAAGAAAGACAAAAGAATATCTTCATGACTTTGAGGAAAGATAGATACCTTAAATAGGACACAAAAAGGATAAACCATAAAGAAAAACATTGATGTTTGAATATATTAAAATAAAAACATCTATGTGGTAAAAGGAACCATAACTATTTCATAAGACAATTCACTAGTTAGGAGAAGAGATATACCATTGAAATAAAAATAAGTGATTAGTTTCAAGAATATGAAAAAAATCCCTTAGAAATCAATATGGAAAAGATAACCCAATAGAAAAAACAGAGGGGTGAGAATAGTAAACGTAGGTAATCAAGAGAGGAAGATACCCAAGAAGCTAAGAAATATGTTAAACTTTACTAATAACCAAGTAGTTGCAAATTAAAACAGAGAGATAAGATTTCACTTCCAATAGAATGACAAGAATCAGTACATTATGAAAATCAGGTAGTGAAAAGGAGGTGGGGAAATAAAGGTAACTCTTACACTCTGTTTTTGAGAATGTGAGTCATTCATTCATTCACTCATTCCACAAATATTTACTTATTGCTTCCTAGGGATACATCAGTGAGTCACACAGACAACAATTGCTGCTGTTGGAACTTATATTCCATGTGAGTGTGTGAGGAACAGAACAGAAAATAAAAATAATAGATTAGTAAAAAATGTAACATTGGAAGGGGATTTAAATGATATGGAAAAAAAATAATAGAGCAGATTAAAGAGAATTTGGGAATGTTGGAGGAGGGAATTGCCATTTTAAATAGAGTAATCAAGGTAAACCTCACTGAGAAAGTGACATCTGAGCAAACAAATAAGGAGAGGAAGAAGTAAACCATGAAGACAAATAGGTGACCAGATGGTCAGAGCAAAGGTCCTGAGACAGCAGTGTGCCTAGAGCCTTGGCAGAACAGCAGGGAGCCTGTGAAGCTGGAACATAAAAGAATATATATGTATATACAATATATATTACATTAAAGATATATACACACATATATAATGATATGTTTATAATTTATATATTTAAATCATATGACTATAGCATACTCTACATATCTTTTATTTTTTTCTCTTAACAATAAACCTTAAATACTGTTGCCTATTAGAACATACAGATATACCATATTCTTTTTTATGGCTGCAGAATATTCGGTATTACATACAAGTCACATAGTACTGGACATTTAAGTTGTGTCTCTTCTTTTTGCTTTCAAAAACAATGTTGAAATGAACATTCTTGTATATACATATTTCCCCAATGGACAAGTACATCTGAAAGTTAAATTCTTAGATGTGGAATATCTAGGTTAAAACTTCAAATAGTTGTATCAATTTGTAATCTCACAGTAGGTATGGAATTACTTATTTCCTAATTATACTGTTATTTGTTTGTTTTTCTTTTTTAAATTTATTTTCTGTGTCAATGTTACAATTTACTCCATTAACACAAGATAATAACTACAATAACTGTACATTTGCTTTGGTCCATGTTTATACTCCCCCCTTATTTTTGTTCATTCCTCAATTTTGAGGAATTTGGGATGATGTCCATTCTGACTGCTTCATGCTGAGAGGAAAGGAATTGTTTTGCTTGTAGTTGGAGGTATTCTTTGTTTTGGGAATGGGACTGGTCCATCATCATCGTTTTGTTAAGTTGTCTGGGGCAAGCCCAAATAACTGGAGAGTAGGAATTGGCTACAACTCTGCTGGGTTTCAAGGCTCGAATGACATATGAACAATTTGAAGATTTAAATCTCTGGGAGTAATACGTAACATATTAATTGAAAATTATAGGTTAAAATTAAAGGAGTCAAAGAATCATGATTAGGGGAATTGTAAATGAGTATAACTATGTTATATTGGGGAAATAGATTTCCATCTATTCCCAGATAGGGCCCACCGAGGGGGTGTGGACTTCATAAGGCCATGTGGCTTGTCTATCATGTCCAGATATCCCTAGAGCATGCAGGAACACTTTTGTTTGAGGCTTTGTTTACTGAGGCAGTTTATGAAGTCTGCCTGAGACCTGCATAAGCATAACCTCTGGAATGACTTCCCAATTCACTTTGAAATCTCTTAGCCATAAAGACTCTGTTTTATTTAATATTTCCCCCTTTTTGTCAAGGCCTTTCTCCAAATGTATCACTGATTAATGCTTTGTAATAATCCCTCTGTGCCAGGGAGGGTCATCCCTGGGAGTCATGTCCCATGTTGGGGTATGGGGGGAAGGTAATGAGTTCATTTGCAGAGTTTGGCTTAGAGAGAGGCCACATTTGAGTAACAAGGAGGTTTACAGGAGGTAACTCTTAAAATATTAATTATAATTAGGCTTAGTTTCATTGTTACAGGAATAAGATTCATAAGTGCAAGCATTAAGATCGAGGGCTTGCCTTACTGGCCTGTTTACTTTTATTAGGCAAAGCTTATATATTCCAGTGTTTTTTGCCATCTTATTTGAGAAAGTAGCAGGTCTTCCCCAGGAGGGAAGTTCAATATTTTGTTAGCTCTCATGTGGACCTCTATCTACCCAGAAATCATACCTATGGATACATTTATCCCATAGAAGTATGCTTTAGGTGCATTTCCCCCCATATTCCACCCCACTAACAACTCCCTGTACTCGTGACATCCTTGTTATAGATCCTGAAAGAACATTCTTATATTTGTATTACTAACCATAATCCTTGGCCACCACAGAATTCACTGTGTTATACAACCCCATGGTTTATCCTCTAGCTTTTCTTCTAGCAAAATATACGTCCCAAAACTTCCCCTTTCAACCATGTTCACATACGTACTTCTGTGCGGTTAACTGCACTCACATTGCTGTGCCACCATCACCTCTGTTCATTTCAACCTAATTTTAAATTCTGCACAGATTAAGCATCAGCTCACCATTCTCAACTCCCATTCTATCTCCTTGTAACCTGTATTTCAGACTCTACCTCCATGAGTGTCTTCTCTATACTTAGTTCATATCAGTGAGATCATACAATATTTGTTCTTTTGTGTCTGTCTTATCTCCCTCATCATAGGGTTCTTGAGATTCATCAATGTTGTTGCATGCTTTAGTGCTTCATTCCTTCTTAGAGCTGAATAACATTCTTTCATATGTATAGACATCATTTTGTTTATCCATTCATTGTTTGATGGACACTTGGGTTGCTTCCATCTTTTGGCAATCGTGAATAATGCCGCTATGAACATTGGTGTGCATTTATCTATTCATGTCCATACTTTAAATTTTTCTGGATATATACCTAGGGGCAGGATTGCCAGATCATATGGCATTTCTGTATTTAGTTTCTTGGGGAATTGCCAAACTGTCCTCCACAGTGGCTGCACCATTCCTATTTTCCCACCAGCAGTAAGTGAATGTTTCTGTTTCTACACGTCCTCTCCAAAGCTGTAGTTTTTTTTTCTTTTAATAGGAGCCAAGCTATTGGGTGTGAAGTGATATGTCATTGTAGTTTTGATTTGCATTTCCCTAATAGCTAGTGATATTAAGTATCTTTTCATGTGCTTTTTAGCCATTTGTATTTCGTCTTTGGAAATATATCTGTTCAAGTCTTTTGCCCATTTTTAAATTAGGTTGTTTGTCTTTTTATTGTTGAATTGTAGGATTTCTTTATATATGTTGGGTATTAGACCCTCAATGGATATGCAGTTTCCAAATATTTTCTCAGTGAATAGGCTGCCTTTTCACATTCTTGACAAACTCTTTTGTAGCACAAAAGTTTTTAATTTTGAGGAGGTACCATTTATCTATTTTTTCTTTTGTTCCTTGTGCTTTGGTGTAAAGTTTTTGAAACCATTGACCACAAGATCTTGTTGATGCTTCCTTATATTTTCTTCTAGGGGTTGTAAGGTCTAGCTCTTATATTTAGGTCTTTGATTCATCTTGAGTTAATTTTTGTAAAGGACATGAAATAGAGATTCTCTTTCATTATTTTGGATATAGATATCCAATTCTCCCAGTACCATGGGAGACTACTGAAGAGACTATTTAGTCCCAGTTGAGTGGAACTTGTGTAGGTCTATTTCTGAACTCTCAATTCAGTTCCACTGGTCAATATGTCTGTCCTTGTGCCAATACTATGCAGTTTTGACCACTGTAGTTTTGTAATGTGCTTTAAAGTCAGGCAGTGTGAGTTGTCTAACTTCATTCTTCCTTTTCAAAATGTTTTTGGCTATTTGGGGCCTCTTATGCTTCCAAATTTATCTGATAATTGTTTTTTCCATTGCTGCAAAAAAAACCTATTGGAAATTTTATTGGTATTGCATTGAATCTGTAAATCAATTTGTGTAGAATTGACATCTTAATAATATTTAGTCTTCCAATCCATGAACATGAAATGTCCTTCCATTTATTTAGGTGTTCCTTGATTTCTTTTAGCAATGTTGTATAGATTTCTGTGCACAGTTCCTTTATACACTTTGTTAAATTTATTCCTAGATATTTGACTCTTTTAGTTGCTATTGTAAATGAAATTTTTTCCCCTTGATTTCCTTTGCAGATTGCTCATTACTATTGTATAGAAACACTACTCATTTTTGCATATTGAGCTTATATCCTGCCACTTTGCTGAACTCATTAATTGGCTCTAGTAGTTTTGTTGTAGATTTTTCAGGACTCTCTCTATATAGGATCATGTCATCTGCAAATAGTGAAAGTTTCACTTCTCTCTTTCCAGTTTGGATGCTTTTTATTTCTTTTTCTTGCCTAACTGCTCTAACAAGAACTTCTGACACAATGTTGAACATGAGTGGTGACAGTGGGCATCCTTGTCTTCTTCCAGATCTTAGATGGAAGGCTTTTAGTCTTTCACCATTGATTATGATGTTAGCTGTGGGTATTTCATATATGCCCTTTAACATGCTGAGGAAATTTCCTTCTGTTCCTATCTTTTGAAGTGTTTTTTATTAAGACAGGATGCTGAATTTTGTCAAATACCTTTTCTGCATCAATAGAGATGATCCTGTAATTTTTCTCATTCAATATATTAATGTGGTGAATTACATTAATTTATTTTCTTGTGTTGAATCATCCTTTCATACCTCGGATAAAACCTACTTGATCATGGTCTATAATTCATTTAATGTGTTGCTGGATTCAATTTACAAGTATTTTGTTATGGATTTTTGCATCTAATTTAATTAGAGAGATTGGTCTGTAATTTTCTTTTCTTATAGCATCTTTATTTGGCTTTGGTATTAGGGTGATGTTGGCTTCAAGAGTAAGTTAGGTAATGTTCCTTCCTCTTCAATTTTTTGGAAGAGTTTGAGCAGGATTGGTATTAGTTTTTTCCATGATTGGTAGAATTCACCTGTGAAGCCATCTGGTCCAGGACTTTTCTTTGATAGGAGGTTTTTGATGACTGATTCAATCTAATTACTTGTGATTAGTCTGTTGAGCTTTTCTATTTTTTCTTTAGTCAGTGTAGGTTGTTCATGTGTTTCTAGAAATTTGTCCAATTCATTTAAGTTGTCCAACTTACTGGCATATAGTTTTTCATAGTATTCTCTCATGACCCTTATTATTTCTTTGGGGTCAGTGGTGATGCCCCTTCTCTCTTTTCTGTTTTATTTATTTGCATCTTCTTTCCTTTTTTGTTAGTCTAACTAAAGGTTTGTCAGTTTTATTAATCTTCTCAAAAAACAGCTTTTGATTTTGTTAATTCTATTGCGTTTTATTCTAAATTTCATTTAACTCTGCTCTAATCTTTGTTATTTCTTTCCTTCTGCTTCGTTTGGGATTAGTTTGCTGTTCTATTGATAGTCCTCCAGGTGTACAGTTAGGTTTTTGATTTTAGCTCTTTCTTCTTTATCAATGTAGGCATTTAGGAGTATAAATTTTTCTCTCAGCATTGCCTTCACTGCATCCCATAAGTTTTGATAATTTGTGTTCCATTTTCATTTGCCTTGAGATATTTACTGATTTCTCTTGAAATTTCCTCCTTGACCCGCTGATTAAGAGTGTGCTGTT
This sequence comes from Tolypeutes matacus, assembly GCA_026826555.1. Taxonomy (NCBI): domain Eukaryota; kingdom Metazoa; phylum Chordata; class Mammalia; order Cingulata; family Chlamyphoridae; genus Tolypeutes; species Tolypeutes matacus. Next base: position 96,525,946 of record JAKSZT010053887.1, read on the forward strand.
TAATTTCCATATATTTGCGAATTTTCCAGTTTTCCAACCACTATTGATTTTTATCTTCATTCTGCTGTGGTCAGAGAAAATACTTTTTATAATTTCAATCTTTCTAAATTCACTGAGACTTGTTCTATGGCTTAACATTGGTCTATCCTGGAGAATGATCCACAAGCGCTTGAGAAAAATGTATATCCTGCTGTTAGAGGATGCAGTGTTCTCTATATGTTCATTAAGTCTAGTTGCTTTATTATATTATTCAAGATCACCATTTCTTTATTGATCCTTTCTAGGTGTTCTGTCTATTGCTGAGCATGGTGTATTGAAGTACCCCACTATTATTTTTGAGGAGTCTATTTCTCCCCTCAGCTTTGCCAATGTTTGCCTCGTTTTTGGGGGCACCCATGCCAGGTACATACATATTTGTGATTGTACTTTCTTCTTGGTAGATTGCCCCTTTTATTAATATATAATGTCCTATATTAGTATAGCTACCTCAGCTCTTTTTTGGTTACTGTTTGTGTGGAAAATAATTTTCCAACCTTTGACTTGCAGACTATTTATGTCCTCAGGTCTAAGGTATGTCTTGTAGACAGCATACAGAAGGATCATATTTTTTTATTCATTCTGCCAATCTGTGTCTCTCAATTGGGGACTCAGAGGAGAGACTCTGTGTCTCTCCTGTCTTTTCATTCCAGTCTGCAAAACTCCCTTTAGTATTTTTTGTAGGGCAGGAACTCTTTTTGACAAATTCTATTTCTGTTTATCTGTGAATATTTTAGTCTCTCTCATTTTTGAAGGACAATTTTGCTGGTTACAGAATTCTCAGCTTGCAGTTTTTCTCTTTCAGTACCTTAAGTATGTTATACCATTGCCTTCTTGCCACCATGGTTTCAGATGAGAAATCAGCACTTACACTTATCAAACATCCCTTGTATGTGATGGATCTCTTTTCTCTTGCTGCTTTCAGGATTCTCTCTTTATCTTTGGTATTTAACAATCTGATTAGTAAGTGTCTTGGAGTAGATCTTTTAGGATTTATTCTGTTTGGGGTATGCTGTGCTTCCTGAATATGTACATCCATGTCCCTCATAAGAGTTGGGAAATTTTAAAAATTCCTTCTGCCTGTTTCCCCTTCTCTTCTCCCTCTGTGACACTCATAATGCATATACTTCTGTGTTTTGTGCTGTCATTCAATTCCTTGAGTCCCTTCTCAATTTTTTCCTTTTTTTTCTCTATCTGTTCTTCTATCTTAGTGTGATTTAGGCAAATCTTTAGAATTGCCTGTGTTTAACTTAGAAAAAAAAAAAAGGAAAAGAGAAAAGAAAAGGAAAAAATGAAAAAAAAGAAAAGAAAAAAGAAGAAAAGAAAACAAAAAGAAATACTGGACCTCCTTCTTAGAGCAGCAGCATCCAGCTAGACCCTCCCCCCATTGCCAGCCAGCCACACTGCTCATTCCCCCAACACCCAGCTTGGCTCTACCTCACTGGCTGCCCATGCCAATTGTCCTCTTCTACTGTCTCAAATAAAAATTCTGTATATTTTAAGCATTAACTCCCTATTCTTTAGCCCCACCCCATCCTCTAGTAAACTGTGTTCTAGATTCAGACAATGAGTGCTCATATTTTAGTTATTTCATACAATATGTGAGCTCATACAATATTTGTCTTTTTTCTGTCTTATTTTACTAAACATGATGTCTTCAAGGATCATCCCTGTTGGTGCATGTATCAGAATGTCATTCCTTTTCATGGCTCAATAATATTCTATTGTATGTGTACACCACATTTATTTATCCATTCATCTGTTGATGGGCACTTGGGTTGCTTCCATCTTTAACAGTTATGAGTAATGCTGCTAAGAACATGGGTGTGAAAATATTTGTTCAGGTCCTTGCTTTCAAATATTTTCAGTATATACCTAGAAGTGAAATTGTCAGGTCATATGTTAATTCTATACTTAATTAATTATACTTAAGATCTGCCAAACTGTCTTCCACAGCAGCTGCAGTATTTTACATTCCCAAATACAATGAAAAAATTTCTTCACATCCTCTCCAATACTTGTAATTTTTGTTTTATTAATAGCAGCCATTCTAATGGGTATGAAATTGTATCTCATTGTTTTGATTTGCCTTTCCCTAATGGCTAATAATCATGAGAATCTTTTCATGTGATTTTTGGCCATTTGTATATTTTCTTTGGAGAAATGTCTATTTAAGTCTTTTGCCCATTTTTAAAATTGGGTTTTGTCTTTTTGTTGTTGTGTTGAAAGATTTCTTTATGTATTTTGGATATTAAACTCTTATCAGATATGTGGTTGCCAAATATTTTCTCCAGTTGTGCCAGGTGTCATTGTACTTTCATGATAAATCATGCACAGAAGTTTTTTATTTTGATTAGGTGCCATTTATCTATTTTTTTTTTCTCTTGTTGCTTTGCTTTGGGTGTAAAGTCTAAGGAACCATTGTCTAATACAAGGGCCCAAAGCTGCTTTCCCACATTTTCTTCTAGAAATTTATAATTCTGGCTCTTATATTCAGGTCTTTGGTCCATTTGAGTTGATTTTTATATATAGTGTGAGGTAGGGGTCCACCTTCATTCTTTTGCAAATAGAGATCCAGTTTTCCCAACACTATTTGTTGAAGAGACTATTCTTTTTCAATTCAGTGTCTTTCCCACTTGTCAAAAATCAGTTGGCCATCAATGTGAGCCTTGATTTTTTAATTGTCAATTAAATTCCATTGGTTTATAGGGCTACCCTTGTGCAAGTAACATGCTGTTTTGATAACTGTGGCTTTTTAATAAGTTTTAAGATCAGGAAATGTGATTCCTCCAACTTTGTTCTTCTTTTTCAAGCTGACTTTAACTATTCAGGACCCCTTAACTTTCCATAAAAATTTGATGTTTGGCCTTTCCATTTTTACTAAGGGGGTTGTTGGTATTTTTATTGGGATTGCATTGAATCTATAAATTCCTTGGGGTAGTATTGACATCTTAACAATATTTAGTCTTCTAATCCATGAACATGGAATTTCCTTCTATTTATTTTATTTTTATTTATTTATTTATATTTTTTTATCTTCTTTGATTTTCTTAAGCAACATTTTATAGTTTTATGTGTACCAAGCCTTTACATCTTTGGTTATTTTTATTCCTAGATATTTCATTCTTTATTTGCTATTTTAAGTGGAACTCTTTTCTTGATTTCTTCTTCTAATGGTTCATTGCTTGTATATAGAAACATTACTGATTTGGGGTGTTGCTCCTGTACTCTGCAATTGGCTGAATTCATTTATTAGCTCTAGGACCTTTATTGTGGATTTTGCAGGATTTTCTGTAAATAGGGCCATATCATCAATAAATAGGGAATATTTTACTTCTTCCTTTTGAAACTGGGAGCCATTTATTTCTTTTTCTTTTCTAATTGCTCTGGCTAGAATTTCTAGTTCAGTGTTGAATAACAGTGGTGACATTGTACGATCATGTCTTGTTCTTCTTCTTGGAGGGAAAGCTTTCAGGCTTTCATCATTGAGTATGAGGTTACCTATGGATTTTTCATCTATTCTCTATCTTATTCATGAAGTTTTCTTCTATTGCTAATTTTCTAAGTGTTTTTTTTTTTTCCACCTCCCACACCTCCCACAACCTCCCACATAAACATCTTTCATTAGTGTGGCACACCACCTGCAATGGATATACACATCCTGGGGCTTTGCCATTAAGCATGGACCATAGTTCACATTGTAGACCACACTCTCTCCCACACAGTTCTGCATGTTATATTATGATATAAAATGGCCTATATCTGTCATTGCAGTGTCACTCAGGACAATTCCCAAGTCCTGAAAAAGCCCCTGTATTACACCTGCTTTTCCCTCTCCCTGCCCCCAGAGCATCCAGTGGCCAATGGCTCCACATTAATATTGTAATTTCTTCCATTGCTTGAATCACAATATGTCTATAACAGAATACCAGTAAGTCCACTCTAGTCCATAGCTCTTCCCCTAATCCTGAGGAGTCTGTGATGGTGATGTTGACTCCACCTCCAATTGAGAGGGGATTTATATTCCATGGATAAGATGGATGGTATTATCCTGCCTGCAGCTGCAGACTCTCTCCATTCCCTGGGATGGCTGTTGTCCATCATCATCTCCCCGCCAGGTGTCCTGGGCAAGGCCATTGAGCTGTAGAGTAGAAGTTACAGTTCCACCGAGATTCCAGGCCCAGCTGGCACATGGGGACAGCCCAAAGACTCCAGTCTCTGGATGTACACCTACAAACTCCAGCACCACAAATAGGTTTGAATAGAAGGGACAGATGAACCATGTGCAGGGAAGACATAGTTGAGTCCAACATCGTCACTCTCAGGAGCACAAATTCCAAAGCAGGGTCCACTGGCAAGGCACCAAACTCCAGAGCTATCCGCCCTGACATAGGACCTGGGTGTCTCTAGAGCCTTCAGGAGCTCCTCTATTTGGGGTGATGTCCACTTTGGAAGTCTATGAGTTCCTACTGAGATGTGCATAAGCATTACCTCTGGGATGACTTCCCGACTTGCTTCAAAGTCTCCCAGCCATATGAACTCATTTGTTCTTACCCTCCCCGCCCCCTCCATTCAAAGTCTTTTTTGAGTCATATTGCCAGTTGGCACTTGGTAGTAAACCCTCAGTGCCAGGGAGGCTCATCCCTGGTGTAATGTTTGGGGATGGGCTGGGAGGAAGGTAATGCATTCATATGCTGAGTTTGGCCCAGAGAGATGCCACACCGGAGCAACAAGGAGGCTCCCAGGAGGCAACCCCCAGGCACAACAATAGGCTAAGTTTCAATTTCAAGAGCAAAGACTTGTAAGGCTAGTCATCAATAACAAGGGCACATCAGTGGACCATCCTCCTTTGCCAGACACTGCCCCTGCACTTGGGAGACTGTCGCTGCTCCCTTGGAGAATGTAGCAGGGCTCTCCAGGATGGGAATTCAGTATTCTCTCATTTATTGAGTGATTCTCCACCCACTGTGACAATGCCCGTGAACATTTGAACAATTTTATATACCTTGTATGTATGTTCAGGTGAACTTCCTCCCATGCACCCCATCCCCAACACCCCCCACCAACAATCCTCTCTCACTCCATCCATAACACTTCTGTGATCCAAAGCCTCCCCAAAGATGAAGCCAATATAATAGCCAAATACAATTAATAGGAAAATGAAACAACAATGATAAAACTAAATGTAAGAAATAAAACACATGAAAACTTAAAAAAAAACCTAAAAATAAAATTAAAAGATTGGGATATTTAAAAAATGAAAAATATAAAAACATTTAAAAAAATTCTTTTTGACATTTTGCCATTTATCACTGCAATATCTGGTGTCTAGTCTGTACCATGGCACCTTCTCCTTCTCATTTCTCAGTGTCTCACTATTTTTTATTTTGTTTTCAAAGAAGTTTTAGGTCACAGAAAAGTCACACACAGAATACAAGAGACTCTCATATACCCAACCTCCTCCCCCTTTTCTCACCCCATATTAAAACCTTTTTATATGTGGATGGTAGCATTGTTATAACTGATATACAAATAGTGGAACATAGCTACTAAACATTATCAATGGTTTACAGTATGATTTACATTTTACACCATACATTTTTATAAATTTTGATGATATTTACCATATCCTGTGTCCATCACTGTAAGGTAAAAAAGAACATTTCCACTTACCACTAAATACCCCCTGTTTGATTTATTCTGTTCCTCCCTCCCCATCCCCCTGGGGCCCACGACAACCCCTGGATTGACTCATTGGATGACAAGATTCATAGTTACATGCAACAAAAGGTCTTGACACACTGGTTTGTCCTCCCTTATTAGGAACCACCCTTGCTCTTGAGAGACTCCTGCCTACCCTGAACGAATCAGTCCTCCCAAAGATGGGAGTCCAACTCCTTCCTGCTCATTATATGGGTCTCCACCCACTGATACAACACATTATGACAGGATGAACACTCACACACTCCCTAGAAGCCTGCTCCAGGTGTGCCCTGTCCAGAATGCACCCCCCCCAACCAACACCCTAAACCAGTGACCCTTCCTTGTCATATTGCCATAATAGCATTCCCACTTCTGTACTTTCAACCTCATACCCACAAATCCCAAGTGTTCACCTGGTCCCTCTCCCATCTTTCCCCCCAGTATCCAAATCTACCCACCTGTCAACCCTGCACCACCAAACCCAATAATATCACTACCCGCCTGTCCTATCCCTTCAATATGCAACTACACTCTATCACTTTACCATAGATTAAGTCCATATGGATGATGGCTCACAACCTTCTCTTCTCTTTCTCTTTCTTGTAAACCTATCTTTCAGACGATAGCTCTCTGAGACTGCTCAATATCCTTAATTCATATCAGTAAGGTCATGTACTGTTCATCCTTCAGTGCCTGGCTTGCTTCACTCAACATAAGGTTTTCAAGATTCATCCATGTTATTCTATGTGTTAGCACTTTATTCCTTCTTACTGCTGAGTAATATTCCATTGCATGTATGTACCACATTTTGTTTATCCATTCATCTGTTGATAGGCACCTGGGTTGATTCCAACTTCTGGCAATAGTGAACAATGCTGCTATGAACACTGGTGTGCGTATATCTGTTTGTGTCTTTGCTTTCAATTCTTCTGGGTATATACCCAGCAGTGGAATCACTAGCGCGTACAGAAGATTTATAGTTAGTTTTTTGAGGAACCGCCAAACTGTCCTCCACAGTGGCTGGACCATTCCACAATCCCACCAGCAGTGGATGAGGGTTCCCATTCCTCCACGTCCTCTCCAACACATATAGTCTGCTGTTTTTTTAATAGCCGCCATTCTAATGGGTGTAAGATGGTATCTCATTGTAGTTTTGATTTGCATTCCCCTAATAGCTAATGATGTTGAGCATTTTTTTCATGTGCTTTTTAGCCATTTGTATTTCTTCCTTGGAGAAGTGTCTTTTCCAGTCACTTGCCCATTTTTTAAATGGGTTGTTTGTCTTTTTATTTTTGAGGTGTAGGATTTCTTTATATATGCAGAATATTAGGCTCCTATCAAATACATGGTTGCCAAATATTTTCTCCCATTGGGTAGGCTGCCTTTTTTATTTTCTTGATAATATCCTTTGAGGTGCAAAAGTTTTTAATTTTGAAGAGATCCCATTTATCTATTTTTTCTTTTTCAGCTCATGCTTTGGCTGTGAAGTTCATGAAACCATTTCCTATTACAAGGTCTTGTAGATGTTTCCCTACATTATCTTCCAAGGTCTTTATGGCCTTGGCTCTTATATTTACATCTTTGATCCATCTTGAGTTGATTTTTATATAAGGTGTAAGATGGTGTTCCTCTCTCATTCTTTTGGATATGGCTATCCAGTTCTCCAAGCACCACTTGCTGAAGAGGCCATTCTCTCCCAACTGAGTGGGCTTGGTGGCCTTGCCGAATATCAGATGACTGTATATGAGAGGATCTATATCAGAACTCTCAGTTCAGTTCCATTGGTCAGTATGTCTATCCTTGTGCCAATACCATGCAGTTTTGACCACTGTAGCTTTGTAGTATGTTTTAAAGTCAGGTAGTGTGATACCTCCAACTTCATTTTTCTTTTTCAATATGTCTTTGGTGATTTGGGGCCTCTTACCCTTCCAAGTAAATTTTGTAGATAGTTTTTCCAATTCCTTAAAATATACAGTGTTGATTTTTATTGGGATTGCATTAAATCTGTAGAATAGTTTGGAGAGGATAGACATCTTGATGATGTTTAGTCTTTCTATCCATGAACAGGGAATATTCTTCCATTTATTTAAGTCTTCTTTGATTCCCTTTAACAGTGTTGTGTAGTTTTCTGTATATAAGTCCTTTACATCTTTAGTTAAATTTATTTCTAGGTATTTGATTTTTTTAGTTACTATTGTAAATGGTATTTTTTTTTCTTGATTTCCTCCTCAAATTGCTTGTTATTGGTGTACAAAAATGCTACTGATTTTTGAGCATTGATCTTATAGCCTGCCACTTTACTGAACTCCTTTATAAGTTCTAGAAGCTTTGTTGTAGATTTGTCAAGGCTTTTTATGTATAGAATCATGTCATCTGCAAATAATGAAATTTTTACTTCTTCTTTTCCAAATTTGGATGCCTTTTATATCTTTTTCTTGCCTTAGTTCTTGAGCAAGTACTTCTAAGACAATGTTAAATAGGAGTAGTGATAGTGGGCATCCTTGTCTTGCTCCCGATCTCAGAGGAAAGGCTTTTAGGATTTCACCATTGAAGATGATATTAGCTTTGGGTTTTTCATATATACCCAATTTCAGAAAGTTTCCTTCTATTCCTATCTTTTGCAGTGTTTTTATCAGGAAAGAGTGCTGTATTTTGTCGAATGCTTTTTCTGCATCTATAGAGATGATCATGTGATTTTTTTCTTTGAATCTGTTTATGTGGTGTATTACATTGATTGATTTTCTAATGTTGAACCAACCTTGCATACCTGGGATGAAACCCACTTGGTCATGGTGTATAATTCTTTTGATATGTTGTTGAATGTGATTAGCTAGTATTTTGCTGAGGATTTTAGCATCTACATTCATTACAGAGATTGGTCTGTAATTTTCCTTTCTTGTGGTATATTTGTTTGGCTTTGGTATTAGGGAAATGTTGGCATCATAGAATGAGTTAGGCAATATTCCTTCTACTTCTATTTTTTGGAAGAGCCTAAGCAGGATTGGTGTTAGCTCTTTCCAGAATGTTTGGTAGAATTCACCTGTGAAGCCATCTGGTCCTGGGCTCGTCTTAGTTGGGAGGTTTTTGATGACTGAGTCTATCTATTTACTTGTAAGTGGACTGTTGAGTTCATCAATTTCTTCTTTCATCAATGTAGGCTGCTTGTGAGTTTCTAAGAATTTATCCATTTCCTTTAAATTATCATTTTTGTTGACATATAATTTTTCAAAGTATCCTCTTGTCATCTCTTTATTTTTGTGGGGTCAGTGGTGATATCCCCTTCCTCATTCCTTATTTTGTGTATATACATCTGCTCTCTCTTTTTCTTTGATAGTCTGGCTAAGGGTTTGTCAATTTTCTTGATCTTCTCAAAGAACCAGCTTTTGATTTTATTTTTTCTAGTGCTTTCTTATTTTCTATTTCATTTAGTTCTGCTCTAGTCTTTGTTGTTTCCTTCTTTCTACTTCCTTTGGGGTTAGTTTGTTGTTGTTTTTCCAATTCCTCCAGGTGTGCAGTTAAGTCGTCAATTTTAGCTCTTTCTTCTTTTTTTAATATATGCATTATGGCTATGAATTTCCCTCTCACTACAGCTTTGGCTGCATCCCATAGGTTTTGATATGTTGTGTTGTCGTTTTCATTAGTTTCAAGGTAGTTACTGATTTCTTTTGACATTTCCTCCTTGATCCACTGTTTGTCTAAGAGTGTGTTGTTTAACTTCCATATCTTTGTGCCTAATCTGGTTTTCTGACCCTTAGTGATTTCCAATTTCATTCCATTGTGGTCAGAGAAATTACTTTGTATAATCTCAGTCTTTCTGAATTCATTAAGAGTTGTTCTGTGGCTTAGCATGTGGTCTATCTTGAAGTATGATCCATGTTCACTTGAGAATAATGTATATCCTGCTGTATTTGGGTGTAGCGTTCTGTATATGTCTACTGCGTCCAGATCCTTTAATGTACTGTTGACAGCCTTTGTTTCTTTATTGATTCTCTGTCTAGATGTTCTGTCTGATGGTGATAATGGTGTATTAAAGTCCCCCACTATAATTGTAGAGGCATTTATGTTTCCAGTTATTTTTTCCAGTGTTTGCCTCATGTATTTTGAGGCACCCTTATTAGGTGCATAAATGTTAATGATTGTCTTTTCTTCTTGAAAGATTACCCCTTTTACTAATATATACTGTTCATCTTTGTCCCTTACAATAGTTTTGCATTTAAAGTATTTTTTGTCCGATATTAGGATAGCTGCTTTATCCACCCTTTATTGATTATTGTTTTCTTGTAAAATTGTTTTCCAGCCATTCACCTTCAGGCTCCTTGAATCCTTGGGTCGAAGGTGGGTTTCTTGTAGACAATGTATAGATGGGTCATATTTCCTTATCTATTCTGCCAATCTGTGTCTCTTGACTGGTGAGTTTAATCCATTAACATTCAGTGTTATTACTCTCAAGGAATTTCTTACATCTGCCATATTTTCTTTGGGTTTATGTATGTCATATGTTGTTTTATTTCTCTTTTTGTCTTTTTAGTTGTTCTTACACTCTCCTCCAACTCTCTCTGTCCTGTTTTTTTTTCCTTTCAACATGTAGAACTTTCTTTAGCATTTCTTGAAGTGCAGGTTTCTTATTGGCATACTCTTTTAATTTCTGTTTATCTGTGAATATTTTGAACTCTCCATCATTTTTTTTTTTATGTTTTAAAGTATTTATTTATTTGCTTTTATCCATTTTTACCCCCCATTTTTGCTGTTTTTGTGTCCATTTGCTGGGCAACTCTCTGTGTCCATTTCCTGCCCTCTCTTCTCATCCTTCTCCTCCTGTCTTCACTGGGATCTGATCCTCGGAACCTCTGATGTGGGAGAGAGGCATCCTACCGCCTTTGCCACCTCAGTTCTTAGTTTTTTGGAATGTCTCATCTTGGCTTTCCCCTGTGTTACTCTCCTTTTACATCATCATCTTGCTGCATGGCTCGTGGGGCCTGGCAGCGCACCTACGCATGGGGCCTGGTGGTGCATCCATGCACAGGCTCTATATTTTTCTTTTTTTAAATTTTTACCAGGAGGTCCCAGGGATTGAACCCAGGTCCATCCATATGGGAGATGGACACCCAACCATTTGAGCGACATCTGTCCCCCTGCTATATCTCTTAAGGTTGACCAAAGATACCTAGAGTTACAGTCATTTCCTGTACAGGATGGTCATATAATAAACCAGGCTTGGTTTATCACCAGCATTCTAAAAACCAAACCTAGGGAGAAAAACTAGGTCTGGGGACACATGCATGGTTTCTAATATAGCGAATGTTTAGCCTACCCTGATTATCACAAAATCAGGACAGCAAGAATATTCGCATTCCATCATTTTTGAATGCCAGCTTTGCTGGATAGAGAATTCGTGGCTGGAAGTTTTTTTCTCTTAGTATCTTGACTATGTCATACCACTGTCTTCTTGCCTCCATGGTTTCAGATGAGAAATCAGCATTTAATCTTATTGAGCTTTCCTTGTATGTGATGGTTCTCTTTTCTCTTGCTGCCTTTAGTATTTTCTCTTTGTCTTGAGCATTGGACATTTTGACAAGTATATGTCTTGGAGTAGGCCTGCTGGGATTTATACTGTTTGGGGTGTGCTGTGGTTCCTGGACATGTATATCCATCTCCCTCAATAGGGTTGGGAAGTTTTCAGCCATTATTTCCTTCAACACTCCTTCTGTTCCCTTTCCTTTCTCTTCTCCCTCTGGGATGCCTATAATGTGTATGTTTGTGTGTTTTGTGTTGTCAGTTAAATCCCTAAGTCCATGCTGGATTTTTTCTATCTTTTTATCTACCTATTCTACTATCTATTTGGTTTCCAGTGTACTGTCTTCCGCATCACCAATTCTTTCTTCTGCCTGTTCAAATCTGCTGTTATATGATTCCAGCATCTTTTTTATTTCTTGGATTGTGCCATTCATCACCATCATATCCATTATCTTTTTATATATGTTTACAGTTTCTTCAGGATGTTCTCCCAGTGTCTTCTTAATCTTTAATCTCTTCCTTCACTTCATTAGGTTGATCCATGATATTTGTTTGGACAGCTTTGATTAGTTGTTCAATGTTCTGCATCTTTTCCTAGTTTTTAGTTTGTTCATTGGACTGGTCCATGTCTTCCAGTTTCTCAGTATGGTTTGTAATTTTTTTTTGTTGCCCTCTTATTGGGTTTATTCAGTTGATTAGCTTCTCTCTCTGCTCTAGAGTTTTATTTAGCTGGTGGTTCTGTGTGTGTGTTAGGTTTTCCCTTTGACACTTTGTTATTCTTGTTCTATTTCCTTGATGTTTTCTATGTTCTGGTTTCATCTTGAGCAATCTATCTCCCTGTCCATCTACCTCCAGATCGATGTCCCAAGGGCTCTCACTCTGTGGGCTTCCAATCCATGAGCATGGAATATTCTTCCAATTATTTAGGCCCTTTTAAAATTTCTTTTAACAATGCATTTTAGTTTTCTGAATACAAGTGCTCTACATCCTTGGTTAGGTTTATTCCTAAATACTTGATTCTTTTAGTCACTATTATAAGTGGAATTTTTTTCTTGACTTCCTCCTCAGATTGCTCATTACTAGTGTTTAGAAACACAATGATTTTTTCATATTGATCTTGTATCCACACACTCTACTGAAATATTTATTAGCTCTAGGAGCTTTGTTGTTTTTTCAGACTTTCTAGGTATAGAATCATGTTATCTGTGAAGAGCAAAAGTTTTACTTCTTCCTTTCCAATTTGGATGCCTTTTTTTTCTTGCCTGATTGCTCTAGCTAGAACATCTAGCACTATATTGAACAAAAGTGGTGACAGTAGGCCTCCTTTCCTAGTTCCTGATCTCAACAGGAAAGCTTTCAGTCTTTTACCATTGAGTACAATATTAGCTGTGGGTTTTTCAAATATGGCTTTTATTATATTGAGAAAGTTTCCTTTAATTCCTATCTTTTGTAGTGTTTTTATCAAGAAAGGATACTGTATTTTGTCAAACACCTTTTCTGTGTCAATTGAGATGATCATGTGATTTTTCTTCTTTGATTTATTAATATGGTGTATTATGCTGATTGATTTTCCTCTCTTGAACCACCCTTGCATGCCTGGTATAAAACCCACTTGATCATGATGAATAATTCTTTTAATGTGTTGTTGGATTTGATTAGCAAGTATTTTGTTGAGGATTTTTGCATCTGTATTTATTAGGGAAACTGATCTGTAATTTTCTTTTTCTGTAATATCTTTATCTGGCTTTGGTATTAAGGTGATATTGGCTTCATAGAATGAGTTTGGTAGCATTCCTTCTTGCTTAATTTTTTGGAAGAGCTTGAGTAAAATTGGTATTAAATCTTCTTTAAATGCTTGGTAGAATTCAACTGTGAAAACATCTGGTCCTGGACTTTTCATTTTGGGTAGTTTTTTGATGACTGCTTCATGCTCTTTACTTGTGATTGGTTTGTTGAGGTCTTCTATTTCTTCTAGGGTCAGTGTAGGCTATACATTCTTAAGAATTTTTCCATTTTTCCTACATTGTCTAATTTTTTGGCATACAGTTATTCATAGTATCCTCTTACAAGCTCTTTTATTTCTGTGGGATCAGTTGAAATGTCCTTGCTTTCATTTTTTATTTCATTTATTTGCATCTTCTTTCTTTTTCTCTTTGTCAGTCTAGCTATGGGTTTGTCAATTTTGTTAATCTTCTCGAAGAAACAACTTTTGGTTTTGTTAATTCTCTCTATTGTTTTTTTGTTCTCTATTTCATTTATTTTTGCTCTAATCTTTTTTATTTCATTCCTTCTCATTGCTTTGGAATTAGTTTTCTGTTCTTTTTTCTAGTTCCTCCAGCTATGTAATTAAGTCACTGGTTTTAGCTCTTTCTTCTTTATTAATGTAAGCATCAAGGGCTATAAAGTTCCCACTTAGCACTGCCTTCACTGCATCCCATAGGTTCTGATTTGTTGCGTTTTTATTTTCATTTGTCTCAAGATATTTATTGATTTCTATCAAAATTTCTTCTTTGACCCACTGATTATTTAAGAGTGTGCTGTTTAATCTCCACATATTTGTGATTTCCCCTTTTTCTGCCTCTTATTGATTTTGAACTTTATTCCATTATGATCAGAGAAAGTGCTTTTTATAATTCCAATCTTGCTGAATTTATTGAGATCTGCTTTGTGACCCAACATATGGTCTATCCTGGAGAAAGATCCATGAGCATGTGAAAAGAATGTATATCCTACTGTTTTGGGGTGCAATGTTTTGTCTATTAAGTTTAGTTCATTTATCATATTACTCAATCTCTCTGTTTCCTTATTGATCCTCTGCCCAGATGTTCTATCCAATGCTGCTAGTGGTGTATTGAAGTTGCAAACTATTATTGTAGAGATATCTATTTCTCCCTTCAGTTTTGCCAGTGTTTGCCTCATGTATCTTGGGGCATCCTGGTTACGTGCATATACATTTATGATGGCTAGTTCATCATAGTGAATTATTCCTTTTATTAATATATAATGTCCTTCCTTGTCTCTAATAACAGTTTTGCTTTTAAAGTCTATTTCATCTGATGTAAATATAGCTACTCCAGCTTTTTTTGGTTACTGCATGCATGGAATATCTTTTTCCAGCTTTTCACTTTTAATTTATTCATATTGTTGGGTCTAAAGTGAGTCTCTTGCAGAGAGTATATACATGGTTCATATTTTCTTATCAATTCCACCAGTCTGTGGCTTTTGATAAGGGAGTTTAATCCATTAACATTCAATATTATTACTGTAAAGGCAGTTCTTATTTCACCCATTTTGACCTTTGGGTTTTATCAGTCATATTTTATTTTTACCACTCTTTACACTTTTAGTGACTTTTAGTGATATAATCTTCATTTCTAGACTCTCTTCCAATCCCCTCTCTCCTGCCTTTTCTTTTCAGGCTGTAGCACTCCCTTTAGTATTTACTTAAAAGCCAGTCTCTTTGTTATAAACTCTCTCTTTCTGTTTACCTGTGAATATTCTAAACTCTTCCTCATTTTGGAAAGGCAATCTTGCTGGATAGAAGATTCTTGGTTGGCAGTTTTTCTCTTGCAGCATCTTAAATATATCATACCACTGTCTTCTTGCCTCCATGGTTTCTTATGAGAAATTGGCAGTTAATATTTTGGGGTATCCCTTATATGTTATGCATCACTTTTCTTGCTGCTCTCAGAATTCTTTCTGTCTTTGGCATTTGACATTCTGATTAGTATGTGTCTCAGAGTTGGTCTATTCAGATTTATTCAGATGGGAGTATGTTGTGCTTCTTGGACACAGATATCTGTAACCTTCAATAGGGTTAGGAAATTTTACACCATTATTTCTTCAAATATTCCTTCTGCCCCTTTTTCCTTCTCCTCTCCTTCTGGGACTCCCAAGACACACATGTTTGCACATCTCTTGCCATCATTTAATTCCCTGAGACCCAGTTCAATTTTTTCCATTCTTTTCTTCATCTGTTCTTTTGTATGTGTGCTTTCAGAGGACATGTCTTCAAGGTCACCAATCCTTCCTTCTGCCTCCTCAAATTTCTTGTTATATGCGTCTAATGTATTTTTATTTTCATTTATTGTGCTTTTTATTCTCATAAGATCTGCTATTTTTCTATGTATGCTTTCAAGTTCTTTGTGCTCACCCAGTGTCTTCTTAATATCCTTAATCTCTTTATCCATCTCATTGAATTTATTAAGGAGATTTGTTTGAACATCTATATTGTATGTCCAAAACCATAGTTTTATTATTACTTTTTATGCATTTGCATTTTAGTACCTGTAGGAAGCAAGAAGTAGGGCTAAATACCAAAAAATACAATACAATAATATCGGCATTTATAATTACACATATGGTTGCCTTTTTATTTCTTCATGCCACTTTGAACCATTGTCTATTGTCCTTTTTTCAGTCTGAGGAATTGTCTTTAGTATTACTTGTAGGACAGAACTAGTGGTGAACTCCCTTAGCTTTTTTTAAATCTGGAAATGTCTTACTCTTTCCTTCATTATTGAAAGATTGTCTTGCCAATATAAAATTCTTGGTCTGTAATTGTTTTCTCTTAGCACGTTAAGTATTTTAATCCATTGCCTTCTTGCCTCCATGGTTTCTGATGAGAAATTGGCACTCAGTCTAATTGTATGTAACACATTGCTTTTCTCTTACAGCTTTCAGAACCCCCTTCTTTTCTTTTGTATTTGATAGTTAGATCAGTATGTGATGGGGCACATTTTTTGTCCAAGTTTAACTTATTTGGTGTTCTCTGGTTTACTTGGATGTTCATAGTCATATCTTTTTGCTAAGTTTGGGAAGTTTACTGTCATTGTTTCTTTGAATATTTCTTCAGTGCCTTTCTTTCTCTCTTCTTCTGGGACTCCCCTAATGTGTACACTGGTATGCTTGGTGGTGTCCCAGAGGTCTGTTAAGCTATTTTGCTTTTTATATTTTATTTTTTCTCTTTGCTCCTCATCCTGACCGTTTCAATTGTCTTGTCTTTTTCTTCACTGATTTTTTTTTTCCTGCCAGCTCAAATCTGCTGTTGAAATTTCCCTGGGAATTTTTTATTTCAGTTATTGTGTTCTTAACTCCAGTAGTTCTGTTTGGTTCCTTTTTAATATTTCTAACTCTTTATTGATATTTTCATATTGTTCATTCATTATTTTCCTGATATCCTTTAGGTCTTTCTCTGTATTTTCCTTCATCTCCTTGCACACATTGAAGATCATTTTTTAAAAGTCTTTGTTCAATATGTTCACATTCTGGTCTTCTCTGTTGAAGTTTCTAGATTTGTATCTTCTTCCTTTGGATGGGCCATCATTTCTTATTTCTTTGTTTGTCATGTACTCTACATTTTAATAGTTTGAAATGCTAGCCTGGAAGTTATTTCTTCACATGTCTAGATCTTGCATTTGTATCAAGCTGTTAATTTGATAGAGATTTTGAATATCAGGAGCTAATGAACTAAGCAAACCTAAGCAAAAAACACCTTTCACCATCTTGCAAATTGGTTTTGCATTAGCTGGTACTCTGTGGGAGTTCAGCCCTCTTATCTGGAAGGTAAGCTGAAGACAAATACAAAGTGCAGGATCGTCCCTGCCATTTCTGGGCTTGTGTCTTGTCCTGGGCTTGTGCTTGCTAGTTGACTTAGGAGTTCCTCTATTTTCAGGAGTTTGAGTGCCTCCTCGTCTTGTCATGAAACTTAACTCCTGCCCCTCTGGGTTTTTCACTGTAGGTCTTAAAGTAGTTAAACCTTTGCCCCTGGCTGCCCACCTTCATTGTTTCTTACACTGCTTTTGTTGTCTGAAGTTGTTTTTGCCTGAGAGCAAATTCTGGAAGGGTGCTCATGTCAGAAAGGAATTTCCCAAGACAGCCTTTGCCAGCTAGGATAATACCAAGAATCCACAGAGGGAGTGCTGGCTGGCCAGCTCCAAACTTCCCTGGAGAGAGGATGAAGGAGGGGCCAGCAAAGTAGACACAAGCTTCTTCCACAGATCCCCAAAGTTGCACTTTCTTGACTTGGCACCTGCCCAGCAAATGCAGCCCTTCAACTGACCTCCACAGCTCTGAAGTAGCATACCTTCTATAAGTGTTCCACACTACCTTTGTCTGGGGTAGGCTGGAACAATGGCTGCTCTCAGAGCTGGGCCCCCAGCAGTCCAAAGTATCTAATGAAAAGGAATATTCAACAATCAGACTGTACCCCCTTGGATTTTGGGGGACTGGATTTTTATGTTCCTCTCTGGCACCAGCAAGCTACACCAGGGGCCAGACCCCACTGCTGCCTGCAGCAAGAGTGGGGAATGGGTCAATTGTTGCTGTGCAGGGAGAACTATTTGCTGGTATTTATCATCTCTTCCCTGGATGCTGTACAGTGTTTTACTGGACTCCAGAGTATCAAGATAGTTGATTCAATCAGATCCTACAGATTTAATAATTGTTCTGGTGGAAGAGCTGATTTTTGGAGCTTCCTACTCTTCCATCTTCCCACAATCCCTTTCCCCTTTCCTCTCCCAAGTAATTTATTTTGATACAATAAATAAGGTAATAATTAAGGTTTATGTGGTTCCACATAGCTGGTGAGTGGTCACAGCATCATTTATTGACTATGCCATCATTTCTCCACTGACTGATAATGTCACATTTCATAAATTATATTCCTACATGCGTTTGTTTTCATTTCTGAACTCTCTTTCTGATGACCTTTGTATTCATGAGGTGGTACCAGATTGTTTTAATTACTGTAAGTTTATAACCTGTTTTACTATTTGGTAAAAAAAAATTCTTCTATTACAGATTTGTTCTGGCTATTTTCAAATACTTGAAATTTGGAATAATCATGTCTAATTTAAAATCTAAAAGAAAAGTTCTTTTGCTTTTTTATTGAAATTATAGGTTATTTTTGGAAATATTAACATTTTTACCATATTGAGTCCTTCTAAGCAAGAATATAGTAGGTCTCTTGAGCCAAGTAGTCTTCTGTGTCTTTTAACAAAACCTGAAAGGATTTTTTTTTCATACAGGTGTGGTGCATTTCTCATGGTTTTTCTCCATTATTTCTTATTTCTTATTGCTCTTTTAAATAAGATATTTTTTCCATCACTGCTTAGTGCTTGTTTGTCCACAGAAAATCTGTTTCTTTGTGTGTTTAATATTATAACCATGAAACTTATTGGCTTTTCTCTTTTCCTTAAAATATTTTTCACTTGATCCCCCTGTGTTTTCCCAGTTTAAAAGCAATCACATATAAAAACAATTATTTTACCTCTTCTTCTAATTCCATCCCCTTCATTCCTTCTCTTCCTAAATTGCATTAGCTTTAATTTCTAGAGGAATGCTAAATAAAAGTGTTGATGGGGACAGTCTTTTCTTGTTTCCTATTCTAATAGAAATGTTTCTAGTGAAATTAACCAGCACACTCTGTATATAAAAATGAATCATAGAAAACAACCAGCAAGATGGCAGCGAAGAGCTCTGAGAATCAGCTCCTGCTACAGGGCAGTTGGTGATCACTTACAACTATCTAGAGCACTTATTTGGGGGCCCCAGGAGACCAGAAGTGCATCCTGCAACATCCTTGAAAGAATGGAAGAAGGAAACTGTCCATCTGCAGAGAAGATTTATAAGTAGGGCACTCCATGCCACCGGGGCTGGTGCCCATCCTCCACTGGAGGCACAAGCTGCCTTGAAAGCTGTTCCGTGGCTGGAATTGAAAGCTCCACTTCCCAAAATGGGGGAGGAAGAGACGGCTGGGCACCAACTTCAGCTACTGATTAGTAAATCCAGCTGCTGAAGTATAATCCTAAGAACAGCTAAAGTTTGAACCTGTCCAAGTAAGAGAGAGGTCGGTAGCTGCCAACTTAACTCTGCACCTGATATGAGGGGACGTGGGGTTGACTGAAAATCACAATGCTGGTAGGGACTGGCTTCTTTCCATCTAGATCAGATTGCCACTCTAGCCTAAACCCCAGGCCCACCTGGGGCAGGGAGGAAGCAGGGGGGAGCTGCGCCAGCCTCTCCTGGAAATTACAGGCCACACCTTGGAGCCTGGTGATCATCCTACTTTGGCAACGCAAACTGCTCCAGGAGCTATTCTGTGGCAGGAATTGGAAACTCCATTTCCCAAAAACAGAGGAGGAAGAGAGGGTTGGCCACTGATTTCAGCTACTGATTAGTAAATTCGGCTGACTAAAGTATAACCCTAAGAACAGCTAAAGTTTGAGCCTTTCCAAGTCAGAAGGAGGCCCGTAGCCACCATTTTGACTCCACCCCCAGCATGAGGGGAAGCCAGGCTGACTGAAAATCACAGAGACGGTAGAGACTGGTTTCTTTCACCCAGATTGATCTGCAGCCCTGGCCTAGGCTTCAGCCCCACCTTTAGCAGGGAGGAAGCTGATGGGCCCTGCACCAGCCTATCCAGGTAACTGCAGGTACATTTAGGTGGCACAGAAATCTACCAGGGCAACTGTGGTCATCTTGGACCTGCACTGCATAGATTGCTGCCCACATCTGCAGCTCCATCCCTGCCCCAGGCAAGGGAGAAAGGGACATGGAGTTTCATCAGTCTCTCTGGGCAACTACAGTCTAGGCCTGCATGACTTGGATTATTCTACACAGCTGTGACTCTGTCCCTATCCCTGGCAAAGGAGAAAGTTGTGAGAAGATTCATTGATCCTTGGGGCAACAAGGGCAGCTTGAGCCTCCACAGCTAATAGCACCAACTACATCCTTGTCTCCTACTACACAACCAGCAAGGAAGAAAGACAGAAAGCCCTAAACTTAAGAGAAAAACTGCACCCAGAATAAATACTCTAGTAAACCAGATGCCAAGACACCAACAAAAAATTACAATCCATGCCAAGAAACAGGAAGACATGGCCCGGTTAAAGGAACAAGATAAGCCTCCAGATGACATAAAGGAGTTGAGACAACTAATCATAGATGTTCAAACAAATCTCCTTAATAAATTCATTGATATGGCTAAAGAAATTAAGTATATTAAGAAGACATTGGATGAGCACAAAGAAGAATTTGAAAGCATACATAGAAAAATTCCCTTATGGGAATGAAAAGTGCAATAAATGAAATTAAAAATACACTGGAATCATAAAATACCAGATTTGAGGAGGCAGAAGAAAGGATTGGTGAGCTTGAAGAAATGGCTTCTGAAAGTGAACATACAAAAGAACAGATGAAGAAAAGATCGGAAAAACTTGAACAAGGTCTCAGGGAACTAAAGGACAGCAAGAAATGTGCAAATATCCATGTCATGGTGTCCCAGAAGGATAAGAGAAGGGAAAAGGGGCAGAAAGAATTTTGAATAAATAATGGTAGAAAATTTCCCAACCCTATTGAAGGACATAGATATCCATGTCCAAGAAGCACAATGCACTCCCATCAGAAAAAAATCTGAATAGACCAACTCCAAGACATACACTAATCAAAATGTCAAATGCCAAAGACAAAGAGAGAATTCTGAGAGCAGCAAGAGAAAAGCAATGCATAATATATAAGGGATACCCAATAAGATTAAGTGCTGATCTCTCATCAGAAACCATAGAGGCAAGAAGACAGCAGTATGATATATTTAAGATACTGCAAGAGAAAAACGTCCAGCCAAGAATCTTATATCCAGCAAAATTGTCTTTCAAAAATGAAGGCAAGTTTAGAATATTTACAGATAAACAGAAACAGAGAGTTTGTAACTAAGAGACCTGCTTTGCAGGAGACACTAAAGAGTGTGCCACAGCCTGAAAAGAAAGAGTGGTCTGAAAGAGTGTCTAGAAATGAAGATTATATCAATAAAAGTAATTAAAAGTGTCAAAAGAGTGGTGAAAATAAAACATGACAGATAAAACCCAAATATTCAGTAATAAACTTAACCAATGATATAAAGCACTCATACTCAGAAAACTACAACTCATTATTGAAAGAAATTTAAAAAAGACCTAAATAATTGGAAGAACATTCCATGCTTATGGATTGAAAGACTAAATATCATTAAGATGTCAAATCTACTCAAATTAATATACAGATTCAATGCAATCCTGATTAAAAAACTCTACCAGCATTTTTTTAAATAAATGGAAAACATGATTTCAAATTTATTTGGAAGGGTAAGGGGTCCTGAATATCCAGAAATATCTTAAAAAGGAAAAGCAAAGTTGGAGGACTCTCATCTCTGGACTTTAAGTTGTATTACCTAGCTACAGTGATAAAAACAGCATGGTACTGGCATAAAGACAGACACATAGACCAATGGAACTGAATTGATGGCTAAAAAACAGACCCTCACATCTATGGTCAAGTGATTTTTGACTAGCCTGTCAAACCCACTCAGTTCAGGCAGAAGAGTCCATTCAACAAATGGTGCTGAGAAAACTGGATATCCATAACAAAAGGAGGAAAGAGGACCCTTATACAAAAATTAACTCAAAATGAATACAAAACCTAAATATAAAAGCAAGAACCATAAAGCTTCTATAAGAAAATGTAGGAAAATATATTCAAGACCTGGTGGTAGGTGGTGGATTCTTAAAGGAGATAAGAGGAGGACTGAGATGGACTACTGATATTTAATGTATGTAGAAGTTTTAATTAGCTTTACTGTAAAAGTGTGGAAATGTACAGAGTTGATGGTAACATATTATAGTGAGTAACAGCTGGTTTATAAATGGGGATGTGGCTGAAAATGGTAGTCTAGGGATGTAAATCCAATTGACAGAAAGCTAAAGAATAATCTAGGCACTGAATAGCACAGTAAACCCAGAGGTGGATGAGAATAGTGGTTGATGGTACAGATGCAAGAGTGTCTTTTGTGAGCTAGAGCAGATGTCCATCAGTATTGCAGGATGGTGGGAATGTGGAGAAGCATGGGAAAAATACAACTGGAGTGACCTATGGAGTGTGGTTAACAGTAATAATGTAATATTCTTGCATCTATGCCAAAGATGTACTGTGTTGATAAGGGGGGAGTATGGAAAATGTGTGTCAGGTATATGCTATGGACCTGGTAATAATCAGATGATATTATCTCATAATCTGTAACAAATGTTCTACCACGGTGTGATGTGTTGATAGAGAGGTGTTGTTTGGGAATTCTGCACATGTGCATGATTGTTTTGTAAGTTTACAACTTTTGTCATAAAAATATATTTAAAAAATAATAATAGGGTGGGTTAGGGGAAAAAATACACCAAATGTAAGATAAGGACTATAATTAGTAGTAAGATTTTGACAATATTCTTTCATAATTTGTAACAAATGTCTCACGACAATGCAAGATGTTGGTGGAGGGTTGATGTAGGGGACCCCTGTATGATGTTATGAATGTTTGCTTTGTAAGTTCACAACTTTTACTATACATTTATTGTTTATGTATGTTCATGCATAAATGATATAAATAATAATAATAGGGTGGGTTGGGGGAAAGTAATTTGTTTAGCAGTAATATTTTGAGGATGCTCTTTAATCATTAGTTAAAAATGTTTCACAACAATGCAAGGTATTGGTGGAAGGCTGAGGTATGAGAGTCCTGTATGATGTTATGAATGTTTGCTTTGTAAGTTCACAACCATTACTATACACTTATTGTTTATGTATGTTCATGTATGAATGATATATTTCAATAAATTTTTAAAAAATGAATCATAATACTGTATCTATAAAATAACAAGGAAATTTCTATTAATTTTATTACAGTAAGACATTTTAAATTAAGAATATATGTTATGTTTTGTAAAAAAAAAACCTTTTGATTATTTCAAATTTTTCTCCTTTTGTCTTTTATTGTAGATAGTTCTATTAAAATGTTTCCTTATAGCAAAACATCCTCATATAATTACATTTTACTTATACTGTGCTTCAGATTGTATTCACAAGTAGGCAAATAAACATTTTATCTGTGATCTTTACAGTGATATTCTGGTTAGATTCATATGTAGCTCTCTATTTTTGTACCATCTTGGTCAAGTTCTCTTGTCAAATTATGCTGACTTTATAGACAGAATTTGTAAGAATTCTTTCTCTTTTTATGGTTTAGGACAGTTCACATGGTTTTGGGGTTTTATTGTGATTATATTATTGCATTTACCTCTGAAACAATTTTAGTCAAGCACCTTTCTTTGAGATAAATTTTGGAAATTTATGTTTTCATAAAAAACAAACTATCATTTTACTCAGGTGTCTTATTTTCATAGTGTCAAAGAAAGTACATGTTCTAAGTCTTTGAATTTCATTCTTTTTCAGGTTACTTACCTGCTTTCGTTTATAATTCTGTGGTGGATCCTTTTTTACTTGATTAAGTTATATAGCTTCATCTATTTCATAGACCTTTAAAAAATGACTTTTAGATATAATTTTAATTAGGATAAGGGCAAAGCTGATATAATAAAATGATCCCAAAGCGATTGGCTTAAACAAGATAGTTTAGTCTTCTTTCACATAACAGTTCAGCTAGTGCAAGTGGTTGGGACTCTGTTTCTCAAAGTCATTCAGGGACCCAGATTTCTTAGCCTGCAGCTCCACGCATCACAAGGGTACTGTCTTCATCTGTTTGGTCAAAGTAGGATCATTGCCAAGTCTGCAGTCCAGAATGAAGGGGTGGAAAAGGGAAGAAATTCAAGGCAAGAAATTTCCTTTAATGTAAGTGACACACTCATTAGTGAGAGCTTAATCACAAGGCTCCACAGAGCTCTAGATAAGACTGGAAAATATGGTATCTGCAGGACTGCCATGGACCTAGCTAAATTCTATCACTATGAAAGAAGGTGAACATAGATTGGGGGATACTTGCTTTATCCCACAGATCAGCTACCCACAATTTAACATCACCCTGCTGATTTTTCAGCATACCTCCTGAAAATGCATTGTACCTGTGAGGCTTTGTCCCTGCCCTTCAACCATGAAGCAAAGAGGTCCAGAGATGCCACTGCAGACTGCCTGCTCCCCTGCGCTTATCATTCCAAGGAAGAGAGTAGATATTGTTACTGTAGAATGAGTCACCTTTTTTTTTTTTTTAAAGAATCTGGAGTATGGCCTGAGATCTACAGAGGCTTCTGTTTATTCTCCCTTACTCTAGTCCAATTTTCAAAGCATTTGGTAGCCACTTTTTATGACTTTGTTTCAGAGTTGTGTGTCTTTCTGAATTTCATCTGATTTAAAAGACTTTCCTGTTGTTTTTTATTTCCCATGTTAATTTTAACTGCTTTCATAAAGAAGAGTGAGCCAGGAATACCTTTCCTCATAGGAAATGAAGCCCTGAATATCTTGTTCCAGAAGCTTATTTAAATTCCAAATATATTTTATATTTAAATATTTCCAACCATTTTGTTCCCCTTATGTATCACTGAGGGTAGGTTAGGTTATATACAGTTACCACATCCCCAAATATCTTATTGGCTTAAAAGAACAAAGAGTTTTCCTTAGTCACTTTACATGTCTATCCCAGGCTTACGGAGCAGTCACATCTAAATATTGCTGTTCACCATATGAGATGGAAAAGCAGATGCAGCTAGGCACACACTGAATCTCAAATCCCATGACCACACCTCACTTCCAGTGCATAAGGAAATACAATATTATCACATTTCCTGAGCTCTAATGACTCCTACCCACAGATTTCCCCTAAGATAGATCCTAGGGTCACAGTCTGGGTTAACAGAAAACCTGGCTTCATATCTATTTCCATTCTAGTGTTCCTTTATCCCATCACTACTTGGTTCCAGGTTCTCAAGAGGTCCCACACATTTCCACAATTCTCTTCCATCCCACTCCCCACCCAAGCTCACTTGACTTGTAAGATGTACATTAGTATCCCTGGGTCTCATTGTTTCCTCAGACCAAACCTTTGTTTTATAAAATCGAATCCCAGACTGGTTGTCACATGGTAAGCAGGGGAGTTCTTTTGGATTTTTTGAGTTTTGTTGCTCTTTGCTTAAGAGAATGTGCTAGGCGATTTTGTTTGGTTATTAATAATGTATCAATATCGATTCATCAGTTGTACCAAATGTACCGCACTAATGCAGAGTGTTAATTATAGGAGAAACCGTGCAGGGCTGGGTAAGGGATGTGGAGGGAGGTGGCATATAGGAACTCTCTGTACTTTCTGTGCAATTTTTCTGTAAGCCTACAGCTCTTCCTGAAAATAAAGTTTATTAAGAATGTAATCTGGATTTAGAATTCTTGGAAATGACCCTATGGGAAAATGGGGGTGTAGGGTGGTAAATTGTATCCCAAGTGTAAGGTCTTGTCTGAAGGAGACCATCCATGAGGCTCATCAGAAAATGATTTTTCATGTGCCTATTTCTAGAGTAGATTTGCCAGTCCCAAATTATAACAAGAAGATGTTTTAGTCAGATAAAGTCAGTCCCAGATTCCTTCTCCTCCACTATTCAAAATATATTTTCACTTGGTTTTATTTTCTATTCATATTTAACTTTGTTACATGTGGGCTCTTGTGTTGCAAATACTCGGTAAACTTAAATATGATGCCTATAAATCCCATTTCATATTCTTCACAAAACCCCTAATTCAAATGCCAGCTTCCCCTTAAAGTCTAGGATAAGTCCACTGTGGTTGACTTTACAAAGGGATGAAACTCAGGCCAATAAAACTGTCTACACATCTCTTAACTTGAGGCAGGTTCTGGAGCATAAATTAATCCTGACCTTGCGTGAGGAAGTATTTCAGCTGAGAATGAAATACCTTCTTGTCAATGCATTTATGTATCTAAGCATTCATGGCTATTAAAAAAAAAAAAAAAAAAAGTCAGTCCTTGGCACTATTGGAGAAAAAAAAAGCAGCTTGCAGACCCAGGAAGGATACTGCATAATGTGGACCCTCACAATCCTGGAAATCCTTACTACACCAACAGAAACGTTGCTGTGACTTTGATAAAGTCACCTTGTGGCCATCTGGGCTGAGGGAGCTTGTTTGGAGGCAGAACTCTGTCTGGCCCCTCTGGGCCTTTGCCAATCATAGGAATCACAGTGTTGGGTCAGACCCGTTCTCCTGTTGGAATGATTCTTTAAACCATGCTGCCAACAATGGAGAAACTGTCAGGCTCCTATTATTAATGGAACATAAAATCAGAGGTTGTATAAAACTCAGCTTTGAGAATATTGGTTACTTTATTATTATTTTTTTTAAATATATATTTTTAAAGATACTTAGATTATATAAATGTTACGCAAAAAATATAGGAATTCCCATATGCCCCACTCCCCACACCTCCCACACCCTCATTAGTGTGGCACATTCATTGCAATTGATAAATGCATCCTGGGGCTTTGCCATTAAGTATGGACCATAGTTCACAGTGTTGTCTACACTCTCTCCCACACAGTTCTGCATGTTATGTGATGATATAAAATGGCCTATATTTGTCATTGCAATGTCATTCAGGACAATTCCCGAGTCCCGAAAAAACCCCTGTATTACACCTGCTTTTCCTTCTCCCTGCCTCCAGAGCCTCCAGTGGCCACTGGCTCCACATCAATGATGTAATTTCTTCCATTGCTAGAATCACAATAAGTCTATAGAAGGGTATTGGTTACTTTAAATTGCAATATTTTCTGGTAGAAAAGCCAAAGGTAGCTTTAGATGGAAGGAAAAAAAAATTAAGTTTGGGATTTCAAATTAATTTTAGTGGGCAAAAGTGCAGGCTCTGGAACCAGATTGCCCTATTCAAATTTCAGCCATACTCTATAACCTTGGGCAATTTACTTAACTCCCTGTGCCTCAGTTTTCTCATCTGCACAATGAATGCAATAATCATACCTATCCTGTAAGATTGTTGTGAGAATTAAAATAAGGTAATATAAAACACTTAAAATAGTGCCTGTCACAGAGGAAGTGTTTAATATATGTTCGCCATTATTTTTATTATTGTTGTTGTTTACCTCATGTAAGACAAAAAGCAGACTAATGACATGGTTTATAGTTTGCTTTCCTGCTGGCGCTACCTTTAGCTCATCTTAATCTTCATGACAATGCCATGATGTAAATATTGTCCATGCGTTCATTTATCTTAGCTTGTTGTTTCCATCATTTATTCAGCATATGTTTGTTGAGTGAGTATTGTATGTCAGCTATAGTTCTAGGTGCTAGGGACAGAACAGTGAAGAAAACAGGGTGAAAAATAGGTCCTATCTTCCTGAAGCTTACATTCAAGGAGAGGGACCCAGAGATTCAAAAATAAACAAGTAAAATATAGAGTATGCCATCGCAAGTGCTAGGAAGCATCATAAAGCACAGGCAGTAAATACGAAGGCCCAAGGGCGAGGGGGCTGTGATTCCAAGTGAAGTAGCCGGGGAGGACCTGGTGAGAAGGTGGTGTTGGACAGAGACCTGAAGGATGTGTCGGTGTGAGGCGTGAATGTATCTGATGTACTGGTACCCCAGCCAGGGAAAATGCAGGAATCTAAAGTGGCAGTGGGCTTGGAGTATTTGAGAAATAACAAGGGGGTCAGTGTTGCTGGCTGCGGGAGGCACAGCAGATCGTTTGTGGCCTTGCAGGACTTTGCAGAGCTTCATATTTCGTTCTGAGTGGCTAGGAAACCATTGCCTTTTTAAAGGGATTATATTTGCTTTGATAAAAAGCAAATGCATTGTATTAAAAAGTGTCTTATCAGTTATAAAACTTTCATATATTTTATCTGGTTTTGGTTATTAATGGCAAGAAGGTAAATTCAGAACCTTCCCTTTTGGTGGAAGCTGATGCCTGCTGTTACATAGTTTTGCCATCTCTAATATTTTATGTAAATGAAATCATGCATTATGTAGTCTTTTGTGCCTGGCTTCTTTCACTGAGCATAATGCTTTTGTGATTCATCCATGTTGTCATGTATATCAGTGGTTTGTTCTTTGTTATTGCTACGTAGAATTTCATTGTGTGGATGGACCAGTTTGTTTATTAATTCTGAATGATCGATATTTTAACAGATTTCCTGAGATATAATTTGCATTCAATAAAATGCATAGGTTCAAATTACAAATTAATGTTTTGATACATCTATACACCCATGATATCATCATCATAATCAAGAATGAACATATCCATTACCCCAAAAGTTTCCTCATACCTCTTTGCAATTTCCCTTTTACTTTTCTTCAATCCCTGTTTCCAGGCAATCATCAATTAGCTTTCCACATTTTCTAGAATTTTATATAATGTAATCATACAGTATGTACTGTTTTTGTTTTTTGTTTTTTGTTTTTTGTCTGGCTTCTTTCACTCAGAATGAAAACATATGTCTATTCAAAAACTTTTACATGAATGTTCATAGCTGCTTTATTTGTAATTGCCAGAAACTGGAAGCAAACTGAATATTCATCAATGATGAATGGGTAAGCCTGTGATATGTCCATATAATGAAATACTATTCAGCAATAAAAAAGAATGACATACTGAAACTATGTTACAACATGCATGAATCTCAGAATATTTATCCTGAGTGAAAGAAGCTAGACAAAAAGGAGTACATAATGTATTATTCCATTTATATAAATTCCAGTTAATGCTAACTGTAATGACAGAAAATAGATCAATAGTTGTCTAATGATGGGGGTGGTGATGAGGGGTGGGAGGGAGTGATTACAAAAGGATATGAGGAGTGTTTGGGGGATGATGGATATGTTCATTATTGCTTGTGATGATGGTTTCATGAATATAGACATGTGACAAAACTTACTAAATAGTACAAATTTAATATGTGCAATATTTTTATGCCAATTATATCTTAATACAGATGTCAAAACAAAACAATAAATTACTAAAGAAGCATTTACATTAAAAAATTGAAAGAAAAGCTACTAAGATATTTCAAAATTATATTGAGAAATCATATATCTATATACACAATATATATACATTATATATACATTAGATAGATAGATAGATAGATAGATAGATAGATAGATAGATAGATAGATAGATAATATATATATGCAGATCCATGGTTGCCAGGTGTAAGGGTGAAGGGTGAGGAGGAAGGTTAATTGCAAAGGGGAATGAAGAAAGTTTGATTGTAATGGTGGTTACATGGCAATACACATGTTAAAACTCACTGAAATGTATATTTAAAATGGGTGAATTTTATTGTATGTAAATTATGTTCCAAAAAAAGTTTGCTTTGAAAAAAAAAAGCAATCACTCAAAAATAGTGCTGAGCACTATACTAGGTGCTGGGGATACCGTGATGAACAAAACAATGTACCTTAAGGAAGGAGATTCCAGTGGAAGAGACAGGCAATAAAATAAATAAAGATGAGGAAATTCAGCAGAAGATGTGTATGGTGAAGAAACTAAAATTGTCGTGTGTGTGTGTAGAGGAGGTTTACCTCAGCCTGAATTCAGGGAAGGCTTCTCTGAGGAGGAGACATTCAAGCGACAGCTGAGTGACATGAAGGTACAGAACCTTCCAGACAGGAAGCAGCTAGTACAGAGGGTCTGCTTGTCATGTTCAAGGAACAGGAAGAAGCCATTGTGTTTGGAGCAAGTGAGTGAGGGGGAGAGGTTGGCAGCTTTCAGATCAGGTAAGACCTCGTGGTCTGTGCAAGGAAAGCTAGATGGCCCCTAGGTCCCTTTCCTCTTCCAAGAGCCTACCATGGTCATTTTGTCCCAGTAATTATGTTGCAAAATGCTTGAGGTCAGTGGTCTTGCTTTTGTTTTGTTTTTTTTCCTAGGTCCCAGATGAGCCCATGTTTGATGCGTGGCTGAGTATTTATTGATTAATTTATTTGCTGATAGTGTAAATTATACCTAAATTACACTAGATTTGTTCTCTTTGAAAACTAGGCTATGCTCTTTCTTAGATCAAGCTCATGATTCCTCCCCTTCACAACCAGAGGTGTTTGACATTAAGGATATCCTGTTCCCTGCATCACCACTACTCTTGAATTCTTGAATGTTTCGCTCTTGATTATCTGACAGACACAATGATATTTAGAAAGGGAAGCTGAGACTTGTTAGGAAAGATCCCCTTGGACAAGTAGATCCCTACAAAAAAAAATCATCCACATCATTGACACTCACCAAACATATATTGGTCGCTCACTATGTGCCAAGCTCTGGCTAAGCCCTGGTGGCATTATGTCCTTGGGTTATAAGCGTAGGCTCTAGAGTTGGACTGCTGGGTACACCAATTATTAGGTGTAGTATTTGGGACAAGTAATCTAACTGTCTTGTCTTATGTTTCTTTTTATGCAGGCTGGTGATGATAATAAAAGCTACTTTGTTGGTGGTGAGAATTAAAAGATATATGTAAAGCACTTGGAACAATGCCCAATGTGTTTTCAAGTAAGCACTCCAAAATTTCTCAATGGTTATTATACATGTGAGATGTTTGTTTGTGTTGAACTCAAGGATCCTAGATAATGTCAGGGGCCCTCCAAAGGTGAGGGCCTGCCCATAGCGGATGTGCTCTGGGACCCAGGGGCAGAAGCGGGCAGGCTTTGCAGAATGTCAGCATGAGCTATAGCTGCACAGAAGCACCTTTGCATGGTGGGACATCTCTGAGCAGTATTGACCTGAGCCCTCATTGGTTGCCTATCTTTTTGCTTGACATTCGATTAAAATCATGGCAGGGAAGAACTGGAAGTTAGGGTTTGTGTCAGACCTTACCTCTCTATCATTACATTATACTAGCACCCTGGGACTAAGGCAATAGAAAGACAATTTTTATAAGACTAGTAAATAACCTTCAAGCAGATAAAGAATTATTACATAAGGGATGGTGTATCATTAAGTATCCTCCATCTAACAGGGGATGGGCAGTGGAAGTAGGCTTGATGTTCCACAGGAAACATAGAGATTGGCTAATGGGGAAAACAGGTTATTGAACTCTGTAATATGTGATTAAGGATGGTGGAGGATTCTCTTACTAGAAAAAATTTTTAATAGAGTAACTGGTGGCTATCTGGAAGGGTTAAGTCAGTCCTGCCTGGTGGCAGTGGACAGAAGAGGGTCCCTGGTACCCTGTGGATGAATTGAATTGGGCAGTGGACATCCAGTGGTACTCAGCAGATGTTTCCCAAGTTCTCATGCTGTGCCAGAAGTGCTGGATTCTGGGATACAGAGCTAAACCAGATGGAGGCCCTACCCTCAGTGAGCTCAGGATATAGAGCCAAGTATCTGGCAGAAGCAAGGGATACTGGGGTGCAGAGTAGCTATGCAGTAGGAAGTTGAGGACCATGGAAACTGCAGGTGACTGAGCACATGTTTCCTGTTTCCTTTTCCTTGAAGGAATGGTAGATGTGCCTCAAGGCTTAGAGACCAGGCAGAGGTCTGCCCATGTAGCAAGCCCAAATGAATGAGACACATCTTCCTGGTTCACACTGAATAGGTCACCACGAGGGTGACTACAGGTCTTTGGCTCATGGACTTATATCATAGCCATGGTCCAGTCCTGGCAACTCTCTGTCCTACTCCCAACTCTCATAGTTACAGAAATCTAGGATCTAAGAGTCCTTACTCCCACCCTTCACCCTTGTAAGTTAATGTTCTGTAAGAAAGATTCATCGAAGAGAATTTGCCATGACAATCTACTTGGCCCCAAGAATGAATAGTCCTGAAAAGGCCAGCCCCTCACTTTTGGGGGGCAGTGAGGTTGTTGTTAGGAGCACAGGGGACATGTAGGCACTGGAAACCCAGCCCTGCTGCTTTCTAACTGGGCATACCTATTAATTACATCCTCTAAGACCTCAATAAATTATGATTATTTATATTATTGTTGTTATCGTTCCATCGGCTGACCAAGTGAGGCCCATGGAATCACTCCTTCCATCTGATTCGGTTGTGGTGGCTGCTGGTTCAGTCTTTGTGTGGGAGGAGAGGGACCAGCTCTCCTTAATTTGCCATGGGTTGCAGGATTCATTCAATCCATATCCTCTACAGAGGATGGTTTTGTGGACATGCTCCTCAGTGCCCTGGAGATGCCTGGCCCTGGGAGAATGGACCCACAGAGTGGAAGATCTGGTGAGTGGAAGAAGAAAAAGTAGTATGGAGCCTCAGGGATGCCAATATTTTTTGTACAAGTTGGGTAATAAAAAAGATGTTTCCTTGTGTAGCTGTGTGCTTTGCAATTTTTTTTTTTTTTTCCTGCACTACAAACCCTATAATTACTAGAAATACTTCATACCAATAGTATGCCTGCATTTAAAAAAATACCCTGGACCATTTAGAAATGCCTTGTTAAGGAAGCATCTAGGAATTGGAAGAGTGTTTAAGATCTGAAATCTCATCTTCTGGACTCCCATAGCAGAGTTTTTATCTGTTCTTGGCACTCTGTGAGCCATGCAATGCCTAATTGCAACTTTTCCATTACTCGGTACACACAGAGTACTCATCAGACAGACAGGAGGACAGACAGAAAGGCAGAAACTCCTCTGGGAATGGCCCGCTCAGTTCCAGTGCCTCTTTAACACCAATTTCAACCACTGAGATGTTTTCCAACTTTCCCTGTGGGACTTGATCACAGTCTCCTCCCCTACTTCTTCCTCCTGCTACATCATCTCTCGTCTTTCTCTCTCTCACACAACCCTTTTTTTAAAAATATTTTTTAAAAGATTCTTAGATTACCCAAATGTTACACAAAAAATATAGGGATTCCCGTATGCCCCACTCCCCACCCTCCCACATAGACAACATCCTTCATTAATGTGGCACCCTCATTACAATTGATAAACACATCCTGGGGCATTGCCATTGAGCATGGACCATAGTTCACATTGTAGTTTACACTCTCTCCCACACAGTTCTGTAGGTTATGGGAAGATATATAATGGCCTTTATCTGTCATTGAAATGTCATTCAGGATGATTCCCATGTCCTGAAAAAAACCCCGTATTTCACCCATTTTTCCCTCTCCCTGCCCCCAGAGCCTCCAGTGACCACTGCCTCCACATCAATGTTGTAATTTCTTCCATTGCTAGAATCACAACAAGTCTACAGTAGAATACCAGTAAGTCCACTCTAGTCCATAGTTCATTCCCCAATCCTGGGGATTCTGGGATGGTGATGTCCATTCTACCTCTAATTGAGAGGGGGCTTTGATCCAATACAGCCGTTGGATGGGACTCTCTTGTTTGCAGTTGTCGGCTCTCTCGTTTCCTTGGTATGGTGGTTGTCAATCCTCACCTCCTTGTTAGTTGTCCTGGGTGAATCCAATGAACTGGAGAGTAGGTGTTGCAACTCCGTTGAGATTCTGGGCCCAGCTGGCACATGGACTAGCCCAAAGACTCCAGTCTCTGGACGTATACCTACAAACTCCAGCACCAAGAATAGGCTCAAATAGAAGGGACAGATGAGCCATGTGTAGGGAAGCCATAACTGAGTCCAACTCTGTCACTCTCAGGAGCACAGACTCCAAAGTAAGGCCCACTGGCAAGGCACCAAACTCCAGAGTTATCTGCCCTGACCATAGGACCTGGGTGTCTCCAGAGCCCTCAGGAGCCCCACTATTTGAGGTAGCAACCACAACCCTTTTAATCATGCAGCCAGACACAAGGTTATCTCTTCTTTCTAGAAATTATAGTTTTCCTCCTGTTGCCTACCAGTTCTTGTCCTCAGTGCCCTAAAAATGAGTGGTTTGAGTAGAGCATGAAAAAATCAGGAATATTTTTTCCTGAGATGGGGGGCGGGATAAGGGTGTGATAAATGGGAGCTCGGCACCAACAGAGGCAGCAGCCTCAGTTTCATATGCTCAGCCTCAGATGGGACGACACAGGGTGTTTTGTTCTCTGTCTGGTTGCTCCTTCCAGTAACATGTGGAGCAAATGTCTCTTTTGGACCATGACGAGATCGTGTGGATAGGTCCGTAGCATCGTTGCATTTGGACTCTGAGTTGGTTTTATTTCCTCTTGAACCTCTTTAATGGAAATGCATACACAGCAAGTCAAGGCCTGTCCCTTTTCCCTTTTTTCTTTCTTTTTTTTTTTTTTTATTTCTTCCAGGAGTGCTGATGATAAGGAAAGCGATGTCTAAATCTTCTTAATGGTGTTTATGCAAGCAGTTTTGCTTAGCTGCAGACTGCACAGACCCCTCCCCGGCCCCCCTCCCCTCCCATCGCCCTGCTAATATTGCTGCTTCATTCCTTTCCCTGTTGGCTATTACTATGGACTACAGCAAATCTAAAACTAAATAATCCCCTTAGTGTCAAGTTTTCGGGGCTGAGCAAATAAATCTAACGAAATGCATTATCTAGGCGGTAGAGGCTGTTGTAAGGAGGAAAGCATGAAAGCTATTTTATTTTAAGGCAGAGAATAAACCCTTGGTAGTTTGGGGCTCAATTGTAATTTTAACTATTGTTATTTTATTTTACTTAACTACTGTACGTGCCCTTTTTTGGTTGTAATTAAAACCCTTTGTAAGCTTCTAAAGGCACGAAATAAAGGGAAGAGGAGAGAAAGAGAGTACAGTGTGGGAGCTATGCAAATTCCTTCCAGTCCTGATAGTGCCAATGTTCTAATGAGGCCAGGGGTGCTGTGGATAACAATGGTTTCTTCTTTCCTTCCCTTTTGCACCTTCTCACATTTAGGATAGGGATAGGGACAAAAGGAAAAGTGTAGGAAGGCAGGGAAATAAGAAGTTTTGTTTCTGTAAGAGAAGAAATCACAGTTTTTGTATGATCTCCTGAGTGAAACAGCTTTCCATCCAGAGAGAAAAGAGGGATTCCCATTACCCTGTCTATACCCCATATCCAGGAGAGCTCAGAAGTCCAGCAGGTCCACAGTGGGGGCAGCAGCCTCTGGGTAGCTGTGCTGAGACCATGCTGACCAGCTTGCTTCTGGTTCCTTCTTCTATCGGCTCTTAAAAGCTGGCTTGGTTTTTCTCTTTAACACTCCCAGAGAGGCAAAGTTCAGTGAAGCTTGGTCTTTGAGCTTCACGACTCTAGACCCATGATGGGTGGAAATGGTCACCAAGTGCGCCCTCTGTTCATTCATTTGTTCACCCATTCATCCATTTATTAATAAATTCATTCTTCCTAATATTTGATTGAGCATTCACCCAGTTCCAGACATTGTTCTGGGTATAGGAGTTCTATAGTAATGAATAAATGAAAAAACAAAGTCCCTGCCCTCATGAAGCTTACACTCTAGAAAGAGGACACAGACAGCAAACAAAATAATAAACAAATAGGGAAATTGTCAAATGGTGACAGGTGTTATGGAGAAAAAATCATTAGAGTAAGGGTGATAGGAAGCAACAAGGAGGTCAGGAAAGGCCTAACTGTCTCATTCATTCATTCATTCAACAGAAGTTAAATGACCACCTAGCAGAACCAAGCCCTCTTCTAGGCTCTGGGGAGACAACAGTGAACTAAGCAGAAAAGCATTCATGTCCTTATTAAGTTTATATTCTACTGGGGAGAACTACCAATAAACAAGACAAGTAGAATATATACTAAGGAGAAAGCCTGCAGAGGAGAAGGGGTGTCGAGAAGTTTGAAATTTTCCCCATCATGACCTTTGAGCAGAGACCTGAAGCAATTGAGAGAGTGAGCCGTGTAAATGCCTGGGAGTAGAATGTTCCAGGCAGAGAGAACAGGCAATACAAAGACCCTGAGAAGAAGCTGAGCTTGGCATGTTGGAGGAACAGCAAAGAGGTCAGTGTGGCTACTGGAGAGTGAATGCAGATGAGAAAGTGGGCACCAATATGGCACTAGGCAGAGTGAGGCTCCCCAACCTCTGTGCTCCCAAGGCCATTTGCTTTTCTCTGTCCTCTGGGTCACCATTGTGTTGTCCCCAACACATGTTTACACATCTGTCTCCTGCATCACAAAGAGATTTATCTTTTAATCCTCTGAATCCTCAGCACTTGGCACATTCAGATAGAAAATGAAATGATTGAATGGCATCCAGCCTTTCGTTCCTGCTTCAAATTTAAATCTATTTTCTTTATGAAAAATATTCTTCTTCACAACTCACCTAAAAATCCTCCTCTGTGGTTAAGCTTCAATTTCAGCCTCACTCACTCTTTTATGTGGAAAGAACCCTCCTCAAAAAAATCTGTTAAGAGAACTGACTTACTGCAGCAATGGAGAATGCTACACAGACACTTCTGAAATGGTATCTCATTAGGAAAAATGGGTGCATGTGATTTATTGCTTACAGGTTGGGCTTGGAAGTTCTTAGGGTGGGATATCCAAAGAAGGCGACTCTTGAGTTTGATTGTTCTTTTAAGGTGAGCAATCTTAAGGTTCTGAGCAAAGAAGGAAGAGTTATATGAGTCACAAGACATTCTGCAGTTGTATTTTCCTAACTGATGGGAGTGATTGTTCTAGTTCTCATCTCTTTTACAAGGTCAGTGACTCCCAATTGCTTTAGCTTCTCCTCTCATCTCTGTTTACTATCTCTTCAAACAGGACCACTGAGAGCCTTGGAGGTTCTTTCCCAGCTCTGGGTGCAGAGTTCTGAGATGGACTCAACCCAGGTAGAGATTTGGACATCTGTATTTCTTGTATAATGGCAATGCCACTGGGAGACTCCTATCCATTTAAACAGGTTGTTTGGCCTATCAGAGCCACAGACAACTGCCTTTGGCAGTTTTCTAGGAGAAGAATTGCATTCTACAGATGCAGCCTTGGGGAGACAAAAGAGAACGAAACCTATGCTTCAAAAAAAGACATTTGTGCTTGCTTTTTACTTTGAAATAATTTGAGACTTACAGTGAAGTTGCAAAAATTAGTTCA
Organism: Tolypeutes matacus; assembly: GCA_026826555.1. Lineage (NCBI taxonomy): Eukaryota > Metazoa > Chordata > Mammalia > Cingulata > Chlamyphoridae > Tolypeutes > Tolypeutes matacus. The sequence continues at coordinate 96,562,893 of JAKSZT010053887.1, forward strand.
GGGAGTTTAGATATATTTTTCACACACCTTCTCCTAATGTTGACAATTTATACAACCATCTTACAATGATCAAACTAGGAAATTCACATTAGAACAACACTATTAGCTACACTACAGATCTTATTTGAAGGAAATTTCTCTGTAAGGCAGATTTTAGATCCACTCTGCTAAGTGTTAAATTCAAGCAACAGCAAAACTCAGCATCACAGTAAGTTTCTATCAGCATCTACCACTGTGTAATTAATTACTCTGAAATTTAGTGCTTAAAACAGCAATTTATTATTATATTCCATGATTCTGTGGGTTAGAAATTTGGACAGGGTATAAGGGGGATAGCTCATCTCGACCCCATGATTTCTAGGCCTCATTTGGGAAGACGTAAATGGGAGCAGGCTGCAACAATTGGTACTGGCCATGGATGGGTTTCTTTTTCCACACAGCCTCTGCTTGAACTTCCTCACAGTTGAGGTAGCTGGATTTCTAGGGGGATCAGGATTCCAAGAGCACAAAGGCAGATCTGGGACTGAACTTGTATTGCTTCCATTATATTTGATTGGTCAAAGCAGGGGAGCCCAGACTCAAGGGAGGGGGAGGGCACACTGTCAAAGAATTTGCTGCCACTTTTTTTTTTTTTTTTTAAGATTTATTTATTTATTCTCCCCCACCCCCGGTCCCCGCTGTTTTAAGCTCACTGACTGCTCTCTGTGTTCTTCTGTGTCTGCTTATCTTCTTTTTAGGCAGCACTGGGAACCGATCCTGGGACCTTGTGCTACCTCAGCTCGCTGGTCTGCTGTGTCTCTCTTCTGTGTCTCTTTTTGTTGCATCATCTTGCTGTGCCAGCTCTCCACATGGGCCAGCACTCTGCATGGGCCAGCTCTCCGCTCGGGCCAGCTTGCCATGTGAGCCAGCTTGCTTTTCACCAGAAGGCCCTGGGAATCAAACCCTGGACCTCCTATATGGTAGACGGGGGCCCTAATCACTTGAGCCACATCTGCTTCCCTGTTGCCACTTTTTAATCTGCTACACGTAACAACTGTATCAACTAATTCCGTATCTTGGAGAGGAACAAATTACCTTAAAGCACACCTTTTGTTCTGATAAGAGTCATTTGGGAAGCCCTCACCCCTTGCTTTGGGGGAAGGATGTAAGATCTTTTTCCCCCCACATAGTTCAGCAAAGTCTATCCCAGGCGTTGATTTCCAGAGCTCTGAAGAAAATCCAGGCAAATGTATATAAGGTTGCCCAGGGCTTTTGGTTAAGTCAAAGTCACAGTAGAAAGACTGCAGGGAAGGATAAGGGTGTAAGTGGGTGAAAGCCCACTGACAGAAGGGACCCCCAAAGTCCTTAGAGAGGACCTCACTGTGAAGGGGCATCTGTGCTAGTGAAGGAGGCCACACATGCACCTATAGATTTGGATGGAAAGACTGGCCTGGTAGTCCCATGGGCCTAGCCAACTTGGCATAACAGTTTTACTCTGAAAATAAAAGCTAACGTGAGACATGAGACATGGAGAGGGCACTACTGTAGGCAATGTGGCAGCAGTCCAGAGATAGCATCAGGACAGTGGTGGACAAGGATCCAACAGGACCGGCCACTTTACACAGCAAAGCAGTGCGGGAGGGACAGAAGCAACAGTCAGACTGTGCAGTCCCTCTGCCTGGAGGTAAGATTTACCCTCAGTGTTTTTGGACAAGCCAGGGGCAGAGGGAAAGGTCTTATGGAGGAGATACTGCACTTCTTGCTCATAAGAACCTGAGGGTGCATGTAAAATTGACTGGAAAGAATCCTCAAGATTGGGGAAAGAACTATGGACTAGAGCAGACTTCCTAGTGTTCTACTATAGACGTATTGTGATTCTAGCAATGGAAGAAATTACAACATTGATGTGGAGGCAGTGGCCACTGGAGGCTCTAGGGGCAGGGAGAGGGAAAAACAGGTGTAATGCAAGGGCTTTTTCAGGACTTGGAAATCATCCCGAATGGCATTGTAACGACAAATATAGACCATTATATATCTTCCCATAGCCTGCAGAATTGTGTGGGAGAGAGTATAAACTACAATGTGAACTATGGTCCATGCTCAATGGCAATGCCCCAGGATGTGTTTATCAATTGCAATGAATGTGCCACACTAATGAAGGATGTTGTTTATGTGGGAGGGTGTGGGAGGTGTGGGGAGTGGGGCACATGGGAATCCCTATATTTTTTGTGTAACATTTGTGTAATCTAAGTATCTTTTTAAAAAGTAAAAATATATATTTAAAAAAGAAAAAAAAATTGACTGGAAAATGTGAAAAAGTATGGCCATATTTGTGCCCTAAGAAGTGAAGGAGGAGTCAGCAAACTCTTCCTGTAAAGGGTCAGATAATAAACATTTTCAGCTTTGTGAGTTAAACAGTCTCTATCACAATTACTGAACATTGCCATTGTAGCATGAAAGCAGCTGGAGACAATACATAAACAAATTAGGGTGGCTGTGTCCCAATAAAACTTTATTTACAGACACTGATATTTGAATTTCATATAATTTTCCCATATAGCAAAATATTTTCTTCTTTTGTTTTTTCCCAACCACTTAAAAATGTAAAAATTATTCTTAGCTCCTGAGCCAAGGAGTGAACTGGATTTAACCTGAGGGTCATAGTTTGTTGACCCCAGATTGTGGTAATAACATATGTATTCATTTCTATGCTTTTGACCTAGTGGGGTAGTAAACAATATATTTATTATCTTATTCAAGAAGTCCAAAGGTAGGCAGTTCCTGGATTGGTTAACTCAGAAGCTCAAGGGTCCAGGCTCTAAATCACTCAATTATGCCATCACTACTGGGGTCAGGAGGCCGTGAAGCCACGGTGCCTCAGCCACTGCACGCATCACCACTCTGCCAGTGGTTCTCACACTTCAGCCTGCATCAGAATCACCTGGAGGCCTTGTTGAAACACAGCTGCTGGACCCCATGCCTAGGGTTTCTGATTCATTAGCTCTGGGGTGGGATCGAAAATTTGCCTTTTTAACAGGTTCCCACTTGGTACTGACGTAGCTGGTCCCGCCACCAGGCTTTCAGAATCAATGGTGTAACACAAAGCTCCCAATCAGGAAGCAGGCAGATGTAGGTCAGGGGAGGAAAATTGTTCTTGAAATCTCCCTGCAGAAATTCCTTTATGTCTCTTTGTCCAGAACTGGTTCTCATGCCCACCTCAAATGAATCATTGGCTTGAGCCAACCATAGTTCATCTCCTGCAACTGAACAAATGACAGTCCAAACAGTTCAGCTTCTGTGACAGCATCAATAAGCAAGGTTTCCATCTCCGGAACTTATCCAAGTATGTCATCACTTTTTACCTTTATAACCTGCTAGGTAAGTAGAGGCAGAAATCATCAGGTTGAGAGTCCTTTCCAGTATTACTGATGTTCTGAGATGTGGCCAAGTATTTCCCCTGATCTCATTGCCCCATGAGTCTGCTGGCCTTCCTCTGCTACTTGGGGTAGAAGAAGGAGGTCATATCTCAGCCAACTGAGCAATTGTATACACCTTCCTGTAATGCTTTGCCTAACAGGACCTGATTTAATGCTGGAGTTCCTTAAGTAAGCTTTAGCATTCTCTAGGAAATTTTCTGTAAACACTCAGGCACAGTTACATGTTTGATATTTTCAAATATTAAAATGTAAATGAATCTAATCAAAGAAGCTCAGCTCATAAGCCTTCCAAATTAAGAGAGTAATCGAAAACAATGATTAATGATCTCATTCTGATATTTTCACCTTTCTTCAACAGGCTTCAACATTTTTATTGATATTTTTCATGTCTTACCTCAGTCACATTATATTGGGTCTAGTGTGGTCAGGTAATTTACAACTAAGCAAGAGTCATGAGGTTTAAGACCACCTACTCAAGAAATATTTTAAAGTGAATAAACTGCATGTTATTACTCAGTCAAAAAATCTGAAGCTAACTTCCCTCGGAAACAGCCACCCCATAAACTAAGAATCGATACCAAGGTAGCTCTACTCTTAAGTCTCTGATTGCCAGTATGGGCTGAACGCCAAGGAAATAAGCCAGAAACAGTACAAAACCATGGAAGGGTGACTCTGCTAAATTTGCCTGGCTACCCTTCCAATCTCTTTCTTTTAGCCTTCCTGAACCTGAAAATAAAAATTACCCATTATCTCTAGAAAAACTGGACTTGGGAAGATGAATTTAAAAAATGTGAAAGTTATGCCACAGTTTCTCTCAAAGACAAGGAGATCACTGAGACAGCTAGCAGGGAAGGTAACAATGTCTGCTCATGTTTTTAAAAATAGTTCTAGTTTTCCTGTATTATAATGAAACTGACACAAAATTAACCTCTGACACCTATAAAAAAAAAAAAAGGGTGGGGGAAAGATTATATGGTCACAAACTCAGATGAAGGTTTAGATAACCAAGAAGACATTTTGGTTAATATTTATTTCTTTTTAAAGATAATCTGATTAATTCTCTTAAAACTCTTTATAGCTTAGAACAAGATTCCATAATGATCAGGTCACAGCTGTAAGCAAGAATGATAAAACATCCTGTCAATTTGCTTTTCTTCTACTTGAACTTCCAAATACATGGCTGAAGGCTGACCAGGTGTTTGCTGTCTGTCCTCACCACGATGTCACCTGCTAAGTCAAACCCAGAGAGAAACATGGACTTCAGTTCCTAGGATGGATCCTTCTAATACAGAAAACTTTCTACCAATATTGAGAAATTGTATTCCCTGAGGAAAACTACTGCAATACCCCCAAACTCCTAAACCTATTATTTTTTCAGTAAAAAACAGGTCTTCCTGATGTCACCTCAGCACAAAGAACCAAACTTGAAATTGGGGTAAAATGAGAGCCTCATCTCAGTCCTGGCTGTGAGTTAAGCCAGGCTGACCAGTACAATGAGGAATGTTTACCGGTGTGCTCCCAAGTTTATCCACTATAGACACTGCTAACTGATCAAGGAATTCTTTTCCACTGCCCACAGGACAACCTCACATTCCTCAGCTCAAGGCTCTAGATATAGCTTGTCGAATTTTGTAGCTATGAGCCACATTTGCCTACTGAGCACTTGAAATGTGACTGGCCTGAATTGAGATGTACTTCAATGTAAAACATACACTGGACTTTGAAGATAGCATGAAAAAAGCTTGTAAAATATTTCACTAATAATTTTTATCTTGACTACGTGTTGAAATGATGTTTTGGATGTATAAGGCAAAATAAAATGTGTTTTGAAAATTAATTGCAACTTTTTCTTTCTAGCTTTTTAATGTAACTTTTAGAAAATTTAAGATTACTTATGTGGCTCGCATTTCTGGCTTTTGTATTTCTATTGGTCAGCAGCCACCACTGGTCACTGAGAGTCGGCACACAAGAAGAAACCTATTTGCCGTGCCAGGCCTGGGCAGTAGTGTCAGGTTTTACCCAGATATGGAGTTTTACCCAGTTTACTTTTTATTAGAACAGTTGGTCACAAAGTATTTTTAAAATTTTAAACTGAGGGATAATATCCATATAGCAAATGGCTTTGCAAATCACTTCATAATTTAGGGATCAGTTCATAGATTTGGGAGTTGATCCGATTTTGGGGGTTGGATCCTATGGTGGTAATGTCATGTTTTACCGATTATCCAGGTAATGAAGTAGCTATCCTAAAGTCACATGGCACTCATTGAATTAGAACGAGCACTCCCATCACTTCCCACTGCTGCCTCAGTAAGGCATCATTGTTTTAACCCATTCTGATGTTATTCACAGATGTGACCAAGTGGTTTTGTAACATACTAAATTTTTCACAAGAGCAGAAGTCCTTCCCTCATGGTTCTTGTTTATCATCCTGTAGCCCTTTCATTCTCTGAGTCCTTCCAAGGGACCAGAGGAAGAGATGCGATTTCTCTTTCCACCATCTCTTTACCCTCCCTGCCTCCTTGGTCACAGGGAAAGAATGATGCTCACATAAGTATCCCTCTATGGCATTCAGAGATGGAACCACCAGGATTGTTTTCCAATTACATGTTTTCCTGCAAGTTCACCATTTTAAAAGAAAGGATAAATACATATCTGTGATGGTTTGATACTGCATGGACCCCAAAAAAGTATGTTCTTAAAGTTAATCTATTTCTGTGGGTGTGGACCCATTGTAAGGAAGATCTTTTGATGAATAGGACCTTAAGATGTGACCCACCTCGTTCAGTGTGGGTCTTAATTCTCTTACTGGAGTCCTTTATAAAAGAATGAAATTCAGACAGAGAGCGAGACATGGAAGCAAAACACTGGAAGTAATGAAACCCAGAAGAGAAGGGAGAGACCAGCAGATGCCGCCATGTGCTTAGCCATGTGACAGAGGAGTCCAGGATCACCAGCAGCCAGTCTTTGGGGAAAGCATTGCCTGAGGATGCCTTGATTTGGACCTTTTTCTCAGCTTCAAAACTGTAAGCTTGTAAGTTAATAAATTCCCATTGTAAAAGCCAACCCATTTCTGGTATATGGCTTTCAGCAGCCCAGCAGACTAAAACAATATCTCACTCTTCAACTTTTTCTCTTCTATCAACATAATTTCTACCCATGGAAATAAACAACCCAGTGCAGTGTTTCCACTGGTTTGCTTGGCATTGACTCTGCCACAAACTTCCTTCAAAAACAAACTTCTTCCTAGTAAAGGGATTGTGTCCATTTGTTTTTTGTTGTTGTTGTTTTTTTTTTTTTTTTTTTTTTTTT
>JAKSZT010053887.1:96580404-96603698 GCA_026826555.1 Tolypeutes matacus
GGGGAGAGGGAGAGGGAGAGGGAGAGGGAGAGGGAGAGGGAGAGGGAGAGGGAGAGGGAGACGGAGGGAAGGGGAGGGGAGGGGAGGGAAGGTTATGTTAAAAGAAGCCTATCAGAGAGAGAGAAAGAGCCCCCAATGGCCAAAGCTGGAACCATGTGAACAACACAATTAATTACAATAGTAATGAATTATAACCCAAAGAACAAAATAAATATCCAAGAGTCCATATTGATATAAATAAGTGATTGCACCCAAAAATACATTGGGGGTGGGGGAAAGAACAAATTTTCCTTACAGAAGAATTAAGAAGAAGTAAGGCATGCAGATAGTCTCCTCTCCAGGAAGTGGAACTTAATTCCTCTTCCCTTGAATATAGACTAGACCTAATGACTCATGTCCCAAATGATAGAGTGTGGAAAGGGAGAAATATTAACTTTACTGTGGAGAAAACTGGCAGTCACTGGACACCATCTTAACCAAGTGACCGATGTTAACATGACTGGTGACAAGTCATGCAGATGTCACATACCCTCTGATATGACACGATGAGAAGAGCATTTCACCTCTGTGCTATTCTTCTGCAAAATATACCCCAAGTTTAACCAAAAGAAAACATCAGACAAACCCAAATTGAGGCAAATTCTACAAAATACCTGGCCAGTATTCTTCAAAACTGTCAAGGTCAAGGCAAATAAGGAAATACTGAGAAAGTGTCCCAGATTGGAGGAGACTAAAGAGATATGACAACTAAATGTACTGTGGCTCTTTGGATTGAATCCTGAAACTGACATTAGTGGAAAAACTGGTGAAATCTGAATAAAGGCTGTAGTTTTGTCAATAGTATTGTACCAATGTAATTTTTTATATTTTGACAAATACACTGTAATTATATTAGATATTAACATTAGGGGAAGCTGGATCAAGGGTAAATGGGAACTCTGTACTAACTTTACAACTCTTTTATTAATATAAAATTAAAAGTAAACAAATTATTTGTAGTAGTTACTGCTCCAAGCACACACATATATTGTTTTGACTTGCAAAACATGTATAAATATGATCTATTCAACAAACAAACACAATTAAAAATAAAATAGGTGCTTAGTGCATTACAGTGTGTTTATGAAAGTGGTAACGTTATGTATTTGCTATTAATGCACTGTTTTTGTTTCTGTGATAATTCAGATTTAAATCCAAGAAAATGTCAGATTGAGTTTTGTAAAAATGTGAAAAAAGTTGATCTCCTTCTCTTTTCTGGTCTTGAGGTTGGTACTCCAATTTGGGTTAGATTCAGACACAATATAAATGAACCTTCTCTATTGAAATTAATTTGCAATGCTTAAAATAGGCCCCCTCTCCTGGGCTTAACAGAGCCTGAATGCTTATGCTTGGGTGGAAGGGAGAATAGAGATAGCAAACAAATGTCCCATGTAAACTTGCCACATAGAAACTTTTAGAGAAGAGGCCTGTTTTCGTTGTGAAGGTTGGTCAGAGCACTAATTTGGATATCTACTTCTTTCCAGATTTGTTTCATGCCCATTTCAGCTGAAACATACAAATCACTGATGGCAGATAGAAGCGTGAGCTGCTCTGCCATAATAGGTAATTCTAGGTATACAATCAGTTGTTTTGTGCCTGTCACTTAAGCAGCCCCTGACAAACGCCAATGCTGATGAGACCTGACACAAATCTATGAGGCGCCTTCTGCCCATTTCTTGTGCCAAGGAATCAGGTGAAACTCATCCTCTATGACAGGGCAGCATTAAGCAAATTAATGTGCAGGAGTTTTTAAAATAATAATTTTTTTTTTTTTTAAAGCAAGGAATTTGTTTTTCAGTCATGATTAGGAAGAAAAATGTGGCAGTCAAATATGGAGATGGCTCTCAGCCACTGTAAACAGAGTCTACAGGGTGCCGTTCACTCCTTGCGGCCACTTCTACCATATTCTTGAAATAAAGGGAGAGAGATCTGAGTCTGAGCACCATTTCTTCCCTTGCAAACTCATGGCATTGCGATAGGCAAAGACACACGGCCCTTTGGATGAGTTCCCTAAGCTAAGCCAAGCCTCCGAGGATGGCCCAGTAAAGTCTAAGCAGTGGAGAGTGGCTCTGAAGGGCAGAGAGATCAGTACCATGACTGTCATCAAGGCTATTCACAAACACTCCAGTTCACATCCTCCACTATTCCCCTCCCCCTGTGTGGAGATCATGGAAGCACAGGTCAAGATGGCCCCTGAGCAAAGCCCCTGACAATTCACATTGGATATATGGCAGAGAAGCATAAACCTTTGTTGTTCCAGACCCCCGAGCTTTGAGGGGGTGGTTTGTTGTTACTATCCTGACTAGTACAGTGCCTGAGCGAATAAATGAATGAGTGTCTGCAGGAGTCAGATGACCTGTTGTTACTAATCTGACTAGTACAGTGCCTGAGCAAATAAATGAATGAGTGTCTGCAGGAGTCAGATGACCTGCTCAGCCCAGCAAGGAACCCCTCTAGCATCCGCAACCACAGAACAACTCATTTGCTCACTGCCAATAGTATAAAAAGACCAGAGTCTCGGCCAGGGGGAGTCGGATGTGGCTCAATTGGTTGGGCTCCCGTTTACCATATGGGAGGCCCTAGTTCGATTCCCAGGGCCTCCTGGTAAAGGCAAGCTGGTCGCGTGGTGTGGTGAGCTGGCGCAACAAGATCACACAACAAAGGGAGACAAGCAGACACAGAAAAAAATGCACAGCAAAAAGAGTCTCGGCCAGGACACTGAGCCCAGGATGCGGGTGCAGGGCAGAGAGAAGGTCTTGTCAACGATATCACAGGTACAATGTCATCCCACAGGGAGGGGTCACACCATGTGCTTCCTCTCATTAGGTATTGGCTTAGAAACTAGATCTCCCAAGAGAGCTGCAGCAGGGGTAACTCCCCTGCTGGAGCCTGGGCTGGCAGTACCAGGAAGGAAACCCAGTACCTCCTTGATCCCCTCCCACTAATCAGCCCCTCTTGATGAAGCACGGCCTTTGGCATCTGCTTGGCTTGGGCTCAAATCTCTACCACTCTCTAGCTATGTGTCCTTGGGCCCTTACTTAACTTCTCTGAACTTCAGTTTTCTTATCTGTAAAATGTGAAAATAATAGTCTCCATCTCACAGGGCAATGAGAATTAAATGAAAAAAAAAAAAAAAAAAAAAGAATTTGAGTGTGAGCTCAATAAATGTTAGCTAGTAACATGATTATTTTCCTAAATTCTAGAAATCTCTCAGGATCAACAAGACAAGTCTCAGAAAGGACAAAGGCACAATCTCAGATTGGATCAAACTGGTAGAAAGGAATGAAGGACTATTGTCCCTAAACAATCCAAGTGGCCCAAGTGGTAAATAATTTGAATTCAAATGAAAGCACTGAAAAACACAGAAGTGAAGCGGAGCTAGAGCCACTCTACACATTTGGCATACCATTAAGGAACATTCGCATTGTTCATATTTGTTGCTTTTAGTGTTATCGTATTTTTGCACAGACCTTTTAATCTCAGAAATTAAATGACTGTTCTAGAAGGTTACAGGACTTCTTACCCTCCCTCTCTCCAATTGTAATTCCTTTTGAGACATTTTTGAAGTTTTCAGTGTAAAAAAAAAATATGCTGTAAAAGGCTAGGTCAAATTATATGATACATTGAAATTAAAATGAAATTTTAAATTATCATGCAGTTCAGGATGATGTAGAATGAGTGATAACAAATAAAGGTTAAAAGGATGATGGCAGATTCTTTTTCATGGTTGTTCTTTTTTTTTCCTTTCTGTTGTTTATAAAAACCTTCTCAGAAGATTAAAAATAATATTTCTTCCCCTATTGATTTTTTCTTTTCCCATTTGGCAAACATTAATTTATTTCCTGTGTTGCTAATGGAGCTGGTATTAATATAGCTTTATTTATTTATTTCATCCCCAGGACATTGGCATTACTGATGACCGCCCAAGACTAGCAGTTGGACAGCTCCAGAGGGGCAGTAAGTGCCGGATCCCATTCCCACAGGCCCTGATTCAGGATCTGCATGGAGACGCCACTGGCCTAGGCCCCCAGAGATTCAAGGGACTTCTAGCCCATCCCACTGTGCTGTGAAGGCTGTTCTCAAACCGTTCCGGGGCCCTGCTCTTGTGGTTCCCTCTGCTTGGAATTCCTCTCCTCACCTCTCCTACCTTTCTTCAGGCCCCAGCTCAGATCCTGTCTTTCAGGACAAAGATTGCCCTTCTTCATGTGGAACACACCCTCCCAGCAGAATAAGTTGCTAATATATTCAACCCACCTTTGATATGCCAGATCCTGGGCCACGTGCTGGGGATCCAACAAGTAACACGTAGTTCCTGCCCTCAGAACATCCAGTCCAGGGCTTCTCTGTGGGAGCATGGAGGATGGGCACACCTTATCAGGGTGCCTAACCCAGGCTGGGGTCAGAGAGGACTTCCAGGAGGAGGTGAAGTCTGAGCTGAATCTAGAAGGTAACGAAAGAGTGATAAGAGGAAGGTGTAGGACAGAGCATCAAGGCCTTCCTCAAAGTTACACCCCAAGGTGGCCAGGCTAGGACTGAAACTGAGCTGCCCAGATGCCCCTGCTGTGTTACTGTCCCAGCCTCCTCCCAGCTCATTTCTAGCTTTCTCATATGGTGGACTTTGCCTGTGAGTTAAACCACAATTCTGGATTTATTCCATTTATACCCATTTGGCAAAGATTAATTTATTTCCTGTGTTGCTTGATAATTTACTCCCATTTAACAGAACCTTCTGCAATCACTCCTAGAGCTGAAAGGAGTGAGGAATTTCTGGCATGTGGCAAAGAACATTTTGAAGGCATCACTGCCTCACGTTGGACGTGGCTGTTATATACATTTCTACCGCTCTCAGCTCACCATCACTAAGGCACCTACTTCTCCAGGGAGCCCAAGACTCTGTTCACACAGAAATGAGAATCCCTGCTCACCTCATAGCATCAGCTTTCTCCAAAAGGGTGAGTTGGGCTGGGGCCTGTGTATCTCTCTCCAAGAGACCCTCTGCTCTTTCTCCAGGCCTCCTCTCCTACCACTCTTTCCTTTTAGAAATCTGCCTGCAAATAATCTCCTCGGTGCGTCTCTCCCCTGTTCACCAAGACTTTGTCAAAGACATCTGTATTAGTTAAGGAAATGCTGGCTGCTATAACAATCAAATAAAAAAGAAGAATGGTACAAGCATATTAAAAGTTTCTTTCTTGCTCAAGTAAAGTCCAGAATGGCTGTTCCGGATTGGAGGTGGCTCTCTCTCAAGCAATGATTTAAGGACCCAAGTTTCTTCTGCCATGTGGCCCTGCCATCCTCAACCCATGGCTTCCAAGGCCACCATGCCTGCCTATATCAAACCAGTGGAAGGAGAATGAGCACAGAGGATCATACACAAGAGGACATGAAAGCCCAGGCCTGGAGGTGGCACATGTCACTTCCATGCACATTTCAATTCTAGAACTTAGTCTACCTGTGTGTAGTCCAGCTGTGTGCCCAGGAAAAAGAAAACAGATGTGGTGAACAACTAGCCTGTCTCTGCCACAGCTTCTGGATTCCATGGGGACTTAGTGAACAATAGCCATTATTCTCTGGATACAAAAGTGGGCTTTGGGGAAGCCCTAGGGGCTGGCATGATCAGTATTTTTTCCGCTAGAAAAATCAGTGGGGTCATACAACAAATAAATCATAGAGCTGATTCCAAAGCCACTAGGCTATGCTGTGTTCATGAGGAGATTTAGATAAGATCCCTACTTTCAAGGAGTTTACAAGGTGAAAGGCAAGGAAGAACAATTAGATGCTTATTGAATCAGGGTTTACTATTTATTTCTAACTTGGAAAAGATCCTTGTTTTCACTTTTTTACTCTTATAATTCTTTGCATTGTCTTGGGGATGTTAGCACCTACCCAAGCCCCCATGATAAGCTTTGGTGCTGCTCACTAATTATTTCAGGTCCTCTCCACTTTCAGGCACGCAGTAGAGTTGCACTTCCTGACTGTATTAGTCAGGGTTCTCTAGAGAAACAGAATCAACAGGAGATATCTGTCAACAGTATGAGATTTTGTAAGAGTCTCTCACGTGACCATGGGGATTCACAAGTCCAGGTTCCGCAGGCGGGCTGCAAACCAGGGGCTCTGATGAAAGTCCGGTGAAGGTCCTTGATGAGTTTCCAGGAGACGTTGGCTGTCCAAAGACAAGCTAGGAAATTCTCTCTGAATGCTGAAATCACTTCCCCTTTTTAAGACATTCAAGTGATTGGATAAAACATCACTCATTGCTGACGGCAATCTCCCTGGTTGATATAGATATAATCAGCCATCTATGCAGTAAACTCACTGGTGACTAAAGCCCATAAATGTCCTTGTATCACAATTATCCCAGTGCTTACTTGACCAAACAACAAGGCACAATTACCTGGCCAGAGTAGACACATTAGCCTACCCATCACACTGACCCTTTGAAATTAGTTGTGGTCATGTGACTTCTTTTGGGTAATAAAATGTGGATGGAAGTGATATGTCACACTTTTTGGAGGGAATTTGAACAGCCAGGGCCCAATTTGGCTGAGCACTCTTTCTCTCTCATGACTAGCAACAGCATTCAAGATGGCTGACTGTCCATCAGCCCTGGAGTGAGGAGACATGGTGGAGAGGCCCCAGCCAAGCTGCAGTGCACTTGCAGCATGGGTTTAAGATGAACCCCTGTTATTAGGAAACATTAGGCTTTTGCTGTTTTGGTTACTGCTACATAACCCAGACTATCCTGATATACCTTTCTCTGGAAAATATGACACCCCAGAATTGAAATGTACAATCATTTATTTAGGAGAATTCTTGGTTTAAATGAAAAGAGTCTTTTTATGGCAAACAGATTATTCATAGCCTTGTCATAGACGTGTAATAGAGTTCAGATCCCTGGTGGGATGGTGGTCTTGCCTTCCACCATATAGCCGTCTGAAAACCCCAAAGCATAGGATAATTCTGGAGATAATCTGGTCTGTTCCATTAAAGGGCCAAGGAGGGGAAACAAACTCGGCCTCTTTAAGCACTGGACTGCAGCAAAATGTAAAATCAGAAACACAACAAGATTCAAAGCAGCAAGAACCCAATTCAGTATTAATTAAGTAGAGTAAAAGAGGAGAGTGAGCAGATAAAGGGGCTTCGACATCAGGGCAAGCCTGGTGGCCCTAATACAGTTGTGGTCCCAACAGTCAGGCCCAAATGGGAAGTGAAAGATGTGGAAGAATCCCAGGAGGTAGGAGGAAGAAGGTTGTTCGCTCTTGATTTTGTTTTGGTCCAGGCAGAAGCAGCAGAGTGGAGACGGAATTCAAGTCAGACAGTTAAAGAAACCAAGAGGCACAGAGGAGGTGCTCCAGGTAAAAGCAGTTTTCTAAGCAGATTATTTGAGGCAGCTCACCCAACAGGAGTAAAAAGCCTTGAGGAGATTCTGTTTAATAAGAGTCACAAAAGCTTAAATCCTGCCAGGAGCAGCTCCACCACAGACTTTCCCTCAAACCAGAGGCAGTCAAATTGAAGTTTGAGTCCCCAGTAATCAATAATGAGAAAATAATCATTAAGTGGTGACTGGGTACTGCTAAGATCAAAAGGAAAGGCCCTGTTAACCATTTTTAACCTCAGCATGTTTCTACTTTTTTTTTGAAGGATGGGATCAATATTGTGTAGTGCTGAATTTTGAGTTTGCTCTCCCTGGCTTGGAATCCTGCTCTGCTGGTAAACTTGAACATTTCCAAAACTCTCTGACCCTCAGTTTCCTTTTCTGTAAAATGAACATAATTACACCTTCCTCATAAGATTAAATGTGCTGAAACAGAGTGTTCTTGCTGGTTGGAGGTGAATCTCAGACACCTTTAGATTGAGGGTGACACCCCTCCTGCAGAATCTGTTTGCAGGAGAGGAGCACTTTGCATTGGTTGGCAGAGAAAGGAGGAAGAAGGAGGTTTTCAGTGCAGATGGCAATGGGGAGGATGGCCTGGATGGTTGGTCGAGATGTTTTCTGTTTCCTTGCTGGTCACCCCTTGCTGGTGGTGAGAAGGGAACTGAAGGAGCTGTGTGTAGGCAATCGGTGCAAGACTGGACAACTCCCATGGTTCTGCTTTTGGGCTTATGGGAGCAAGTGAGCCTAGAGTTGGGGGAAGGGCATTCTCTTCTGGTACACCCGCCATGCCCACTCTGCCACATTGGTACTCACAGAGTGGTAAACTTCAGAAGTTTACCCCACCAAGGCAACATGTGTAAATCAGCTATGATTGTGACTGTTGTAGTACTTCCTCAGTAATTATTTACTCTGTTTCATTAAATCTTCCTTTAAGTAGTATTCCTTTTAAATGTGGGTTTGACATCTCATAAACAGATTCAGTTTTCTTAAAAATCACTTTTATTTATCTAGAAAATAAAATATGAGTGAATCATGAGAGTATCCCTAGCCACTTTGAATTATCTCATACCTGAGCAATACAAACAGTGGAAAATTGTTATCACAACTTGGTGTTTCCCAAAAGCCAGTCTGTGTATAGGTACTAGGCTGGCTATCTAGGAATTATTTGAGGGAACTTGTCAAACATGGATATTGCCAAGCTCTACCTTGAGAAATTCAGATTCAGCAGGTCTAGATAGTTTCCACAGATGATTATGATGTGTTTTCTGGTTTGAGAACCATTGTCCTAAGTAATTCCATTGTCTGCCTAGTGACAACCAGTGGAATTGCAGAGAAATATAAAAAGAACCAACTCATGGAAACACACTTTGAAAATCCAATCCATTTCAACAAATTTTATAAAGGACAGAAGTAATCATTCTGGTAAGCAGGAGAGGAAGAAACTGGCCAACCATAGACATCTTAGTGACTCTTGATCTTGTTTCTATTCCTCCTGAGGCTTGTTGGACTGAACTAAACTCATCATCGTGATGATGCATGTTACCTTAAGGGAATTACATGGTCAATATATTTATCTGGCAAGAAATTACACCAGCTTCTAAAGAAATGACTTCCTACAATCCAAAGGTGGTTTACAAAAAAACTGTTGCGCACCAAGATCCACCACATATTCTCTCAAAAAATATTTATTGAGCACCTATTATGTGACAAGTATACTTATAGGTAATGAGCATACAATAGTGAACAAAAGAGACAACATCTTTACTCACAGAGCATACATTCTAAGGGAGGGAGACACATCTTAAACACATAATTAAAATAAATAGTATGTTAAATAGCATTGAAAGGTAGGAGAAGAATAAAGCTAGGAAGGAGAGTGGGGCATTCTGAGAGGGGGCTGCAATTTTAATTGAGGTGGTCAAGGTGAAAAATGATCAAATTCTGGATAAAATAAAACTCAAAATGCGAATATTCTCGCTGTCCTGATTTTGTGATATCAGGGTAGGCTAAACATTCACTATATTAGAAACCATGCATGTGTCCCCAAATCTAGTTTTTCTCCCTAGGTCTGGTTTTTAGAATGCTGGTGATAATCTAAGCCTGATTTATTATATGACCATCCTGTATGGGAAAAGACTGTAACTCTAGGTATCTTTGCTCAACCTTAAGAGATATAGCAGGGGGATGGATGTGGCTCAAATGGTTGGGCATCCGTCTCCCATGTAGAGGGGCCTGGGTTCAATCCCTGGGACTTCTTGGTAGAAATTAAAAAAAAAGAAAAATATAGAAGGCACGGGGGCTGCCAGGCCCTGTGCATGGGTGCGTCGCCAGTCCCCGCAAGCAGGTGAGTCTCCCAGGCCCCCATGCACAGGTGTGCCACCTGTCCCCACAAGCCATGCAGCAAGATGATGACATAACAGGAGAGTGACACAAGGGAGAACCAAGACAAGATGAGCAGAAAAACCAGGAAGTAAGGTGGTACAGGCGGTAGGACGCCTCTCTCCCACATCAGAGTTTCTGAGGATCGAATCCCAGTGAAGACAGGAGGTGAAGGATAAGAAGAGAGGGCAGGAAATGGAAATGTGTGTGTGTATGTGTAAAAATACATAAAAGTAAATAAACAAATCATTTTTTAAAAAGTATAAGGAAGTAAGATATGGACTATAGTTGTTAGTAATACTTTGACAATGCTCTTTCATAATTTCTTGACAAATGTTTCACAACAATGCAAAGTATTTGTGGTGGGGTGATGTGTGGAAGCCCTGTATGATGTTATGCATGTTTTTTTTGTAAGTTCATGATGTTTACTGAACACTTATTGTTTATGTATGTTCATATATGAAATATACACTTCGATAAATGTTTAAAAATAAACAAAACAAAAAAGCTCACAAGAGGCCAGCGAGTAAGCTTTTGGGCATCTGGGGGAGGGTGTTTGACAGAAGCATACCTGCATTCCTTCAGGGATAGCTAAGAGAGCAGTGTAGCTGAAAAGGAATGTGTAAGAAGAATAATAGAAGCTGGAATCAGAGAAGTAAGGGTGGAGACAGATCATATAGGGTCTTGCAGGACTTTGGATTTTCCTCTCCGTGAAATGGAAAGACTGTGGAGAGTTTTGTGAACCTATGTGACATGAACCAATTTAAGAATTCACATGATCATTCTGGCTGTTCTTTGGAGAATGGACAACATGGAAGGAGGGAAGGGAAAGGAGGAAGAGTAATTTCTTTGGGAAGTGATTGCAGTGATCCAGTTGAAAAATAATAATGGCTTAGACTGGGTAGTAGGAGTGGAAATGGTAAAAAGTGATCAGATTCTGGATACACTTTAAAGGTCGAGTTGAGCAAGGTGTGCTCCTAAAAGAAGGAGTAAAAGATGACCACTAGATATCTGTTCTATGGGTTGCCCATAACTGAGATGGGAAAGAATGGATAGTGGCGTATGGCATTTGGAAATATCAGTGAGCCTCTCTATTATTAGGCAAGTTAATCTATTTGCCTGAAAAAAATAAGGAAAAAGGCATGGTTGGTATCAGGATTAGAAATACTCTATGTATACAGAGCAAATGTCTGGATATATAAGCAACTGTTAATAATGGTCTCATGTGAAGAGTAGAAATGGAGGAATTCAGAAAAGGTTTTTATTTTGCTTTGTTTTGATTTTACTTTTGTTCCTCTTAAGTGTCTTGCTATGGGCATGTTTTAAATTTTAAATTATATATTAATGCTGCTAAGCAATAAAAAATGTTTATACACACAACATGGATGAATCTTGAGCTCAACACGTAAAGTGAAAGAAGCCAGGCACAAAGAGTAAACATGATAGGATTCCATTTATATGTGTTTCAAGGACACACAAAACAAAATTATGGCTACAGAAGTCAGAATTGTGGTTGGTTCTGTTAAGCAGGGAATGGTGGATTGACTGAAAATAATACAAGAGAATTTTAAATTAAACTTGGGTCAATGTTTTATAAATATTTCTTTAATCTTAAGAAATTGACTGTCAAGGAAGATATGTTACATATTCACAGGCTAAAAAACAACAAAATACAGACTAGCATTAAAGAGAAAGTAAAAGTCTCCCTGAACCCAACTTTCATGCCAATTCCCTCCCCAGAGTATACCTCACTTAACTATTTTTTTCAATTATTCTGGAGATTACAATCATAACTCTAAATAAAATTTTCTCATCTGTAATATAATAAAATTAAAGTTATTAGCTCCTATTACAAACGTTAAGAAATTTAACTCATTTACTACTTCTCACTTCCCCTCATCCACCCTTTCCATTTTGGCTAATTATAACATATTAAATATACAGGCAGTCCTTCCCCTGCATGATTCCAACATGCATGAATTTCAGTTACCACTGTTTAGTGACATAACACCAGTTCTCTAGCAACATGATTCAAAGTTCAATTGCCACAGAATATTAAATGGGAGTAATTACATAAAGGACAAATTTGCTGCTGGCTTCTCAGTCCACAAATCACTACATCGATAGCATATGTGCCTCATAAGCAGTGAGTTACCAATAGTGTCACTTCTCTCAAAATTTTCTGATTGGTCACTGTGTTGTTCACAGAAAGCAAAGCGTGTAGATCTGCTGCCACCTCATCTCCCAGTGATAAACCCATGTGACATTTCGAGAAATTGAATAATTGAAAGGAATTGGCCAACAAAGATAAAAGTGAAACAGAGGAATGGAAAGTGGTAAGGCTGGAAATGTAATTTGAATAGAACATAAACAGAGTAAAGGAAAAATAGCTGATGGTGGGAATATTGACACTGCTGCCATTCAAAAGACTCTAGGTATATATCCTGAAAGGTATGCATCCAAAGGAATTTAGTGAATGCAAACTTATAATCATAAATGAGTGGTTGTGATGAAAAGACTGAAGATGCCCCAGAAGAAGATGCTAGCAAAATCTTCACATTCAAGGAACTCTCAGAGATATTTCAAGTTATTGAAAGCACAAAGGATAAAATGTTGGAAGCTGATCCAGACTTAGAAAGGAGTATTACAATTTGTCAAGGCATAGAAAAGATTCTCCCTTCATGCTGTAAGGAGAATGCAAACGTTACTCAAACTAGTCTTGATAATTTAAAAGAAGAGAAATAAAACACTTGAATCTGAATGTTTCTAATGTTTTACATTACATTGTGCTAAATATTATTTTACTATTTTTTCATTTCCCTATACATTTAAAAACAACAGTAAGAAAGTGCTAATGTTTTGAAAAAAAATTTGTAAGGTTGCAGGACAATCATAATTTTTCCTATTGCTAGTTAAGATCAACTTGCCCAGCTTCAACTTGTACTGTCATTTTTTTTTTCAGTTCCACACACTTGTACAAAGTTAGAACAGCCTATACATGTATAAATTTATTAAAAGATATGCATTTTATTTCTTATTTTGTCAGCTCTATTGATTACCTCTTGATGCTCCTTGTATTGGATGATGAAATTAATGCTACATTATCCTCCACCTCTACTCCCCCTTGCCTAATTGATTCTGCTTTACCATTATTTTTAAATTGCAGTAGCAATTTGAATTTTGCCTCTGATATATTCTAAAAATTGAGAACCAATAAATAACATTTGATTATAGATTTTTAAAAGTTCCTTTTCTTACTGTTTTTTTGTTGTAGAAAAAAGAGATATAACTCCTTCATATCATGAGACTTCTTGAGCTTCTTAATCATAGGGCTATTGAATAGAATTCACTTCTACTTTGTAGAAATATTTGCTAGAATATTTATCTTGGGTTTGTTACACAGTTTCTTGGAACTAATGTCTCACCTTCTTTGCCTGGAGTGTATCCTCACATTTTTTTACAGAAAAGGTGCACAGAATGATAGTTTTTTTGGTATAGAATTCTGATTCAACATTATTTCCCCTCGGAATTTGAAGATATTGCTCCAGTGCTTTGTAAATCCAATATTACTGATGACAATATGATTTTCATAGATAATATGCTTTTATTCTCTTTGAAAGCTTTCAGGGTCTTTATCTTTAATGTCCTGAAAATAATCAGGATGTGGCTGGTTAACTTGCTCAGCACTCAGATATCCTCCCAATGAAAACTCATGTATTTCTTCACCTCTGAAAATATTCTTTGAATATTTCCTCCAATATATATTCTCCTTTTTTTCTTTCTGGGACTCCTAATAAATAGATACCACATTTCCTGGATTGGTCAGCTTTGTCATTTAATTTCTTCTTAATCTTTTTACCTGTCTTTTTGTTCTATATCTTACAAGATTCCATCTGTTTTTTTTTTTTAATACCTGAATTTCTATTGATTTTTTCCTTTTTATTCAAGCATAACTCACATAAGATAAAGTGAAAAAATCACCAGTGAACTGTCATATGTATGCACCATGTATCCACCACTCAGATAAAGCTACAAAATGTCTCCAATACCCAGGTAGATTCCTTCCTGCACCTCCTTGTCAGTGCCCCCAAAGGAAACCCCTCCTCTGACCTCTGTTACTGCAGATTAATTTTGCCTGTTCTGTGATGAATTTTCCTTGAGTCCATTTCGGTAAATTGTTTTTCTAGGAATTGGTCCGTTTTTTTTCCTAAATTTTAAAATTTATTGCAATAAATTCACAGTATCTTCTTATATTTGTAATATCTATAGAATATGTAGTGATGGTCCCTTTTTATTCCTGATATTTTTATTTGAGCTTTTCTCTTTCTTATTGATAAGTCTTACTAAAGGTTTACCAATTTTATTTAAAAGTTTCTTAAGGTAGAATCTAATAACTGATTTTCAACCACTGTCTTTTTTAACATTCATTTAGAGTCATATATTTCCCTCTTAGAACTGCTTTAGCTGAGTCTTGTAATTTTTTTTGGTTGGGGTATAATTGACATACAACAAACTCCACATATTTGAAGTGTAGAATTTAATAAGTATTGACATATGCATACCCCCATGAAACCATCAAGAAAATGAACATATCCATGACCTCCAAAAGTTTTCTTGCCCCTTTGTAATCACGCACTCCCAGATCTCCATGCCCCAACCCATCTTATCCCAGATAACCAATGATTTTCTTTCTGTCACTATAGATTAATATGCATTTTTGAGACTTTTAATTAAATGGGATAATATAGTACATAATCTTTTCTTTCTGGCTCTTTCACTCAGCATAATTATTTTTTTGATATTCATCCATGTTGTAGCATGCTTCAATAACTGATTTGTTTTTATTGCTGAGTAGTCCATTACATAGGGGTAGCACAATTTGTTTATTCAGTCATTTATTGATGGATGTTTTGGATTGTTTTCATTTTGAGGCTTTTACAAATAGAGCTTCTATAAACATTCATGTGCAAGACTTTGTATGAGTTAGTTCTTTCATTTCTCTTGGGTAAAGACCTAGGAGTAGAATGCCTATATCTTATGGCAGGTCACTTTTGAAGAAAATGACAAACTTTTCCAAAGTGGTTGCATTATTTCACATTCCCATCAGCATGGTATAAGAGTCCTAATTGCTTACATCCTTGCCAATACTTGATATGGTCAGCCGTTTTAATTTTAGCCATTCTAATAGGTATAGTTCCTTCTGCTTTTAATTTGAATTTCCCTAATGCCTAATGATGTTCAGCATCTGTCTTAGTTTGCCAGAGCTGTTGTAACAAAGTACCACAGACTAATTAGCTTAAATAACAGGAATTTGTCATCTCACAGTTTTGGAGGCTGGAAGCCTAAAATCAAGGTGTCAGCAGGATCATGCTTTCCCCAAAGTCTCTAGCATTCTGGTGGGGGCTTGCCAGTAGTGAGTGTCTATCTCCATCACTTCGCCATCTGTCTCTTTCTGTCTCCTACTGACTTTGCATCAAAATTTCCTCTCCTTATAATAACTTCAGTTATATTGGATGAAGGCCCACCCTGATTCAGTTTGACCTCATCTTAATAGGATCTTCTAAGATCTTATTTACAAATGAGTCCTTATCCAGGGGTGAGGATTTGAACATAGCTTTTTGGTAGACACGGTTCAATCTGTAACAGCATCTATTCTTATGCTTATTTGCTATCCACATATCTTTTTTGGTGAAATGTCTATTCAAATCTTTAGCCCATTTTTTAAGTGGGTTATTTGTTTTCCAATTATTGAATTCTGAGAGTTTTTATATATTGTAGAATCAAGTCCTTTATCAGATATATGCATTGCAAATATTTTCTCCCAGTTTGTAGCTTGTATTTTTTCATTCTCCAAATGCTAGGTATTTGATTTTTTTAGGTGCTATTGTGAGTGGAATTTTTTCTTGATTTTTTATTTGATTGTTCATAGCTTGCATATGGAAACACCACTGATTTTTGGATGGTGGTCTTTTATTCCAAAACTTTGCTGACTTAATTTATTAGATCTAGGTGCTTAGTTGTGGGTTTTTCATGATTTTTTTTAATACAGGACCATATCATTTGCAATTAAGGAAAGTTTTACTTCTTCCTTTCCAATATGGATGCCTTTTGTTTCTTTTTTCTTGCCTGACTGCTCTGGCAAGAACTTCCAGTACAATGTTGAATAATAGTGGTGACAGTGGTCATCCTTGTCTTGTTCCTGAACTTAAAGGGAAAGATTGCAGTCATCTCTCACCATTAAATAGGATGTTAGCTGTGGACTTTCATATATGTCCTTTTCCATGTTGAGGAAGTTTCCTTTTATTCCTAGTGTTCTAAGTGTTTTAATCATGAAGTGGTGATGGATTTTGTCAAATGCCTTTTCTGCATTGATTGAGATGATCATGTGTTTGTTTGTTTTTTTAATCCCTTCATTCTGTTAAATCGGTGTAATACATTAATTGATTTTCTTATGTTGAACCAGCCTTTCATACCAGGGATAAATCCCCATGGATCATGGTGTATAATTCTTACAATATGCTGTTGGATTTGATTTGCTAGTATTTTCTTGAGGAGTTTTGCATCTATATTCATAAGAGATATTGGTCTGTAGTTTTCTTTTCTTGTGTTATCTTTATGTGGCTTTGGTATGAGGGTAATCTTGGCCTAATAGAATGAATTAGGGAGTGTTCCCTCCTTTTCAATTTTTCCAAAGTGTTAAGTCTTCTTGGAAAGTTTGGAAGAATTTCCCTGTGAAACCATCTGGTCCTGGGCTTTCCTTTGTTGGGACGTTTTGATTACTGATTCAATCTCTTTCTTGGCAATTTGTTTGTTGAGGTCTTCTATTTCTTCTTGAGTCAATGTAGTTAGTTTGTATGTTTTTTAACAATTTGTCCATTTCATCTAGGTTACCTTATTTATTGGCATACAGTTGTTCATAATATCCACTTATAGTTCTTTTTACTTCAGGGTGTTTGGTAGTAATGTCCCCCTTTTCATTTCTGATTTTCATTATTTGTATCCTTTCTCTTTATTTCTTTCAGTCTAGCTAAGATCTTCTCAAAGAATCAACTTTTGGTATTGTTGATTCTTTCTATTATTTTTGTTTGTTTATTTGTTTTCTATTCATTTATCTCCACTCTAATCTTTGTTATTTCCTTCCTTCTGCTTGTTTTAGTTTAGTTTGCTCTTCTTTTTCTCGTTCTTCTGATATTGAAGTTAGGTCTCTGATTTGAAGTCTTCCCTCTTTTTAAATGTAAGCATTTAGGGCTATAAATTACCCTCTCAGCACTGCCTTCACTGTTTCCCATAAGTTTTGGTATGTTGCATTTCCATTCACCTCAAGATATTTCCTAATTTTGCTTCCGATTTTCTCTTTAGCCCATTAGTTGTTTAATAGAATGTTGTTTAATTTTCACAGATTTGTGTCTTTTCCCTTTATCCCTCTGTTTTTGATTTCTAGCTTCATTCCATTGTGGTTGGACAATATGTATTGTATGATTTCAATATTTTTGTATTCATTGAGACTTGTTTTGTGACCCAAGATATGATCTATCCTTAAAATGATCCATGTTCACTTGAGAAGAGTGTGTATTCTGTTTTCAATGGGTGCAGTGTTCTATATACATCTTGTTAGGTCTAGTTGGTTTAGTGTATCACTCAATTCCTGTACTTCCTTATTGATCTTCTGACTATAGGTTCTATCCATTATCGAGAGTGTTGTGTTAAAGTCTCCTAATATTAATGTAGAACCATCGGTTTCTTCCTTCAGATCTGTTAGTATTTGTTTCATATATTTTGGGGGCTCTGCTGTTAGGTGTGTATATATTTATATTTGTTACTCCTTCCTGTTAAATTGTCCCTTTTGTCAGTATATAATGACTTGCTAGTAATGAGTCTCTACGTCCATCACTTGGCCACCTTTGTCCCTCATGACTGTTTTTGACTTAAAGTCTATTTTACCTGATATTAATATAGCCACCCCAGATTTCTTTTGGTTACTATTTGCATGATACATTTTTTCCACATATTTTTCATCTGTTTTCCTTGTGGTTACCATAGAGGTAAAATTTAAATCCTAAATATGTAACAATCATATTTGGTTTGATACCAACTTAACTTCAATAGTTTGAACATATATTTTTCCTATGCCCATCTGTCCACCCACCATTTTTTTGTACTTGATACCACTTCTTTCTTTGTACATTGTATGTCCAGAGACCTAGGTTTATCATTACATTTTATGCATTTGTATTTGAGAACCTGTAAGAAGTAAGAAGTGGAATTACATATCAAAAAATACAATTAAATAACACTGGCATTTATAATTTTCCAAATGGTTACCTTTACAACAAGTCATTATTTCTTTATGCTGCTTTGAACTATTGTCTTTTCATTTCAGTCTAAAGAACTCCCTTTAGCATTATTTGTATGGCAGGTCTAGTGGTAATGCACTCCCTCAGCTTTTGTTTATCTGAGAATATCTTAATCTCCCTCTCATTTTTGAAAGAAAGTCTCCCTGGATATAAGATTGTTGGCTGGCAATTGTTTTCCTTCAGCACTTTAGGTATTTCATCCCATTGCCTTCTTGCCTCCATTTCTTTGAGGCTAATTTGGATGAGAAATTGGCACTCAATCTTATTGGGACTCCCTTGTATGTAACACATTGATTTTCTCTTGCTGCTATCAGAACTCTCTCCTCATCCTTTGTATTTGATCATGAAAATAATATATGACAGGGCATATTTTTCTTCATATTTATCTTGTTTGGTATTCTCTGAGCTTTTTGGATGTGCATATTTACATCATTTGCTAAGTTTGGGAAGTTTTCTGTCATTATTTCTTTGAATATTCCTTCTGCCCCTTTCTCTCTTTCTTCTCCTTTTGGGATTCCCATAACACATTATTGATGTGCTTGATGGTATCCCATAGCTTTCTTAGGCTATTTTCACTTGTAATATTTCTTTTTACTTTCAGCTGCCCAGCCTGACTCATTTCAAGTGTCTTGTCTTCATATTCACTGATTCTTTCTTCTGCCAGCTCCAATCTGCTCTTGAAACCCTCCTGGTCATTTTTCTTTTCAGTTATTGTGAGCTTCAACTCCAGTAGTTCTGTTTGGTTCCTTTTTTAAATTTTCTATCTCTTTATTTAAATTCTCATATTGTTCATTCATTGTTTTCCTGATATCCTGTAGTTCTTTCTCTGTACTTTCCTTCATCTCCTTAAGCATTTTTAAGATCATTTTTCAAAAGGATTTGTTCAGTCTGTCCACATTCTCATCTTCTTCAATAGTGTTTTTGTATTTTATCCTCTTCCTTTGGATGGGCTATCATTTCCTCTTTCTTTTTGTTTGTCTTGTACTCTTTTGTTACACATTGTGCATTTTAATATTTTAAAATGTTAACTCTGGGATTTACTCCCTGGGATGTGTGTTTCTTGGTTTTGTAACCAGTTGGTGATAAGACAGAGATTTTCTCCTATCAAGAAGGTCTGCCCAAAGAGAATGCACTGTGCAAGGTTTTGCCTGTCTTATTGGGCCTCTGTCTTGTCCTGGGCTTTTGCTTGTTAGTTGTCATTTTTCTGTTTGTAGGAGTTTGGTAGTCCCCTTTGTTTCCCAGGGGACAAACTTCCCTCTCTTGGGTATCTGAGCAGACCTTTATCCCATACTGTCAGCCTCTATAACTTTTACAGTCTTTTCCTGGTCTCAAGCTGCTTTAGCTTGGAAGGTAAATTCTGGGAGGAGGGTCAACTCAGGGAGGATTTTCCCAGATTGGTCTTTCCCAGGCAAACAGAGTCAGGGACCCATGAAGGGGGCACAAATTGGTTCCAAATTGCTCTGTGGAGGGGGTCAGGAAAGCTGAGCAAATGTCAGCCTTCAGGTAACTTCTTCCCCCATACCCCACCCCTCTCTGCCCCAGCCTTGAGGAAGGCTGCATCTTTAAATCTCCACTCTCTCCACCCCTGCCTGGGGAGGGTTGAAACAATGGCTGTTGCCATCTTTGTCCAGAGCAGGTTTAAACAATAGCTGCCCTCAGAGCAGGTACCTAGGGACCAAATTTGCTTATCAGAAGCTGTGATCTGTGATTGGCTGTGTGCTCCCCTGTTCTTGGGGAAGGGTATTTTTTATGTTCTTTTCTGTCAGCCGTAGCTAGCCAGGGACTGGACCTCACAGCGCCCTGCTGTGATAATGGGGGATGGGTAGACTAGCCACTGTGCAGAGAGAGCAATTTATAGTTCTTTACTGTAATGTTATCAGCCTCTTCTTCCCCCTATTCCCTGGATGCTGTACAGTGTTCTTCTGGCCTCTGGAATGTCAAAATAGTTGTTTCAAATGGTTCCTGTTTAATAGTTGTTTTGGTGGAAGGACTGAGTCTTGGAGTTTCCTACTCTGTCATCTTGCACAGAGGTTCTCCCATGCCTTACATTTTGAACTCCTACATGTTGTATTTGACATTCACAATTTTTTATTTTTTTTATTCATTCAAATAAAATGTTATTTCCATTTTAGCTTCTCTTATTCTTTCTCTTGTGCTCTAACTAACTCCTTCACACAGGAGGAGCGTGTGCCTATCTGATTGGTGAGATGGTACCAGACATGCTCATTCACCTCTCTCCTTTCTTGCTCTGAATTTGCCTCAGAACACATGTGATCTTCTCTGGCAGCTTGTTTGCCTCAGCAACCTGTCCCTGCTTCTTCCTCTAGCCCCACTGCATACTTGTGACATCTACAATGGAATATCCCCCATATTATTTAAAGAACTGCAGTCATTCATTTAGCTGGATTTTACCAAGTGACAGACATTCTAATCAGACACTCTGGGAACAAAGAGTAGCTATTCATAAATCTGTAATTAAAAATCCCGCTTTTTGTTCCCAGCCCTGGCATCTCTGATCTGGGACTTTTACTGGGAAAATTCACAATTTTGGAAATCTTTTCCTCTTGCATTTATTTGTGGACTCTTTGGCTCTTTTGATTATTGCCCATCAATCTCATTTTTTTGCTTTACATTTTACAGTAATTTCTTAATTTTCTAGTCTGCTAATGGTAACTCTTATTGATTCGTAGGGTTCCAGAAATATTATGAAATTATTTTACTCTTGTTATTTCAGTTGACACATTGGGAGGAAGAAGAGGTAAATGCCTCAGAACCAGAGTTCTCATGTAAACATTAGGATCGACTTTTCAGCTGTAGGTTAATTTGGAAAGAATTGGCATCTTTCAAAAATGGAATCTTTTGGGACTGTCTAGTTCAAATGTTACCATACAGTTAAACATTATTAATATTATTATTATATGCTCTGCTGTCCCCATCCTATCTGCCAATAAGTTCTAGTGCCCTTACATCAAAATGTATCCTGAATCCAATTATTTATCAAAATCTTCTCTGTTATTATCCTATTCCCAGGGCTGTTTTTAATTCTGTCTTCAAACTGATCATAGTTGATGTATCAGAAAGTTATCAGTTTTTATGTATATTTTATAAAATTAAAAAAAAAAAGACTTCTGAATTCTTAATATTTCATTTTTCTTGTTCTTTCGGGTTTTCCAAAGAGACAATCATATCTCATGCAAATAATAATAATATTGCCTCTTCTTTAATAATTGTTGATTTATTAAAGATTGCTACCTCTAATTGGGTGAATATTAGTCACTTGATATTATAGAAAAGCATCCAGTTCATGGAGTATTTAAAATTTACTTAATGGGGTTTATTACTCATTAATAATGTTTTACATGTCTCTCTTTTTCCTTAATTAACCAGAGAATGTGGTTTTTAAGATCGAGCCTTTCTGATTAGTCTCAGTGCCTTATTTTAAATACATACTCTTTATCAGAGTAAGAAAAAAACCTTCCTATTTTTTCTATCTTTTAATGCAAAACTTACATTAAGTTTTATTAACTGCCCATTCAGCATCTTTTGAGATGACTATATAATAAAAACAATCTTCATAAAAACCATTTGAGGGAGTTCCTATCATTACCACCATTTTAAAAGTGAGGACACTAAGGCCCAGAGAGGTTAACTAATTTTCCCAAGTCCTATGACAAGTAAATGCCAAAACTCTGCTTCCAATTTAGATCTCTCTGTGTGAGACCTTGTCCTCTTAACCACGTTTTTCATTGTAGTCAATATATTTATTTAATGCATTAAAAAAAATTTTAATACATATATACACATGCACACACACGTAGTTTTTCTTATATTGTATCACTGTTTTGATCAAAAGGAATCTGGAGAGAGGAAGCAGTTGAGGTTGAGGTTCCTGAGTGAACGGAAATAGATGGGACACAGAGCAATTGTAAATCCCTATTTGTCCCTCTGTAACAACTAGCTGGGACAGGGGTCAGGCCGGGATGCACGTGGCTCTCCTGACTTCCTTTCCTGGAGTTTCCTCACGCTTCACTTCCTGTTGCTCACAGCTTCCTCCCCACCTGGGGGCATAGACTCCATGCTCCCTCCTACCTCCAGTCTTCTACCTGTGACCAAGGCTGGAGTTTGCTCTTCAATCATCTTCAGTCCATTTTTCAGGGAAACCTCACAGTTTCTTGTCCTTTAAGAACTCTCCTCCTTTTTGCAAGCAAGCTATGTATTTTTAATCTGTCTCTCTATTACTCTTGTGAACTTGGTGTGAGAACCTGACTTTCAGAATCTTCTTATTAAAAAAAAAAAAAAAAAGACAACAAACAAACAAACAAAAACATGCTGGTAGAATTCATTCAGACCCTTCCAAAATGATTCAACAGCAGGCAGCCTCCCATTCCTCCATGAGCCACTGTCCCAACATCTCCCACCCACCTAGCTTATTATATAAATCCAATTTTCTTTCCAAATGGGACTAGTAAAGCACAAAATTCCATTTGGGTGGGTGAGTGGGGTTGTTGAGTCTGAAATATTATTTTTCAAACTTCAAAAAAAGACGTTAAGTGGATAAGCAGCAAGGGAGATGACTACATTTTGAATCATTTTACATTTAATTTTGTAGAGATTTTTCACACAAGAGGCACATACATGCATGTGGTACACAAACATACACACCATTTCAAAGCCCTTCTCTTCTTCAAAAGAAGGTTTAAGTAATAAAATCAAGCTTATTTTTACACCTTTAAATATTAGTTCTCAGAATAAACATAAAAGTTACTTTGTTATTTCTTTATTTTTCTTTCTTGGTAACTTTTATTTCACTCTGACGTTCAGAAATGTTACAACAAAATGAAGAAAGAGGGATCTTTCTTTAAGGTCTTTTTTTTTTTTTTTATTATGGGTAAAAATCAAAATTCTCACAATACATACAAACATTTGCAAAATGATATATAAATATATATGCATATATGTGTATTTGCTTACAAAAATGTTATTTATATATATATATATACATATATTTTAAGAGGTGCTTAGATTACCCAAAATATTACATGGAACCCACTGGGATTCCCATGTTGCCCACCTCCCACACCTCCCACCACATCTCACACAAACATCTCCCACAGTGTGGCCCACCAACCTCAATGAACTTACACATCCTG